>MU279367.1:0-644256 GCA_022385695.1 Xylaria arbuscula | reverse complement strand
TTTAAAACTAAACTTTTAAAACCCCGCCATTTCCAAATAAAAAAACAAAAACCCCCTTTTTTTGGGGGGCCGGCTTTTTTTTTAAAAAACCCCACCCCCCCCCCCCCCCCCCCTTTTTTTTTTTTTTTTTTTTGTAAAACCCGCGGTGAACAGTCTAAGCATCGTGACCTCAGTAAAGGCAGAGGCAGACAGCTAACAACTTGTCTGTGGGTTTGAAGTCAGCCTGAAATAGGGCTGCTCTCAGCCCAGGTTTGATTAAATTGATATGGACAGGAGCTCAGCCAACCAATAGTTGCCTGATCCAAATTCTGCTATCTCAATCGTGTTTACTTTTCGTAGATTTAGTGGGGCCCCCTAGATTCTTCCCTAAAGGTATCCGGCTTCGTCCCGGACGTCTACTACCCATTCTGAAGCTATTACGCGATTGCAGCGCTTAGAGCCTGTCTATTCCTGCTTTTATCTACGGGATGGAAAGCAGTCAACTAGATGAAGAAGCCGCGCGTGATCCTGCCGACAAAGGCTTTACTCCCGTCTACTTGTCGCTTTTGTCATTGGAGTACATTAACAGAGTCTCTGGAAAGGGTAAAATCTTCTCCAGCTATCAATGGTCTTATTTCTCCTCGTACCAGCAAGGCCCTCTCCGTTCCCGGGCCGAGTCATTCCTAGAATTGGTGGATTGGGTGGCCCTGAAAGAATACGCAGCCACGAAACTTGCTGATAAGGAGGATTACGTAGCAGTGGTAGCACGGGAGGAGAAAAATCATCCAGACGGAGAAAAAACCCACCGTCTGGCAGACAGTTTGAGAGACTCAAGGAGGCAACAGTTGGCAACGGCAATGAGATTGTATGAGAATGGAAAAGTTGGATGGTATGGAAAATTAATCTATGAGTTTAATGGATATAAACAGCCTCTAGAAAAGAATCGCCGTTCCAACTTAGCCGGTTTTAGCTGACACATGATCTATCAGCCCTGTCGTACTCGCAGTTCATCGCTCTAGAGTATTGAAGTGAGTGATAAAAGCAGCAAAAGATCAACGCCATGACAACCCAAGAACACCAAGTTTTCAAACGCCACTAAGTGTGCGTTTACCAATCCTCGGGGAAAGCCTTCTTGGGCGGTCATTATAGTCTCCATATCGATCTGTCACACTTCAAAAACGACGCCGTTAGACACATACATAGTCTAACGGTATATATAGCTTTACTCTAGTGCGATACGATCGCTTCGGAATCTTTATTGCTTGCTAAGCAAATTTTGCTCTCGTGCCGATTTCCTAATATTGCATTAACCTATGATCTTCAACCTACATGGGCAACTACGCAGAGGTATCGCCCCGATAATTGCCATATTGAGTTCAAGGCGACGCATGAGTTGCGAGCCGATGAGGTGTGAGAGTCCGAGTCGGTTCAACTGAGCTCCGAGTTTTGTGTACCGTACATCAGATTGAACCACTCCGTGTGACATTAATACACAACATATCGTTCACTAATCCTGCAAGCTAGCATGCTGCAGTCAAGTGGATGAGCTCGTCGGCAAGGTCCTCATCCCGGTTCTCACCTGTCCCACACGCCGATGGGTACACAAAAAAGGCGACATAGAACCAATACTGGTTTCTAGGAGACTCTACCGTTAAGGTGCCACGGAGAAAAATGACGTCATTGTCACCATGTTAGCAAGAACGGTATATATAGGCTGCGCACCTCCGCGACGTAATATATCGCGATGATTTCGCAATTCATCTTAGCAATAGTTTTTTTGATTCCGAGATGTAATTTCATCACCGTTGGGGGGCGCCTGAAACCTCTGATTCGGTTTTGGGCTGGAGGTCTAATTGTCATTGTTACCGCTTGTGGGTACATCAGATGGTTGTTTTACAATTAGCTGCAGGAATAGGTAGCAAGCATTGCCTCATAAACAGCAGAGAGGCGCCATTTTACGCGATTAACTGGTCGAGTGCAAGGTCATTAGGTGGCCTTGGAGGATGTGAGGTGCTATTATACTGATCGACTGACTGACGGATTCGTAATATTCTGCAGTAGCGAAAACCGGTCAACAGGTGTTATCTCATCGTTGTTTTCGAAATAATTTATCACAAGGGCTGAATACAGGGCTTGGACAAATAACTCAATATGAGAATAATGTTCTATGATCGCATGGACCCTTGATCTTTCAGAAGACTCTCACTGTCTCCTGGGGGTTAGTCTGTATATACAGCATTCCTATCTTCCTTAAGCCCTTTTGCTCAGTGTTTAGCTAATTTCTTGGAAGTTGAAATAGCTTCACTTATTTCACACCAGAAGCCTATGCAATACGGCTTCATACTTACGATGTGAAAATACGAATACGAAGGACTGTTGCAGTTCACGGGACCTAGTATAGGTGACCCCCCGCAAGCACACACGCTCCCCTACAACAGAGTTGCAGTCGGCTCAGCTACATGCATGGATCTTCGTTCGTCCATCGTTCGATGATAATTAATATTCTCAAGTCGGACCCGACGTTGTGTATGTACATATGACTCTTGTGGCCTGGTCAGCTGAACTGCCAATGTATAGTAAATCCAGATCTAAGAGACGAGAGCCAACATGATGAGTCAAAGATGGCAGTTGCCATTGTATTACACTTATGGGCTGTTGCTAGAGGATGAATGTGGGTAAAGAATAAAAAAATAGACTTTGGCACTTATAAAAGCTTGTGGAATGTATATGAGCTATAGTTGGTGAGATCTTGTAATATCGTATAGGGTTTAGGCGAGATTATCTTGAACTCTCCAATAAGGTGCTGGCTAATAGTAATAGACGTTCTTGCGCCGAGATCACTTCCAAGCAAATGCGGCATGATGTAGGATACTTGATGGATAGATGCATTGGAGACGAAGTCGTACATCGAACCATTGTATTCGAACCACGTAATATAGCAGCGAATGCGGAGAAACTATCCCACTTTATTAGTAACGTTAGCTACACGGGTACGGGGATGTTAGATGAGGCCCGCATTTCATTTTCGTTCTTGTTGTTAATAGAATAGGGAGTACCAGGAACTTTTGAGGACGAGCTGTTGGGAGGTGGGAAGAGAATAATGGGTGGCTAGCTGGAAGGTGACACGGCATATCAATACAAAATGGTTGCTAACTAGAAGTGTTGAACGGGTAGCACGGTAGAGTGTACCAAATAATACAAGTATGAAGGGCTCGATAGAACGCCAGGTATAGTGGGGCTGGTACCATTGGAGAGAAACAAAAGAGTGTATAATTGAGCTTGGAAATCAAATATATAAGCTGGTGTTCTTCATTGATAGAGGTGACTTCTTATGACCAAAAAACACCACCAAGTGCTTTCAGATCTGTCCCCCTTCTTTGAACCACACCACAACCCATCACCGGTGATCCATTGGCCCTTTACCTTTTGACTTTCTTCACAAACTCATCCTTTCGTCGACTCGTCTCGCTGCAGACATGTCTTCCTGGGAGAATCTCGTCAACAAGCGAGTTGCGCTTCTCAAACTAAGCCTTGCCACTGGGAACTTTACCTCCTTCCACGTTCTTGCGGCAGGGGAGGCAACAGCCCCAACCCCTCTTGCTGATTTGCCATCTGAGGTTGGTGAGCATATCGACAACCTCAACATCGACACAGTCAAGACTGGTGAGCAAGATTACAAGGACTTCTCGGACGAAGTGGAGTCCTTGAAGGGACAGCAACCAGACGAAGAGGCATGGAAAAAAACGATCAACGATTCCTCCGACAGATCCAAGCAAAGAGCCATTGCTGCAATCGAAAAAGTGAGACTGGACGCTCTGGACTACATCGGGCAGTTACCCCTGTCCACACGTCAGCCTGCTAGCGAGCTTTTTGCCACTGGCTTGAACGCGGTTGCCGCGTTTTTTGAAGAGCTCTATGAAGGTTTAAAGGTGATCATTGACGCCATTGTCGACTTCCTCAAAGGAATATGGATTCAAATTACGAATACTTGGACCGTAATTCAATCCGCCGCCTCCGCCGCCATCGACTTCATTAAAGGTCTCTTTTCATTCAGCACCCTTTCGGTCAAACCTATCGTTCTGCCAGCTTCTACATCGCTTTCCCAGGTTCAGAGCCACGTTGGATCTTATCTCAAGCAGCTCTCATCTAACCCCACTGCTGCTTCTCGCTTGGTCGTCAACAAGCAGAGTGAGGGATGGGAAATCACCGTCATAGCGTAGGCCTGCTCTAATGTCGGTTGCACCCACCCCGCCTATTTCAAGTATCTTCATTTCGATTTGATTCCACGCCTTTTGCGCAATAAATTTTGATATCAACACGGGATTGGCACATCTGGCTCAACGGAATAACTTTAGCACCACGCGCTTCAACAGCGCCGTAGTCCCGTTGGCAGGGCTACATGAAACCAAAGCAACACAACTGTCCAGATTGGGACTGATAAAAGAATAGCGGTCTTAGAACTTACAATTCTCCTATGTATCTAGTCATTCGTTTTAAATCAATAAAACACTTATGGCGTGGAAGATGTTGATTGACCACGCGAGTGGTCGTGTATAGGTCAGAAGTGCACGTACTTGATTTCATCTGAACAATATAGTTGTGACTGGCGGGGTCAATATTTGAACCTGCAGTTTCTCCTTTCAAGAAGACAGTCGCTAACCCCAGGCTTAAAAAGAAATAGCAACTAGGCTCGTTGAATAAGCACGAAAGGAACCTTTGCGATAGCCAGGTGAGTTCTCCGTTCATGTCGATGTTCGGCTCGAACTCCCCGTCTAAATATTATGAAACGCTATAAGCCTACTAGACCAACATGTACATACCAACCTGTATATGCCAACTACCCGTTTAGAAAATACGGAGCACCGCGTACGCGTCATTTTCCCTCTTCAGCTTATACTTCACGTTTATTTTAGAAAGGTCGTCATCTTGTTTTCATACATACCTCCACCCGTCCAAGAAGTTTTGCACAGGAATTTCAGATATCATTTCTATGCTTATCTTGAATGCACTGTAAATTTAAGCCTACAACTACGTTGCTTAGCACATGGAAACTCTAACACCATAAAATAGACGCGATATACCGGAGCTGTGCCAACTACAAGCCCTGGTATCACTGTGGCACAATTAAATATCACAAACGCAACTCATCTAATTTTCGGTTTAGTTTCCTTGGTTTCTAATAACACCAGGGCAGAAAAGCTGTAGTCACCACGGCTATTCTGCCGGACCTGAAAGCAACATCATATTTTCGAAATCTGCACATCTGAATACGCCATGCCGGATGGCGTGTTGAGGATCTGCGGGCCAAGTTACTCACCGGGTGAAATTTTCGTCTAGTCTTCCACATTTGCATGCACTCGAGGTGGCAATTAGACCGGCATGTATAATTATTGGTCCACGATACTACACTGTTTATATATGCATATGCATACATGCTGTATGAGTATCAGACAAGCTGAACCTCCCCTGTTCACCAGAAGAACCGTGAATACTGCGTGGCTTCACAGCTCTCCACTGCGGATGTCATGCCATGTAATGATCAGCAACTAGCCCAACAGTCACGGCACTGTAATTACAAATGGTCAAGTGTTCGACTTAGCTAACATAGCTACATTGTACTTTCCTGTCGGCAGTTGCTGGAATAGTTGTAGTCTGTTCTACGGTAACGGCCCAACTCCAACATAACCCCTAGAGGATTTGTATGAAGAATTACAAGTGACGAAAAATCAGGAAAAGCTGCGAACATTTTGACTATAGTTTAGCTCTGCTAACTTTATCGTCCTACTTATTCTTTTGCGTAATTGAACACTCTTTTCAACTCACTAGGGACACTTTTTCATTTTAATAGATCACTTGACTACGTACTGTCTCGTACAAATTAAGCGAGAAGCTACATAGTGTGTAAGAAAAAGCTCATGCTGAACTAAAGAGCCTCCCTAGCACATCCTGTCCATACATTCATTCCAGTTAAAATTCTGAATCATAAAAAGTGACAGTACCAAAAGAATTGCTATCACTATATGCAGACATTAATCAAGTGACTAAAAACAGGCGTAGAGTCAATCGTCAGAATCCCCCCTCCAGTTGTCATTCGAGTCAACCCAAGGCTTATACTGCTTGCCGCCTTTAGGTATGTAGTACACATAATTAACTCCTGTGATACTGGTTGTGACGGTAAGCATCGTTGTCTGGTCAAGCTTAGGAGCATCCTTAATGGTCGTAGGTTGGCTCCAGTTCATAGTACCATTTAGCTGTAAAACATTGAGAATTAGACATTACCCCTTTACCAAAATTTGGCTTCGAAGTATGCAAGGAAGCAGACTATTTGCCAAATTGAGATTTCAATATTCATAAATAGGTACTTACTAGGTCCCCCACAACACGGCCAAGGCCCTTGTTGCTTGTCATGTAGTACAAAACGATGATATGGTACTGCCCGTCACGGTTTTGCGATGCGACTTGGGTGACAGCAAGAGGGCTTGCCGGCTTCACATCGCCCGCCAGGCTGTCCACTAATTATATACGGTGAGTCATCCAGTCTGGGCACGTTATCAGGTATAGAATATATGAACTCACTGTTGCCGTTGCCAGAGTTGTAGTAGTAGACGTAGTTATCGTCGTCCGTGTTCGTGAAGAAGACGAACCGGTGTTGGTTGAAGAAAGCCGCTAGATTAGAATTGGAGCCGGGTGGTATTTTCAAGTCCACCGGGCTTGCCCCTCCATTTTTCGGATTGATCGCGACGAGTTCGACTGCCGTTTGGGCTCTGCCGAGTTTATACGGTAAGAAATTTTCGAGAACGAAGATAAATATGCTCACTCGTTCATCCGCGTGTAGTACAGCCAAACCTCGTTCTTCTCATTACCGCAGGCAGCGAGCGCTTTCAAACTCGTCGGAAGCAGCTTGTTACCGGCCTTCTTGTCTGGAACGGGGTTGTATATGGGGCTTAGCATTGACACGGTGGCGTCTTTCTTCGGGTTAGAAGTAGCAATGCCGTAGACGGTTGGCTATAGTTGGACATAATTATTGAATGCTTCAAAACATTCTATTCATAAGCCAGGAGCAGGGGTGCGCATACCATGCCAGAAAGGATGACCACAGAGATCTGAGCAGGATTAATGATACTGCCCTCAATAGTTCCATTATCTTGGTATGGCTCATATGTTTCAGTATCCGATGACTTACGAAGCTCCATAGCGAGCTGCTTCTTGTCGTTCAATGTGAAGAGAATGTGCAAGTCATCGTCCAGAGGATTAGTAATAACTGCAACTGGAGATGCCATTGTGTAGGGTGATTCGAGAAAGACGATGCGTACGAAGATGGGATAGAAAATTAGGTCAGAATATCGAGGGAAAAGGAGAGAAGATCGCATTGTAATGCGTAGTTACGACTTGCAATCCACCGCGTTTTGACTATGACATAGATCAGCTAGCCACTGATCTATACTATGTCCACTTTGAGTAAAGATGCATTCGAACCGTATGTCTCGGATGTAGGCGGCCCACGTCCACATCCATTGTACGTACAGTGTGCATCTCGGAGGTCCCGACGTGACGACGATCCAAAATTCTTGGCATTCGAACCCAGGTCATGGGGTATATCGTGGGCCACCTCACAATCAGGGGTGTAACCAACGTACAGCATAGTATTTCTATGCATTGTATTTCTATGCATTGTATTTCTATGCATTGTACGAATGGAATAATACTACAGGAGTCGCCTCTATCTTCCTAGCTGACGGTTTTCCGATAGTGAGACTCTCCTCAGCAAACCACCATGGAATTTCGTCGGCCCCCCCGCCGTACTACACCCTCTCCTCGACATCTGGCATATCGCCACGCAAAGAGACGTCTCCGTGCTCTCGCGCCTACTACTAAAGATGCCCCACCAGGTATCAAGGTAGGCGAGGAGCAACTCTATTCTTTTTACGTCCCGGGCCTGCAAGCCGGATTGCACACAATTGATGTGTTCCAGAAAATCAATGCTTCGGGACAAACGAAGGATGTCAAGAGCAGTCATGACTTTACCGTTATCGGTCCCCGGTTTTCACTACCAGAGGGTGCGATCGACTCCTTCCACCCCCCTCAGGGCCATGCAGATCAAGCAAAGGTGCTTCCAAGCGTAGTGTTTACCGACCCAACCCTTCCCTGGGAACGACCAGCCACTGCAAGCCGGCTCTCGGACTTCAACAGAAATCGCGTCCCATGGCTTGCCGTCTTGAGTTTTACGCAAGATGAGCTCCGTCTGACTGCCGAAGAATTAGCAAAGGTCTTTAGCGATGGTACACTGAGAGGCACCAGGAAACAAGACGACACTCTATGTACTACCCTATTGGCGAGCGACGTTCAGAAGCTGAGGAGCACAAACACCAAACCGATTATATATGACGAAGGTGTAGATGGTGAAGATACTAAGGCTAATGTGATATTTATAAGAAATAAGCTCTTCGCTTCACTCTTTTCTAAGTATGACTCTGATGGAAACCTGGTGTCACATCAAGTTGGCGATCAAGAGCGCTGCTATATTTCACATCACCGTTTTCTTGCCCACCTGCGTCATATCCATCTAGATGGCACCCCGGCGGCGGGAATGACAGACAGCGACGACCACGTATACTCAGTGATCGTTAGCCATCGAGCGGGACCCTTATCTATCGACAAGGCGACTCCTATGGTTGCGCATTTGATCAACATCGAAGGTGTCGAGGCGATGGTGAGCTCGTTCAGCGAGAAGTTCGTATCACTGGTCTCACTTCACTCCTGGGAATATACCTGTCTGCCACCTGGCTCATTGGATATCGAAGCTGCGTTTGAGCACCTGGAAGATGGCTTGGACGTCTTGAGGCCCCAGCTGAGCAAGACAGATACGGAAAGCCTCAGAAAAAAAGGAAAAGTCGGAGAAAGGGTCAAGGAACGATTAGATGATGGGTTTTCGCTGCTGAGATACCGCATACAAACCGGCGAAGTAGCTGCAGCCTTCACTCGCGGTCCGTTCACTCCCACCGCCGTGAAATTTCCAGACGCCACTCCCTGGCCCCCCAACTCTACGACTGGTACCAAGCTGCAGATCTTAGACCAGCATCTCAATATCATGGACATCACGTATTCTGCTGCGTGGAACCTTGGAAAGACATTAGGACTTGCAAGTCCTGAATTCGCCGTGGCTCTGTCGCGGGTACGCAAGCAAATCTTCGACGATGGGATGCAAGCAGCGAAGAAGGAGGTTATCGATCAGCAAAACAAGCAACTGGGGGTCCCGGCTCCGTATAAGACACGCGAGGAAGTTCTTGCTTCACTCATGGAAAGCCTCGGGAAAGTTGCCTCTCTAGCACAGCAACAGGTCTTGCTCCAGAAAACCAACGGGATGGTTCATAGGTAGCATCGCCCAGATCGTCCCCCCCTCGACCTCTCATATCGAGGACCTGAGATTAATGCTATCGTCGACGACAAGTTTCAGGGTGCAGCCAAAAAGATTGCTGGGAGTGTAGAAGACAAGGAAGTGCCGTACAATGAGCACAATACACCGTATTCCACAGACTGGATGATCATTTTACACTGGGTCCTCGATAGATACCATTTGGTTGAGGTTCCTGCTCATTATCTCATCACGGATCCCAGCCATCTCCCCCAAGAGGGGCTCAGGTTCTTCACCATTGATCATAATTGGGTCATGGCCATGATTGATGGCGGTCTGAGCCTCGCCAACCATCTAGACCAGACGGACGATAAGGTGCGCGATGCCAGTAAGTAACTCCCTATTTTATTCCCATCCAGGGCTTTGTCCGAAACACACACGCATATACCTATATATATAGCAACTGACTGCGAGTGTTTTAGTGAAGTGGGCAATCAACTGGTATTTCACAACAAAGATACCTGGTTTGACTTACTGCCCAACGAAACCATGCTATGGGTTCTACGTGCGATCAGCACTTGTTACCAAGTTCCCAGATCTCATTATCGATCTGTTACCTCAGCCTAATGACGATTTTCCACCGGTTATATTGGGACACGAGGTGGTAGATCAAGGGACAATGTTGTGTCTAATGCGCGAACCGCCGACCGAGCCGGAGTTTCGTTCCCTGTTTCTACGCGAACCGCCGCATCAGCAGTATTTCGCTGCTGCAGATGAGATCACTACCGATGATATCACCGTCAATTACACGCGGGCGTATACCATGAAGCCTGTCCCCGACGAAAATCACAGGGACGGTATCAAGTATGTGGCGTCCCGAAAAACTCCAGATAAAGGGAGGTCGCTTTTCATATGGGGCGAAAACAACGACATCCGCTGTTTAAATGTTGAGAACATAGCTATAGACTACCAGCGAACATTAAAAGCCAAGTACGACGAATTGGAACATCCAGAGTGGTATACGGATGATACCCCCAACGCCGCCATGATGGGAATTCAGTTAACCGAGCCAGAATGGCAGCTTGAGGTGACTCTGCCAACGAAGGATGTCTTCCCCCATATGTTTGAAGGTACCGGCCACTTCTCCCGGCTTCTTGCAGTGACGGATCGAAGCAGCGTCCGCTCTGGCGCCGTAACCCAACCACGCACTGCCAAACTTTTCAGCACTATAAAAAGCGACCCGCACCCCAGTTTTGGAAGTCGTCAACGCGAAGCTCCTATGAAGCTGAAATATGCCCCTCCCCACTTCCGCACCCCTCTGCCAGATCTCACCATCAAGCGACTTACGCCATCCGTCCCAGGAGTACAAATGGCTGGCGCTCCTGCGTTCAAATATAATGTCTACCCAGTCGGGAAGAACCCCGGTGATCCGATTCCCATGATCTCGCTCCCGCAAGACCTCGTCTTCTCAATCGTCTACGAGTCCGGTGCTCAAGATTTCAAGATGGAATACTTGGAAATCCGCATCGACTTAAAGAAACCGCCCCAACTCATGAGCAAATACAATGGCGCGGGACCCTCAATGCTGGCGAACCTGCGGTTCAATGCCCTAGCACGGCTCTCACCTGAAAGGGACATATTGGTATTGACGCTTAAACCGCGTAGTACAAGTGGTTACTTAGTCGTGGGTAAGATGAAGGAGGCGAGTTTTTTGCTCAGTGGCGTGGTCGTGAAAAATTTCAACGCCGCGACTCCTATTACCCTCAAGGCAAACGAGAAGTATCAGGATCAAGATAAGTATTCGTATAATATCCAGTGTAGGCTAGAGCCGGCGTAGGATCGTCCAAAGAATGTGACAGTAATACTGCGAGTAGACGTGGTCTTGGCAATATTGTCTATCATGATAAGGGGTGCAACAAATGAGATAGATAGTAGAATTTCCCTTCAATAAATCCTCTTTCTTTGCGGCTTTATTTGGTTCACGCTGAGTATAGATCTCATACTTCGGTGGGCACTCACTAATGGGTCTGAATAAGCTAACCTAGGGTCTCACGGCCCACCCCATCACGGACCACCCAAATGACGCGTTTTCTCCCAGCCACCTATTTCTTCGTCTATATAATAACTTAACAACCACTTGACTTTAGAAGCTTTTTTTTTCTTTAATTTATTTGTTTTTAACTGCTTTTTTTTATAATGCTTTTAATTAACCGAAAATACCGTGCGTTTATAGTAGTATATAACACTAAACTTAAAATATTATAATAAACAATTATTAAAAAATAAGCTATATTTTATAGCAATTTATACTGCTATATTAAAAATATTTTAACTTAAAAAAAAGCATATTAATTGTTTTAAGCTTTATTTAAAAAATTTAAAGCTTAATTAATTTATTAAATAATTAATTAAGCTAAATTAAATTTTATATTTATTATAATTATTTTTAAATATATAATTAAATAATTATTTTAAGCTTTAAATAATTTTGCTATATTAAGCAAATAATAATATATACATTTTTTAGCTTAAAATAAAATAATTAAATTAACTAAAGTTAAAATAATTAATTATAAACATATTAATAATATAATTATAATTAATATTAATATTTTTTTTAATTGTTTTAATATATTAAAAATTAAAATTATTTTTTTAATATATTAATATAATATTAACAAAATAAAAATTAGCTAACATATTAAAAATAGCTATTAAAAATATTATTAAAGTTATTATATATATAACTTTAAAATATAACGTTAAAAAAAACAAATAAATAATTTATATTAAATATATAAATGTTTTTAATAATATTTTTTTTTATTAATTATTTTAAAAAGTATTTATATTTAATAATAATAATTTTTTAATAATAATTATAAATTATTTAAAAATTAATAATTTAATTATTTATTTAATAAATAAACCAATAATTTTATTATATTAAATTAATTTTAAAACATTTTTATATTATATATTTAAGCTTTTTATAATAATTATTAAATAATTTTAATATAACGCATTTTTTACTTTAACCGGACACCTAATTAAACCGGCTACCCGATTTCCCATATAAATATATATCGAAAAAGCCCATGCATCTTAACGGATATTAGGGCTACAGACTAATAATTAGTATATTTGAAATCCTTACTTAAAGACGAATCCAATGGTACTTTTTATAAATTTGCTACTATTTTATTTATAGGCGTACTTAAAACCACGCTAAAATTTTAGCGTGGTTTTTAATATAGCACTAGATAAAATAGTAGTAAATTTATAAAAAATACCATTGGATTCCTTTTTAAATAAGGATTTTAAATATATTATTTATTAGTTTATAGCCTTAATATCCGTTAAAATGCACGGGTTTTTTCGATATATATTTATATGGGAAATCGAGTGGCCGGTTTAATTAAGTGTCCGGTTAAAATAAAAAATGCGTTATTAACTTTAATAAATATATTATTAAAACTAAATAATGAAAATTTAAAAAGTTATTTATAAGCTAATAATTTAATTAAGTTTAAATATATGCTATTTAAATTTTATTATAATAAAAATGAAATATTTATTTAATTAAGCTTTAAATGTTTAAAAATGTAATAATATAAAGTAATTTTAATAGTTTGGTTTTTATGTTTAAATAAGCTATTTTTTTATAAATAATAAATAGTAATTATAAATAATTATATGCTAAAGGTTTTTTATAGCTTTATTTAAAACTTAAATATAAATTTGCAATTATAATTAAAAATAATATTTATTAAAACTTTTTAATTAAATAATAGCAATTGCTTAATTAATGCTATAGCTTAATTTTTTATTATATATTTAATATTGCTTAAAATTAACAATAATTATTTAAAAGTTATGCAAATAATTAACATAAATATATTATAATAGTTATAACCTTTTAGCTACTATAATATATTAATAAAAAAAACCTTTAATAATTTAAAAATAAAGTTTATAGTAATAATTTTTATAAGTTTAACATTTTAAAAATAAATAAATTAATAGTTATTATAAAGCTTTTTATAATTAATAATATATATTTTGCAATTATTGCAATATTTAAAATATGCTATAATTTTGCGTATTTTTAAATAAATAAAATAAAGTTTTAAGTTTTATATTATATGTTTTTTATTAAAGTGGTGTTTATTATTATATATTATAGCAAAAAATTTATTAATTTATTTATTTAAGCAATTAATATTATAAATAAGTTTTTTTATAATTGCAAAAAAATAACCGGGTTAAAAAAATTATTAATGTTTTTATTATTATTATGAAATATTTATAAAATTTTATTATATTTTAATTTTTTTTATAGTTAGCAAAAAATTTAATTTTAATAATTTTGTTTATAATTGCTTTAATTGTTATTATAAATATTAATGAAATTTTTTTTTTTTATTTATTATTTAAATGTTATTAAAAACAAAAATTTTATTTAATTGCTTAATTTAACTGTTTTTATTTTTTTTATTTTTAATGTTTTTAAAGCAATTAAATATATTAAATATAAAATTAAAACAAATAAATAAAAACATTAATAAATTATTTGTTTACTTTATTTATAAAAACTATATTTAAATTTATTTAGTTTAAAATATTTTTAATAGCTAAATAATTAATAAATATAATTATTAAGTTATATAATGCTTTTATTATAGTTTAAAGCTTTTTGCAAGCTTAAATTATATAAATAACCTTTAATTTTAATAAGGTATAATAAATTTTTGCTTAAAAAAAACAATAATTAAAAAATATAATAAAAAGTATTTTAAGTTTAAATTATGTTATTAAGCTTTTATTTATAATTATTGCGTAAATAAAAAAGCATTATTTTAAAACCTTTTTTTAAAAATTTATTTATTTGCATAAATAAAGTTTTATATAAATTATAATAAAAAATAATGCTATAATTACAAATAAAATCTTAAATAACTTTAAATAAACTTAACTTTTTTTTTATAAATATAAATTAAATGTTTTATATATAAACTTAATGCTTGCTAAAGTTATTATTAATAATATGCTTTGCTTTTTTTTTTATTAAAAAAGGTCGTTTTTTTTTGTTATAAAAAATTTACGCATTATATATAATATAATAAAAAAGTGTAAAAAGATTTACTATTATTAAAGTATTAGTTAAATATGTTTAATTAATTAAATAATTTTAAATTTTAAAAAACAGCAAGCCTTTTTTTAATAATAAACATATTAAAAGCATTTATTTAAAATTTAAATAATTATATAAAAAAATAACTTAAAAAAGATTTTTTTTTTAAAAAAAATACTTTTGTTATAAAACAAAATAAAAATAATATAAAAATAAACAATATATTTTTTTTTAATATTAAAAAAAATAATAATATTATTAATAAAAGTTTTGCAAAACTTTTTATAAAACTTAGTTTTTTTATTTATAAAATATTAAACATAAACAAATAAATTATAAAATTTTATTAGTGCTACTATAATGTTACGAACCAACAGCTAGGTGGCCTGTTAAAAAACCCAAGGTAACCAAGGGACCCAATGGGGAACACTAGGCTAAACCAGAAAACAAGCCACAGCATAGGTATAGTCACGTGATACGCAGCTCTATGGAAATTGAGAGCAAAAGCGCTTTTAATGCTTTTAAAGCAAACAGAGCACAGGTGCTCTAAGTGCTCTTAAAGCAAACAAAGCACAAAAAAATAGTAAAGGAAAAACTGTTTATATAATAAACCAACGTTTCCTATGTATTTAATTATAATTCTTACTTTATAATTTAATTTAAGCATATAGCGACTTTTTAAAATAGCTATATAAAAGTAATCTCTTAACAATTATTTAGTTATAACCTAATTATACAACGTTTGCACCTTAGGCATAATTTAATATATAGAACTTTAAGTATTAACGCCTTTATAAACTAACGGTTTGTTACATTTTAAATTATTAAACTTATTTAGTGTTTAAAAAACAATTGTATATAGTTACGATGTTTTTGCAGCAGCTTAAACTAATACCCGCAATAGTGCAAAGTTTTTTAATGCATTTACAAAATAAAATCAAGCAGTTAAAACAACAAAATTAACAACTAAAGGCATAGGTAATAAGTTTACCAAAGCTTAAGCTTTTTAAACCAGTTAAGCCAACTAGGTTTAATAGCAACTAAAAACAACTAAAGGGATTTTTAACCCAAGCAAAAGCTTATTTACGACATTACAACAATAGTTTTTCATTAAACAAAAACAAAATAATAATAGCTGCAGGATTTTTTATTAGCAATACATTAAAATAATTTCAACTTATAATAAACAATTATATAACAAACAACAATATTAACAATACTAGAAAAAAAACCAAAACAGCATTTAAATCTTATAATAAGTTTGAAACAGCGTTAACTAATATATACGAAAATCCAGAAAAAAAAAACAAGCAGAAAAAAAGCTGCTTTTGATGTTTTAAACAAAAGCTGCATATAAATATGCAATAAAATTCTAAAAAACAGCAGCTAAAACAACATGGTTTAATAAAAATGCCTTAATAACGGCCTTTTATTAAAGGTTAAAAAATAAAGTAAAAAATAAGTTGTATAAAAACAAACAACTAAACAATTTTAAAACTTATATTGTTAACATAATAAAGATTAACAACCGGTTATACAAACAACATTTATAAAAATAACAATAAACCTAACAAATACCTAACTTAGAAAAAAAACAAACTATAAAATTAACAGCATTAGGTATTTATGCAAAACCTATAAAACTAAATGCAACAAAAAAAAGGCAAAACCTAAGCAAAATCAAGTGTTACAACTATAATCTAAAGGGACACTACGCCTAGGCTTGCAATAAACCTAAAAAAAAACAACAATTTAAAAAAGCAAAACAGGCTTTATTTATAACGATTGCAATGCTAAAAATTAGCGACTAATAAAGTTAATTATAATAGCAACACGTAAAAGAAGTGCTACATTGCAACATGTATAAAAAAAAAACAAGTGTATTTAAAACACCTTTTTATAAAACAATCAAAACAAGCAAAACAAAACAAATATATTTGCAACTTTATTAATTGCTAAAAACATAATATAAGTATTAATAACAAAACTAAGCAAAATATAGCTATTTAGAAAAATTTTATTTAAACTAACAACAATAAAAATAATTGAAAAAATATTAAACTAAAAAAAATTAAAGATTTTATATAAAACAAAGTTAAAAACCTAACATATAAATATTAAAAATAGCCTAAAAAGAAATTTTGTTTAAAAGGACATATATGCAACTATATAAAATGCAACTATTAATTTAAATGAAAATAGTTAAAAAACTTTGTAGCAAAATCTATTTAACGAAAAAAATGCTTAGGCAAAACGTTTAACGTATAAAAATCTCAAATAAAAAAAGCTAAAATAGCAACCATTAATACGCTAAAAGCCAAAGACAATATGAGAATATGGCCATTTTTAAATAAAGTGCAATAGTATAACCTAGCACTTATAATAAAAGCCGGAATAAATACCAGCAATTAACTTAGCTTAGCTATTAAGCTTATTATTAAAAAATATTATTATAGCAAAGTTATAATAAGTTAAAAACCGGCAGAAATAATATTAAAAAACAAAAAACACAAACAGATCTTTTAGATATACTATATAACACATTAATATATTTACCATTTGTAAAAAAAGCTATAATATATATGGTTTTTAAAACAACTAAACGGAAAACCCATAACGCAACTTTTATACAAGGCAGATAAAGAGAAGGTAATACCAGTATACCGAGACCCACGAGGATTTGCAGTATTTAACGAAGACCTATAGTAGCCTATGGAATATATGCAGCAAATCCTACAACTAAAAAACTGCACTAACAACGGATGTAAAATTCATGCTTAGTAAAAAGCAACAAAATTGCGCAAAACAATAAAACAAACGCAATAAATTAGTTAAAACTAATTAACATTTAAAAAAAAAAAGCCTAAAAAAATAATAAATAAACCAGCTTTAATGGCAATAAAACAAACAAACTTTATTAAAAAATCTTTTGAAAAAACAACAAATTTTTACAAAAATAAAAAACCTTTTACTACTTAAGAAATAAAAAGCAAGGAAATAAGGTACTACCTAAATAAAAACATAATAATATGCTTTAAAAAGTCTTGGGCAGCAATTAATATAACTAAATAACTTGACAACATGTTAACATAAGCAACAATTAATTAAGATTAGTTAAAAAACAACAATAAGCAGTTATAACAAATTAACAATTATTTTTAAAAAAACCTAAAAGGCTTTATGCTATAACAGCTAAAAAAAGCAAATATATTAAAATCGATTTAATATATTAAAAATATAAGCTATAAGTGTTTATAAATATAAAAGCTTAAGCAAGCTTTATTTTTTTATAAATTATTAAGCAATTAAACATATTAACAAAGCTTAAAAACAACTTTTACTTATTTTTAACTGTTAATAAAAGTTTTATTGCATATAAAAATAAAATAGTTTTAAAAAAAACTGCAAAACTCTTTTTTAATATTTTTAAATATAAAAAACAACTAGTGCTTAACATTACAAAAACATTTAAACATAATATTATTTTAAAAATATTTTAATTATAAAAAAACAATCTTAAAGTAAACTAAAAAACGGGCCAACTTTAGTAAAACATACTAAAAAGAGAATTAGCTAATAACAAACCTAAAACACAGGTATTAAGCAATTTTATTAAACCATTATTGCAAATTTGCATAATAATCAAAAAGTCCAAGCTTATACTTAACAATAAAATACCAATAAAATATTAAAACTATAGCGATATATTTAGTAAAACATATAATAAGTTATTAAAGCATAGTTTATAAAACTATAAAATTCCGCTTAAAAAAAAAGCTAAATTATAATTATTTTTATTGTATTATATAAACAAAAAACAACTAAAAAAATTACAAGAATTTCTTAAAAAAAATCTAAAGAAAAAATTTATTTAATTTTTAAAATTATTAGCAAGATCACCAGTATTTTAGGTACTACGCAAAACCAAAAAGCAATATTAAAAATTAATAGTAAACTATTAAGACATAAACTTTAAAACTATTAAATTTGTAAAACCAATACTTAAAATTAACAATTTATAAAATAAATTAGTATATATAAAATGATTTACGGCATTTAACTTATTAAACGCATATAATCAAATAAAAATAGCATTAAATAATAAGTAAAAAACAGCATTTTATATATAATATAAATTATACAAATCTTTAGTTATGCCATTTAAACTTACTAATGCTTTAATAATATTTTAAACATAAATAACGTATGCTTTACGCAAATTTATTAACATATTTATAATAGTATATTTTAACAATATTTTAATATATTTAAAAAACCTTAAAAAATACCGAAAATATATTAAAAAAATATTAAACGCGCTATAAATTGCCAAGTTAAAGGTAAACCTTAAGAAAAGCAAATTTTACATGCAAAAAGTTGATTTTTTTAGTTCTATAATAACTTTAAAAAAAATAAAAATTTAAAAGTCCAAGATTTTAGCAGTAAAAAATTAGCTAGTACTTAAATTGGTAAATAATGTAAAGGCATTTATAGGATTTACAAACTATGTTTAAAGCTTTATTAAATGGTTTAATAAACACGCCGGATCTTTTTTAAACCTAATAAAAAAAAATAATCTTTTTAAGTAGGAAAAAAAAAACAAAAATCTTTTGAAAAAGTAAAAGCTTTTATATTAAAAAAACTTGTTTAAAAGCTTTTTAATTTAAACAAGGAATTTAAAGTAATAATTAACGCTAGCAAAAGGGCAATAAGCAGACAACTAGGTTAACAAAATAAAAATGGAAAATTGCACCTAGTGGCATATTTTTTGAAGAGATTTTTAAGACCAGCAAAGCAATACACGCTACTAAACAAAAAGCTTATAGCTATTGTTTAAGCATTTAAAAAATGAGAACATTACTTTTATAAACCAAAAAAACCAGTCAAGGTATACACAGACTATAAAAACTTAACTACGTTTATAATAACAAAAGTATTAAACAAACAACAAATTAAATAAGCAGAGTTTTTATTTTAGTTTAATTTTATTATTTTTTATATTAAAGAAAAAAAAAATATAACAGCAAATATTTTGAGTTAACAAAGCAACCATAAGAAATTAAAAACAAAAAGCCAAATATTATTAAAAAAAACCCAACAAAAAATTACACTTGCAGCTATAACTTCATTTAATTATAATAAATAAATTAAACAATTATAAAAAAACCATAAAATAGTTTTATAAGCATTACTATTACTAACTAATATATTATTAACCTTTAAGCAAAGTAAAAACAAGGATAAAAAAATATATTTAAATTTTAAATAACAACTTATAATTAAAAAACTAGTGAAGGCAATGCACAAACATTCACTAGCAAAACATTAAAAAGTATATAAAACACTATCACAAGTACAAAAAAACTACAAATGCAAAAAACTCAAAAGTATAATAAAAAAAGTAGTTTAAAAATGTGTTTTATGTAAAAAAAGCAAAGCACTGCAACACAAACCATATGGATTACTGCGACTAAAGCAAATACCAAACAAAGCTTAAAAATTTATTGCGTTTAACTTTATTATCAAACTACCTAAGTTAAAAAAACTAATAACCGGAGTATTATATGATTTAATACTAGTTATTGTAAAAAGACTCACAAAATATAAATATTTTATACCATATTTAAAATCAAGTACGGCAAAAGATTTGGCCTACATAATAATCAAACATATTTTTAGTAAACATAAAGTTTTTAAAAAAGCAGTTATAAACAAAAAAACAATTATAGCCTTTAAGTTTTATCAATTATTAATAAAAGCATTAGGCATTAAGCATCGATTGTTTACGGCTTACCACCTATAAATAAATAAACAGACAAAAAAACTTAATTAAACTTTGGAGCAGTATTTACGCTGCTACCTTAACAAACAATAAAACAATTAGGTTAAGCTTTTGCTTATAGTAAAGTATGCTTACAATAGTTTTAACAATAAGTTAATAAAAGTGTTTCCATTTATAGCAAATTATAAATTTAACCCAAAAATAAATCAAACTATAATTAACGGTATAATAGCGCTTAAAGTAAAAATATAGGCAAAGAAAATCATAGGTTTACAGCAAAAATTACAAAATAAGCTAATATTCTTATAAAACCGTATAAAAGCTTATAGCAATAAACATAAGTTATTAAAGCTAACCTTAAAAAAAAAAAACAAAGTATATTTTTTAAAGCATAATATTAAAACAAAATAACCAAGCAATAAACTTAATTTTAAATAAATTAAACTATTTAAAATTAAAAAAATTATTTTAAAAACAAATTATTAATTTAAGCTACTTAAAAAAGCGAAAATATAGCTAAAATTTCATATTTCTCTTTTTAAACCAGCACTAAAAAACATTAAACTTTAAACATAATTAAAAGTTAAACCAAACAAAAATCTATACAAAGTTAAAAAAATACTAGATTTACGTTAAAATAAAAATACTTACAAATATTTAGTTAAGTAAAAAGAATATTTATACGTAAAAACTATATAAAAACCTAGGAAAAACTTAAAAAATGTAATTTAAATAGTTAATTTATTTTACCGCCAGCATTTTAACCAACCAAGGCTAAAAAAGCAGGGTTAACTAAAAAAAAAAAGTTAAGCGCACTTTAGTTTATAAAAGCGGAAAAGGCAAAGGAGTTTTACAGCCGGAACTATTTTTGTTTTAAGCGCTTTTGTTTTTTCTTTAAGCGCTTTTATTTTTTTAACTTTTTTAAATTTTTAAAATTTTGTTGCGCTATTTTTATACCTTTAAAGCAAAAGAATTTCATTTAACGGTTTAAACGTATTATTTAATTAAACAGCTTTTAAAGTTGTTAAGTAACCAAACGCTTTTTCTTACTAAAATGTTAGTGTTTAATAAAAATGTGCTTAAAAAAATCTATAAAAACATGGTTTTTATTGCAAGTAATAAAGTTAACATTATTATAGTTTTTACAACAGTTAATATTATTTAACATTTTATAAGTAAGGCCTTTTTAAAAACAACATTACTTACCAAAGGAAAAGGGTACGCACTAGTATTTATTGCAGACAATAAACCTGGGAGAAAAGGGATAATGTTACAAATCAACAGCTAGGTGGCCTGTTAAAAAACCTAAGGTAACCAAAAAACCTAATGGAGAACACTAGGCTAAACCAAGAGACAAGCCACAGCATAGGTATAGTTACATAATATGCAGCTCTGTAAAAATTAAGAGCAAAAGCGCTTTTAATACTTTTAAAGCAAACAGAGCACAAGTGCTTTAGGTGCTTTTAAAGCAAACAAAGCACAAAGAAATAGTAAAAAAAAAACTGTTTATATAATAAACCAACGTTTTTTATATATTTAGTTGTAGTTTTTACTTCACAATTTAATTTAAGCATACAGCGATTTTTTGGAATAGCTATGTGAGAGTAATCTCTTGACGACTACTTAGTTACGACCTAACCGTACAACGTTTGCACCCTAGGCACGATTTAATATATAGAGCTTTAAGTATTAACGCTTTTACAAACTAACGGTTTATTACATATAAATTTTTTAAAACCTTATAAATTTATAATAATAACGCATCCTTTACTTTAGCCGGACATTTAATTAAACCGGCCACTCGATTTCCTATATAAATATATATCGAAAAAGCCCGGGCATTTTAACAAATATTAAGGCTATAAACTAATAAATAATATATTTAAAATCTTTATTTAAAAAGAAATCCAATGGTATTTTTTATAAATTTACTATTATTTTATTTAGTGCTATATTAAAAACCACGCTAAAATTTTAGCGTGGTTTTAAGTACGCTTATAAGTAAAATAGTAGCAAATTTATAAAAAGTACCATTGAATTCGTCTTTAAGTAAGGATTTCAAATATACTAATTATTAGTTTGTAGCTTTAATATCCGTTAAAATGCACGGGCTTTTTCGATATATATTTATATAGGAAATTAAGTAGCCGGTTTAATTAGGTGTCCGGTTAAAATAAAAAATGCGTTAAAATAATTTTAAAAAGTTTTATAAACTTTTAATTAAAAAAAAGTTTTTATAGCATTAACATAAATAATATAAGCTTTTTTTTAAATTATACTAATTATTTTTAATTAAAAAAGTAGTAAATAATTATTTAAAACTATTATTTTGTTTAATATATAAAAATTAAAAATAAAACAAACTTTAAATACTTTTTTAATTTATTTTTTTGCTATAAAAATTAAATGTATAAAACGTGTTAATTTATTAATTTATTTTATTTTGCTTTGTTTATATAGCTTATTATATATAGCATTTAATGTTTTTTTGTTTTAATAACTAAAAAAATAAATATAATTGTTAAGTTTATACTTTTGCTAATTATTTATTAAAAGTATTTTTATTTCTTTATTTTTTAAAATGTTAATAATATTTTAATTGTTTTAAACTTTAGGTATATTATTTATAACTTAAGTAATTTTATTAAAATTTCACTTTTTTTAATATAAATAAATTAACTGCTTAATAAAATAATTTTGCTTAGTTTAATAAGTTTTTTAATTTTAAATATATTATATATTTTAAATATTTTTAACTTATTATTTTTTAGTTTTTTTAATTTAAAAAAGTTAAAACTTTTTGCTTTAATGTTTTAATAAATTATATTAATAAATAAAATGCCTTTAAATATATTGCTGTTTTTTTTAATTAATTTATTATATTTTTAATTGTTAATTTATAAAATATATTAAAATTATTTATAAAAGTTTTGTTTGCTTTTTTAATAATTATTACTTTAATTATAAAAGTTATAATAACATTTTAATTAATAATAAACAAATAAAATATTTTAAAATTATTAAATATATAAATGTTTTATATAATAATATTAGGTATAAAATCTTACATTTTAGCTGTTATGCTTTTAGCAGCATTTAAAGCTAAAAATATTTTAATTATTATTATTGCTTTTAAGCATGATTTTTATAATATAACATTAATATATTTATTGTTTTTTTATTTTAAATTTTATTAATTTATATACTTTTAAATATAACTTTTACGTTTAATAATAAATTAAATATTATTACTTAATAAAATGCTATAAATTTAATAATAATAATAATGCTGTTTTTTTAACTAAGTTTAAAGTTAAAATTATAATTAAATAATAATAGCTTATAAAAACAAAGCGCTATTATAATTTTACCAAGCTTAAAAATAATATTATATTATAATATTACCTTATAAATACACAAATATACACAAAAATAAATATTAAATTTTTATTGGAATTTTTTTGCGTTAGCAAAAATAACTTAATAGCTTTTAAAATTAATAATAGCTTTGCAAAAGTTAAAAAAGCTAATTTTTAAAAGTAGCAATATATCGTAATTATTTTTATATACTTAAGTTAATTTAATTATTTTTATTAAAATAAAATCTTTATATTTATTAAAGCTTAAATAATATAATTTTAATATAATATATTTTATATATTAAATATGTTTTTTGCTAATATTTTTTATTTTGCTTTTGTAATATTTAATAATATATTTAATATATTTTAAAAAATTAACAATAGTAAAGCTTTATTTATATTTAATATTATTATAAATTTTAATGTTAATATTATTAAAACTTTTACATATAATAGTTTAAAAAAATAAATATTAATTGTTTAACTATTAATTTATTGCTTTATTAAGTTTATAAAAATATAGTAGCATTTTTTTAATTATTAAAGCTTTTTTTATTGCTGCAAAAAAAATATAATTGTTTAATTAACAATTTAATAAATGTTGAAATAACTAGTTTTTAAAATTAAGTATTATATTGCAATGTTTGCAGGTATATTATAATTTTATTAGCTAATAAAATATTGCTAATTTATTTTAAAGGTTAAAATTAACAATGGTATATATAACATTTTTTTTTTTTTAAAGTTAAATATTTTGCTGCAAAATTAATAGGTTATATTAAAATTAACTACTATATATTTTTTATTAAAGCTAAAGTTTAATTTATAAATTATTTTATGTAAAAATTTGCTAAAGTTAAATATATTATTTATTTTTTTTATAACATTTATATAGTTTTGCTTATAATTATAATTGCGTTAATACTTTTTATATTTATTATTATATTGCTTTTTGCTTTTTTTATATTTATTGTTTTTAAACTTTTAATAAAATTAATTTTTGCTAAATTTATTATAATTTTTTTATTGCATTTATTATGCTTAAAACATTTATTTTTATAATTTTTAAAATATTTAAAGTTATAACATAAATTTAATTAGTTTGCAAATTTTAATATGCTATAGCTAATAATAAAAGCTTAGCTTTTGCTATTTATATTATATAATTAATTAGCTTTTAATATGTTTTAAATATATATAAATATTGTTTAATGTTAAAATTTAATATATTTTAAACTTATATTATAATATTATGCTAATTATTATTATTTTAATTTAAAATTTTTATAGTTTTAATATATTAAAGCTTTTTTTATATAAAAGTAATTATAATTATTTTATTTTAATTTATATTATTAAGTTTAAAGTTTTATTTTTTATTAATAAACCTTTTAATAGCTAATATAAATTATATAAAAAATTGCTTTATTAATTTAATTAAAATTATTTTTAAGCTTTAAAACTTTATATATTTATAATATTTAATAATAAATTTATTATTTTATTATATAATTATATTTTTAGCTAAAAAAGTTAAAAATAATCTTAAAATTTGCTTTTTTATTTTTTTTATTATTTTATTATTTTTTATAAAAAGATTAATGCAATTAATAAAATAATATATGTTAATAAAAGCTAATTTATTTTTTTTAGCTATTATATTAATACTTTTAAAGTTATAACAATTAAAGGTAAAAATATTTACGTTAATTTTTTTAAATTTTTTACTTTTTTTATAATTAATAATTAAAATAGCATTTGTAGCACCTAAGGTTAATTAATAAATGTTATTATGCTAACTTTAATTTAATAAATTAAATTTTTTTTTATTGTTTAAATTATTATTTAATTTATTAAAATTATTTATGTTATTTAAGTTAAAGTTTTTAAACGTTTGTAATTTTTAAGCTTTTGCTATATTAAATTATTAATAGCTTATAAAAAACTTTAATAAATTATTTATATTTAATTATTATAATAAATTAACAAATAGTTTTAATATATTATTAAATTAATTGTTTTATATTATTAAATTATATTAATTATTAAAAATATAAATTTATGCTTAAATTTACGTTATAAAATACATTATTAAATTTTTTTTTTTTTTTAAAATATAATAAATTAGCTAAACATTAGTTATAATTATAATTAATTTAATAATATAATAAGCAAAGCATTAAATAATATAGCTATAATTATTAGCTGGATTTTTATTATAAGCTGCAAGCTTAATATTAAAGCGTTGCTGCTTTAAGTAAAAATATAAAAAAAACCATATTAAGCTTTTACTTTATGGTTTTTGTTTAAATTAAAATAAAAACTATTAATATTAAAAAAGTTTATTAATAAATATAATTAATTAAATTTTTTTTTAATTAAGCTAAAATTTGCTATATTTATAAATAATGTTAAAATATAAAAAATATTTAATTTATTGTTTTATATTTTAGCGTATATTATAATAAGCAATTTATTAATTGTTTTAATGTTATTATTAAATAAAATAATTTTTTTATATATATTTGCAATTTCTTTTTATTAAATGTTTAATTAATAATATATTATAAATTTTGCTTAATATTATTATTTTATTAATTTTATTGTTTAAATTTTTTTAAAATAAAGTTTTATATTATATGGTTTATATGCGAGTCGCGTATTTATACAAGTCGCGCATTTTCTTTAACATACCTTATAATCGAAATTTTTATAAGAAATATTTCCTTTACTTTTTAATAACTTTACCAATATTTATCATATAATAAAATAATTAATACCATTAAATTTATAATTAACTAAGGAATTTAATGGTAATTTTTTATAACAAACCGTTAGTTTGTAAAAGCGTTAATACTTAAAACTCCATATATTAAATTATGTTTAAGGTGCAAACATTATACAGTTAGGTTATAACTAAGTAGTTATTAAAAGATTACTTTCACACAGTTATTTTAAAAAGTTGCTATATGCTTAAATTAAATTATAAAATAAAAACTATAATTAAATATATAAAAAACGTTGGTTTATTATATAAACAGTCCTTTTTTCACCAATTTTGCTGTTGCTTTGTCTGCTTTTAAAGCATTTAAAGCGCTTGCTTTGTTTATATTTAGAGCGCCTGCTTTGTTTGTATTTAAAGCGCCTGCTTTGTTTGCTCTTAAAACACTAAAAACGCCTGCTTTTAGTCTTTACAGAGCTGCGTATCACGTGACCGTACCTATGCTGTGGCTTGTCTCTTAGTTTAGCTTAGTACCTTTTATTAGGTCCCTTGGTTACTTTGGTTTTTTAACAGGTCGTCCCGCTGTTGGTTTGTAACATTATCTCTTTTTTCCCAGGTTTATTGTCTTTAATAAATACTAGCGTGTTTTTTCCGCCTTGTAAGTTTTTATAAGTTTTTTTTTTTTTTCTGCCTATAATCCATTGTTAATATAATAGGTTAAATTTTAAAGTTTATTACGCTTTTTTTTACCGATTATTGCTGCAATGCTTTTTTAGCTATAAAAAGTTTTAGTTTTAAAGTTATGCCTTGTTTTTATTGTTTTAAAAAAGGCTTTATTTATAAAATGTTAAATAGTATTAATTGTTGTAAAAACTGCAATAATATTAACCTTACTACTTATAATAAAAGTTATACTTTTATTAACTTGCTTAAGCGTATTTTTATTAAACATTAACGTTTTAATAAAAAAAAATGTTTAGTTATTTAATAACTTTAAAAGTTGTTTAGTTAAATAATATGTTTAAACTATTAAATAAAATTTCTTTGTTTTAAAGGTATAAAAATAGCATAACGCAATTTTAAAAATTTAAAGAAATTAAAAAAATAAAAACGTTTAAAAAAAAAGCAAAAGCGTTTAAAAAAAAAGCACTTTTAACTGCAAAACTTTCTTGCTTTATTTATTTTTATAAACTAAAGTGCACTTAATTTTTCTTTTTTAGTTAACCTTGTTTTTTTAGCGTTAATTAGTTAAAATGCTAGTAATAAAACTAATTAATTATTTATTTTATATTTTTTAAATTCTTTATAAATTTCTAAGTAATTTTTACATATAAGTAACCTTTTTATTTAATTAAATATTTAAGGGTACTTTTATTTTAACGTGTAATAAACCGTTAGTTTGTAAAGGCGTTAATATTTAAAGCTCCACGTATTGGATTGTGCCTAGGGTGCAAACGTTGTACGGTCGGGTTATAACTAAGTAATCGTTAAGAGATAACTCTCACACAGCTATTTTAAAAAGTCGCTATATGCTTAGATTAAATTGTGAAGTAAAAACTACAACTAAATATATAGGAAATGTTGGTTTATTATATAAATAGTTTTTTTTTTACTAATTCTCTTGTGCTTTGTTTGCTTTAAAAGCCTTAAAAGCGCTTGCTCTGTTTGCTTTTAAAGCACTGAGAGCATTTTGCTTTTAGTTTTTACGGAGCTGCATATTACGTAACCATACCTGTGCTGTGGCTTGTCTCTTGGTTTAGCTTAATACCCTTTATTAGGTCCCTTGGTTACCTTAGTTTTTTTAACAAGCTGTTTTATTGTTGGTTTATAACATTATTCCCTTTTTCCTAGGTTTATTGTCCTTAATAAATACTAGCGTATTTTCTTTGCCCTATGAGTTTTCGTAGGTTTTTTCTTTTTTTACTGCCTTTGATCTATTGTTAACATAACAGGTTAAATCTTAAAATTTATTATGCTTTTTTTTACCGATTGTTGTTGCAACGCTTTTTTAACTATAAAAAGTTTTAGTTTTAAAGTTATGCCTTGCTTTCGTTATTTTAAAAAAGGCTTTACTTATAAAATGTTAAATAATATTAATTGCTGTTAAAATTGCAATAATGCTAACCTTATTACTTATAATAAAAGCCATACTTTTATTAACTTGCTTAAGCGCATTTTTACTAAATATTAACGTTTTAGTAAAAAAAAGCGTTTAATTACTTAACAACTTTAAAAGTTGTTTGGTTAAATAATATGTTTAAACTGCTAAACAGAATTTTTTCGCTCTAAAGGTATAAAAATAACGTAACAAAATTTCAAAAATTTAAAAAAATTAAAAAAACAAAAACATTTAAAAAAAAAACAAAAGCGTTTAAAGAAAAAGCATTTTTAACTGCGAAAATTTCTTGCTTTTTTTGCCTTTATAAATTAAAGTGCACTTAATTTTTCTTTTTTAGTTAACTTTGCCCTTTTGGCGCTAGTTGGTTAAAATGCTAGCAATAAAATTAGTTAATTATTTACTTTACATTTTTCAGGTTTTTTATAAATTCCTAAGTAGTTTTTACATGTGAGTATTTTTCCCACTTAACCAAATATTTATAAGTACTTTTATTTTGATGTAAATCCAGTATTTTTTCAACCTTGTATAGATTTTCGTCTGGTTTTACCTTTAGTCGTATTTAAAATTCAGCGTTTTTTAATGCTGGTTAAAAAAAAAAATATGGAATTTTAACCATATCTTTGCCCCTTTAAATAGCTTAAGTTAATAATTTGTTTTTAAAATAATTTCCTTAATTTTAAATAGTTTAATTTGTTTAAAGTTAAGTTTATTGCTTAGTTGTTTTGTTTTAATGTTGCGCCTTAAAAAATACACTTTATCTCTTCTTTTTAAAGTTAGCTTTAACAACTTATGCTTATTGCTATAAGCTTTTATATAGTTTTATAAAAATACTAGTTTATTTTATAGTTTTTATTATAAACCTATGATTTCCTTTGCCTATATCTCTGCTTTAAGCGCTATTATGCCGTTAATTGCAGTTTGATTTATTTTTAGGTTAAATTTATAATTTGCTATAAATAGTAACATTTTTATTGATTTATTGTTAAAATTATTATAAGCATACTTTGCTATAAGCAAAAGCTTAACCTAATTGTTTTGTTGTTTGTTAAGGTAACAACAAAAGTATTGCTTTAAAGTTTAATTAAATCTTTTTGTTTAACCATTTGTTTATAAATAATAAGCTATAAACAATTAATGCTTAATGCCTAATGCTTTCATTAATAACTAATAAAACTTAAAAGCTATAGTTGTTTTTTTATTTATAACTGCTTTTTTTAAAATTCCATATTTGCTAAGAACATGTTTAATTATTATATAGGCCAAATCTTTTGCTATACTTAATTTTAGGTATAGTACAAAATATCTATACTTTGTAAATCTTTCCACAATAACTAATATTAAATTATATAATACTCCGGTCATTGGTTTTTTTAACTTAGGTAGCTTAACAATAAAGTTAAACGTAATAAACTTTTAAGCCTTGTTTAGTATTTGCTTTAGTTATAGCAATTTATATAGTTTATATTGTGGTGCTTTGCTTTTTTTGCATAAAACATATTTTTGAACTACTTTTTTTACTATACTTTTAAGTTTTTTACATTTGTAGTTCTTTCGTACTTATAATAGTGTTTTATACACTTTTTAATGTCCTGCTAATAAATATTTGTGCATTGTTTTCACTAGTTTTTTAATTGTAAATTATTGTTTAAGATTTAAATATACCTTTTTATCCTTGTTTTTACTTTGCTTAAAAGTTGGTAGTATATTAGTTAATAATAGTAATGCCTATAAAACTATTCTATAGTTTTTCCATAATTGTTTAATTTATTTATTATAATTGAATAAAATTATAGCTGCAAATATAATTCCTTGTTAGGTTTTTTTTAATAATACTTGGCTTTTTGTTTTTGATTTTTTATAGTTACTTTGTTAACTTAAAATATTTACTATTACATTTTCTTTTTTTTTAATATAAAAAATAACAAAGTTAAACTAAAATAAAAACTTTGCTTATTTAATTTGTTGTTTGTTTAATACTTTTGTTGTTATAAATGTAGTTAAGTTTTTGTGGTTTATATACACCTTAACTAGTTTCTTAGGTTTATAAAAGTAATGTTTTCATTTTTTAAATGCTTGGATAATAGCTATAAGCTTTTTGTTTAGTAGCATATATTGCTTTGCTGGTTTTAAAAATCTTTTTAAAAAATATGCTACTAAATGTAATTTTCTATTCTTATCTTGTTAACCTAGTTGTTTGCCTATTGTTTTTTCGCTAACGATAACTATTACTTTAAATTTCTTATTTAAGTTAAAAAGCTTTTAAACAAGCTTTTTTAATATAAATGCCTTAACTTTTTTAAAAGATTTGTGTTTTTTTTTTTCCCACTTAAAGGGATTGTTTTTTCTTATTAGGTTTAAAAAAAGTCCGGCATATCCATTAAACCATTTAATAAGGCTTTAGACATAGTTCGTAAATCCTATAAACGCCCTCACATCACTCACTAATTTAGGCGTTAGCTAATCTTTTACTGCTAAAATCTTGGATTTTTAAATTTTTATCTTTTTTAAAGTTATTGTAAAATTAAGAAAATCAACTTTTTGTATATGAAATTTGCTTTTTTTAGGGTTTAGTTTTAACTTGGCAATTTATAGTACGTTTAGCACTTTTTTAACGTGCTTTCGGTATTTCTCAAAGTTTTTTAAATATATTAAAATATTGTTTAGATATACTATTACAAATATGTTAATAAATTTGCGTAAAGCGTGCGTTATTTGTGCCTAAAATATTGCTAAAGCATTGGTAAATCTAAAAAGCATTACCAAAGATTTGTATAATCTGTATTATATGCAAAATGCCGTTTTTCACTCATTACCTAATGCTACTCTCGTTTGATTATATATGTTTAGTAGGTTAAATGCCATAAACCATTTTGCATATACCAATTTGTTTTATAAATCGTTAATTTTAAGTATTGGTCCCATAAATTTAATTGTTTTAGAGTTTACGTTTTAATAGTTTACTACCAATCTTTAATATTGCTTTCCGTTTTTTCCGGTTTTGCGTAGTACCTAAAATACCAGTAATTTTGCTGGTAATTTTAAAAATCAAATAAATCTCTTTTCTAGATTTTTCCTAAAAAATTCTCGTAATTTTTCTAATTGTTCTTTATTTATATAATATAATAAAAATGATTGTAGTTTGGCTTTTTCCTTAAGCGGAATCTTGTGGTTTTATAAACCATGCTTTAATAACTTATTATATGTTTTACTAAACACGTCGCTGTAATCTCAATATTTTATTAATACTTTGTTGTTAAGTATCGGCTTAAACTCTTTAATTATTATGCAAATTTGCAATAATAGTCCAATAAAACTGCTTAATACCTATGTTTTAGGTTTCTCATTAGCTAATTCTTTTTTTGGTATATCCCACTAAAGTTGGCCTGTACTCCAGTTCACTTTGGGATTGCTTTCCTGCAACTAAGGTATCTCTAAAATAACATTATATCTAAATGTTTCCGTAATGTTAAGCACTAGTCGTTTTTTGTGTTCAAAGATGTTAAAAAAAAGTTTTGTAGTTTCTCTTAAGACTACTTTATTTTTGTACGCAATAAAACTTTTATTAATGGTTAAAAGTAAATAAAAGTTGTTTTTAAGCTTTGTTAATATGTTTAATTGCTTAATAATTTGTAAAAAAATAAAGCTTGCTTAAGCTTTTGTATTTATAAGCGCTTATAGCTTATGTTTTTAATATATTAAATTAATTTTAATATGTTTGCTTTTTTTAGCTATTATAGCACAAAACCTTTTAAGTTTTCCCAAAAATAGTTGTTAATTTATTATAACTGCCCGTTGTTGTTTTTTAATTAATTTTGGCTAGTTGTTGCCGGTGTTAGCATATTGTCAAGTTATTTAGTTATATTAATTGCTACCTAAAACTTTTTAAAGCGTATTATTATATCTCCGTTTAAGTAATATTTTATTTTTTTATTTTCTACATTTTAAATAATATTAAATTGCTTATTTTTATAAAAGTTTGTTGTTTTTTTAAAAGCTTTTTTAATAAAATTTGTTTGTTTTATTGCTATTAAGGCTAGTTTATTTATTACTTTTTTAGGCTTTTTTTCTTTAAATGTTAGTTAGTTTTAATTGATTTGTTGCATTTGCCTTATTATTTTGCGCAATTTTATCGCCTTTTACTAAGCATGGATTTTACATTTATTATTAGTGCAGTTTTTTAGTTGTAGGATTTGCTGCATATATTCCATAGGCCACTATAGGTCTTTGTTAAATACTATAAATCCTCGTGGGTTTTGGTAAACTAGTGTTACCTTTTTTTTATCTGCTTTATATAAAGGTTGCGTTATGAGCTTTTTGTTTAGTTGTTTTAGGAACTATATATGTTATAGCTTTTCTTGTAAATAAATAACGCATTAATATATTACATAGCATATCCAAAAAATCTGTTTATATTTTTTGTTTTCTTGGTATTAATTTTGCCAGTTTTTAACTTATTATAACCTTGCTATAATAATATCCTTTAGTAATAAGCTTGGTAGCTAGGCTAAATTAATTGCTAATATTTATTCCGGCTTTTATTATAAGTGCTAAGTTGTACTACTATACATTGTTTAAAAATGGCCATATTTTCATATTGTCTTTGGCCTTTAGCGTATAAACTATTGCTGTTTTAGCTTTTTTTATTTAAAATTTTTATACGTTTAATGTTTTGCTAAAACATTCTTTTCGTTAAATAGATTTTGCTATAGAGTTTTTTAACCATTCCCATTTAAATTAGTAGTTACACTTGGTATAGCTGCATATATGTCTTTTTAAACAAGATTTTCCTTTAGGCTATCCTTAATATTTATATGTTAGGTTTTTAACCTTATTTTACGCAAAATTCCTAATTTTTTTTAGTTTAATATTTTTTCAATTATTTTTATTATTATTGGTTTAAATAGGATTTTTCCAAATAGCTATATTTTGCTTAGTTTTGTTATTAATGCTTATGTTATGTTTTTAACAATTGATAAAGTTGCAAATATATCCGTTTTATTTTGCTTATTTTAGTTGTTTTATAAAAAAATATTTTAAACATATTTGTTTTTTTTTTTTGCATATGTTGCAATTTGGCACTTTTTTAATATATTGTTGCTATAGTCGACTTTACTAGTTGCTAACTTTTAGCATAGCAATTGTTATAAATAAAGCTTGTTTTGCTTCCTTAAATTGTTGCTTTTTTTTAGGCTTATTGCAAGCCCAGGCATAGTATTTTTTTAAATTATAGTTGTAACACTTAACCTTGCTTAGGTTTTGCCTTTTTTTTGTTGCATTTAATTTTATAGGTTTTGCATGGGTACTTAATGCCGTTAACTTTATGGTTTATTTCTTTTTTAAGTTGGGTAATTGTTAGGTTTATTATTGTTTTTACAAACGTTATTTATACAACCGGTTGTTAATCTTTATTGCGTTAGCAATATAGGTTTTAAAATTGTTTAATTATTTGTTTTTATATAACTTATTTTTTACTTTATTTTTTAACCCTTAATAAAAGGCCGTTATTAAGGCATTTTTATTAAACTATATTGTTTTAGCTGCCGTTTTTCGAAATTTTACTGCATATTTATATATAGCTTTTGTTTAAAACATTAAAAGCAGCTTTTTTTCTGCTTGTTTTTTTTTCTTTAAATTTTCGTATATATTAATTAATGCTATTTCAAATTTATTATAAAATTTAAATGCTATTTTGGTTTCTTTTTTAATGTTGTTAATATTATTATTTGTTATATAATTATTTATTATAAATTAAAACCATTTTAATGCGTTATTAGTAAAAAATCCTGCAGCTATTATTACTTTGTTTCCGTTTAATAAAAAACTATTGTTATAATATTATAAATAAGCCCTTGCTTAGGTTAAAAATTCCTTTAGTTGCTTTTAGTCGCTATTAAACCTAGTTAGCTTAACTAATTTAAAAAGCTTAAGTTTTAATAAGTTTATAACTTATATTTCCAGCTGTTGAATTTGCTATTTCAATTGTTTGATTTTGTTTTATAAATGCGTTAAAAAACTTTGCACTATTGCAGGTATTAATTTAAACTGCTGTAAAAATATTATAATTATACACAATTATTTTTTAAACATTAAATAAGTTTAACAATTTAAAATATAACAAACTATTAATTTATAAAAGCGTTAATATTTAAAGCTCCACGTATTAAATCGTGTTTAAAGTGCAAATGTTATATAGTTAAGTTATAATTAAATAATCGTTAAAAAATAACTTTTACACAGCTATTTTAAAAAGTTGCTATATGCTTAAATTAAATTATAAAGTAAAAACTACAACTAAATACATAGAAAATGTTGGTTTATTATATAAACAGTTTTTCCTTTACCAATTCCCTTGTGCTCTGTTTGCTCTGAGAGCTTTGAGAGCGCCTGCTTTGTCTGCTCTCAGAGCACTGAGAGCATCCTGCTCTCAGTCTCCACGGAGCTGCGTATCACGTGACCATACCTGTGCTGTGGCTTGTCTCCTGGTCCAGCTCAGTACCCCTCATTGGGTCCCTTGGTCACCTTGGTCTTCCCAACAGGCCGTTCCGTTGTTGGTTCGTAACATAACGTAAATCCAATATTTCTTTAACTTTATAAAGATCTTTATTTGGTTTAACTTTTAATTATGTTTAAAGTTCGGCGTTTTTTAATGCTAGTTTAAAAAGAGAAATATGAAATTTAAGCTATATTTTTACTCCTTTAAATAGCTTAAGTTAATAATTAGTTTTTAAAATAACTTCTTTAATTTTAAATAGTTTAATTTGTTTAAAGTTAAGCTTATTGCTTAGTTGTTTTGTTTTAATATTATGCTTTAAAAAATACACTTTATCTTTTTTTTTTAAGGTTAGCTTTAATAACTTGTGCTTATTACTATAAGCTTTTATATGGTCTTGTAAAAATACTAGCTTGTTTTATAGTTTTTGTTATAAACCTATGATTTTCTTTGCTTATATTTTTACTTTAAACGCTGTAATGCTATTAATTGCAATTTGATTTATTTTTGGGTTAAATTTATAATTTGCTATAAATAGTAACATTTTTATTGATTTATTGTTAAAATTATTATAAGCATACTTTGTTATAAGCAAAAGCTTAACCTAATTGTTTTGTTGTTTGTTAAGGTAGCAGCGTAGATACTGCTTTAAAGTTTAATTAAGTTTTTTTGTTTGTCCATTTATTTATAAGTGGTAAGCCGTAAACAATCGATGTTTAACGCTTAATGCTTTTATTAATAATTAATAAAACTTAAAGGTTATAGTTATTTTTTTATTTATAACTGCTTTTTTTAAAACTTCATGTTTACTAAAAATATGTTTAATTATTATATAGGTTAAATCTTTTACCGTATTTAATTTCAAGTAAAGTATAAAATATCCATACTTTGTGAGTTTTTTTATAATAACTAATATTAAATCATATAATACTCCGGTCATTAGTTTTTTAACTTAAGTAGTTTAACAATAAAATTAAACATAATAAACTTTTAAGCCCTGTTTGGTATTTGCTTTGGTTATAGCAATCCATATAGTTTATGTTATAGTGCTTTGCTTTTTTTGCATAAAACACATTTTTAAACTACTTTTTTTTACTATGCTTTTAAATCCTTTGCATTTATAATTCTTTTATATTTGGAATAACGTTTTGTATACTTTTTAATGTTTTGTTAATAAATGTTTATACATTGCTTTTACTAGTTTTTTAATTGTAAATTGTTGTTTAAAATTTAAATAAACCTTTTTATCCTTGTTTTTACTTTGCTTAAAGGTTAGTAGTGTATTTATTAGTTATAGTAGTGCCTATAGAATTATTTTATAGTTTTTTCACAATTTCTCAATTTATTTATTATAATTAAATAAAGTTATAGCTGCAAGTGTAATTTCTTATTAGGTTTTTTTTAATAATACTTGGCTTTTTGTTTTTGCTTTTTTATAATTGCTTTATTAACTTAAAATATCTGCTATTATATTCTTTTTTTTTAATATAAAAAATAATAAAATTAAACTAAAATAAAAACTTTGCTTATTTAATTTATTGTTTGTTTAATACCTTAGTTGTTATAAACATAATTAAGTTTTTGTGGTTTATATACACCTTAACTAGTTTTTTAAGTTTATAAAGATAATATTCCCATTTCTTAAATGCTTAAACAATAGCCATAAGCTTTTTGTTTAGTAGCATGTATTGCTTTGCTGGTTTTAAAAATCTTTTTAAGAAATATGCCACTGGGTGTAATTTTTTATTTTTGTTTTGTTAACCTAGTTGTTTGCCCATTGCCTTTTTGCTAGCATTAACTGTTACTTTAAATTCTTTGTTTAAATTAAAAAGCTTTTAAACAGGTTTTTTTAATATAAATGCTTTAACTTTTTTAAAAGATTTTTTTTTTTTTTTTTCTATTTAAAGAAATTGTTTTTTTTTATTAGGTTTAAAAAAGGTTTAGCGTGTTTATTAAACTATTTAATAAAGCTTTAAATATAGTTTATAAATCCCATAAATGCTTTTATATCACTTACTAACTTAAATACCAGCCAATTTTTTACTGCTGAAATTTTGGACTTTTAAATTTTTATTTTTTTTAAAGTTATTGTAAAACCAAAAAAATCAACTTTTTAAGTATAAAATTTGCTTTTTTTAAGGTTTACCTTTAACTTAGCAATTTATAGCGCATTTAATATTTTTTTAACGTGCTTTTGGTATTTCTTAAAGTTTTTTAAGTATATTAAAATATTATTAAAATATATTATTACAAATATATTAATAAATTTGCATAAGGCGTGCGTTATTTATGCCTAAAATGTTGCTAAGGCATTGGTAAGTCTAAAAAGCATTACCAAGGATTTGTATAATTTATATTATGTACAAAATGCTGTTTTTTATTTATTACCTAATGTTATTTTTGTTTAATTATATGCGTTTAATAGGTTAAATGCTATAAACCATTTTATATACATTAATTTATTTTATAAATTATTAATTTTAGGTATTGGTTTTATAAATTTAATAGTTTTAAAGTTTATATTTTAATAGTTTATTACTAATTTTTAATGTTGCTTTTTATTTTTTCCGGTTTTGCGTAGTACCTAAAATACCGGTGATTTTACTAGTAATTTTAAAAATTAAATAAATTCTTTTTTTAAATTTTTTTAAAAAAATTTCCATAATTTTTTTAGTTGTTTTTTGTTTATATGATATAATAAAAATAATTATAATTTAGCTTCTTTTTTAAGCAAAATCTTGTAGTTTTATAAACCGTGCTTTGGTAATTTATTATGTGTTTTATTAAATATATTGCTATAGTTTTAATATTTTATTGGTATTTTATTGTTAAGTATAGGCTTGGACTCTTTAATTATTATGCAAATTTGCAATAGTGGTTTAATAAAATTGCTTAATATCTATGTTTTAGGTTTATTATTAGCTAATTCTCTTTTTGGTATATTTTATTAAAGTTGGCCAGTTTTTTAGTTTACTTTAGGATTATTTTTTTATAACTAAAATATCTTTAAAATAATATTATGTTTAAATGTTTTTATAATATTAAGCACTAATTGTTTTTTGTGTTTAAAAATATTAAAAAAAAGTTTTGCAGTTTTTTTTAAAACTATTTTATTTTTATATGCAATAAAACTTTTATTAACAGTTAAAAGTAAATAGGGGTTATTTTTAAGCTTTATTAATATATTTAATTGTTTAATAACTTGTAAAAAAATAAAGTTTACTTAAGCTTTTGTATTTATAAGTGCTTATAGCTTATATTTTTAATATATTAAATCGATTTTAATATGTTTGCTTTTTTTAGCTATTGTGGCATAAAGTCTTTTGGGTTTTTTTAAAAATAATTGTTGATTTATTATAACTGCTTATTGTTATTTTTTAACTAATTTTGGCTAGTTATAGCCTATGTTAGCATATTGTTAAATTGTTTAATTGCATTAATTGCTGCTTAAAACTCTTTAAAGCATACTATTATATTTTTGTTTAAATAATATTTTATTTTTTTATTTTTTATATTTTAAATTATATTAGGTTTTTTATGCTTATAAAAGTTTATTGCATTTTTAAAGGATTTTTTGCTAAAGTTTATTTGTTTTATTGCTACTGCAGTTGGTTTTTTTATTATTTTTTTAGGCTTTTTTTTTTAAATGTTAATTGGTTTTAATTAATTTGTTGTGTTTGTAACATTATTTTGCGCAATTTTATTGCTTTTCACTAAGCATGGATTTTATATTTGTTATTAGTGCAGTTTTTTAGTCGTAAGATCTGCTGCATATATTCCATAGGCCACTATAGGTCTTTGTTAAATACTGCAAATCCTCGTGGGTTTTGGTATACTGGTGTTATCTTCCCTTTATCTGCTTTGTATAAAGGTTATATTATGGGTTTTCTGTTTAGTTGTTTTAAAAACTACCTATGTTATAGCTTTTTTTGCAAATAGTAAATATATTAATGTGTTATATAGCACATTTAAAAGATCTGTTTGTGTTCTTTGTTTTTTGGTATTATTTTTGCCGGTTTTTAACTTATTATAACCTTGCTATAATAATGTCCTTTGGCAATAAGCTCGGTAGCTAGGCTAAATTAATTGCTGATATCCGTTTTGGCTTTTATTATAAGTGCTAGGTTATACTGCTATATATTATTTAAAAATGGCTATATTTTTATGTTGTTTTTGGCTTTTAGCATATAAACTATTGCTGTTTTAGCTTTTTTTATTTAAGATTTTTATGCGTTTAATATTTTGCTTAAACATTTTTTTTGTTAAATAAATTTAGCTATAAAGTTTTTTAATTATTTTTATTTAAATTAGTGGTTGCATTTAATATAGCTATATATATATTCTTTTAAACAAGATTTTTTTAAGCTATTTTTAATATTTATAAGTTAGGTTTTTAACCTTTTTTTATATAAAATCTCTGATTTTTTTTAATTTAATATCTTTTTAATTATTTTTATTATTGTTGGTTTAAATAGAATTTTTTCAAATAGCTATGTTTTGCTTAGTTTTATTATTAATGCTTATGTTATGTTTTTAGCAGTTAATAAAATTGCAAATATATTTGTTTTATTTTGCTTATTTTAATTATTTTGTAAAAAGGTGTTTTAAACACACTTGTTTTTTTTTTTTGCATATATTATAATTTGGTACACCTTTAATATGTCGTTGTTATAATCGACTTTACTGGTCGCTAATTCTTAATATTGCGATTAATATAAATGAAGCTCGTTTTGCTTCTCCAAGTTGTTGTTTTTTTTTAGGCTTGTTGCAAGCCCGGGCGTAGTGTCCTTTCTGATTGCAATTGTAACACTTGGCCTTGCTTAGGTCTCGCCTTTTTTTTGTTGTATCGAGTTTCATTGGTTTTGCATAGGTACCTAATGCTGTAAACTTTATAGTTTGTTTTTTTTCTAAGTTGGGTATTTATTGGGTTTATTGTTGTTTTTATAAACGTTGTTTATACAACCGGTTGTTAATTTTTATTGCGTTGGCAATATAGGTTTTAAGATTGCTTGGTTATTTGTTTTTATATAACTTATTTTTTACCTTGTTTTTTAATCTTTAATAAAAGGCTGTTATTAAGGCATTATTATTAATTTATATTATTTTAGCTGTTGTTTTTCGAAATTCTACTGCATATTTATATATAGCTTTTGTTTAAAATATTAAAAGCAGCTTTTTTTCTGCTTATTTTTCTTTTTTTAAATTTTTATACATGTTGGTTAATATTATTTTAAATCTTTTATAAGATTTAAATGCTATTTTGGTTTTTTTGTTAATATTATTAATATTGTTGTTTTTTATGTAATTATTTATTATAAATTAAAACCATTTTAATGCATTACTAGTAAAAAATTTTGCAGTTATTATTACTTTGTTTTTATTTAATAAAAAGTTATTAAAATAATATTGTAAATAAACCTTTGCTTAAGTTAAAAATCCCTTTAATTGTTTTTAATTGCTATTAAACTTAGTTAGCTTAACTAGCTTAAAAGGCTTAAGTTTTAATAAGTTTATAATTTACGCTTTTAGCTGTTAATTTTACTGTTTTAACTGTTTGATTTTGTTTTATAAATGCGTTAAAAAACTTTGCACCATTATAGGTGTTAGTTTAAGCTGCTGCAAAAATATCGTAACTATATACAATTGTTTCCTAAACACTAAGTAAGTTTAACAATTTAAAATATAACAAACCATTAGTTTGTAAAAGCGTTAATACTTAAAGCTTTATATATTAAATTATGCCTAAGGTGCAAACATTATATAGTTAAGTTATAACTAAATAATTGTTAAGAGATTATTTTTACACAGCTATTTTAAAAAGTCACTATATGCTTAAATTAAATTGTAAAATAAAAACTATAACTAAATATATAGAAAACATTGGTTTATTATATAAACAGTCTTTTTTTTACCAATTCCGCTGTTGCTCTGTCTGCTCTCAGAGCACTTAGAGCGCCTGCTCTGTCTGTATTTAGAGCGCCTGCTCTGTCTGCTCTCAGAGCACTGAGAGCGCCTGCTCTCAGTCTCCACAGAGCTGCGTATTACGTGACCGTACCTATGCTGTGGCTTGTCTCCTGGTCCAGCCTAGTACCCCTTATTGGGTCCCTTGGTCACCTTGGTCTCCCAACAGGTCGTCCCGCTGTTGGTTCGTAACATTTTTATTATTTTATAGCTATTTTATTTAAGCGTGCACTTTTAAAATTTTATTTCACAGGGATTATTTTAGCGTATTTTTTATATAGCTTTAAATAAAATAGCTATAAAATAATAAAAAATATTATTTAATTTTTTATTAAATTATAACTGCTTATAATATTAATTATTTTATTATATAATTAATATTAATAAAGTTATTTAAAATAAAGTAAATATTTTTTATAAAAATTTTTATGATAAGGTACGCTAAGGAAAGTGCGCGACTCGTATATAAACTACGTTAATATAATTAAGTTTTATATTATTAAAAACTTTTTTTAAAGTTTTTATATTAAAATTTTACGTTTAATTATATATTTTATTAAGTTTTAATAAAAGTTTATTTTTAAAAAACTTGCTTTAAAGCTATTTTTTAAAAGTAACATTTATAATATAAAATATTTATTATTTAATAAAACCTTTACTTTTTAATAATTTAACTTATATAAAATTTAATTATAAAAAACTTAATAATAATAAACCTAGCTAAATAAAGGTACGTAATTTTAATAAGCTAGGTATTTGCTTTATTTTAAATATATTTAGTGCGTTAAATAGCAGAAATTTTTTAGGTATAAATTTTAAATATATAAAGAAATTAAAAAATAAAAAGTTATATAAATAATTAAATTATTTAGCAAATAATATTAATATAAATAGCTTAAATAATAATATGTTATGCAATTTATGCTTAATAAAAATATTAAAATTAAATAATAGTTTATTTAATGTTATAAGTTTAAATGTAAAATTATAAACGGTTAAAATAGTTTAAAATTTTATGCAAAAAAAATTTATATATAAAAAGTTTTTTTTAAATATATTAATATTGTTTATTTATTATTTAAATTTATAATAAAGTAATTATAAAATTATAAATTATATAACAGCTAATGTTAAATATATAAGCTTATTTATTAGCTATTATATAATTTTAATAAATTTTATAAAATTTATATAAAATTTTTATTAAATTATTTAATGTTTAAAAAAAATAATTAATAAATTAAAATAAAATAAAACGTAGTAAAAAAAAAATAATATTTTTAATGTGTTTAAATATAATAATATGTTTAAAATACTATAAATATTAATTTAAAATTAAATGTAATATTGCAAAAAATAAATATAGCTATTTAAAAAAATGTTAAAAATATTTATAATTTAAAGTTATTTGCTTTTTTAACATTTGTTTAATTTGCGTAGTTTTAACAAAAATAAATTATAGCATTAAAAGCAATTTTATTAATATAACTTTAAAATAAAAACGCAGTTGTTTTTATTAATTTTATATATTTTATAAAATTGCTATTTTAGCGTAAAGTTTACAGCTGTTAAAAAGTTAATTTAAAGTTTTTACTATAATAAATTTGTTAAGGTTTTAAATATATATAGCTATTAAAAAACCAATTTAAACATGTAATATTGCCGGCAAAAAAAAATAAAAATAACTGCTATTTAAAAAGCATAAAATTAATAGTTTACTTTATTATTTAATTAAAACTTATATAAATAATAAAGTAATAAATTAATGCAAAAAAAAAAATTTAACTTAAGTTTAATTATTAAAAGCAATTATATTTAAATTAGATTTTTTTTTAAAGAAAATAAACCTTTAGCTTAAGTAAAAAATGCGTTATAATTAGCTAAATTAATTATTTTAACATTTTTTAAAAGTTAAAATTTATAATAAATTAATTAAAAGCTAGTTATAAAATTTAATTTTTTTAAAATTTTTTATTAAATATTATTTTTAAAAAAAATTAATAAAGCTTTTAATAATTAAATTATAAAAATAATATATTTAAAAATAAAAGTTTTAAATTTTAAAGTTAAATTATAAAAATTAATTAAATAATATTATATATATATTAAAAAGGCTTTAAATCAGCGTTTTATTTATATAGCTAACATATAAAAAATTAAACAAAAATTTAAACGTTAATTTATATATGTTAATAAAACAATTAACTAATAAATAAAGTTAAAAATGTTATTAAAGTTGCAATAGCTTAATTATTAAAAAAAACACTAGAAAAAGCCAATATAATAAATGGTTGTTAAAAAAAACAGCTTTAAAGTAGAAGGGTGGTAATTGGGTAGGTGGTCCGCGATGAGGTGGGCCGCGAGACCTTAGGTTAGCTTAGCTTCTATATTGTTGTGCTTAATTAAACTAGGCTCAACCTATCTAATGAGGTAACCGGATCGCGCTATATGACCTACATGAGTCTAATAATAAACCCCCGCTAAAGACATACCCACTCCTCTAACCTACATTCGTGTAGCGCTCTTCACTCTTCCCACTGACCTACCCATACAACTGACCCACCGCGATAACCTCACCTAGCCAGACGAGACGAATTGACCTACTACGACTGCGACCGATATAGCTTGTACCGACCGACCTAACTCCGACCGACCGACCGACATTATAGGTTAACTGTAGTTATTTGAGTCAGTTCAAACAAGAAAAGCGACCAGTTCAGTTCCAACAACCAGAATTGGGCTCAGGTCAGCTAAAACAAGTTAAAAGTCATTAACTTATCTTGTTTGGCCTGCGGTGAACGCTGAGTATGGAGGTGTCTGTTAACTCATCGTGGCCACACGGCGGTCCCGCCCTCTTCTCGTAGCCGCCCAGCCTCCGTTTTACGATCGGCATGTTAACCCTACAAGGTCGCCATCGGATGTTCTCGATTGGTATGAGTAGAAGAGGTGAAGGATTGAGTACAGTGTATGCCCCCCACCTATATCATTTAAATAACTGCGTGTATACTGTGCACAGTGTCAGAAGCCTTAGTATAGGGATTACATGAATTCTTGTTGTCGCACGAAGAAGGCTAAACTTCTTCGTGATCTAGGCTGCAACTATATACACTTTAGGTCCTTTATCTTCCAAGATCGTGACACACAGCTTTCTCATTGACCATTCTAAGGTAGTCTAAGGGCATTGATGTGTAATGCGCTGTCCCTAATCGGACGGCTGCATTTTTCCATAGAAAACAAGTCGCGAATGTTGTTGGTGCCATATTGTCGGATCATTTTAGGTCGTTCTAGAGAAAGCCCCCAACTAACTACACGCATGTCTTTACTGTCACAGGAGATTAGTTACTTCCCATAACCCAGGTGTCCGTGGCATACGTAACTTACGGAAACCCATCGCTTCAAGTATTTCGGCCTAAAGATTCCGCTGTTTCCGATATCGGCAATCCTATCCAGACCAATTGGAATATTAGCATGTTGAAAATACGTAGGGTTTCCCTAAGGCACGCGTCTCAGATTCATTGAAGATTATAGGTATGGTAAGATAACTAACGTAAAAGATGTAATTGTGAAGTTGCTAGGGAGAACGGGTGTACTCGGGGTAGTAGGTGATAACGTATGATATGAGAAGATCTCCCTGCTTGGTTCGGTATCTAGAGGCAAAAGATGAGCGTGCATTCCATGTGTGGGGTGTGGAGAGTACATCCAGGGGTTATATGCTGGTTATACTTGAGGCCTGTGATGCCCATCTTGCCAAAGAAAACGTCCCTGAACTAAAGTAATTAGTGTTTGTGTAGATTACAGGCTAGCGAGGGACGAACCTCCATCAGTCCGCCAAGCGTCAAGTCATAATCAGCGATGATATCCTCTACTTGGTGGAACTCGGCGAGGTGGGTGTTGTCTACAGATTCGTTGCGAAAGACGCGGTCGATCGAAAAATAACGAGCACGTGGTGGGCGGCCATCGCCACCCTTGCTAGCTTCCAGTTGATGTCCTACGTGAGACTATTCAGCCCTCGCTTAACTACGACATCGGCACCGAGGTCAGAGGTTTACCCTAGTGCCCAGAGTTGTATATAGCTTCGTAGCCAAGCAACCTGAACGGAAGAGAATCCGAATGGTCAAGGTTGTAGGCAGACATAACGGATTATTGTATTCTGAATAGAGTCAATTCCAAGCCCTAAAACCAGCCCTAGATATAGCAACTTATATGTCAATATCACTAGTTAGCAGGTATCAAGTTCCGGGTATTTTGATTTAATGGTATATTCTTCTACTTTTAAGCTTCCTGGACGTAGCTCTACGGGGCAAATCTCGTCAGGCAGATTTTCCTCTAGTGCCGCAAGAGCTTCATGACTGAGTGCCAGAAGCCGTTTGGCGAGCAATACAGATCATAATAGAAAGGGTGTATACCGGTGTAACGATCCCTGAAGACAAATCACTTTTATGTACGATCTAGTGATAACCTAGATCACCAAGAATTCATATAACCCCTATACTAAAGTTTCTGATAACCGGCAACGTGAATTTTATGATACCGAGAGTCTTAGTCCTGAACAGAATAGACATACACTGCAGAGTAGCTGGTACATGTATGCTAGGCTATATCCTTTCTTTATATATGGCATGGATTAGTATGAATCAATATGCCCATTTTGTTCCGAGACTTCCACATCCAAGCCTATTACAAAACCAAGGTAAATAGTTTGATCAGGGGATATACATATAATATTAAAAGTAATTGAATTTATAAACTGTAAAACAATGAAGAGATTTCGGGTATAGCCCCTACATATTATACCACCAACTTATTCAGGCATTCAATTTCAGATACATCATTCCATTATAGTTACATAAGAATCCCACGTATACAAAAATCCAGCTATTTGACATGGGCCAACGTCACACTCACGCCTTGCTACATACGAGGTTTACACGATCCGCATCTCTCAACCTAATAAGCATTTCCAGGTCCACGTCGTTGCTGCAGTCATTCGCCCTCTTTATTGCCGCACTCTCACTCTCCCCAGCCTGTTTCTTAATCGTCAGACGATGTGTCTTGAACAAACAGGCCAAGACTGCAACCGCCTGTACCTCGGCAAACTTCTTTCCAGGGCAGATCTGTGGTCCATCCCCCCATGGGAAGAATATACTCTTACTTGGTGTCACTAACTCTTCAGCAGTTATCTGACTGGCTGTAGTATATGCTGTGGGCGCAGGATTCGAGATCCAACGCGAGGGCAGCCAGTTGTTTGCGTCAGTCCAATACGCAGGGTGTACCTGCATGGCTCTCAGGTTGACAGTGAGGTTGACTCCTTCCGGTATGGTCAGTGTCTGGGTACCTACTTTGATCACCTGGGCGTAGTTGGAGGAGATCGAGGGCAAACCGGGTACCGGCGGGTAAAGGCGTAAGACTTCATACAGGGTAGCCCGGCAACGCTTAAGCTGTGGGTATAGCTCTTTATAATCCCACGTTTGTACGCTTCTATCTCCAGTCACGGTTGTAATCTCCTCGGCCAGCCAAGTCTGAACTTCGGGGCGTGCCGCCAGGAGTAGCATGGCAAATGCCAAAGTATTGGCTGTTGTGTCGTGGCCGGCAAAGTTGATGACGAAGAGATTGCCAAATATCTCCTCTTTAGATAGCCCTCTTTTAGTGGCTTTTACATCTGACTTGGCACTAAGCTCATGGTTGTAAGTGTCAGCAGCGCGCACAAACGACGCCATGATGCCCCCAGAACCTGGCTCGCCTTGAGCAAGCGCCTTGGTCTCGTCGTCCAGAATTTCGACCATGTGTTTCTGGAAAGATATTCCTGCATTTCCTATTCTGGCCCAGCTTTTAGGCAGCTTAGATAGAATGTGAGCTGGGACCAACATCAGGAGAATGATATTGTCGAGCACCGTCTGAAGGGAATCTCGGTAGCCCCCCACTTTGTCAATTCGGGGTTCTGTCGAACCACGGAAGTCGTACGCCTTCCCGAAACCTGTGGCGGCGAGCACGTTGAGCGAGAGTGTTCGTGTATCTTTTTGGTAACTCGCTATGCCGTCTGGAGATGCTGCAGCCCATGAAGCTAGCATGCCCTTAGTTTGGCGAAGGGACTCGTCCCAGACAGACTTCACTGTTTAACCCGCTGGAGTTAGTAACAGCGGTAACGCATAAGAAGTCAAACAATGCCTCGGGAATATGCAGGACTAAGGCGGCCCAAAACTCGCTGAAGGGGGGGAGTGATCCAGGGGACTAACTGATGGTTTCATTGAATGGCGTCGCCATTATCTTGCGATGCCGGGGCCACTCATCCCATTTTGCTGTTGAGATGCATGGACCGTACAATTCCAAGAGCTCTATCTCTCATCAGCTGCGATCCAATAAGGTTAGTTGGTGGAAGCAACATACTGAGCTCTGCAATGGGTCGTTGAAAGTCCCCGCGACGCGTCACGATGTCGCGGATGGTATCGGGGTCCGCAAAGTGGATATTGACGGCCACAGGAGATACAAGCGCCCAAACAGGTCCTATCTGCTCATGGATAGTTGCCCTTTCGGCGAAAAACCATTCTCTGCGTGAAAGGCGCACGAATCGCGGGTATGAAGACCAGTGAATAGGGAGGCGGTCGAGGACTTTCCAAACGTGCGACTGAAGTAGGATCCATAGTACATTGTTCGAGTCAATCGGGAGGCGTACAATGGGGACCGTGAGGGGTCTTGCTTTGCGCACGTTCGCTTCGAGACAGGCAATAGTCCAAATGATGTAGGCAAGGCCGGCTCCTAAGCCGAGGGAGAATACGCCTAACATAACAGCAATCTTCAGCGCAACTGTGAATAACGATGGTCCAGATTTGTCTCTGTTTTTCCTTGCATCTTCGCTGTCTTGTCTTGTGCTGAAGAGGAGGGAAATAGGAGCCGCATGGGCTTAATTGTTATCAGGAATTCGGGATTGCTGCCTCAGCCAACAGCACAAAGAATATTGAAATTGATTGGTTTTATTACTCTTAATGTAGGTACCTATCTATCAAAGTACTTTCGGATATCGCTACCTACAAAGCATCTCAGTACCCTGTTCAACTTTTCTGCCCACAACACCCTACCGGTACATTACATGTACTGCAAGTACCGGTACCTTGTACTGCGGCTGAAGCGTGTACAGGCATCTTGGAGTGGAGAAATCAAGCACCCCATGTCGATCGCATGCCAAGCTGGAGTGAGGTAGATACCTTGTCTTCTCTGTACACTCAAATACCCTATTTATTAATAATCCCAGTCAATACATATAACTTCGAGTGTTCATACCACAAGGTACATGTAGCTAGAGGATGAAGGTAAACTGTTTTCTTTTTGCTCCGTTTCCGCTTCTCAAAAATTACCTGATAGACCATTAGTGAACATTTGTTGAGTGTATATCATTTGCTGCTCGACTGCATTAAAACCAGCTTACCTATATTATTCTATTTCTGCCAACGCATTTCACCCACTAATAGGCGCCACACAAAGCCTCTGCAACGCTATATTGATGACTCTCTCTGTACACGTTATATGGCTAGGTACACAAGACAAGAGAAGGTTGGTTTGAACACTGGTATTGGGGGGAGCATGAGCTTCTATGAGGCCTGACGTAGACCATTTCTACGTATGGCCGGCTGCGCCAGGTCTCGTAGCTGCCCATGACTAAGAAAAAGCAATATACAAAAAAAACGCATAACAACCCTTCCTTCCGGTCGCCCTATAGGAACCACCCACCCTTTGTTAGCCTCGAAAAAGATAGCTATTTTGAAACCGGCTACTCCGACGGCTTAAGCGTTTACGAGGGACGGTGGGTGGGTTGAAAAGTGTTGTACGGAAGTGTTACACGTTCTGAATACGAGACTGTAGGTCTCGGTGATGTCTACAGACGTAACACGCGCTGGCTTCGGACGTAATACGAGCTGAAAAGAGTATTGGCAATTGTCTCAGTGAGGCTATTCAGCCCTTGCTAATCTGAGACATTGTGTCGGAGGTCGGAGGTTAGGAATACCGACATTGTGTATAAATAGCCTCGATATTCTAAAGGAGGGTCAGGAAGTCTTCCGAATGGTCAAGGACCTAGATTATGGTCTAATTGAGTCTATCTCCAAGCCTCTTATACGTCCCTTGTGATAAAAAGCCGCCCTGTCACCACTAAAGAACCACACCCTTCGTGGAAGGTGGAAAAGCGAGGTAACGGAGGAAAAGCCTAGAGGCGCGTACGCGCCAACAGCAGCTTTTTATAGGATAGGATTGTATATTGCGTTTTCAGTTTCTTACTCGTTTCCCCGGGCTGGCTCGCCACTCCAATAAATCAGTCTCTCGTCATAACATACACATTGAAGATCTGATCAGCATGATCTAACATGGTTCTGACTATTAAGGGAGTATCATGTTTGTAGTCGCCTTATATGCATATATAAGTAATCAGGTAGTGGGACTTAATTCAATCACCGTATCCAGTACGACGAACTCGAAGCTATTGCGAGATTCTTAGCCATGAAGGACAGAGAGCCACTCCATTATAGGTACTACACCCCTGAGCGCCATGTACTTTTTAACAAAGACGAAAATCGGGCTAATGCATATAACCGCATTTATTTTGATACCTAGGTACATAGCAGAAAGAAATTTCCATCGAACGCAGCGTTGTGTTAAGTACGGCGGCCCGAGCCATAATATCCACCATTCTCCTTAGCTGTAGTCGATAGTATAAATAGTTTCAAAATTCTAATTTACATTTCGTATCACAGTAGTGAACGCAGCTCAAAGAGCCGTCGGCTGAGGTTCTATTAATATCTCAATTCCATTACGCGAAATTCATCATATAAGTACGCAAAAACAAGATCGACGTCAAAAGATAGGTACTACTGAGCGTCGCCTGTCCATTGAGCCTGAATAATGGCCATCCTTGCTCCATGGAGCACCGTTATCCCCAAGAACTGATATCTTGGATCTGCTGTGCTGAAAAGCATAGCCCATGCCTCTGCATCGCGTTGTCGAGCATTGTTGAAAGCTTTCATCGAAATATCCATTTGCCTAAATGCACGATCTGCCGCGACACTCAACTGCCCCGGCTCAGGAATGCAGATATCACTCACTACAACCTTGGCTCCCTTTTTCAATCCCGGCGCCAGGGACTGCAATATCTTGATGCAATATTTATCGCTCCAGTCGTGCATTATCCAGCGAAGGAGGTATACATCAGCACCCTTGACTGGTTGACATGTGAAGAAATCATGTTCCATACCACGGATTCGATCCTCGAGCCTCGCTGGGACGCACCCTTGTAGGCCTTCAATAACTTCTGGCTGGTCTTGAACGACTATTTCAATGTGAGGGTATTTGTGCGCTATGGCGATGGCAACCTTGCCATGCGCTCCACCCACATCCACAACCGTGTGAACCTGGCTGAAGTCGAACCCGCTGAGCAGGTGTTCCACGCTAAAGCTAGGATGCTGATGAGAGAAGCTTTGGACGTCCATAAAGCGTTGCTGCCGCGATGGGTTGCGTTTTATGAGATCAAACGGACTATCCTCCGTATTGTGACCCAATGAGTAGCCGCTCTCGTTGGGCTCTTCACTTCCTGGCCATCGCTGAGTCGCGTCGACGGTACGGGCCAATGAGGGCCAGAATTCTTCAGCTATATTATTGATCCATGCTTCAAGCTTTGGGTTATTGAGAAGCTGCCGAGATGCCGCTGTATGTATGATGCTACCTTTGGATGGCTCATGGAATACGTGCCACGCAGCAGCTAGACGTAAAAAGCGTGTCACATCCTTGAGATTCAGACCTGTCGCCTTTGCTATGTCTTCCAATGTTGCTTTTCCATGAACCGGTATGATCTCAGCAATCTTGTACCGGTAGATGTACTGAATACTGAGCATAAGATAGTGGTCTCCAGGACAGCTCATCAGAAGACCAAGAGGCCCTAGAAGAAGTCTATGTAGCTCTTCAGTTGCTTCCAGAGCAGAGTTCCTAGCAAGTTCCACCTCGCTTGGAAGCTGCTGGTCTGGACCAAGACCATCCCCGTTCTCGTACGATGGCTCCGGGAGTGAGCGTGCTGCGAAGAATTCAAGGTATTTGGCTGTGCCTTGTTGGACCTGAGTGAGTAGTTGCGTCACAGGCGTGGGGTTGACGGCTGCCATGGCTTCTGTTAAGCTAGTTATGTAAATAGTGCAGAACAAGGAAGCAAGCCTTAAGGATTAAGATAGCAAGACAAGAGCGTATCAGGATCAAGATGTAGAGCTAAAGTGATAGAATAGTACACTTCTTATTCCAATTATATTTTTCTGGAAAGGAACCTTTCGTTCTGCTTCTGTCGCTGAAGCCAAGGCATTTAAGTGTAGCTGCAACTCCGATACCACTACGTGACTATGCGGCCAATGCAAAAACCCGAAGGTGGCCTACAAGATATTAATGCAGATGGCGTGGAATGATTCCGCCCCTCGGCTCACTTCGTTGGTGCAACTAGCTATCGTCATAAGAGCTGCGTGCACCTGCAGGATGTGGTATTGATGCATGTAACCTACTGTATGACCCTACCACTAATTGCTTAAGATGAGAGGTAGATAAAACTAATAGCGGATAGATCTGGTAATCAAATATGGGAGCTTGGGGGCGAAAACCATGCACAACCTATCACCCGGTTGAGTGAGCTAGTGGCATTTACATGTAATGAGTTGGCTCGATTCCTATATGCGCTATTCGTATTCGCCTGATAGCTTATTTTAATGCAAGGTCTTACTAAATACTAGAAGTCAATTCTAGGGCAGATGAAAATGTCTGGCTGTGGTATATTGCTGTAACTTAGTATGTATATAAAACTAATAGTAGACGAATTAGGTAAATTGTTGCGAAAATTATGGGTTCATGTGATGACAGCGATAGGTCGTCGGGACCGTGATGTATGCCTCACTACTGTAGTGTTACATCGACCACCATTCGGACACCAGAAATTCCTCTCCACTCCTTGCTGATCTGTCTTGATTAAGTGCCCCGTCGTACAACCTTACGAGCTTTAGACAGTAGCGTACACACCCCTTTCATCAACAGGTGAGACAAATCACAAGCTACACGGTACTCACATAGGTCACCGATACAAAGAGCTACATCACTACTAAGTATGGTAGGGACATGTCGGTACAGTAGCATTTATATGCGTTGGCGCGGTATGGTCAGAATCTGAACAGTAGGCGAGCCCATCGGAACCACTGCAGCTGAATTTCGCATGCTGTCTCCATTTCACATTTCAAGCTGGTGTCTGCTGTTGCAGTAATAACTATTTTTTTTTTCTGTCTCGATCGCAAGTGCGATTTCAAAGTCAGTCGTCGTCAGCCGAACCAGACTCATCGAGAACTCGTGAAAGACTTCTAGTATTTTCAAAATTATAGGTGCCAGGAAACTATGGCGAGCCCATCTAAAGACCCGCTCACGCTCGATACGTCTAACTATCTATCAGGATGGAGACTTCACATTGTGATTGCTTGTCTATTCTTTGGGTCGTTCCTTATTGCCCTTGATTTAAACATTATCAATGTCGCTCTGCCGCAGATCTCGACTGACTTTAAGGCTCTTGGAGATGTCGCTTGGTATGGAACGGCTTACTTGCTTACTATAACTGCCTTTCAACCCGTTTATGGCTCCATGTATAGGTATTATAGGACAGATATTGTATACCGATTATCGATTGTAATTTTTGAGAGTGCGAGCCCTCCCAGTCCTACTCATTCATTCAGCTAACATAAAAGCAGTTGGTTCGGTATTGTGTGCTGCGGCGCCGAATTCAAATACATTTATTGTAGGAAGAGCTATTGCCGGCCTTGGAGCTGCGGGTATTCTCCAAGGTGCCCTCAGTATTATCAGCCAAGTAGTGCCTCTTCAAAAGCGCCCGTTGTATATGGGTATTGTTATCAGCGTCTTCGTTATCGCAGCCTCAGTCGGCCCAATCCTGGGCGGCGTCTTCACAGAGCATGTAACTTGGAGATGGTGCTTCTGGATGTGAGTTTGTCTCGGTTTAATAAACGTATCAAAGCTGAGACTGACCTTAACAGAAATCTGCCTATTGGGGTCGTGGTCCTAATAGCCCTGACTATTTTCCTCAAGATTGAGATGACGCAGAGCGAAGACCGAGCACTGCCGTCGAGAACGAAACTGTATAATATGGACTTTCTTGGGTGCCTTGTTTTCATAGGTTCAGTGACAACCTTACTACTTGCTTTACACTGGGCAGGACAAACCAAACCTTGGAATTCATCAGGCGTTATTGGATGTCTCATAGGGGCTGGTCTTCTAGGCATACTCTTCGTCTACCTGCAGTGGAAACGGGGCAATATTGCCTTGATACCTCTTCGTGTGTTAAAGACGAGGTCTGTATGGACTAGCTCCATGGTTCTGTTCTTTCTTGGAGCAGAAACGTATCTCGTGAGTTGCAAATAAACCTTGGGAAATAATACTAGCCGCTTAACGACTTTAGATCAACTTCTTCCTCCCTTTCTGGTTTCAAGGCGTGAAAAACATCAGTCCTATACAGACTGGTATCAACTTTTTACCTTACCTGCTTCCTCAGCTCATACCCCTCGTCATCATTAGTGGTATTGTCAAACAGTTTGGCTACTACGTGCCTTATATGGTCGCTGGCGAATTAATATGCGTTGCTGGACAAGCGCTTCTCACGCAAATTCACCCCAACAGCACTACACCTTACTGGGCAGCGTCTCTAGTTGTATCAGGTCTAGGTTCCGGCATGGCAATGCAGTTACCATATACAGCTATTGCCTTGGTTCTACCAGATCATGATATTCCTGTAGGCAATGCTATCGCTGTTCTATCATACCAGCTTGGTGGCGCAGTATTCATAACTGTGGGACAAAACATAATCATCACTACTGTGCTTAATCTTGTTCAACAGCGCTTGCCTGGAATCTCAGCAGAAATGGTGCTTTCTGCAGGCGCAGCCAATCTTGCCACACTCGCGAACAACGCGGACGAATTGAAGATTCTGCGGGACATCTGGAACACGGGTATCGCTCATACAATGATTCTAGGTACTTCTTTGGCAGGTGTGACACTACCTTTTACGCTTGGGATGGATTGGCTGAATGCGAAGAGAGTTGCGGCGGAGAGGACCAAAGTAAGAGACGCAGAGAGCAAAGATGAGAATAAACAACTAACTGGTGATTAATATTAGTCGCATGGAAAGAGGTGGAACATCGTGTAGCAATATTTAGAGAAATGTATCAGGAGTCAAGTACACCCGAAGCTTCAGATTTTCCTGCTTATGAGAGCTATGAGTATCCAGGCAGTCTACACTTCAAAATGACCGTTTGGGTCCCTCTCCTTACATGCTCGGTAAATGGATCAGGTGATTGGTTTTCGACAGCAGCTTGTTGATCGCTACCTAATAATCGAGGTACCCATAAAGTATGTGAAGCCACCTAGAAATATATTAATGTCTTCCTCTACAAGGCGTTAAACCGGATTAATACCGTAAAAGCTTGACTCAGTAAGACGGACTCCACCCCTGCCTGCCAAAGCCACTTTGATATTCTCAATCAACACGATTAAGTATGTGCGACCGACGGACTCGTTTTGGGACAACTGTCTATAAATAGGATCTTTTCCAATTAGTTGTGCGATGCGGGGCTTGCAGGCAACATGCATATGATACCGTAACTGGAAGCCTCGCGTTTTGAAGACCTTGGAAGACTAATCTCCAAATACAGACTACATATGCCGGAACTTATCCATCTACATAAAGTCTCTCATTCGTATAACTCGTCACACATTTGCGTATCTATAAAGCTTAATTACTACCACTGCGTTATAACCAACATGTCTGCCGACAACACAGTAATAGCTCTTCCACCTGTGGAGCGAGTGAGCCAAACAACTTTCCTAGTAAGTTAAGCCTAGTAAATTGGAACGGCCCAACTTACTAAATAATTTTAGGCTGTTACGTGGACTGCTGTCTGGATTTCCTTTTCACTACTCGTTTTTCGCATCGCGACTAGAATCAAGTCGTTGAAGGCGCTCCTGATAGATGATTACCTGGTTATTGCAGCATGGTTGATGCTTCTGGTCTCGTCCGTTCTATGGCAAATCAAGAGCTATATATTGTACTGGATGTATGACACCCAGTCCGGCAAGGTCCCACCCACAGTCGATTACGAAATCGCATACTCTGGCTTTCTACCACTGGTGGTTGCCTGGAATACTCTTTTCTACTCATGCCTCTGGGCTGTGAAATTTTCTTTCCTCTTCTTCTTCCGCCGCCTGAGTACCAACGTGACTGTGGGTCATGTTTGGTGGTGGGTGGTTTTTATCGTTACTTCTGTTGCCCTTGTTGCATGTATCGCAGATATTGATTATGGTTGTACTGTGAAAAACCTGGAGTACATCACGGGTGAGTCCATTTTCAATCTTGTGCTCTCCTGTTCCCTGGCTAATATTGATCAAGAAAAATGTGTGCTTGTGTCACGGGTCCAATTTGATGATCGCACATTCTATGCCAACATGGCTGTTGACATAACAACCGATTTGCTCATTATCTCTATTCCCTTCCGAGTTCTATGGAACGTTCAAATCGCACTCAAAAAGAAGATTTTTCTTCTTGGCGTCTTCTCTTTAACCATAATCATTATCATTACCTCCATCATTCGTGTAGTGTTAGTGAAGGGTGTTGGCGGCGCCACACGAGTATCCAGTATAGACTGGCTGTACTTGTGGTCTAACATTGAGGCCGGGATTGGTATGTGATACGCCCATACGAACTGATCGCAACTAAGCCAAAGCTGACTAGACATGTCTAGCCATAAGCGTTGCTTGTCTTGCCTCTTTTCGTCAACTCTTTGTTTTCAAACAAAACCAGGGAAAGGAAAGCCGATCAAGTGAAAGCAGCTTCAGGCGCCTTTTGAAGCGCTACACCCTTTTCCACAAAACATATGCCAGTAATACCTCGCAGCAAAACTTGACCTACCGACCTGAATCCTCATCTACTGGTGGTTCACTTCATCGAATTGTACCACTTCTGGACATTCATATTCATCGTAGTGTTGATATTACAATGGATGATGCCACATCTGAGATTCAGAAAAAGTGTACGCGCAGAACAGAGGTTATAACTTTGGATAATGTCTTGGTAGATTATCAAAGAAGATCCATTTGGGAATTCTGAGAGGCAGGTAAACAGGGAGTTAAAAGAGTCCTAAGGTAAGTATCAATAGACGGTATGGTAGAAAGGGTCAAAGAGAGGTTGGCTTGTTCGAGCTTCTCAACGGCTTCGCCAACATAACCCTGACCTCAGTTTATCATAATTTACGTTGTTATCGACATCGTTGATGATTCTGCTTTTACCTTTTTTCTATACTATTGAAAGGGATATGGGTATTAATGGGATCATACATAATGCATTTCTTAGGCAAGAAAACGGGCTATCCCCTACGCACGTGAGACAGTGAACTTATTGTCCAAATAGAATGGAATCAAATACAATGAAGACACTCGGATAACCAGGCTTGACGCCATCGCGCCATTTTTGGTAACGCTACAGATTTTTGAATATACTGTATGCTCGTCAGCCAGCGGATAGCTAACTATCCCCTTGATCCTAATCTAAATTACCCTACACTACTTCAAGATATTCACGGCTCCTGACTAGGCAGGCTCAGTATGCGAGAACCGAATCGACGATCGTCATAGGAGGGTGATGGCGTCTGGCTAAAGCATCTATGTACACATAAGCTTGTCATAGTTACTAGCTCCTCAAGTATAGGAGATCACACTAGAGACGCATAGCATTCGGGCCGGTTGGTAGCTAACCGAAGAAGGAGGAACGACTCAAATCACATCCTTGAGAACTGAAGCTGTTAGGCACAGGGTGGGAGCCGTGTGGCACGACGCAAAGCCAATGATGCTTGCGTGATCAGCCAACTGTAGTCATACTCACAGACTTGTTACTCCATCTGGAAACCAACGCTTATCGGTGCCAACCACCATTGGCATTCGGTTGCCAGGAGGATCAACCCTGAAGGTCGAATAAAGAAAGTTGCTTCCGTTTTGGGGTAGAAAACTGACTGCATAACGCGGAACTCGATATCATGGACAAGATACGTCCCGTTCTGCCCACCGCCTGCGGGCTGGGAACATAGCCACCAACAGCAAAAATATCAAACCGGTGAGAAAGCAAGATATCACAAGGGACGTGATAGAGGCTTGGAGATCGACTCAATTAGACCATAATCTACTGGGAGTCAACTAGGTCCTTAGCCATTCAGAAGGCTTCCTAACCCTCCCTCGGATTACTAAGGCTATATATACATATCGTCGGTCTTCCTAATCGCCGACCTCCAATTCAATGTCTCAGATCAGCGAGGGCTGAATAGCCTCGCCCGAGACAGTTGGCAATACCACTTTCAGCGCGTGTTACGTCCGTAGATATCACCGAGACCTACAGCTTCGTATTCAGAACGTGTGACACTTCTGTACAACACAACTAAAACGCGGGGGGTAATGCAGGGAGGGGGGCTCCATTTTGCTTGATGGTAACGGGTGCATGTTATGATATGTACCTGCAGTGTAACCTCAGATAGCCGAGCTGGAGGTAGTTCTTTGGCCAACAACTCCAATTGATTTGTCCGATTGCATGCCGTAGCAGCACGATCCTGTCCTTGCAGTTGACAAGCTCCAACTCCCGTATCAATACGTACATGTACTCCTCCAGTACAACTTTAGGGACATACGCGTGCTGCGCTTGGCCGAAACGCCTTGTATTACGATCCTAAAAGCGTGTGAGGCTCTAGATCTGCGTAAGTGATGTCTGACGTTGTACGATGACGTGAATGTGATCATCGACGACGGCGCTTTTCCGCCAATTTGCCAGTTATAGGAACATATGCACATTCTTGTGACACCTGCTGGGTTAAGACATTGGCTTGGCATACATATCAATCTACTCATTTTAGATGGTATTAGTTTGTGTAGCACAACACAGCTGGCGGATTTGCGGAAAACATGTAATCGCGCACCGTACCGTACACCAAGTCACGTAGGCCCGTACAAGGCTCAGTCGTTGTTAGTCGGCTCAGTGTCACACATTAGCGCGAGCCTTTATCAATGCGTGCCAGCTCTAACTTATTACTGTTGGGTGTCATTCACCAATGATCCCATCGAGGCCGTATGGAGCAGATTGCATTAGCTTCTCATGAAATAGGCTGTAACTATTTGTAAAGTAGCTTTCTTAAGCTGGCTGATGTTTCTGCTCTTCTATGACCGGTGGAGTATCTACGTGTGAAACGTAATCTGGTTTGGGTGTGAGAAGATACTGCCTCATACTGCCTCATACTGCCTCTGTGCCTTGGGTCCGCACGATGTGCTGCATGAAAGGGCCGCAACTGTTACGAAGTCTATAGCAGATAAATCTGTTAGATCGTTATGATTGGTGTATAGCAACTGATGAAGCAGCGGCTAAGCAAAATACATTTTAGGACACTCTATAAGCTATATAGCTCAGGCGTAGAACATTCTTACAATAATATCTCATATCCTGGTTAAAAAGGGGTGACCTGTGTGCGGAACCTTCTTGGGAACGAGCTACTGAATCCTTACAACAGTTTGCATCTCTTAATGATACCAATATGAAGAACTATCCTCTGACCGAGATGGTGACTATGGGAACAGCACATATCCCTCCAGCATCCAGCACGGTCGAGACTTTCGGGATACTCTGTATAATTTTGTTATCATTTCTTTTTATCATCTCTTCTTGGACAAGATCACAGCAGCAACAGGTCTCTTATAGTGTCCCTTACACTCTTCCCATACTCAGGAGCACGATTCCTTTCGTTTTTGACGGTTTCAACTTTCTATGCAACGCCATGTAAGTTCCCTTTCTGCGCGCCCAATCGTTATTAAACTAATTGTTTGATAGACGCCAATTTCCTTACGCCTCTATTTTGCGGGTCTCAATTATTGTTGGCGACGTTTACCTTGTCAGAAGCCCCAAGGCCGTGGCTGAGATCTTCCATAACCCTCATCTCACAATCACCCGATCATGGAGCCTCGTTCTTCGACAGTGTTTTGGGATGAAACGAAAAGCAGTCGCCTCATATATTGCTGATACATCTGGAACGCGTACTAAACCCATACCTGGAAGTTCACCTCAGCCTCAAGATCGCATAAGCTTCATGACACATGAGAATCTTAATGAGGGTCTCTTGAAAAGTGGTCTTGGCCCAGCTACTGCTCGATTTGAAGCTCTTCTCAGGGAGTCTTTAGAAACAATGGATATAGGGCATGATTGGGCCTATATGCCCGATATCACAGAGTTTATCCAAGACCATCACGGCTCTGCATTAATTCGCACGCTTTTCGGGGAGGGACTACTGGCCCAACATCCTCACTTTATCCGCGACCTATGGACGTTTGACGAGGGAGTCATGAACCTCGCCCGGAGGATCCCACGGATTTTTCTCCTGAATACTTATCGCGTTCGAAATAAACTACTGGCAGTGGTGAAGAAGTGGCAACAAGCAGCAGTTACTTCAGAAGACTTATCAAATAGTGTTCTTGGTCCGTGCGCTGACCAAGTCTGGGGGACGAGAATGATGAAGGAAAGATATCACATTCTCCTCAATGCCACCGGTCAAGATGAGTCGTCAGTGGCGTCGACAAATCTAGCATTAATTTGGGCGTACGCGCTCTATCCCAAAATAAAATGGCTCGTTCAACTAACATTGAGCAGATCTGTCACGACTGTTGTGCCCTCATCGACTATAATGACCATTGAAACCTTTCGCTCGCAGGCACTCCTGAACTCCTTGCGTTCTTCGCTCTCACATTTGTCACTTTCTCCGAGCATCAAGGAATTGGAATCTATTCCTCTTCTACTCTCCACGTATGCAGAGACCTTGAGGTTTGGAATCCATATCCACGTCCCAAGAAGCGCCCCGTACCATGACCTCTATATCCAGGACGCCAGCATTCCCAAGGATCATCTAATTCTCATCAATACACGACTGGCTCATACCGACCAGGAAGTATGGGACGCCCATAATGGCAAGAGGCCATTAGACCAGTTCCATGCACGGAGATTTCTTGTCGACCCCAATGATCAGTCAAGTGGTCCAACACGGAAGAAGCGAGTGAATCCGACTGAGAAGGCAGGGGAAGGCGTGTACTTCTCCTCCGACGGCCTTGAAGGCTCTTGGATCCCATATGGCGGTAGGTCCAGGAGTATCTTTACTTCGCCACCCACACTAAGCTAACACTGGCCAACAGGTGGTCAAAATGCATGCCCTGGGCGTCTCCTCGCGAAGCGCATTATGCTTCTTTCAACTGCCTTTCTTGTTAATAACTTCGAGATTCAGCTATTAGCGGACGAGAAAGCCATGAACTATGTGTCACCACGTTTCGGATTTGGTGTTAGTAGGCCAAAGGGCCTTGTGCCGTTTAGAATACGGCGAAGAAATCATATATGCGCTCCAGAATGCGCTTATTACATAGATACTTGATAGCCAATAGCTAACATCCCGATCATATCAACTCTTTTAACTGTCAAGCTCAAAATAATGAATATTCGTAATTTCCTAACACCGAAATACTGATTATTTTCCTACCCTGGTAGACTGGTTGCCCAAAAATGTTAAGTTGTTAGCGAATCTGTCGTTCAGATTTCTTACATGCATTAGCGCTGCATTGGTAGGGCACAGCAGAGCAACTACAATATCTACTCAAGGAACCAATTCTACTCTTCAGATGGCTCGAGATCGTCCCACTCTTAGTCCATCGTGCATGATACCTACTGTAAGGCAGCAGCAACTAACAACGCCAAAACCGACTACCTTCTGTAGCATGCTGACGCGTTCGGTTACTTTCAATACAAATTAGTTCTCCGGAGTGTGCCCTTCCAGCCGGGTGCGGCTGCATGGTTCTTACGGGCTGGGCCATTCAACACTAAAGCAAAAGCTAAACATATATACAGTTGGGCCAGTTGGATCTGCAGTTCTAGGCGTTAATAACTTGCCTATCACTTGAAACTTGGCGTATATTACATATAGTAGTTCGCAGCTGTCAAAGAACCCAATCACGCACACATTACTTAACTAGTTGTCAGAAAACTACCCTTCAACTAAATCAATAGGTGTCGTTAAGGTTTGGCCATGCATTCGCTGTCTAGATGGTTAGGTTGGTAGAAATTATTTGCTGACTGCAGATTTAGTCTGAAGCCAATCTACAGGGTTAGCTTCGCTGGGAAACTACCTCGGCCACAGGATACAACCATGATCCTGTGAATAAGACAATCAGCCATGCAGGCTGTCTGACTTCAGCCTGTGGGTCATCACTATAGTTATGCAGGCAGAGGCATTGCATTCAGGGAAGACGCACAAGGCTGTCTAGCCATGGATGTGTTGCATGTTGGCCCTCGGATCCGTCGCGGCCGAAAGGACTATTAGCACTCACATGCAACTTCCTAGGAGCTAATCAAGAAGCTAACACACCTCGGGGTGGCAACTATCAGTGACAAGTACTAAGACTTATAGGTACTTACCTGCTGAAATGGTGTATTATCGAGGGACAGAAGTAATGCATAGTTTTTGATTTTACCATTACCTAACACTGACGTTATGCAAAACATATCAAACTCCTTAAAAGAATACTCGGCTATTACAAGTAGTATAAAACAACACGACATGTAAAGAAGTGCCCTCCTCGGTATTAATAGGCCAAGCCTAGCTAAACTAAGGCAGATCAATTGAACTGCGTAGAGCCAAATTCAATCATTCCATTTTCATACAATAGTTTTCGCAGATCAGCATGCCTCGTCTGATTTCACTTTTATTCGAGCAGGGGGCCTTAGTGGCGTGGACTGTTTTTCTGGTATCTGCGTGGGTATTGTGGAATTTCTGGGTGTTCAGAGTCAGGCCATATTTGTATCCATGCGAAGTTGCGGTGCTCCCCTATCATATCCCATGTGAGTTTCGACTTGAGATTTGTCTGCCACACATACTGATTCAGGTTTAGTCATCGGTATGAACAATCTGGCGCACCAGTGAGCTTAAAATGGACGCGATTTGGCTGACTGATTGTAGGACATGCCGTTTCCATGTTCAAAAATACGACGAATCTATACTCTTACGCTGAGTTAATAACATTCGCGAATGTAATTCATGGCTTATACTAACTGACTCAAGTGCCTACTTCGGTCACAGTCGCGAGCCTTACTCTCTTCGCGTAGCGGGCCAGCAGCTAATTGTCGTGACTCATCCCAAGCACCAGGCAGAGATATTCAGAAACAATAGCGCCTACAGTTTTGACCCTTTCATCAACATTGTTTATAGGACTGTTGGGAATGTTTCTGCTATGGACTTGAAGACCCTTTGGCGCAGACCAAGTGAGGGATTCATCTCACTGCACCCCAACCCCAAGCAGAAAGTGCTCGTACACAGGGGCATAGACCTTCTTCACAAGCAACTACTATCACCTGGTTACTCCCAGGAATTGCTGTCCAAAGTAGGAGCAATGATAAAGCAGAATATAGAGTGGGATGCCTTCCCACGATCGGCCGTGATTCACCACACAGTGGATGGGCTGACGAAAGTCGTGAGCTTGCATCGCTGGTGTTGTGATATCACCGTTGACTCCCAAACGCGCAGCTTCTTCGGTCCATACTTGACCGAATTGGAGCCTGATTATACCTATATCTACGACCAATGGGACATAAACTCATGGATGGCTACATACCAATACCCAAGCTTCATGGCCAGGGCGGCAACAGAGCCACGCGAGAAGCTGGTCAGGATGCTGATGGCGTACTTTGATACTCCAAAAGAGAAGCGAACAGGTGGTGTAGCATACGTGAATGAGGTAGAAGACGAGATGAGACAGGCCGGTCTCGGAACTGAAGCATGCGCACGTGTCGTAATGATTATCCTTTGGGGGTGAGTGTAGTTATCTATAACCTTTACACTTCGTTGTCAATTATTTCTAATTGAACTACTAGGTTCAACTCAAACGTCCAAATGACAGCCTTTTGGATGATGGTTCATATTCTATCCGACACTACACTCATATCTGCTATTCATAGTGAAGTGAAGCCTACGATGATGAGTCTGGATGAGAGCGATGGTGACTACTCGGAATATCTGCAGGCAAGCTTGACCCAGTCGTTTCCTCTACTGAACTCGCTTTTCAATGAAGTCATTCGATTCTATAACACCGGTTCCTCTATGCGCGAGACGATTCACGCCGTGTGCATAGGCAATAAGATTATCCCCGCTGGATCTCGGATATTCCTACCACATCGTCATCTATTTCTGGACTCGCAAGCATTCGGAGAGGATGCCCACACTGTCAATCCTTACCGTTTCATTCATAACAAATCCCTCGAGAAGCATGAGTACTATCAGCCATTTGGACGAGGAACCACTCGGTGTAGTGGTAAGACGATAGGCCGTTTTGAAGTTCTTTGTTTTGTGGCTTGGGCAATGTGGAAATATGAATTCAAGACCCTGTCACCAACTCAAACTGCAGTTGACGGGACACGAGGCATGGACATCCCAAGAATTGACTTGAAAAAACCGAGTTTGGGGATTAGCAAGCAGATTGAAGGAGACGACCTGATATTACAGATAAAGAGACGAGGCACTAAGGATTTGTAAACTATGACCGAATTTCTTCCTATCAATACCACCATCTACATCTCTTGCAGACTCGGAGCGTATTGTTGAAAGTGAGCTGAGTCAAGTAGTCACATTATGTACTGAGACACTTAGGGGCACGAAGGGCACGAAGGGCACAGACATCCTGTTTACGTATATATGTGAGGCCTCTCCTACCTACCTTACGTATGTAGTCAAGCTGAATGTAACGCTCATATACCTACAATTTCACTACGTATCATGTCGTTAAGTTTTATCGTCAATTGAGTCTTAATACTTATAGTTCTTTCTAGCTTGTGTGGGACTATAGGAATTTGAAGATCATAATTTTGTAAATCGCACGAAGGACGTCAGACTCTGGCCCCTAACCTTCAAAGCTTCTTCTATCCCTGAAAGCTCCTAGCTACCAAGTGGTTCCTATCTTCCAGGTTGTCACTGGACTTTGATTATTTCTTTTCGCAACTTCCTGGTAGTAAACAAGAGCCATTAAATCCGTACAGTCTTTGAAAAGAGAGTAACGCAACACAAATGCCGAGCTAACGTCGGTGACCCACATCCTGGCCACCCCTACATCTTGGCCACCCTAAAACCCACACCGCTTCTACTGACCTTCCAACTTTCAACAACAATAACTTTGTCATTTTCTGCCATTTTCCACCTGAATCTTCACCCATAGGTGCAAATATGCCTGAATATAATGAAACTCAGGTTCTGAGCGCTATCTAAGACGTTACAAACGGCTATAGCATGCAAAAATCAGCTTTACAATAAGAGGTGCTTTAAGCAACCTTTTAAAGTTGATTAAACGGTATACAGCCTAGGTTTTTAGCTTTTTAAGATTTGCAGAAGTTATTTTAAGCCTAAAAATCCTATTTAGCTACGTAGGTTATTATTTAGGCTGCAATTGGCAATTTATTTTTTTACTAATAACTTTGAAATTTTGCCTAAAAAATCCTTTAGGCTAGCAGCAACCTTATAATGCTTAAAAAGCGCTAGGTATAGTGCTTTTTGCAAAAATATCCAGCTATAAAAGTTTAAAAAAAAAAGGCTATTAATTTTTAATAAATAAATAATATTATTTTTAAAATTATTTATAATTAATTTTAATAATTTAAAAATTTAATAATTAAAGTTATTAAACCTAAGAATTGTTATAACTTTAATAAAAAAAGCATTATAAAAAAAAAAAGCGCTAACGGCTTAATGCTAAAAAGCCGAGAGTTAAAATCTATTTGTAAAAAATAGCTTGGTTTAAAAACTTAGATTTTTTTTTTAAAATGTGTTTTAGCTACTGGGATAGCTTTTAACCCTTTTGTAATTTTTAAAGGCAAAATGCTTTAATAACAATAGTTTCCTTTAAATTTAACTTTTTTTAATAGCTAAAAATTTATACTATATTTTAAAAGCTAAATTTGTAATAAAACCGCACTAAAGTAGCTTTAAAAGGTATTTATCTTAAAAACTACTTTTTAAAGCACTTAAAAAAGGTTTTACCTATTAAATGCCAGGTTATTAATATATAACGCATATAATAATCATATAACAAACAATTTTATGTAATTATGCTATTAAAATAATATATATATATTATATTTACCTGTATATACCTTTTACGTACTACAACCTTTAAATGTAGCTATATTTAAGCTATTAAAATTAGCTTACTATAAAAGGCTTGCTAATCTGCTTGCTTTAGATAATTTTACGGCGGTTAAAAAGTAGAATTTTTTTATTTGCTATAAAAAAGCTAAAAAAAAAGCCTTAACGGGGTTAAATATTAAGGCTAACTAAAAAAGTAGTGGGCTATAGCCTTTTTTAACTACTAGGGTTTTAGCCAACCCTTTAATTGTTAAAACCAAACTAAAATCAACAAAAGCTTAGTTTAAACTATTAAATATTTTATTTTAAAAAGTTTTTTAAATGCATTAAAAAACCTTTTATATAGCTAAAGTTTTATGCAATAAGCTTTGCTTATTTAACTAGCTAAATAAAAATCTTTATATAAAAAGGCTATTGTTTTAAAAGATTAATAAAACGTTTAATAAAAAAAACACCAATATAGCTGTTAAACAGCACAAAATCAAAGTACTTTAGGCCCGGCTAAATAATATTTAGGCCCGCAAGCGTAAAAAAATCCAGCTAAGCCTAAATAGCAAATTTGCGACTATTAGGGACATTTACCGGGCCTAATCGGCTTTTAAAGACTGCGAAAGCATTTTTAGCAAGTCCGGCAAATTTAAATTATTTAGCGAAGCTGAAAGCTGTATTGTTATTGGTGAAAAGTTGTTATAATATATTTTTATAGGTTAAAGGGTGTTAATGTTTTAAGGTGGCCAAGATATTGTAAAATTTAAGCCAATAACCCGTTAAGGTTATGATTGTTTGTTTATTTTCTCTGTTTGTTAAGAACCTTTGTTTTCTGGCTTTTTTTTTTAACCTGTAGGTGGTAGGTTTTATTGTACCACCATTATACGTTGTAATAGCGTGACTATAAAGGTAATTGTTATATCCGACACTTATAGGAGTTTGTTTAGTGTGCATATTGTTAAATTTAATACACTTCTTTAATTTGGCAATTATTATAAGTTAATTAAATTATTTTTATAAATATAAAGTTTCGGGTTTTTAACTTAAAATCTTTTTTTAGGCTTTAATTTTATTTATTTCCGACTTTTTATCCTTAAATCTCTTTTGTACGTTTATTAATCTTAATTAATTTAAAAATCCAGGCTATTTTTAAGCAGGCAAGGTTTTTGTTAGTTTATTAGCTTTTATTTTTGCTAAGGGCGTATATTCCACTGTGATAGCTTTTCGTTTAATTTTTTGTTATAGCTAATGATTATATATGTTTATATAGCGTAACTTGGTTTTTAACAAAGCGATCTCTGCTATTATTAGCTTAATAGTTTAAGTGTTGTTGCATTTTACCTTGATTTTTTTTTAGTTTAATTGTACTTTTAGTTTTATAATGAGTTAACTAATGTATATTGTTTTTTTAACGGCTTGTGCTAAAGCGAGTAATTTAGCTTTTGTGGTTAATGTAGTGACTGTGTTTTGCTTATTTGCTTTTCAACCGATTAATCCTTTAAATAAAGTTATAGCAAATGTTTATAAACTTTAACGGTTTATGGTATTATTAGCAAAAAAGGCATTATTTACAACAATTAAGTTATTTTTATTTTTAAATTAAAAGGCAAGATATTTAGTTTGATATAAATATTTAAGTATTTAGTTAGCAGCATTTTGGTATTTTTAACTTAGGTTTGTAAAAAACCGAGCAAGTTTTAATGTTGCAAATGCGATGTTTGGTTTTGTTAATACTAAGGCAAAAAAAAAAAAACCGATTTTTTGTTGGTATTTTTAGATTTTATGTTAGGCGGCATAGTCTCGCCGGGGTAGTAATTCTTTTATACCCATTGGAGTGTAAGGGAGCCTGTTTGTAAGGGATATTAGCTTGGAAATTTTTTTAATATAGGAGGTTTAAAAAAGCCAAATTTTTTGCTAGGGCCGGTCCTAGATGATTTTTATCCCTAGGAACCATTATATTTTTTTGCCTTTAATAATCTTGTACTTTTTTTTAAGCCGTTAAGCAAATTAATTAACCGTTGGTTATAAATGCCTTTTATATGCAATAATTATATTATTAACGTAAAAAAAAACCATAACTTTTTTTTGTGTATAATAGCATAACTTATAAGGGACTGGTTTGTACCCTAGGCTTATAAGGGTTTTTAAAAACTCCTTTTGCCATAGTAGTGGTAAAACCTTAAGTTTGTACAACGCTTTGTTAAGCTAGAGAATTGTACCTTTTTTGTGATAGCTATATAGCATACGTATAAATATTTTGTTTTTAATAGGGGCATATACAAAGGCATTTACAACGTTGTATTATATTATTTTAAGGTCGAATTTAGCTGCTATAGCTATTAGTATTTAAAACGATCTTTTTGCTAAAGTGGCTACATATGTTTGTTTAAACGGCAGTTTTTTCTGCTGATTTTTTTTTATAACTAGTTATACTTTACACTTAATAAATCTCCTATGTTTATTAAACTTATAAACATATATTTACATATAGTTTAAAATTTAGTGCTTTTATATTAAAAGGTTTTTTTTATTAATTTCCGTTTATAAATATATTTTATGGTAGTTTTTTAGGTGATTTTTTTCAGCTTATTTAAAAAAATGCCCTATTAAATAGTTGGCAAGTTTTTTATGCCGCTTGAAAGCGTTTTTTAAAAACTTTTTGTGTAGTTTTGTTTCCTTTTTTAAGGCTTGCTTAACACTAGCTTGATTTAAGGTACGTAATCCTAATCGCTTTATCGGTAAGGCTTTTAATCCCGCTAAAAATGCTGCTTTTTAAAGGTTAAGGCTTTTTATGCCTAAGTTATTAAAAAGTTTTTAAATTGCCTTATTTTTATTATAATTATTGTAAAGATTACGGATTGCTTTATTTTTATTGTAAGGTTTATAAAATGTTTTATTTCCGTTTTATATTATATAGCACAGCAGTGCTAATAGTAAACTAAGTGGTGGTGTAAAAAATGGTGTAAATTTAAGCGTTATATATAAATAGTTGTTTTTAATGCTAGTATTTAGTTTTTTTTTGTCTTTTTAGATTTGTGTTTTTATTAAGGCCATTGTTTTTTTTGTTTTTTTTTTTAGCTTTAGGTTTTTTAACATGTTGTTAAATTTTGTTAAAGCGCATTTGTTAACTATGGCTTGTATTTTTTCAATTGTGGCCGTTTTTAAGTTGTTTTAAAAGTTTTGCTTACTTTTATTAAATATTTCTTCTTTGTTAAAACTTACGTTTTAAGTGCTTATTACCTTATTAAAGTGTGGCACCTAAACTTTATAAATGTTAAATAATTAATATTTAATTAAGTAATTAATTTAAGCCTTTAGGCTAAGTCGATTTAATTGTTTGCAATATAGCTTTATATTTGTTGTGATTACGAACGCTTTGCATTTATATACTTTTAAGTATAACTGGTTTAGTTGCTTATTTAAAGCCATTAATTTTTTTGTTTTTTGTGACACTGCTTTAAAAAAAACGTTAAACAGGGTTTTCCACCTATTTTTTCGTTGTAGCATTTGATTATATAAATATATGGCAGCCTTGAGTATCTTTGGCCATAAAAAAGTCGGTAATCTCGAGCTAATTTGCATTGCGTGCGCCTTTGCTTTTAATACACCCCTTAAGCATTTAGCCCTGCTGTTTTAAGCTTGGGTATTAAATGTTAAAGGTTTAATTTTAATTACGCGTGCTTTTAGCCATTTGCTTACTTTTAGCTTGTTAATTATAATTTTATTGTTTGCTTTAATTACTTTAACTTTAATTTTGTATTGTTATTTAAGCTATATTATATAAGCGCTAATAACCTTTATAAAAATATTAGTTTTTTAATTTAATAATGCATAGTTTCATAATATATTAATTGCTTAGCATATAAAAATAATATATAAAAACTTATTATTAAATAAGGTTTTATAATTATAAAAGTTAATTGTAATTTTTTTTCTAGGGTTTTTATAGTTAGCTTTTAGTGCTTTTTTAATCTTTTGTTTTATTTTAGCTATTTTGCATACATTACACTTAACTTTGGTTGGTCCTTTAATGATTACTTTTTGAAATAAGTGCACAAAATGTTTAAGTGCTTTAGGTTTTAGGTGTTCGAGTTGCTAATGCCATTTCTAAGCATCGCTAATTAGTGGGGCCTTTTTTATTTATAAAGTATGTGTATGCTTTTTGCGAAATTAAATTATATAAAAAATTCCTTTGTTAATACATAACTTATAATATTTAATTATATATTGTTTATATATATCTTTGATTTTTTTAATAATTGTGTTATTTTTTTTTATAAATATGTTTGCTTTTTTTAATTATTTTACTAGTATTTTTTTTGTTATAATTCTCTTAAAAATACCAGTGTAATAAATAATAAAGGATAATATGCCGTATTAAAAAAGGTTATGATAGTGTTTCCTACTAGGACTCTCATTGTCCCGTAGGCCTGTATTAGTAATAGTTGGTCACCTAACCATACATAGTCTCCCGAAAAAGCAGGTTTCCAGTTTTAAATCTTGTTAGCTTGGTTTATAATTATAATAGTGCTTTTATTATTAAAAATCATTAAATTAACTAATAAATATTTTAATAAGTTAATTGTTGTAAAGGCGCTAGGTATTTTGCTTATCGTTTTTTTATAAAATTAGTTTTAAATTTCCTTAACTAGTTTTTCCTTAGGTTAAAAAATTCTAGTCTTAGATTTTTTGCGTTTTAAAGCACAAATCTTAGCTTATAATTGAAAATTTTTTATTGCTTTGTTAACCTTTTTAATAAAATGCTTTTAAGGTTTAAAGCCTTTGTATGCCTTTTTTAAAAATATATAATAGCACTTGGGTAAAAGGTGTAATTAGCCATAGGTAAAACATTTTTTAATGTTTTTTTTTTATAATATACTATATGCTTTTTGCTTATGCTTTATTTTGTTTTTTTTGTTTTTTTAAAAGGTATTATTTTTTTTAAATTTTTCTTTATTATATTAAGCTTTAAAGGCTTTTTTTATTGCTTGGTATTTAATTATAGTTTAAGTAATAATAATTTAAAAGTTATTAATTAAATTATAGTTGTAATAAACCGTTAGTCTGTAAAGGCGTTAATACTCGGAGGTCCACGTATTAGATCGTGCCTAAGGTGCGAACGTTGTACGGTCGGGTCGTAACTAAGTAGTCGTCAAGAGATTACTCTCACACAGCTATTTCAAGAAGTCGCTGTATGCTTAGATTGAATTGTGAAGTAAGAACTACAACTAAATACAAGGAAACGTTGGTCTATTATATAGACAGTTCTTCCTTTACCAATTCCCTTAGTGAGTGCTCCCGCTCACTGGGCTCACTGGCTCACTTGACTCACTTCCAGAGTGAGCTCACTTGCAGGGTGATCTAGGGTGAGTCGTCACGTGACTCTCTTGATCGGGAACTGTGGCTTGTCTTCTGGTACAGTTCCTTCCCCTCGTTGGTGTTATATCGCCGCTAGGCCCCTCTCAGTGGCCTGCGCCCATGTTGGCTCGTAACAATAGTACTTTAACGTATTGTTTTTAATATTGTTTGCTTTTATAAAAGCATAGGTATTAAACCATACAAGGAATGCTTTAATAATAGCGTTAAAAAAGTTGTTAGCTTATAAGCTTATTATTTAAGCTTTAGGTATATTTTTTTGCTTGGCCTTGCTAATAGCAATTTTCCAGTTTGCAAGCTATTTAGCTGCATTTTTTGTGTTTTTTAAAAATAAAAATGCAGTTTTATAAGTTTTTTGGGCATTTTTTCTTTTATTAGCTGTTGCTTTGCTGCAATAAGCTTTAAGGTTTTTATATTATTCTTAAATAGTGCTTTTTAAAAAGCAGCATATAATTTTATAATAGCTTGCTATAATTTTAATAATATAATTCTTTAGTTTTTTTAATAACTGCGTTTTTTTTTTATATATTTTTTACATTTAATTATAATATATATTGTTAGCATTATAAGTTGTTTTGTTAACAGTAGTAAGGTTAAATATCATTTATATTTTTTAATTTTACTTAATTTAAATAGTTTTACTATTGTTTTATTTGTTATTATTGCTAAATGCTTTAATAGTTTTACTTTAAGCTTTTTTAATAATGTTTTGTTTTTTTTTATATTTTTTAAAAGCAATCATTGATATTTTAAAAAAAAGCATAAGTAATATATTTTTTTTGATGTGTTTTTAAAGACTTAATATAACTGCTTTTATTTAAAGTTTGTGGTCTTAGTCGGGCTAATCTTTTGCCTCGCTTAAGGCCGCAGTAAAGTTGGCTCTGTTAAACTCACGGAAAGTAAACAATACAAGCATTTTGAAATGATTTGTATAATAAAGTATTTTTTTTAATAATATTCTTATCTCTTTTTACTTAAAAAGATTGACGATAAGACTTTTAATTGTAAAATTTAAGCTAATAACCCGTTGAGGTCATGATTGTCTGTTTATTTTCTCTGTCTGTCGAGAACCTCTGTTTTCTAGCTCCCTCTTTTAACCCGTAGGTGGTAGGTCTTATCGTACCACCATCGTACGTTGTGATAGCGTGACTATAGAGGTAATCGTTATATCCGACACCTATAGGAGTCTGTCTAGTGTGCATATCGTTAAATCTAACAGATGTAGGGGTGGCCAGGATGTGGGTCACCGACGTTACAGATTACAGGAAACGATCCGAGTCGACTGCGCAGTCACAAACGAATCGTGTCCCGACCAAACACAGACCTAGTTCCGAACTAGTGAAGAGATCTGGGTAAGCTGCAAGCTCAGGTATTAATATTTTGACTTCTAGTTGTCGCAGCAGAACTTATGGGATTGCACCCTTATAATCTACACATTTGTACTCTTTACAAGAGAGCGAAGAAAAACCAGTGAGTGTAAATTTCTTACAGGATGGGGATCGGGACTTCTGCTACTATAAGGGGCTATGTGTTCTCAATGGATGAACCGTAAACCTTTGGGTCTTATTCAGTTTTTCCCTCAACTCTGAATGTTATGCCTGTGGGTAACCTTAACTTCAATCGCCTTGAATAACCAGTTCCCGAATCAACTCCCAGGATTCTGCATACCAGACACCTAAGATAAGCAACAGTACCTAATTGAATGTAGCCTGGAGGATCCCCACGCCCTCTGGTTCGGCGCGGCGATAGGGTAGTCGCTAACATAGGGGTTGCATAAGGAGGTTTGATAGGGTGTGCTAGTAACTTAACCTCTATCCTTCGTGACTTAAACCAATTATGTGATTCATTGCATGAATACGACAATGAAATAAGCCGATTATTCTTTTCAACTCAACCCCAATATAACGTATTACTTGTTGTTGCCTGACTATAATTACCACGAAATATGAATTGCCTCTTTCTACTTTGTGTTTCAGTATCATCGATTTTCATTCTTCGGTACTAAGGTCGTTATCTTCACCCTGAGGTATGATGATAGGATTGTCGCTATGTTAGATCATATTAACCCGACCTAAACTGGGTTATTTATCTTCGATATTAGTCACGGCGGCCAGTGTGTTGACGGTTATACTGATGCCAAACGCTCTGCAATAACTTCAAGGATTTGCAATCAATTAAATATTCGAGAATAAAATGATACTTCGATATTGTTTAATAAAACTCTCCTCAAATATTTCAAAAGCTTTGTTTGCCCTCTGTTATATGATTACTTATGTTCTCCCTATTTTAGCTACTGTGCCATCTTCTTCAACAGCACCCCCACTATTATCTACACTCGGGCATTCCAACATAACAGCTAGCTCTCTAACTACAACCCCAACATTATCTCCATAATATCACATCACCAAGAGGATAACATCTCGGAGACGCAGCAATTGAAAATGGCAGATAAAGAAGAGACGCCTGTGCCTCTACCTTCAGCACCTATCATCCAGCTCACGAGTAATGTAACCCTGCAGCCACCCCTCACTCGGCGTGGATATGGCCCGGGTCTCCTCATCATCACACCCGGAGACCCACTGCCCCCCTCCGTTCCGCAGGAGAGCAGCAATGAGCCTGACAATCGGAAAATCAAGACCCTCGATCCTTCGCCGCAGAAGAAATGGGCCGAAGAGGGCTATGCTGTGGTGAAAATCAGCTTCAACAGAAACGAGGGGGAGGACATCGCGACAGCTTTAGAGCAAGCGATAGAGGCTCTAGAAAAGCTAGAGACGTGTAATGTTAAGGATCGGTTCGGACTGATTGGTAAGGCCATGGTCTTATGCTTTCGCTTTTCACGTGTACTTCTACTTAACTTACCTTACCTTAACTCAGCTTTCAAAACTCATGTCATTGATATGATCTATAGTGCAGACTCATAACAAGATAGCTAACTATTAAAAATCATCTAGTATACGGGGAGCCAACACAATATGCCCCCGACTTCAAGCCCAATCTAAAAGCAGCCTACGAAGCCTCACCAAAGCTCGTGGCCTCAGTATCATTCAGCAAAGCTTGGGACCTCCTATCAAAGCCAGGAATAGTCCATATCGCCGGCCCACCTCCAGTCCCAAACCCGCAGAAACAGCATTACCACTACGCAGCCGCCAAATCCGCCTCCTTTGTGCTCCCCTCCTCGAGGGACTTCCACTACAATTCGGCAAGCGTGAGCCATACGCGCAGCCTCAGTTTCCTGCGCCCGGCGCTAGGCGGGCCGATCTTTGATCTGGAGGCCATCTGGGACGAGCACACGGAGTACGAGTTCGCGACGCGCTCCGTGGCGCAGACGATGGGAACTATGGTCGACGAACCATATGTGAACCATGTGCCTGTGCTCACAGGGGGCATGGGCCGCGATGCGCTGACGACGTTTTACCGCGAGCGCTTCATCTTTCGGAATCCGGAGGATGCTGCGCTTGAGCTTGTTAGTCGGACTGTTGGTGTTGATCGCGTTGTGGATGAGTTCGTCTGCTCGCTTACGCATGATCGTGTTATTGATTGGCTGTAAGTAACGTTGTGGCAGGCGGTCTGTTGCTCATATCCCTCATGTCTGAGCTAGCTTACCAGCGAGGCAACTGTCCTACCTTTCTGCCCTTCTATCACCCCTTTTATCTCCCTCATATTCATACTGATATGAAAGAATCTGAGTGCACCTTTCACTAACTGGCCCCTGTAAAGTCTTCCCGGTGTCCCGCCAACGCACAAGCACCTCCGCATCCCCTTCACCTCGGTGGTAAACATCCGCGGCGACAGGCTGTACCACGAGCACATCCACTGGGATCAAGGGACGGCTCTCGCTCAGGCGGGGCTGCTACCGTCGTATCTGCCCTTCCCGTACGCGCTGCCCGACGGCCGCACCCCGGCGCCCGGCAAGCGCTTCGAGTACCGCGTGCCCGTCGCGGGCGCCGAGACGGCCGCGAAACTCGAGGATGCGGGGGCCTGGGAGAGCAACGGCATGTTCGAGTACGAGGTGCGCGAAGTTGATGAGTAGGGGGAATGAGTTTCGGATGAACAAGAAGGTATGTAGGCTTGGGTACGAGATGATTAGGGACTTTGGTAGCAAAATTCACAACTGATACGAGTCACGGGCTGACCAAGAAATGTAACTCAATTTGTTGCCATTCCTTTACGCTCTGTATTGTTGCTATCTAGACCAGCTAGTTGATAAAAGACAGGAAGGACGGCTCTGCCTTGGGCTGTTTCGCTCCACCTATGTACATCGCGAATCTAAGAAGTAATCAGAGTCTAAGTCTCGGGATTTCGTCGCTATCTTATTGCTCTCTCGCGGTTATAACCGGGTGCTGTCGGTGCCATATGCTCATCACTCATTTCATCCGGGCAATATGGTTATGTCTTTCGAGCTGCCTCGCCCTACTAATGTATAATATACCACTTAAAGCCAAGCCAAGCCACCGTCATTTATAATGGTTCCGCTGCGTTTGAAATTCAAAAAAAGACCAAGAAAGGGAAAGCTCCTCTGTTGCCCTCATTATTCAAGCTTATTTTAGATATAATGCCAAATAAGTTCACCTCTGTGGCTGACTTGCGCTCCACAGGCCCTTCGACGTCTCGACCACTCTGTTGATGGCTGCGCCAGGCCGTAGACTTGAAGGAACCCCGCTTGTAGGCGCCATTCCACCCATCTCGACATCTCCATCGCGGTTACTGGAATATCCTGAATCGCCTTTGCTCACATGTAGACCGTTGTCCTTGGGCAAGGGAGCGGCGCCTCTTGTAGGCTCTGCGGACCGGGAGCCGTCCATGAGCTGGGCGTGATGGGCCTGGCCCTCTCTTAGCTTGTTGATAGCCCGAACGGTATCGATTGCGGCATGAAGTGTTTTCCGCGCGTTGAAGTTCTTCTTGACTGTGGGCAACAAGTTCTGGCCCTTGTCACCATCGGAGTTTGCGTTGAAGCCGGCAACGAATGGGTGAGAAAGGGCTTCGTGCGCTGTCATGCGTTTGTTGGCGTCGACAGTCAGGCAGCGACGGATGAAGTCTTTGGCATGATCGCTCACTCCGCGCCAGTAGTCAACTGGCTGGAAGCTGTAATCTGCATTTAAAATAGCTTGCATCTCCTCGAAGTCGCTATCACGGTCGAAGGGCGTGTAACCACACAACAGGAAGTACGTGATGACACCCATGGCCCAGATGTCGACGGGTTTTCCGTGGCCCGTCTTCTTGAATATCTCGGGCGCCATGTACCCTGGAGTGCCGCAGGTCGTGGTAAGCACATGAAATTGCTCTTCGTCCATTATACGTGAGAGACCAAAGTCGGCTATGAGGAGGTCTGCGTTGTCTTCAGGTGTCCGGAACAGCAAATTCTCGGGCTTCAGATCGCGGTGTACGATGCCGTGATCGTGGAGGTATGCGACGGCAGACAGAGTGGCACGGATCAGATCGGCAGCGTCGGACTCGTAGTACGACCCTTTGCGGCAGATCCGGTCGAAGAGCTCGCCGCCGAGAGCGAGATCGGTGACGAGGTATAGATTGTTCATGGTCTCGAAGTAGTCGACGAGGGTGAGGATGTTCAGGTGGCCTAACGAGACCTTCTTAAGGACGGCGATTTCGTTTCGCACCTAGCGTTGGAAATGGTCAGCCTGGAACCAATGAGGGGCGGCGACGGCAACAGTGGTCGAGCAAGGCAAGCTTACCATGTGTTCGCGACCGGCCATAAGCCTCTTGTTTATGACCTTGGCGGCGTAGTAGCGCCCTGTGTCGATGTGTACGCATTCCTTGACGACCGAGTACGAGCCGGCGCCCAGAGTCTTGCCGACCTTGTAGCGGCATGGCTGGATTTGCGGCGCTGGCCTTCCAGACGAACCGTTGCTGGCAGCGTCCGCGATCTGATTCATGGTGACAAGCAGGAATCGACCTCGGATACAGAAAGCCTATGGATCGCGCGGGTGGATTGGCTGGGTTGGCTGGGCCGTAGCTGGTAGATGAATTGTCGCTGAAGGGATGGGGACGGAGGGATGGCGTGAGGTTGCGACGAGCGGGGAGGTTGCGGGCAGGTTGCCCCGGTAATGGCCGAAAGCTTACGTCTCACAGGCTTGTTGTAGCAGCAGGTGTTGTGTGTTGTTAGCAAAAGAGAGACAATGAAACCTCGAAGCACTCGCAAGACGTTGAAGGATATTGTATTCGCTAAGTTCGGATGCTTTCGAGGGTGCACTTCAAATGCTCTGCTGATCCTGCGAGAGCGATAGGTGGGCTGTAAGCAGAGGGGTGGGGTTTGGGGGAAGTGGGGGTTGTTGGTGTCGACTGGATTCCGCGGGGTTTTGATAGGACTACATACTGTACATGAGGTAGGTACCGGTATGTACTATTATGACCTACATGTACATCAGAACAGGAGGTTTAAATTATACCACACCTTACCGCCACCGTCCACCGTACCGGTACCATCGTGATGTTTTTGTCAGACTGCAGGTGTACTGTGAACTGTGCCTCCACCTATAAAGGCACTTATACTGGGCATTGAAGCGATCTTGCATGCAGTGATTTGTGGGTAGTCCCGCTCGGTGAGAGCCGCACCCCTCCCCCTCTGCAGTGGTTCTAGCCATGTCTTAGAGCCAGGTAGTCTTCATCTCAAGGCTTCAAATTCCACATCAGTGTTAGGCTTGAAACGGACGCCCAACTTTTCGCCTGGCAGCAGAGTTGCTCAGAATTCGAGAGAATATTCTGAAGTCAAAACATATGGCGCACTCATCCATTACTCCTGATGAAGTTAGTCAACCCGTCAGAATGAACACCTCTACACTCCACTGTGGGCATAGGTTTTTTCTACAGCCAGACATGTCTGGCAGCATACTTGACTAAGCTGCGTAGGTGACTTTCACAGAGTCTTCACTAGTGTCATCTGCATAGCGCTCGCTCCGATTTAAACCCTCTGTCTCATTGATTAGCCCATGACTACTCTGTAAGTAGTGTCGATGAGCTATGGGTGAGAGCGAGGTAAAAAGAGCGAAAATGAACCCCAGAACACTACCCAACCCAAGATTACTCGTATTGCCCGCCGCCCTTCCGGGAAGCCTTCTTTGTGGTCTGATGTTTCTTTGCCTTGAGCCTATTCCGATTGAAAGCTTTTTCTCTGGGCAAGGTTTTAGTGTAAGTTTGGCGAACAAGCATAAAAAAGGTAAACCAAAAGGTAAGTGAACCGAAAATGGAATGACACACGCTTCTTCGTGTTTTTTAATCTTGGTCCCGCTGGTAGCAGTCGGTACTTGCTCGCGATATATCCGATGCAATTCATCGACGAGCTTTTCATGATTGTCGTCAGTATTAGCGGATCTGCTTCGCTGTGTCTGCGCCTGGATCGTGATTGAGTCACTGCGCACAGTATAGTACCGTGACGACCTCAAGGCAGAGCGCAGCAGTTTGGGCAGCCCCTTGGATAGTTCGCTAACGGGCCAGACTGATATCGCCTTGCTTTCTGTCCTGGCCTATGTCAGCCAAATCACCGCTAGTCCCTTAGCAGGACATTGGTGGTGGCACACTTATTTACATGCTGGCCACCTGGCCCGCTTGAACGAGAGTAGCTCGTTTGACCCTTGGGCAAGGAGCCCCTATCGAACGAGGCATACCACCTTCGTGCTTCTTCTAGGTCATCCTGGTCAAACAAAGCATCGTGTGCTTGGTATCTGAGAGTTCTCAGGTGTACTAGAGATGGGCCTGGGGGTGAAAATGACAACGGCGAACGAGTGATTCTGATGAGCGACGTTGGAGGCATGGGTGGTGAGAAGTGAATCCTTCCAACCGAATGAAATGAACGTTGTAAATGGCTTGAGCGTGGTTACTGGCAATTCTTGCAATAATACAAGTACAAGTACCTAGGGTACATAAACAACTGGATACCCTTAGTACTACCTACCTACCGTAGTACCTAGTGTAGGTAGTGTAGGTACCTATTTTGGCATCAATCAGTGCTGATAGGCCACACTGTGATGTGTGTGTACGCATTCTGAAAGGGTGGGATAGATCCAAGATACAATTGGTTATTTACTTTGGCTTGCAGAGACTCTATCAACTTGTTTCCATCATCAATTTCTGCTTGTTCTCTGTTTGTAGGTAGCTATCCGCCCCATGTCCAGCCTTTAAACAGTACCTGTTACCTGAAACACTTAAATAACTCTACCCTCTGTTACCTACATGTATGCCCTGTACATTAGGTGTGGTACTTACCTTCCCAGGTAGGGTACTAACCTTATGTGCTCTAGGCAGTCGAGGCACCTGGGAAGTGCATTGGGCACGGACCATCCCTCATTGAATCAAGGTTCCGTATGCGGCGCACTCTACAGCGCTTGTCATTTGTCCCACTTCAGATGCGGAAGCGCCTAGGTTAGACAGGGACATTCTTCACAACAACAATTGATCTCTTGTTATTTTGGCCATCTAATCTGTACCCAATGCAGTGATAGATTTGTTGCGGTCTTTGTCTGCCGCTTCCCAGTACTCCCGGATATTCCATGCCCAGGTAGCTTTGCTGTATCGGGATGGCCATGAATACTTGCCGGATGAAGCTCTTAGGTATCCTGTATGTTGACTGACATCATCTGCCTTCCAACCAGCCCTTGTATATTACCGGTCTGCCTACATACATACTACTACATATCTCATATACCTTCTTTCACAACACAATCGGTGTCTCAGCCTTCATCTTAGCTCCACCTCTGCTCTCCTTCGCTGCAGGTACCTGTCTGGTGCAATGTGAAAAGACCTCGAACCAACTTCTATTGATCGATCTGAACTTCCTCTTTGCCGCCACCCCTGTCATACCAACCAGCAGCTGTGTCTCTGAGGCAGCTTCTTTTGCGTGCACCTTACCCTCCTAACACCAAACAAACCAACGGTTCTCTTTAGGTTTGCGCTCAGTTACCTCCGGAACCTTGGTGCTGTTGAGTTTGAGTTTATCGCGTCTGTCCGTGGCCTGCGGACGCACTGCCGACTCCCGCGTGACCTGAAGTGCCTGCAAGTTGGACTTTCATGCAATCATATATTCTTCGCCTTCCCTGGGCCTCCATCTCCCTACCTCTCTTCCTACATCCAAGGAAACCATTGAATGTCCACCTCTTTTACTCTGCACACTCACCACTTTCTACCCACTTCTTGATCCACGACGCTGTCACGCGACTATTGCAGACAACTGAAGCCACACTATTATTCTCTACACCTTACGGCCTCCTTTGGCTGTAGCTTTGAAGCACTCGCCACCACACCTGCCCATTTCGCATTCGCTACACACCTTGTGTGCAGAAATATCGCATTCCCATATCAAATCATTCCAAGCACAAAGCGAATGGACATATTCTCTCCTAGCCACAAGCCTTAGCGCATCTGGAGTCTCAAGAAGACGTCACTGAAAACGGACGGTGCGCCATCAAACCCTGTGCATCGTCTGGGGCTATCGATTCAGCATTGTGAATTCTACTTTGCCCTAACCAGCACTCTCAACCCATGCGTATTGATTGCATCTACTCGCCGCTCGCAAATATCCAAGTTCCTATAATCAGGACTGATCATCCTAGCCAATGATTGGCAGCCCTTCTGAAGTTTGGGCTGCTGCCCATCTAGATCCTGTTTCCCCAGCTCCTGTTCATCCTCCCTCTCCTATTACTGTGCCAATGCTCCAGGACCAAGCGGATACATACTTTAATACGCCCTTGTCTGGCGATCCTGGAATGAATTCGGCCATAGCCAGGGCCCCAGAAGCCAATACAGCCCTTGTTGCATCAGTTACAATTCATGACAGCGCCCCGGATACAGCACTGCTCGATAGAGAAGGAACACGTCCAGACAAGGTTGACGCTGTGACCGAAAGTGCGGATATCATATTGGCCGACGTTACTACAAGGGACATGCCAGAGATCAAGACTTCACAGCCAGGTACTGCCAACACCAGACAGCCTATATCCAAATCGAACAAGTCAGCTCTCAGTTCAGATATGTCTGCTCTCACGGCCGAGAATCATGATACCACTATTTCTGTGCATAAAAACAATCCCTCTGCCTTGCGACCGCCGCCTCTTCCTGCTCCGGTACATTTACCGAGGCATACAGCACAGCCAGCCCATCAGTTGCCAGAAGAGAGTCAACTTATCGCTGATACAGCGGTGTTGGATGCTTCTAATACCCAGATTTCCCCATCATTACGTGAATATTCCCATGCCAACAGTAACCACCATTCCGCCTTTGCGGATCCGGCATCCCTTAATATCCAGGCTATTCTCGACACTATAAATGCCCAGGCAGCGAATCAACATTTCGGTGCAGTTCGCGATCCCATAACTGAAGGTACTCCTAATGGCCACGTGCTCCCACCTATCACCACTGTGGCATCACAACCGTCAGCCCCGAATCAAGTCTTTGCACAGCCATACCGTCCCGTCGATAAACTCCCACCGGGACTCCCTCAGACAAACGGCACGCCTCTGCTCTCGACCAATGGGCCCATCCCCCGTGCTTATCCGTTTACGGCCCCCGGAACAGTAGGCTCTGATGCCAGTGCCGCAGCTATATCTGCCCTAGTCCCGATGCCTAGTCCCGCCATTCCTGCTTCCCAACATAGAGCCATCAATGGATCATTGACATTGAATTACCCACTGAAGCATCAGAAACAAACATGGGACAATTTCCGACAGGAGGAGAAAAAATATGTGTCAGAAGCAGAATGGAATCAGTTCCCCGAAGGTTCCCGGATATTTATTGGTTCGCACCCCGTTCTTTTTCTAATTCCTAATGCTTACAATCCACAGGTAACCTGGCCAGTGAGCGCATACATCAAAGAGATGTTTTTGGAATATTTTCGGACTACGGCCACCTTGCCCAAGTATCTATTAAACAGGGGTTTGGTTTTGCTCAGTATCGTACAGCGGCCGAAGGTCAAGATGCAATCGACCATCTGCAAGGGATAGAGCTTGGAGGCAAGAGGCTCAGTAAGTTTCTCGTTGTTAGCGGTGCGATTTTTATTTCTCTGACAATTGCCAGATCTGGAAATATCACGGACAACAAGGAAAGACGGCGAAGGAAATCGCAGCAGCCGAGGAAGACGCAATGGTGATCGCCGCAACGGAAATAGAGAACGACGGGACGATCACCGGCCAAACATACAATCCTCTCCACAACGCTCAAGCCATCGACAGCAGCCTTCTTCTGGCACCAACACTAGAAGGAATCGTGAAGATAGCAGCTTTTCCAGAAACCGTCAACGATCCCAGTCTCCGCGACACAGTGTCTATGACGGGTACAGACATCGTAGCGATAGCCCACCTCGTCAGCCATCGTCAGTATCTAATGGATATCTTCCCCATCACCATAGAACAGAAGTCCCAGACGTACAATTTCTTGTTAGGGATGCTAGTCAAAGCTTTGTCGCATCGGCACACGATGAATTTGCTCGCCATGGTTTAAAGATCAATGCCTGGTCCCTAAATCCCTCCTCTTCTACCGATGAGGCAATCAGGCACCTAGTCGCCGATGGGGTGTCCGCCGTCGTGGAGCTTGATTTCGGCGCAGAACAGCGTCGTAGTATTACACTGCTGCTTTTTGATCGATCAGCCGGCTCTCATAACGTCCGATATGAAGAATACCAAGATCTTCAACCAAACATTGCCGCTCAACTCATCGTTAGCCGTCGAGTCCCGCCTCCTTATCATAGCAGTCAACAAGGTACCCCAGTCCAAAATCCACCAACTTACACGCCAGCGTTACCTTACGCCCACACAGATTATTCTTACCCTGTTATACCACATGCCAGTCACCATTCTCAAAATTCTGCAATGATCCAACCCTTTCAGCCCACATCGAGCAATTATTATGGGTTAGGAGGACCTCCTGCCCATTATATTATGGGTCACATACAACCCCCACCAAACCCGGCCCTAGAGGCCTTTCATCCCGGCAATTCCGCAGCGCAACTCTCTAGTATCCTTACGCAACTTGCTGTACCCAGACAGTAGGTCGGGTCCTACCCAATATCGTGCTCGTTGTTGCCATATGGATTTCCACGAATCTTTGATGACTCTCGTTTGGAACTATTGGCGGTAGCTCTGTTCCCCCGCTACTGGTGCATGGTGAAAACTGGCCGCCCAAGCTTTATGTTAAGCTTCCTAGCAGCTTCTGTTTCCCAGCTGGGGCTTTTGTTCTCTTCTTTCTCTTCTCTTCTTTATCTTTGTGCCCTGGAACGTGTATGTATCCTGGTGGTTTTGTACTGGACAAAGGGACATGGTCAGGGGAACGGGTTGGATGAATGCCTGGTTCTGGATTCTCCCCTATTTTCCTGCTACGAACGACGTAGATTTACTCCACGGGAGAGAAACTGCTTAGTGGTATCGTAGAGGAATTCTTGTTTGAATGAAAGGGAGGACAGCGATAATTGCATCGGTGGGAGTCGGGAGTCTCTGTTTTTGCTAGGTGATCGTCTAAAACTAACGTAGACTAGAAGACTAACAACGCTAATAAGAAACCAAAGTCGAATACAAGAAGCCGAAGCTGATTGCTTCCGTAACTAATTCCCTGCGCCAGAGTATATGCATCACCACATTGTCTCGTGCTCTATTTTTGTTGTTGTACATCTCGATGATACTCTATCTATACATTTTGGGTTTTGGGTCTACAGTCCTCTATATGATACAAGCCGTACAGGCGCAAGGAGATTGTTGTTACTGTATCGGCCCATCGAGACGCAATAAAAGTCCCCTGACCTTGTCGGAAGCCTCTTTCAACATGGCCTCCACATCACCCGTCGATTCAGGCGCGGACTTAGCGATCCAGTCCTCGAGCTCCTTTCTCAAGGCCGCAACGTCCTTGCCCAAGGTATTTATCCCGCGCTCTTCACAAGCTAGCACAACCTCGTCATCAACGAGCGCAGCGACGGCATGGCTAGCACCACCACCATGGCTTCTAAGCAGAGCATCGTCCTGCACGATAAGAGCGATAGCCCCTGCGGCGCGGGACCGCGCAAACGGTACGTCGAACCCCATCTTATCCCACACGGTGATCCCCAGCCCCAGACTACGACATATATGCCCGTCCGCGACCGCCGCAGATGAGGAAGAAGAGTGCGCCAGGGCCCGGAAACTCGCGGCCCGCCGCGCCTCGATGCCGCGGCGGATGACGGACGTCTGCGCTGGGATGCGGCATGTGTATGGCGTTAGACGCGGGAATAGCAGCACGATCAGCGGGGTGAACTCGCCGCACACGAGGACGATGACGGCGAAGAGGGGGAGACGCTGTATATCGTGGCGCACGCGGGCGCGCAGGAGGAACGCGGACCGCGTCGGGTTTGCGCTCTTGTTCGGTGGCGGGGATAGCGCTGTGGATGGCGATGGCGATGGCGAGGGAGAGGGGAGATGCGGTGGGGGGGTGGAAGGGAGATCGCGGGCTAGACGCCGGTTTGTGAAGACGGCTTTCAGACCGGTTTTGTAGAAGGTTGTGTAGGCTTTGCCGAGCTTGAAGAGGTGGGTGAAGAGGTTTGTCGATGGGTCGCGGGTTGGGAGGTCGAGGGGTGGTGGGCGGGTTGAGGCTGGTGGGTTTAGGGGGTCGGAGAGGGGTTCTGGTATGTTTGGGGAAGGGTCCGAGGGGTGGGTGGTGGTTTCTGGTGGTGAGGAGGCGGTTGATTGCTTTGGTTGTGATGCTGACGATGTCGATGAGGCTCGGAGCTGGGCTTGTAATAACACATTGTTGCTGGCCCTGGGTGTTCGTATTGGGCTCAGACACTGGTTTTGGCTCTGGGACAGGCGAAGCGACACAATTGGTATTGTGAAAGCCTGGCGGTGAATGCTCCTGTGTGGAACGCGCATCAAGCGCGCTCCGGCGGTGAGGCTCATCTAACCCTCTTCTCTCGTCGTTAAGTAATCTGCTCAGTCTATGAAGATTGGGGGACGGCAGACTCGAAAGTTCGAGGTGTATACGACGTTAGAAGCTGGAAGCTGAAAGACCGCGCGACGTAATAGGTAGAATCGGAAAGTGCGATTTGCATTTTGGGCATCAGAAAAGAAAATGTCTACGGCAAACGACGTCAGGACTCAGCATCTTGGCCCAAGCTTTCCGCATTTTTTAGTGCCAGGGTTCAGCTAGTTTCGGTATGCCTCAGGCAGCACCACTCCTCAGGTACCATGTCGCAGATCCTTGCCGACGATCCAGCTACCTGGTAACGGTACCACCGTACCCTGCTATACAGCTCTTTGGGTCCTTAAGTTCACTCATGCATTGCATACATTTGTAGAGAAAAAGTAGCACACCAAACGCTAAACATGCCTCTTATTTATTTCTTTTAACTATCATATTTAACGAGGTATTTTACAACTTCGACTCTGGGTGTACGAAGGCGGTACATTCAATCTCCATCTTGGCTCCAAAAGGTAGCTGGTGTACTGCAACACAAGTGCGGCACTATAATTCATTAGTCAGTTGGTCTGTCTCCCTTAACGATCTCATCTCATCCATCTCACTTTGCTATTTTAACCTTCATAACGTAGCTCCAGAAAAGAATAAGATGTAATGCAAAGAAGGTATGTGGTGAAAAATTTAACTCACCGGCTTAGGATCAATACTTCCAAAGAACTCGTCATACACCTGATTCATCGGCGCAAAGTCATCCATCGTCGTCAGAAACACGTTGACCTTGACAATGTTGTCTAAGCTGCTACCAGCAGCCTCGAGGACAGCGGACAGGTTTTTGATAGCAGCCCTCTATATTATTTTAGTTATACATTAATTTCCTAATGCGATGTGAGACATGGGGTAAAAGCCTCTTACGGTCTCGGGTTGCACGCCGCCCTTGGCCAGTGTTTTTGTTGCGATGTCTATGCCGATGCTTCCCGAGCAGTATACCATGCCGTTGTATTTGATGGCCTGCGAGAACTGGGGCAGAGGCGCCGGCGAGTTTTGGGTTGAGACGGCTTCTTTGGTCGGAGACATGATGATGATGATTATATAGATGATATAAATGATATAGAGGATGTATCTTTCGTATTTGTGTCTATGAACTTTCCGTGGCCGGATGAATAGCATCAAACTCAAGATTGGTCATGCTGGAGAAAAGACGACCCTGTATCCGACTGCGGCGATGCGCTAATCAGCGCAATCCCCGACCTGGACTAGCGGGGATCACGCCCCGGCTCAGTGGCGGCACGGCCCGGAAATGAACAGGTACATGGATGGTACCGAAGCCTCACAGCAAAGTTCACCATCGCGGTTTAAGTTACAAGATACATCGAGATGCCTCGGATCATTTAGCTTCAAGAACTCACTCACACCGAACCACATCCAGCTCACATATACCACCCATGATGAGAACCTAATCAATGCGCTGAAGCTGGTTTGTTATATCCGCTTCGTTCAATTTCACACGACTGAGTGATGCCGTATGCCAGTGAAGAGGATCAAAGGCCAATCTTAGAAGCACTAATCTCGGTGATTTGCATCGCGCGCCGTAACGGTGTTGAAGGATGAAGCCCGCTGGTCAAGTGCTCAACAGCGGAGAACGAAAATCCCCTGCCTCAACGCTACATTCCATTTGCAGGCATGACATTTAACAGTAAACCAACTGCATGAAACAACGCACGTCATATGCAGGTATGCTAATAACTGGCGCAGATAGGAATATCTCCACTATAGCAGGCCACGGGACTGGTTCTTACAAGGTTAGATCCGAGATTGTTGTGTTGCAGCTGCAGTGGTGACAACCTCTCGGGTCATAGCCAGCGCGCTACCGTACTTGTGTTGTGTTCACCCACCTAGTGGCATATTTCTTCATATGTTGGAAATGGCACAACACTTCTTCGAGGCACAGATGTGGATCACGTGAGTCTTTTCATCTCCTGTCGTACTATGAGCAGCTAAGCAACTCACCTGGCCGTGTATCTTAAGCTGAGATGCATCACTCATGATTGGCGAAAAGGCGGCTGATATCATTCTCCGCGAATTTTCAACTGTGACCGTGGGAATATCCCCATCATATAATCCATATTGGCAGACATTAGCGCAACAACGTCTTTCGTCTACCCAAAGTATAAAGTTTTCTGACACTAATTGGCTTATACATGGAGTTTCTGAGACCTGAATTGTCTGGAAGATTTCCTCACAGCAAGATAGATCTAGTCGCTCATACGGATAGTGTCTGAAAGCTTTTATGGATGGAAAATTGTTACATAATGAATGTGACAGCCTATTGATGAAGGTGACAGGAAAAGTGACTACATTGAGATCTAAAGCATATAAATAAATCCGAGAACCCAGAACGCGAGCGGATTATGCTGGATTGAACATGAATACCCAAAACTACCAAACAATTTACCAAGGAGCCAAAAAATCTCAAGTTTCCCTATCATGTGAGTCTAACCCTTCCCCTAAATCCCCAGCAGAGACATTCAAACTGCGACGCACAGGTTCAGAATTGCAAAGAATGTCTATAGTGTCGCCCAACTCTATATCGTGGACTGTAAACTGGGGTACAAGGGCATCGGAATTCGACACAAAATCTCGGAGAAGGTCGCAGAGAAAATCACCCTCTGGGGGCTTATGAAACTCCAACGCGGCGTCGATATATTCTGTAGCCCCAGGGGTTGGCTGCGCGCGCCACAATTGATTGTAATATTGTGGTCCTGCAAAGTCTATAGCAGGACGAGTAACTTTTTGACAGGTTTTGTCCTAATGTAAGAGTATAATATAACAGTTGTATCTTACCAACTGTATTACACCACGTAGCCTTTTCTGATGTTGGAAAAGGATGGTCTCGCCTGAAAGTTCTTGGCACCCACCAGGGATACTCGGATCGCTTTATTGCCAATACGTTGTACTCTTGCTGATAACAACTGCTGCCTTGCGCAGCCTTCTGTACTGCCATGGCTATGGTCTTGATGAGGGCACCTCAAATCGTTGAGTCGTTATAAAAGCTACTTTTAACCTGGATAGTAAGCTCGCCGTGATTATTCAAATAGTCGTCGTCGACGTAGAGGATGCCACCGATAGTGACGCTCTCGGTGGCACAAGCTGCGTCACCCGTAGTAGTTGGCCGGGCTCTGGCTGGTGGAATAGATTGTGCTGTTACTCCTACTAGTACCCTTCGATGTACTATTCGTGGGTGTAGCACCTGGCACATTTCTCTGAGGTGTACTGAGAACAGTATAACTTTGCGTAGGGGATAACTGCTCCCACAGTCCTGTGTAAGAGAATGTCAAGACAAGGGTTGAAGCGTCATCCACAAGACTTGAAATAGAATCACTCCTCTTCAAGAGCGGGATCGTCCGTCCACGAATAGCTGCATCCTGAGACGGTGCTGAACTGCCAAAAGATGCAAGACTCTGGGAAGGCGTTGAGGTAGCCGATGCCTAGACTAAGTACGCTCCCCACGCATATAAGAGTACATCATTAGCATCTTCTGTATCCCACTCATCAGTCTGAACACCTATCTGATTCGCATCTACAACAGGATCTCCGCCAGTGAAACCGACTCCCAGCCTTGATGCTATCGTCTGACAGCTTAGTTCTTTACGTATCCCCGAGCTACATGCAGCGATTCTCTGGGGCTGCCCATCCTGTTAGATACCATATGTCGCAATAACCGAGCCCCTGGGATACGGCTTCTCCTGAGGATCGAGGTTCAACTGAGCTTTATCTGAAGTTTCGTAATTGAAATAAACGGCATCCTCGGCGTGAAGTGTTATTTTATTCGATCCTCTGACAAGTTCATCCCACCAGACAGGCGCTACACGTTTACCCATCCCGTACATGACGCCCTGCCTTGGACCCATAGGAACAGTCTACACAAAGTGCCATCGGGATAATGGGTCGAACATAACGGCAACTACTATGTTACCCGTAGCGCTTCGCGGATCACCCAGTCCATTGTTGGGATCCCCCACACAGTCGTGATGAGTCTTTGCCAGTCGAAGATTTGCCTCGTAAGACTCTGGAGATTGAATTCCTGAATTTTCAGTTGGGTATGTCAAAATAGTAGGTATATGAGCGTTGCACTCAGCTTGACTTCATACGTAAGGTAGGTGGGAGAGCCTCATATATATCCATAAACAGGATGTCCGTGCCCTTCGTGCCCCTAAGTGTCTTAGTACATGATGTGACTACTTGACTCAGTTCACTTTCAACAGGGTATTGGGCGTACCATGTCGTTCTACGCTTATCAGTGCTTCTGAAAATCGTGCTTGGTTGGTCCCAGCTCAACATCCGACCTGCTGGGCCTCCAACCACCGTAGAGCTGATGAGAGTTACATGAAGAAGAAGTTCAACAAATGCTATAATTTGAAGTCTATGCATTGTGTGTCTTTTCTGATAAGGGGTCTGAGGAAAGCTTCCTCTTATACACGTGCTTCGCCATAACGAATCTGGCTGCTATACTCGACGTTGAATCTTATAGTTGAGGATGAGATCTTGTAAAGCTATGAGAACTAACAATATACTCAAATACATCGTTATATGATGCATCTTTAAGTCGAAATGCAACTAACAAGATATATTTCTGAAGCTATCATCATGGCGTTTGGTATTACGAAGTGCTTGCTCGTGCCGGTTTTTGAGGTCAAGCAGACCAACACCCCCAAGCCTATCGTCGTATACTGAGTGCTATTGATAAAAATAAATCCCCCAAAAATGAATTCTGAAGCTTCTTGTCTGAAGGCTCTGTGTTGCTAATTTGGGACCAACAAAAGTCTTGATACGTGTATATTATTCTGCGTCACAAGCAGCATCCTGTATTATTTATATGAGAACAACCACATCCAGTTATGCGCTTCCACCTAGAAAGATACACTCAAGCGTGGTAGGCTTGATTGTCCATTTTCCTAGCCATATTCTCTTCTTCTCTCCGCGATGCACACCCAAGTAACCTAGAAGTGAAGTTGGATACATGTATAGACTGAAAAGAGGATTCTATGGGAAGAGGAGCTGTGACAAGAGAATAAGAGCCAACGCCACTAGTTAGTTTTGATCGAACGAGGATAATTTAATGTTAGTGACCTACATATATTGAGCTCAGAAGTGGCGAAATCGACGATAAGGACTATGATTCAAAGGAACAGAAATATGTATCTATGACTGATTGACGACAAAGACTCGGTGTATCGAACATTTCCTACTCCAGCTTGTTAGCTTTGAGTTGCATGTGTAGGCCCTCAGGTCGATCCTGTATGACAAGATGAAACGCCTGCAGATTGATAGGAAGGACATGTAGTCGTAATTGCGGCGCAAGAGAGCCTCGCTAGGCTAGACTTGACATATGGCGCCGACCTAAATGCATGCTGACGCGTATTTTCTGGATCCATGTTATTGTTGGTTTCAATTTGCTTTACACAGATGGAATTTTGTGATCAGATGTGCTGAAGGAGTGGACTGTTGGGATGCAGATCTGTAGCACACGCAGCCCGTAACGGAATCCATCCTAAGCCTTTTGGCGCTGATTCGCGCCCAATAAATTGGTGGATCTAAAATTAAGTACTTAGGTAAGCCGGTAATTTTACGGAGTGTTACAAACAGTAACGGCGTGCCTGCGAATTCCGACAACTGTACGTCGTCAACCCGACACTGAAGCAGAGCGTAGCGATATTTCTCATCTGCGCCGAGGCATGATTTATTCCAGTACCGGCAGAAAGGTATGCACACCTCTATTATCGTCTCTTCCTTTGTCGCTTCCTCCGCTACTCTCTGCCTCTCCTATTGCAGAATCTTACGCTTACGTTACCACAGCTTATCCTATACGATAATGTCATCACAGCGAACTATTATGGAGCAGAAGTCGACCACCTTTCTCGACCTCCCGCCCAAAGTCAGACGGCGTATTTACCAATATGCCGGTGTTACCATTTCTGGAATGGTATTCAGTATTTATCCCGAAGGGATGCAATTGGCCTGGAATCATAGTGTACCAGAAGAACTGAGACTCGCTACTCGCTTGCTTCAGACTTGTAAGGCAATACGGGTCGAGGTTGAGTCGTGCTTATACTCCAATAACCTAATTGCTATCTCGGAAGACAACATTGAAGTCGGCCTCGATGTAATTAGGCGCATGACGCCGAAGCAATGTCGCAGCCTGAGAAATTTATACATTCAGTTGCACGTCGATTACAGAGGTCCCTCTATCAGCCCTGAGCGAATCGCGGCCTGGAAAGCTACAGCTCTTCATGTCCTATCTCATGTGAATCCGAGGTCATTGACGTTAAATCTTGTCTGTGATACGAGAGACAGCAAAGAAACTCATGATGTTCTTGAACCTTTATTTGCGTTCTCGGGTACGCTCAGAGCCTTTGGGCTTCGCATTGCCTCAACACCAGATACTCGCCTGATTTCCTTTGCCCGGAAAGCTGTGGCACGCATTGAAGCAAGGTTTGAAATTCCTTGCAATCAATCGTTTCGCTTCCTCAATCTCCCTACGGAGCTCAGGCTGCAGATCCTCAAGTACACAGACCTTGTCAGCCCTTACAACCAGGTCGAATGGGATTCTGTACAAGGCTTCCGCGTTCTTGACCCTACCCGCAGCTGCTACAAATCAACCTACGCCGACGATTTTCTCCAGCGCAGTATTTCCGGGGATCAAGGGAGCGATCTTTATGACAAAAAGCGTCTTGCCCTCCGCCTCTTCTGCTGCAAGATTGAGCTTCCGTACGAGACTGGCGATTTCTGCAAGCGGCAATGTAGCGCATATTCGTCTATTTGCCAATGTTGGATTCCACCGGCGTCTCTCTTTCTTGCTTGCCGAACCATGTATGAGGATGCAATTTGTGTCCTCTATTCATGCAACCGCGTCGTTATCACTCCCCCAGGCGGTCGTTTTGATGTCCCGTTGGGCCCTAAATACACTCCTACAAGACTGGAGGTAGCGCGTTTTATCACAAGGCATACGTACCCTCGCGTCCTTCAACACCTGAGACATCTTGAGATCGTCTTTCCGGAACTGGATCCCTTTTGCTGCCTAGAACTGTCAAGTCCTTTCTATTTGGATTGGCGATTTGCCATCGACCATCTGAAGCAATATGGAAAACTCCATGCCTTGAGAATTACCGTACATATTTCCCTGGATAGTACGAAGTGCAATCCATGGATTGGACCTCCTCTGCGGACCGAATGGAGTGAGACCCTAAATGGTCGGCCGAGGCCGGATGTCCGGTTAATAGCGCCAATGCAGAGCCTGCGGGAGATACAGGGTTTATTCATTCATCTTGATTGGATGTGGTACTGGAACTCCTATCCTAAATTGTTCTGGTTTGACTGGAATTTGGAGGATCGACTACGCCAACGCCCAAGAGGCTGTTACCACAACACCGAAGGTTGGTTAGAGCGAATTGTTATGGGCAAGGACTATGATAGCTTTGCAGTCGGCAAGTTGAAAGAGGAGCCGAGCGAGTGGCTTAAAAGGGAACTTAGATTACGATGTATCCGTAGAGATCCTCAAGCGGCGAGTAATCTCATGTACGAAGACGACGACTACGAATTCATCTGAAGCTAACCTGCTGGGACCATTGTTTACTCTCACCACTCTAGCCCAAGAGGCTATGCAGGCAGATCATCTTATGGGTGTCCAATCGCCCCCTTATATTAATTTGAGTACCTATTTATATCACCAGAGATATTATAGTTATAGTGATCATGACTTGAATAAGGTGTCAGAGATGTGCCCAGTCCCATAGCAAGATCCATCATCCAATCGAAACTTACCCTGAGCCCTTTGACCTATACACACTAATAGACATGTATTCATCTATATTCACAATTCTAGATGGCTGCCATGGTATTTATTGGAGAGAGCTGAGCATTCTCAGTCGAGCCATTCGCCAATGTCATAAACACCTTTTATTCCACAGTTTTCAAACCACACGAGCTTACCGCGAAGTGTCCGTAGATCATTCCTACAACAATTACTAATTTCACAACAGCTGGACTATAGCAAAAATCTAGACTTTCACATTCAATCTCCCTCACATTCTTCGTAGCTGGTCTTCGTCACATAACTTGCCAATTACATCCTACTTCCCGGGCAATATGGCTACGTTAACAACGGGAATTCCACCCATCCGCCTCCCTCAAACACACTTTGATAACTGTTTAGATAATTTTTCTTTTGTTTTTTTAATTTTTATTAGTTAATTTCTTTTATTTTTTTATTTTTTTTACTACGGGTAGTCTGATGCCAGCCACAGAGCCAATAAAGTCCGATGCGTAAGCTGGGGGCATAACCCCCCTAATATAAGCACTATGAAACCTCGCTGGTGTGCCTGAAGTGTGCTGTAGATCTAGCATATAACAGTTTCTAGTAAGTGCAGGCAACACAGGCCGCTCATAATCTCTCCTAAGAAGTAGTAAAATAACTAGATAATCAAATGTTAGAAACGACAGTCCCGAATAAGACACCGCTGGAAATCAGTGAAGCCCTTTCTACCCGGCACTCTTCGGTCCTCACGCGACCGTTTCTCGGCTTAGGCTAGCAGCCACGGCACCACGTAGTAAATACCAAGACGGGCGGTGATGTAGCTGCGGGGAAACTCCGCCGTTAGCATGGGGTCGAACTGGCAACCCCGCATCATGAGCACAAGTTGGTCAAACCTGCTTAAGAGGTTGATCGTAGGGATCAGTATTCCCGAACTCCAGTATTACTTAGGGAGTTGGTCAATTTTCCGAAGCTTTATTTTGGCGCATAGAGCTTGCTACCTTCAGTACTTACTTAATCCGGCATTTTCTCTATTAGTAGCAGCTTCTTTACGAAGCCGACACGCCGTGGCCAGCAGTTGAAACATAAACACGCTATGCTTGTCAGGTCAATGTTTACATTTCGTTGAAAATTTTAGAACCTGTTAGCCAGCTGATATATAACTGTTATTTCTACTAAAGTCTGTCGGCGTGGCGTTAATTCAGCAACAATTAGTTCAACGCATCCTGAACTGGAACCCCCTCTTTGCTAATGGCCCATTCCCAAGAGCCTAGGCAGTGCCCAGGCGCAAGAACCCGGGCCATCACGACGCTTACCCTGTGCAGACTAGTCGCGCTGCATCTAATATCTTTAAAAGAGTGAACGAAGTCCTACTTTCGTGATACGCTAGATCTGCTACTCACTATGACATCAAGGTCTGGTCCATCGCACTAGGGCGACCGTAGATACAGGAACCGCCGAAAGTCTGCCAGCGACTCGGGTTGATGGTTTCCGATGGAAAAAGGCACCCGGGCCATACTTCCGGTTTATCCCCACTCTCTACAGTGACAGTAGGTAGTGAGGAGATTCTACATAAGCTAGTGTTTCATAGATCACATACATACATATTCTGCTATCCCCTGAGTGCTGATTCGAGATGCATAAAATTGTTCGTATGGGCCTAAATCTTGGATTGTATCACCTTTGATCGACGGAAACAAGATGCCTACAACACTGACCATCGCCCCTGAGGGGGGTGCTTCTACGGAGGCCCTTCGACCTTTGGTGGACCCAAGTCGGCCCATACACACTCTCGATGAGCTGATAAGGAGGCGTGCATCTGAGATAGGAGACTCTCCCTTGATCGGGTATCCGAATCATTCACTACTTGACTTTGAGGAACACAGTGCCCGATCTGTGGACAAATATGTTGACGCCGCAGCAGAAAAGCTACGGCAACAGGGCTTACCGGCCGTTGTAAGCCTCACCAGATACCAATGAGGTTATGCACGCATGTGACTGATCAACGCCGCCGCCTACTCTAGGATCCCTCTCTCGAGAAAGCGCCCGTAGTTGGAATTTTATCTCAATCGGGGCTGCATGTGATCATCACAATCATTGCCCTGAGTCGATTGGGCTACACCGTTTTCTTGATCTCGACCAGACTCGCAAGCCCGGCTCTCGATCGCCTGATCGAACTCACTGGGTGTAGCACCATCCTCACAACACCAAATTTTCATGCCACCTTGGCCGAGATTCCCAAAGAGAGACAACCTACTCTACTACCGGTTCTCTCTCACTCGGACTACTATCGCAAAGATGCACTGCCGTTTGTCCGCTTCTACGATGCCGAGTATGAGAGTAAGAAGATAGCCGTCATACTCCATTCATCTGGGTCTACTGGGCTACCCAAGCCAATTTGGTTGTCTCACAGAAGCTGCATTGGGGCCTTTGCCCTCAACTCGAATATACGGTCCCTACTCACATCGCCCCTCTTTCACAGCCATGGCTTCTACGAGGTGTTCCGGTCCATTTACTCAATGAAAACCATATACCTCGCTAACTACTCTCTTCCGCTAACCAGGCAGAATCTGCTGGAGATGCTGGATTATGTGAAACCAGAACTCTTCCATTGCGTACCATATGTGGTGAAGCTGCTCGCCGAATCGGACGCAGGAATACGTGCTCTGGCGAAAATGGACATGGTACTATTTGCTGGGAGCAGCTGTCCCGACGATCTCGGGGATTTGCTCGTGAGTCGCGGGGTAAACCTGGTAGCAAACTACGGAGCGTGAGTCGATCTCCCTTTCCATTATACCCCAGCCAGCGTATTATACAAGCAAGTGAGCGCTGACGGCTAGCGAAGGACTGAGACAGGCAGGCTGATGAACTCGTCTCGACCGCCTGGGGATCGGTACTGGAATTACCTGCGTCTTCTACCGCCTGCACGGCCATTCGTCTTGATGGACGAGATCTCGCCCGGGCTGTACGAGTGCGTTGCGCTCGACGGCTTAAAATCGAAGAGCACGGTCAACTCAGACGACCCGCCGGGCTCTTTCCGGACCAGGGATCTCTTCGCGCCTCACCCGACCGAGCCAGGTCTCTGGAAGTATGTCTGCAGACTAGACGACCGCTTCACCCTTATCAATGGCGAGAAGGTCTTGCCAATCTCTATAGAGGGGCGCATTCGCCAAGAAGAGTGCGTAAAGGAAGCCGTCGTCTTTGGCGAGGGCAAAAGTTACCCTGGAACGCTGATCTTCCGAGCAGATACGGCCGCTCACATGTCAGATGAGGAGTTTCTTGAGAAGGTCTGGCCGGCCGTGGAGGCAGCGAACTCTCGAGCTGAGACCTTTTCCCGCATTCCTAAAGAGTTGGTTGTTGTACTGCCGGCCGACGCTACCTTTCCCCGAACAGATAAGGGGACCTTCATTCGTGTCCCCACGTACAGACAGTTCGAGCGGGAGATCGAATCAGCATACGAAAAGTTCGAAAATGAGAAGGGAGGTACCTTGTTAATCTCAGGGCAAGAGCTGGAAGCTTTTCTGCTGGGCGGGCTGAAGGAACGCATCGGTGTTGAGCTGTCGGCAGATGACGAATTCTTCGCCTCAGGCGTGGACAGCCTCCAGTGCATTCAGGTGTGGAACCTGATAAAGAGGGAGCTCGATCTGGGGGGTAACGGGCCAAAGTTAAGCCAGAATGTCCTATATGAAACGGGGAATGCCCGAGCACTTGCTCGCCATATTGAGAGACTGAGGTCAGGAGAAGAATCCTCAACAAACGAACTTGGCAAGATGCAGGAACTGATCGATGCGTACTCATCGTTCGAGCCGCACACCCGTGGAGAAGCGCCTAGGCCGGACAAAGACGTCGTTGTAAGAAAACCCCTTCTCATGTTCGTCTATACTCTACGATACTGACACGTGTAATCGGTCGCAGCTTTTGACGGGCGTTACTGGCGGCCTAGGCGCCCATCTTCTCGCAAAGCTAGTATCGCGAGCCAATGTCTCGTCTGTATGGGCTATGGTGCGGGCGCCCACGGACACAGGAGCCTCAGATCGCGTCTTCAGCTCCCTGAAGGCTCGTGGCATCGAGCTTTCACCCACCGAAAGAAACAAGGTGGTTCCGCTGGCCTGTGATCTCAGCCGTTCTGATTTCGGGTTGAGTCCATCACGCCTCGCGGCGCTGACACGCATCCTCACGTTGGTCATTCATAGCGCATGGGCTGTCAACTTCAACATCCCCGTCCAGAGCTTCGAGGCCCAGCACATCGCAGCGGTTCATAACCTGATTCAGCAGTGTCTCCGAGTCCAAACTCCTGAGCCTGCCCGTTTTTACTTTTGCTCTTCTGTCTCCGCGGCCGGCGGCACTCCGCGCCCTGGTACTGTAGCAGAAGGGCCCGTGATGGACCCTGCCCATGCGCAAAATACGGGTTACGCGCGATCAAAGTACGTTGCAGAGCATATTACCCACAATGCGATGCGGAATGCCGGCGCGCCCGCAGAAGTGCTGCGCATAGGGCAGCTGATAGGTGATACCGTGGTTGGTGAATGGAACGCGACCGAGGGCGTGCCGATGATGATACAGACCGCAGTCACTCTCGGTGCACTACCCACGTTGGATGAAGTAAGTAGCTAAACCCCCTGGCCGAGTTTACGAGGTACTAACATCTATCAGGAGATGAGCTGGTTGCCAGTTGACTGTGCGGCAGCTGCCATTGTCGAGCTGGCCGGGGTCACCGAGAGCGGTAAATCGAGCGATCTGACCTTAGACTCCGATGTGGTGTATCATGTTCTCAATCCACAGCGCTTCCACTGGACGCGGGATATGCTTCCCTCGTTGACCAAAGCCGGTCTCGAATTCGAGGCGCTTCCTACCGACCAGTGGATGGAGAGGCTGAGAAATTCAGACCGAGATCCGACCAAGAACCCCCCAATCAAGCTTCTAGAGTGGTTCGAAAGCAAGTACGGCCATGGGAAATCGAGTACCCAGAGCGGAGGACTAGTCTATCTGACCGACGAGACCAGAAAGAATTCCGAGACGCTAAGAAATGTGTCGGACGTTACAGAAGTCGGGTTCGTGCGAATGATGCTAGACAGATTGAGGGGCCACTGGGCCAACGATGTCTAGAGTAGAGTCTTATCACGTTCGTAGATAGATCTTTAGATAGACTCAGTCCCCTTTAGCGTGGTAGATATTTCATAAATGTGAGATTGACATACTCAGTCGGAACTCAGTATACCTAACTCTTCCCAACTATGGAGTAGGTGATCTAATGCTAATAGATTAGAGCCCTTCTGGGGCTCACCCCTGACACACTTTATCTTGTAGCGCGTTACCCGATGAAGCTGATTCCCAGTAATCGGCCATCGACAGTTTTCATTTCCGTTTCGTCAAGCGCTCGTCTACGCACGAATCTGTAATGTTATATCGCAGAGCTGTGCCATAAGAATCATTATCCCGTATCTTCAAGGCACATGACGTCAAATCCTGACCCCAATCATTGCAGAAGGGCCATGTATGCAAAATGTATCACAGTGATTGAGGACGAGATCAAATCCGATAAATCCGTAATACTCCAGAGCTATACCTAATGCGGCTTTCTAGGAGAGGGGCAATAGAGAATGATCTACGGCGATTGATATTACGTGAGAAGGTCCTTGGCAAGACACTGCCTCATTGCATATTGCGATGGTCATGATAGTACTGTGAAGTTAGTAAACAAGTTTGGCTATAATAAACTTAGACAACTTGTGTATGACAAATCATTTCTCCCGGTGCATGTACGCCTCTCAGAACATGCAATACATAAATTGGTGAGGATGCACCCCAGAATACAAGAAGCCAATGCAATATGATCATTTCTATCAGGCAAGAATTCTTATAATAGTGGAAATCCATGCCAAAGTTGCGCGCGGGGTCGCTGTACGATAGGGGTAATTCAAGAGGCCTCCTACAGCATATGAGGCAGTAAATGGACATCACACAGCCACACTATATACGCGTTCACTTCCACAAGAACGCACTGAGATATAGAAAGAGAGTAGTCTGGTCAAATTTTTTGCTCTGGATTCTCATCTGCACCTCGATTGAAAAGTTTCCTACCCCTTTGTTTTAGTACCAACACGAGAGTCGTAGCGATGGGCGCGAGTACCCCGATCCCCCCAGAGTCTGCCGAAGGACTCGCTCATCCTACCACATCGCAAGAGAGCGGTATTCTAGTCGCGAGCATTCACCGTCACCAATATCACGACGATCCACCCCCAGCATATATAGAATATGCTTTGAGCCGCCCGCAAGCCCCTATACCAACAGCCTGGCAGCAGTTACGAAAGCCAATCGCCATCCCTGCTACGGCTGCATCATTGGGCTCCCCTTTCCTGAGAGCATACCCCTCGAGTCTCGAGAACTTCCAAATCTCTCGCAGTGAGTTCTTGGATATCTTGGACGGATTAAATCGTGTTGCTGTACAGAGCCCACCACTTAGAGCCCTCGGCTTAGTCGGCGAAGTACTTGAGGTTGTGCCCTTATCAACCGCTCAGGTCGTTGGCTTCGTGGTCAATTCGGCGGCAAAAATAGGCAAATATGCGCTCTCCAAGGGAGCAACAGAAGCCTACCTACAGAAGGTTAATGAGGAGACATTCGTCCCACGCGGGCTCAAGATGGAGATTGCCAAGCTGGAGGCTATGGCCCGAATAAACAGAATTCCCATTCTGGACACAGCGGGGAGAATCAGAGGCGATACGCAGTTATTACAGCCACTCTTGGATGTGCAAGAGATACAAACTATAGGTGCCACACAACGATGGCTGAGAGCTTTAGAGCCTTGGGTAGAACCTTTAGATTTGGAAAACCTGCCGCCTATCAATACGGACACACATCTATGGGGAAGACTACATACTACAGCATCTGAGCATGAACGCAAGGCCAGCGAGAAGAAAGTTCTGAAAGACCGGAGCAAGGCTTTCGACAAGCACCAAAAAGAGATGGATAAAGCCGAAGAGAAAAAGGTGAAGGCATTAGCTAAACTAGAGAAGAAAGAACAAAAAGCACATGAAGGCAGTTGTAGTGACAAAGTTGAGGACAAGCTCCGGAAAATTGACGAAAGGAGAGAAAGGGCCGAGCTTAAACATTACGACAAAATAGAAAAGGCAGCTGAAGATTCGAAGGGGAAGGACAAGGAAGCCAAAGCCATGACGAAGGTATTGTGGCTGATAATACGAAACTTACATGACACCGGTGCTCTGAGGGTTATGGACACCAGCGAGGAGTATCGAATTGGATCTTAGTTTGAGATCTAAATGGGTTCCAGATACTATTTACTAATAAGACTAACCTTGAGTTTAACAACGCTGAACCTTCCTATCAACAGTGGCACAAGCTAAGCAGTTCAGGTAGCGTATCAGAGAGGAGTCTGTTCTCCTCATTCTGACTCTGATACAATAAGCCTGCTCTAAACTTACTGGTCTCGCTTCGCTTTAAGCAGCCCGAATAATGAATCGCCGCAGCTCAATAATCACCCTTATATTCCCCGTTTTTCTGGTCTTCTCATTTTCCATTGCTCTGCCACAGTTCTCACAACAACATGTCGAATCACGTGGAAGATGTGTTATCGAGAGTTCAGTAGAGGAGAGAGAACATCCTTTTCGACTATATATAGTTGGACTATCGTACCCTATATGTTAGAATCCCGGAATATTCAATTCAGTAATCTGGATATGTAAAAGCTCCCCAAACACAGTCAATTCTATCCCAAATTGTGTTCCAGTGTATAAGAAAAATGCCGGAATGAAGTCGGAGAAAATAAAGACTTTTTATCGTAGCTCACATATTAAGATAGACTCAATAGCGCAAATTGAAAGTCAGACTACGAGAAGTTTGAGTGAAAATGGCTTTATTAAGACTGGTGCCTTGTTGTCGCGATGAAATCTTGTAGGAACAGGAAACTTTCTGTGTGATTCAGCTCTTACCTCGGGTATATGTCCATAGAGCTGACTTATGGTTTTTGGCTTGTGGTATAGCGTATGTCCACCGTGGGAGCACTTTTGGCCGCGTTGGGCATGCGACCGTAACGCTGGGTTTGCTAGGCAAGACCGACGGGAGAATTTTCCGGTCCGTAGTGCTGCCAGACCAGTAAGCCAGCCAGAATTGAATTGCGCCGAAGAATCGGTAGCGCAGCGACTGTAAGACCGCAAAGCGTTGGGCTCGGTTAACTTGGAATACGAGCCAACACGATTCTTGTGCACATACGCAGCACGGGTGATTGGCAAACAGACATACCAATCAAAGCAGAACTTGTGCTGCACGACTATACTTATAGAGCGCTTTAAGAAGTGAAGTACATTACTTTCTAACAGCCACTGGTTGGGCCGGGTGCTCTATCTTTCGGCTACTCGCGTTCTCACATGCAGGGTTCCGCAATGATTGAACAAGTCGATGCATGAGAGCCTTGCTCACATGAACACACATGAACTGTTTGAATCCCAGCGGGCATTTTCCGTCCCCCCCGTAGTAGATACCGACGTAGGATTCGTCCTTAGGTATGTGTTGATAATAACAAGTACTTGCATTACTTTCGATAGCCTACAATAGGGGCGTTGCTCATATGCATGTTGGTGCAGGTTTTACCCCAGTACCCCACTGCCAAGACCGACAAGACTCTGTTGGCTGCAAAGATTTAGGGATCGGAGCTCATGGACAGCATTGCTAGTCTTATCAATGCTGTAGGTGTCAACCTACAGCCAACCTTTATATCCCGGGAGGGTGCAACCAGCTACACGAGTAATTATAACAAAGAAATTACTGCCTCACTTGTGCTACAGGGTAGTAACGTCGGCCACCTACTACAGGCCCACCCCACATGTGGCCCACCCTTCAACACCACCTACCCACCACCTTTCAACTTTCAATTATTCAATCAATTCACTAGCAACAGCGATACAGCTAAGCGCTACCGACTGTTCTGAATCACTGCTATCTTCTGATATATGGCCAGCTTGAACTTGCGCTTGGCGGATCTCCTTAATACCGGCAAACTTCGAATTTGGACTTGGTGATACCCTCCTTCTTTTTCTGGCTTGTATATTATCCAGTCGAGCCTGAAGCACTTCCTTTTCTCGTTGTTTAGTAGCTAATTGGGTGTTTTTTTTATCGAAAGCTTTATTAATTTTCTGGAATAATAACCGCTTAGTATAAGGGTTTTGATCCAGCTGGTCGAATAAGTATAATTTGTCCCGAAGCTCTTGGGTTGTATAAAGTGTACGCCAAACCACCTGGAACTCTTTCTAGCTAGCCTGAATAACCGTATTAAGTGGTATGGTATGTGCCCTTCTATTTACTTCGTTGGTATTAATGACTAAAAAGTTCAAAAAAGGTCGGCTAACCCTAACCGGCCACAACCCAGTACTTCTCCACCCGGACTAAATATTTAGTACTGTTAACGCTTCTTTTCTGGCTTTTGAATAACAGGCTAGAAAACTACGCTTTCCAGCAACAGATCCAGTATTTATTTGACCTATATTTCCAAGCCACTTGCGGTATAATACCTTCAAAGGGCTGAACACCCCGGCGTTAAAAGGTTGGAGTACGTGGGAGAAGTGTGGCAGCAGGTACAATAAATGTACGTTATTCTAATAACACTCCCATATAAAATCGGTTGTTATATGGGAGTTATAGCCATCACAGACTAGCAGTTTTTTTTCCAAAGGAATATTAAGTATTATTATTAGTAAAAACACCTTTTGAAGCTATTTGAGCGCAATTTCTTTGCATGTTTAACCGTTTATATATGTTGTAAACTTTTAACCTTTATATAAAGTCAGATTTAAAAAAAACTACTATGCTTAAAGGGATTTTTTTTTAAAAATAACCAAAGGTGGTAAAACTTAGCCGGTTATAAAAACACATTTAACAAACAAAGTTTATATTTTTAAACCAAGCTGTTTTTTTTATATATATTTTTTTTCCGCATAACCTAGTACTAAGCTATTATTTTTTCAATCTTTTATAATATTATTTTTGTTAAAATTATATTAGTTTTTTAGCGTAATGTTTTATATAGTTAAAATCATTTATTTTTTAAACTAAGCTTAAATAACCTAAGTATTAACGCTATTTACGCGTTTAAAATTGATCGATTTTTTTTGTAAGGTTTGTATTAAAAGGTATTTTTTTAAAAAATGCATTATCCAGCTCTTACCGAAAGCTAAAGACTGATTGTCGACCTACAAAATTCTTTTGGCAAATTCCCTTAGCTGCGAGTGGGTAGGGGATGCCCCTAAATTAGACTAGGTAGCAACCCAGTCGGCTAAATGAGACTCTTGTACTTCAGAAAGCTTCTGCAAGTGACGATAAGCTATTTTCTTTGGCTTTAAACCAGCTATCCTGTGACGAAGGGTGGTACGGGGTATGCCCCCATATTTGCTAGCATATCGTACGCTAGCACCATTGGCAACAGCCTGGACAGCAGTCAAAACGTCATCTTCAGAATATTGCATTGATTGTAATTCTAACGATACCAAAAAGAAGGGTTATGGATAAAAACTGAGAGAATTGTTAGACATTGAAAGGGAGAGGCGGTGTGATGTTGAAGGGTGGGCCACATGTGGGGTGGGCCTGTAGTAGGTGGCCGACGTTATGTACAATCTGAAATCCTGAACTTATGGATACCAGCTTGTGCCATGCTAAGTCAAGTATATCTTAGCCGAGCCGAGAATAACGACAACCACGAGAACGGCCTCCCTACATTTGAGTATACTTCAGTATCGGGATGAACACTAACCGTGTCTGACTCTTCATTAGACTAGACCTTCTGTAGCGTATTCATATCTTATCATGACTTCTAATAGAAATCAAATCAAATTTGGCAAGATACGGATCTTCCTGAATCGTCCTGAAATATAATTTAGAGAAAATTTCACTTGCAGCTCGCTACTTCACATGCAAAGTCGTAGTTTGCTATATTTTCCTTCCTTGGGAATCTGAAAATGGGCTCATACTTGAAGCCACAACACCAGCGCACTTGACAACCAACGCGTGATTCCCCAGGCCAGCACTGAAAACCCACAAGATCACGTCTACACACATCTCCAGGAACGTTACTTCCATATCGTAACCTGTCTTCGAATGCCATAGCTTGCTTACACACGACCTAAGTCTCATTTCCCATCTCGTTGTACATGATGGAATCTGATCCATAATTGTGGGCGCTTCCACATGGCATAGAGGCGGAAGTCATCATCAAAAGATGATTCCATTCCTTTCACTGCCTCGACGTCGAATGTCCAGAGCACTTTAGCAAGAAAGAGTTTGATCTGTTGCCAGGCAATATCGCGACCCGTGCACATCCTCGGACCTACGCCAAACGGGTGCAGGTTTTTGATTTGATCTTCCGCATAGCGTGAATTATACTCATGGTGGTTAGCCGGTAGCCAGCGCTCCGGGCGGAACTCGAGCGGGTCACGGAAGTAATCCGGGCTTCTGGCAGCTGCGAAGCTCGACATCTGGCATACAATCTGGAAAGAAAATTTAGTACTGCCTCAAGCACAGGTGAAAGAAGAAGAGCTGTGTCTTGGAGAAATGGCTTGGGCTGCCTGTGCTTACCCCTTTCGGAATGTAGACACCATCCACGACTGCACCGGGACTAATTCGCGGCAAGCCTGTGCCATTATTGATATGGACGCGCATTGTCTCAGAAACAACAGCATGGAGGTACTTAAGCTCGACTAGTGCGTCCGCGTTGATTCTATCGTAGGCTTGGAAAGCGTCCCTAATTTCGCGAACAAGAATCTTGTATGCGTTTGGTTCCTTCACTAAGAAGAACAATACAGCATTGAGAGTGATCTGAATGGGATCGAACCCGGCGACAAACAGTTGGAGTGCAACCTGTTCTAAATGGATCTTTTCTTTTTTGGTTCTGGGAGGGGCCGTATCGGCCGGAAGCATATAGTCGACGAAGTCTGGGTGTGGCGTGGTGCCTCTGATGTCGATGCGCCTTTGAACTGCCTCGCTATTCATTTTGAAGACACCTGGCAGTGATCGTAGAACTGAAGGCGAAACGAAGAAGAGTGCGAAAATATTGACTACCGGAAGCTTCTTTGACACCTGTGAAAGTGTCCCATACAAGCTGGTTCCGAGCAAGGTGTCAAGGAATTCGGAGCTGCGTTCTGTGTCGTGAATGGAATGATTAGTAGAGGGAACCCCTGGCGCTTCCTACTTGTATAAAACATTTTGGACTCAACGTACGATCCCTCACATGGTTCAATTCACGGTTGTACGCTAGATCTGCAGAAACGTCTGCAGCAAACCAGGTTGTCCACTGTACGAGTGAGGGCAGTTAGATTTCGAAATCAATTCACCCCCAGATGTTAAGGGGCTATGTTAGGAATACTCACTTTCGTAATTTCGATCCCATCTCCTTTAGATCCAATTTCCTTCATTCTCTCAATGAACAGATCGATGTAATAATGTACTGTGGGCTCTTTAGCCTTCGTCGCCTTTGGTGCGAAAGCTGGGAGAAGTCTTTTTGCGACCTCTTTGCGCTTGACAGGATCTGCTTCCCAAATGATGCCCCTGTCTCCTGCGCCAAAATCCATCAGGTCGGTTTTCAGGAATGTCTCGTAACCACTCTTTGTAGAGCCGAGAATATCTCCACATAAGTTGTTAGTCAAATGAATCTCCCCCGAAAGTATTGAAGCTATTTCTGGAGGGCACTCACCAAACTGGGCCTGTGGGGTAATGAATGCGAGTTCATTTGGGGCGACACGGACGATCCTGCCTGCAACTCATTGTCACTACTAGGCGAACAGGCGTACTCCAGTAATAGGGAGAGGGACGGCCGGTACGCACCGTACTGTTTGAGCATGCCTTCTACAGCCCATGGCCACCGTCCACTAATCCTGAGGATAGTCAATAACGATTTACTGCTTTAAATACCGCTTTCGTAGTAAGAGATTGCGAGCGCCAACCAGTGATAAGCGTAAGGGATGTTGGAGATGGCAGCAAGTTTTGGGCCGGGAAATTTGGATGCCGGATAGAATTTGAGAAGGTATACGGTGCGCGGTATGGCATAGGTAATTATCTATCCGAGACAGCTGTGAGCTCGATGTGCTATTCATATATGGACAAGCCGCCAAGCGCTAGATGCTACTGGAGCGGGTAGGAGAGCAAAAAACACGTACGATTATGATTACGAAAGAGAACCACTGGGATTTTGGAACTTCTTTCAGTGATGACAGTAAGGTGAGTGAATTGGATTGAAACATGTTGAAACGATTACGAAGCGGTCGCAGCTTTCACGATAACGACCAGGGATTGTAGTGGTGGTGATTGAGTTTTGGTATAGAGTGGAACGAAGCTGTCACAGTCTCTCTGATGAAGATTGGGGATAAACATGTGCAGCTTGGAAGACCTTGTAAATTCAGTCGATTTCACATAATTGGGGTCGTGATTGAGGCTTGATAAGAATAAAAGTGTCGGACGGGAGCCTGATGGGAGCGTATAGTTAAGTATGCAAGGATACATGTAGTAAGAACCAACACAAAGTACGATAACGAACTCCATACTACCCGATCTGATTAAAACGATGTTTCCTGAGATATATCGCGGATCCGCTGCACATATCGCTCCAACCTATCAGGATCCTCGGCCCCAACAACCACGTTCCCAACGTCTACCTTGGACACGGGTTCGTCATACCAGCTCAAAATGCAGAATTTCCCAGTGACGAAATCGCCCTCAAATAGATCATTTAACTGCTCTCGTGTCTTCAGTATCCGCATGGGAAAGCTAGCTGCGCACACAAGTTCGCGGCTGGTGAAATGTGTCCGTAGAAGCGGAAGACAGAGCTGCCTTGACGTGCGACAATTGATGTCGATGTTGTGGAAGTTTTAATCCGTGCAGCTGCTGCTTTTCATCTGTGTTTTTGCTGTGAACTTGAACTCTCACCAGCGGCCGGGTTAGCACTAGTAGCATTGATGTTAGTAGTAATAGTTTCTAAGACATCCACACCGACGGGCCCGACGTAGCCGAAGCTGTGCAACCAGCGGCCAGCGGCCAGCGTATCGGGCGAGTGTCACACGTAGCGAATACGAGGCTGCAAGTCTCAGACCCTCTGAACGCGTTACACGCGCTGAAACGCGTCTTCCCGTCTATTACTGATATTCTTCCTGATGTCCTACGCGAGGCTATTCAGCCTTCGCTTAACTGAGACATAGTTGCCGAGGTCGGAGGTTTACTCTATTGGCCAGAGTTGTATATAGATACGTAGCCAAGCCACCTAAACGGAAGAGAATCCGAATGGTCAAGGTCTTAGGCAGCCATAACAGATTATTGTATTCTGAATAAAGTCAATTCCAAGCCCTGAAACCAGCCCTTGTTATACTCTGGCAGATAGTCTCCTGAACAACAAGTGTATTTTCAAGATGTGTAGACTTAGTGAACCGTGTACTTGACTACAACCACGAATGATAACAAGCCGCCTCTTTCTCAGTCAAAACGTGCTATAGCTGTAAAGGTTTTACCCTTACAGTTGAATGTTTGGCTAATACATGGGCGTCGGCATTGGAACCTAGGGTCGCTTTGTCATAGAAGGGAGGAGTTGAATGCGGGGTACTGGTATAGGGAGCGCTGTGGGGCTAAAACTCACCACGCAAACAGTTAACGAACTCTAAACAAACTCACCGCTTCCCAATTGACCCTGATTTTTTATTCTTAATACTGGCATAGCATAATTGTACACGTAATAGCGCTAACCTTCTCCAAAAGCGAGCTCCGCTTGTATCTACTACTAAAGTGTTTTCTTTATTCCGTTAGACGTGTGATGGTTCCTCTTGGCTCCCGTCTAATGCCTCATTTACCCTGGTGTGCGAGAGGAGCTTCATGAACAGGGTTTAGGACATCTGATGTTCTCTATTCAGAATTGAAAGAAGGAGGGTGCAGAAAAGGAAGGTAGGATTTTTGTCCCCCTAGGCTGAGTCCGACTCAATGCCATCCCAGACGCTCATCTTGGAGTCTTCTGAGATTGCCGCTACCACATCAACGCGATATGGCATCGTTGGACCGAAAGAGAAGGTGTTCAATCGCGATATGCAGCCCAGACATTAGCAGCCATTGCGACATGATGATGCTAGATGCTACCATTGATCTTCCTGTATCTAGCACCGCGGGAGCAGTAACGGAAGAATGGAGATTGAATACTGGGAGTCATGTCTATAAGAACCGTCAATCTATGGACCTACGGCAACCTATAACTCACCGTATCTCGGTGGTTCGGGACTCAACTTCGAAGCATTAAGCTACAAGTCATTCACTATCGACACAATGAGGGGTCTTCATTTGACGGCTCTAGCTATCGTCGCTTTATCCGCCTCAGCTGCCCCCGCGACACAGATAGCATCCCTTTACAAAAACTTCAAAGTCTTTCGTATCAAGACACATGCCCACGCAGCATCGATAGAGGAAAAACTCACTAATATTAACTACGAGCAATGGAATCACGATGTCAATAGTCATATCGACATAGTCTTGGCACCAGATCAACATGACGCATTCAAAGAGCTAGGACTTGAGTTCGATATAATGCACGAAGACCTTGGGGTTTCGATCGCCGCTGAGTCCGCCAGTAACTCACTCTGGAGGAGACAAGCTGGGAATTCAACATGGTTCGACTCTTACCACGACTATCAGGACCATATTAAGTACCTGCAAAGCCTGCATGATCTTTTCCCGGATAACTCGGAGATCATTTCTTCGGGTTACTCATACGAGAATCGAAGCCTCAATGGGATTCACCTGTGGGGTGCGGGCGGGCCTGGCAAACCAGCAGTTTTGTATCATGGAACGGTTCACGCGAGAGAATGGATCAGTACGGCAGTATGTCAAGATCCGAAAGTGCAAGAATACCCCCCTTCATACTCATTCATGCTAGGTGACAGAATACCTGACTTACAAACTTGTCACTGAGTACAACGCTGGCGACAATGCCACTCGCTCTATTCTCGACAAGTATGATTTCTACATCATCCCGATAGTAAATCCAGACGGTGAGACAATGCGTTCCCAACTTATTCACTGTATCACCGAGGCTAACCCCGTTAAGGTTTCGTCTACACGCAGACCACAAATCGTCTTTGGCGCAAGAGCCGCCAGCCAGGACCGAACAATTCAGCCTGCTACGGGCGCGACATCAACCGTAACTGGGAGTTCGCATGGGACGCGAACCCGGAGGGTGCATCGACGAACCCATGCTCACAAACTTACAAAGGCGAGCACCCGTCCGATGCACCCGAGAACCAAGGGTTGGACAAGCTTGTACGCCAGCTACGCGACGGGGCAGGCATCAAGCTGTACATCGACTGGCACAGCTACGGACAGTACATCCTGTCTCCGTTCGGGTACAAAGAGACGCTGTACGCGCCAGAACTTGGCAAGTGGACGCAAGCGGCGCAGATCGTAAGCGACGCCATTCGCGACAGCTCGAGCGCTCTCACTACTTTCACCTTCGGCCCTAGCGGTGCAACGTTGTACCCCACCACCGGTGCCGCACCAGACCACGTCTACAGTATTGGCCGCGCCGATTTCTCGTACACTATTGAACTGCGGGACATTGGCCAATACGGGTTCGTACTGCCGCCGGAGCTCATTCGGCCGTCGGTGGAGGAGCAGTGGGCCGGGCAAAAGGTTCTCTGGAGCCTGCTGGACGAAGAGTTCTTCGAGGGGTAGGGGATAGCTTAAATTGCCTAGAGGTCAGCAAGAACAGGTGCGAAGGCTGTTTCCCTGGCATATAACATTATAACATGGTGAATTCGATGTTCGGAAGCACATGGCTACTTTGTGCTTATTGTCTCTCACCATTTCTAAATTTTTGCGTCACATGCACATATAAAATTATATTCCTTCCCTACTCAGTTAATCCCATTTTCGATCATAGCTAAACAGAGCATGCTTCCATCTCCCCCATCCAATTGTAATGTAAAAATGCTTTGAGTTGTTATGCCTGCGTTCACGATTATTCTCGGCTCATGAGACAACTTCCCATTGCTCGTCGTTACCTTGAGCATCATTCGACGTATGAGTTTCAACTGATGTTTCTACAAGGGAAATAAAGTTAATTTTATGAGACTAGGGTCATGTTCAAAGTGACTACTTGGAAACTCATGTTCAGTGTTTTGTTTTTATTGTTGCAAGCACCGCCTTCAGTCATGTATGGAGGGTTTAACGAGTTCATTTCGGGAGCTACAATCCGTGAGTAAAATATTAAAGAACGATTGATTGATTAATTGATTGATTCTGTTTAACATCGGTGCGGGGCGATAATCACCACTTCGCAGACCACTCTAGGGGTATAGGACGTGGTAAGTTGTTATATATATAACATACATATAACTCTTTGCGTTGAATGGAATGAAGGTATTGCATATAGGAAAGGATTAGGGAGAGTTCATAAGAAGGCCTGGGAAAGTTAAACGCTGGAGTGGATTGACTTGGCCCTTGGATAGAAACTACACTTGTGGAATTCAGGGAAAGAAGCGCAAAGCCTAGTTCAAGCTCTAGAAGTGGCAACCATTGTTTAAATTAGAAACAAAACGAACCTTTTATAATAAATCTTCCTTTTGAAGATTTAGCGTACTAAGTTGTCGTAGTGACACCAACATTACGGGACGGACAACTAGCCTTATGATAATGTAGTGTAGGGCTAAGTTATTTCCTTGAAATCTAAAGGCTCGTTATGGAAGATCTTGTCATTCTTACTAGGCTCCAGATCAAAGTGCAACCTATTCACTCTTAACGCCATCAGCTGGGTTTCACTTTACTGGAGAATAAGAGACCCTTCGGACCCCCTACAGAAATAGAAGAGATTATGCAAATTATCGCACGGCTGCGACCTTCTCCGTCCTCTTGACGCTTCACCCAAGACAGGTAGGTTCAAGAAATTCGAACGCGCAGATGCACATACTTCTAAAGAATAGCAGGTCACATCCACCGTGATTGCAATCATCGAGGGGAAGATGGTAAATAGTAAATATGGTTCCAGACACTTCTATGAGTAGTTGCTAAATCTCCTTGCCCTACCTCTCACCTTTCCTACTAGCAGAACCTAGCCCAACAGCTTACTTCTATCGCTTGAATTTCCGTCGTCCAGTCTTCGTGATTGCCCCCAACATCAAAGATATCTTGAAGGTCCTCTCCGCCCTCCTGTTTCATTCGATAGGATAGGGTGAGACCCCCTGTAGTGCATGCCTAATGATAAGGATTGCAAAATGAAACACTTCGTGCCGAAGATGCTTCATAGCTTAGGCGATGAACAGTTTCGCTCCCTTCTCATTGGTCCTCTATGGGTTCGAGATATCGTTCAAACCATGACAGGCCATTGTGTAGTTGTAATCCGTAACTGAGAGCGTGATAATGTTGGCGTCGTTGAGGTTAAATGACGTCTCCTGAGGGAACCCCCCCTTGGAGACTTCACACTGGCACGTATAAATGTATTTATGGAGATCACATGCGCCACACTCCCAACTAAAGTTGCCATGAGGGACATACTCCAGGTTGCCTTTATTGTTGGCGAAGCACCGATCGAGGGAGAGCGATAACCATCTAGTGGTACCTTCTCCTTCATTGTGCCATGTATATGGATCGTCGCACTGTGCCCCTAAGGTGAATTGGTCGACGAGTTCAATGCCAGTGCAATTAGCATCTTTAAGACTCATCCAGTCGAAGTCGACAGCCGCCGTGAGGAGGGCAAAAAAAGGGATGAATGCAATAGTAGATTTCATGGTCGCTTTTTGATGATGTTTGTATAGACAATAAAATGCTATAAGGGTCCAAGTGCGATTATGGAATGGTAAAGAATTTTGATAATAATCAGCTCCAGGCTGTGAAAGAATGCACGTCGATGATATTCTCAAGAATGTACGATGACTCAAAGTGATTAGCGAAATGAAAGGTATATGTGCGAGCGCTTGATTGAATCTTGAATCGAATGAGCATAGGGGAGAGAACCTCTTTATATATCTATCAGCAGGCTACAGTGTCTTGTATTGTACATGCGACATTCCATTAACGAACATCTTTAAAAAGTTGTTCAAAAAGCCTTCGTTTCCTTTGAGCTTGCAATTTGCATTTGGTTGGCTTTAGCAAGCTGTGATCGCGGCGAAAGGGAATCATTGTTAGTTACACGTGGAGAGCTTCAGCCAATCGCTAGTGGGAGTACAAAAAAACAAGAAACCAAACAACACGAAGGGATGACTTCAAAATTTGCTGCAGCGCCGCAACAAATCAGTAGAAACCTCGGACTAACTATTTCATTGGTGGAGATTGTAAGGCTATTTTTAGCATCGTAGTTCGACCTTTTGTCAGTCGACAATCAATTCAAGGGGGGCGGTTAAGCCTTTGTAGTCCCTCCCTTGGCTTATGTAAGGTTTTGTCTACACAATGCATCATTTTCATTCACCGTGGAAAGGGATGAGCCTCGGTTTCATGCAAGGCCGAACACTCGAGTGAAAGGCGGTGTTCTGCTCCGCTCGTCCCGGCCATCAGCGATCCCTTCTGTCAGAATATAGCCCTTAATAAGGGGGCATCTACAACTACCTTTCCCGCAGTGGTTATTCCTAACACTTTCTGTCATCGGCATCCTCACTCCAACACGGCTCCGTACCTAATTGAGGAAAATGAACCCCTCGATCTTACAAGTATCCACTGTGAGGACATTTTACAGGCCCTGTGCACCGAACCTGCGACACCGGCCAACGGACCCTATCTCAGTACCGCCCATCTCAATAGGTAGGTGCATAGTTCCTTGATTGAACTTGCAAGAGTAGTGTGGACGCTGCGAAGTAGAGGAGCCGAATTGGTGAACAGAGAGAGGGTAGGTACGATCTCTCTTCGCCAGGAATTTCGATTTCCTAATTAGGATGAGAACTCCCTATATTTTTCCGGAGCATAGTTACTCTTCGTTGAAAACGAAGGCATTCTTCGTAAACGATTTGCAAGCGGTAGTGTCCCTGTTAAATAAGCGTGTGCACAACCTCTAGGAGACATATTATATGAAGTAGCTTGAAGCGCGCCTGTACCCCTATCCAGCATTCAATTCTTAGCATCCCTATCATCTGAGATCTGCATAGTACACTGATGATATCTTGACAAAGCGGCGACAGGAACATCACTATCCCGTTCCTTAATTAATTATACCCCTCATCTAAACGCATTCAAGCAAGCTGACTTCTCATCTCCTTGGAACAAAATAAAATGATCTGTGTTATGGCATTATTACGCGCACATAGATACAGCCTGTGATACCGTCTTTCTCACCAAGCACCTAGTTGCCTCGGAGAAATTCAAAATGAATACAGCTAGCCAAACCCTTTCGAGCCAATCCTAGCCGCCTCGCCAGGAACCCCGGAACTTGTGTTTCAGGAGAGCGGCCTCCGGGACTGAGCCGTCGTGGGTACTATTTGAATGAGATTGCCCAAAGCCGAAGCCATCGATGGTCAGGATCAATATGTCGCCAGTCAACCTGGGCCCGGTCGGCTTCAACCCCGAAAAGTCTGTAAGCTCTTTCACATTCGGGTCCATCTCCTTCAGCTGCTCAAGAACTACATCAGTCCAAGATGCCGGTCCTGACGACGTCATAACCTCGACGCTTGATAACTCCAGATCCGCTAAGCTGCGGGTTGTTCCATGCTCGGCAGCGAGCAGCTCAAGACGGTCTATAGTATGATAGGCCATTTTCATAAAAAGGGAGTGGCCCGGAGCGGCGGCAATAGTCCATTGGCAGAACTGTAGCTTATGCGAAATATCTACCCAAGGTCCCCCATCTAGCTGATCCCATTCTATGCCGATTACGATATTAGTCGTTTCGCGGAACTCTTCAGGAATCCATGAATCAATAGGTTGTAGAGCCTCGGTATCTATATCGGTGTAAATACCACCTTGGATAAACAAGATGAGGTAGCGTAACAGATCCGATTTCACGCCCAGGTTTGTCAAATTCCGCCAAGCATTCGTTATTCTCCTATCTCCAGAAAAGTGCGAAGAGATAAAGCTGTCGGCTTCATCTTGGCCAACTAGCATGTAGCTGTAACCCGGGTTGAGTGCAAGCCAACTGGGTGTATCGGCAAGAAGTTCAGCTTTAGATGAGGCATCGATGGGTCGCGTTGGGTGAGGGAGCAAGATCTGCCAGATCTTGGGAGGAATCCGATGGTCTCGCGAAAACGGAAGTGGCGGGTTATAGTCGAGTATTGGTGTTGAAAAGGAGCCGTTAGCTATTGCCTCCAGCAGCATACGAGAGTAATCATTATGAGAAGAGATGGGCGATATATATGGCAAGCTTAAACTGGGCTTGAAAGACAAAACGAGGAGAATGAAGAGCACAATAGAAATGCCCGCCTGCACGACGTTTCGATTTATGCGGGGCATTCCATTTGTCATGATGGAGGTTGTGGTCTACTTCTCAGCGAGGATAGGAAGGAGAACTATGTCGTTGTGCTGTTCGTCGTGTCGAAAACACTAAGCCTAGGAGAGTCGCAGTATCGGGGGGCCGTGGAGATGAGAAAAGAGTAATTAGGGAAAGATGGAGCGCAGAGCCTCACTTGTTTATGTCTCGGCCTGATCGTCTGAATTCACTGGTGACCGCCGCTTCACGAATCATTTATTTATATACTGTTATTCGTACGCAGTCCTTGAACCAATGAAGGGTGAATACGAGACCAGAGGTTCGTGGGCTTTGGGGGCCATTGCAACGATCAAAATGAGAAAAACTTCACATCTCTTTCAAAAATATGTAGTGTGGTTTAATCTTACGTATTTCGGCTTGATTGGTATCCGAAGACGTTGTTGGTGGTCGTCTGCATACCTAGTAGTTCATGGCCAGAGAGGGTCCAACAAGGTGGGCACCATGCATACCCTTCCAATCACCCAGATCCTCCTGCCTTTGACTTCCTCCCAACAACCAAGAAAAAATAGGAGAATGGCATGAGATAGATATTCAGATGGAGCAAAGGCATCTCTGCACGAGTATAGTGCATGGATCTATCTATTCCATAGGTGTATGATAGCAGCGGTTGTTTAGGAAGGTTACTCAGTATATCGGGTGGTCAAGGTAAGAGATTTCGGTATGAGAAGGCTGTTTTTTTTTTCCAGTAAGCTAAGTAGGTACAGTAGTTGCATTCAGGGATGCGAACTCAAGGTCTAGGCGAGGCGGTGGAAAAGAAACTTGAGACACCCCACACCAAGCTAAGCAAAACTATGGCAGAAAATAATTAACAAATAAATAAACAAAGTGTATAAACAGCTATTAAATATAATTATGCTAAAAATAAGAATATATAAGATTTGAAACAGCTTTAAAAAATACTGGGTTTAGGTAGTGTAGGGGATGTAAGTGGTGTGAGGTGTCTCAAGTTTTTCTTCCACCGCCTTGCTAGGCCCTGCTGCCGTGACTAGGCCGTGATGTTAGAAATGGAGTAACCATAAACAGAAAAGCGTTCAGACCCCAGGGTGTCAGATTTCAGTGGCGTGATCTTGTCGCTCTATTGTGTCTGGCTCTGCCTGCCTGCCACTCTGCTTAGGTAATGTGGTGATCTTCCCACTTAATCCAACAAATCTCTCTCAGTTTACTTCCTAAGCCAGGGTTTTCGAGTGGCAAAACTGCTTCGAGACTAATTAACGACCAATTCTACTTAATAAATTCTCTGACGGACTTATAGATTAACAATACTCTTACTCTTCCAAAACATAGCGTCGAGTCAACAATTACCATCCTTTTAACCTGTACCGCAGCACCCGGCGCACTTGCTAAAATAAGAATGCGGCGACAGTCATAGAGCCAAAATAAAAGCAAAAAACATGGGGGCTACACCAAGCCGCCTGTTCAGGTAGGCATGTTCGTGTTCACTGGAAATATATTGTCTCCTCGCGGCCGATTCAACTTCTCTCAGAGCCTGTGGGATTGAGACATTGCTTTGTACTCATGTATGCCTACAAGCCTATATTTGATACAGAGACTCCACAAGCTGTCGCACGGCGCCAGAGTGAATTGATAGTAGATTACCTAGGTATTGAGAAGATAATAGGCATCCATTCAGATGGACTCCGTCTGTGTCTGAAGGATTGCCCATTGTTGAGCAAAAGTGAACTGTGAAATGTCCTTCTCCCATTTACTCCCTTCTCCTTCTGTGCCTTCGAAATTGCTCCGACCGATTAGTCTTGGGTTACCTTGACTAGAAACTTTGTCTTATCCAGCGAAATCATCCTTGCAGCTCCTGAGGGTTGTTATGATGGCCATTGGGACTCAAGTTGGTTGGCGTACCCAATTCAGTGATGGGCGGGGTTGAATTATGTTTCGCGACGGTCGGGGCAAAAAAGCTTCGCCTAATCTGGCCTAATTCACTGATAGTATGAAAGCTATTCTGGTAGCTCTGATGCGGGGGTTGTTGATACTGTTGTTCTTGTTCTTGTTCCTGCTGTTGTTGTGGTTGTGGTTGTTGTTTAGTCTTGTACTTCCGCCGTTGGAGCCAAAATATAAGAAGGCCGATGATAGCTAAAGCAGCGCCGCCTACACCTACACCAATCCCAGCTGCTGCCCCAGTACTGAGCCCCTGTGCCGATGAACTCGGAGTCGAACCTGGGCTGCTGGTGCTGGTGGCGGCACTCATACTTATAGTTAACTTAGATGGCGCGGTTGTGGTCATAGTTGGAACTGTTGAGGTAGATGAAGCAGACGTCTGAACCGTGAATATGTTAGCGGGAATACAAGCTTCATTCTTCAGCTATTTGATACACATTTCGGCATACCGACAGAATAGCAATGCCCCAAGCATTCACGGCGTGATCGCCTCCTACTGTATGCGTCTCGGCCTGTCCGGTGTGTTCTATTAGGTCGGTTCGCGACCCAGTTATAATATCGCCGGAATCAAAAGTGGCCTGGCACCCATACGGAGCCGCGCCAAGATCTGTTGCAGGTGCGCAATTGAAATTCCATCCCTCCACAGATGGACAACACCAGATATAGTCGGCTGAGTGGTCGGCGTAAAATGTTTCAGTAGAGCATGCTGCAAAATAATAGGAAGGGCAACCGCCGTCCGTTAGATATGGTATCGAAAGAGTATATGATGGCGGCACACAGCTACCATCTGGAGTGCTTTCTCGGCCGATATCCGTCACAGATGGCATTCCAAACATGTCACTAAAAGCGACATCGGTCGCGTAGACGACATACCAAAATCCCGTGCTTGTCACGCATGAGCTCGCGGGAGTCCAACTTGACGTTAACGATGGGTATGAAGACGGGTTGTCGGAAGACATGACACCGTAGGCACCGGTACCACTGAGGCTGTGATTAAGAAAAACAGTTCTTATCTAGAGTGAGAATGTCTCGTATTACGGAGAAGTGAAAGACGGCATTGTCAGTATATAGTAGGGATGTATGTAAGAGATGTGGGTTTTGTGCGTCGAGCCAACAATCCCACTCTCACCGCCAGGGCCATGAATATTGATTACAGATACCAAATACCCCTGAGATTTGGAAATGGCGTGTCAGGAACCTCGCACTTTGGGGTAGGCAAAGACATTTGTTGTTGCACGAAGCTCTTAAAACCTTCGTGGGTAACTATCTAACTATATACAAATGTCTCTTTGTACTCTGTGACATGGTGGCAACGATTCCTCACTGGGACTACGCTGCACTATTCGAAGGCACGCTGCCATGACCGCAATCTTTTCTTGATGGACGCTGAAATGAGAGTGTTACAGGGGCGTCGACTAAGGGTAACTGTAAACGGTTGTCTTAGCATAAGAATAGCCAGTTCAGTTAATAGATACACAATAATTAAATGGTTGTTGGTTGTTGGTTGTTGGTTGTTCGTGCATTTTCGGCATACTTACTAACCGGGGTCCCGAGAAATCCTACAAACCAACGCAGCCAAATCCTTGCCCCAGCTGCTGGGTTCAGATGCTGTGAGGTGTCAAAATAGTAGGTATTATATGAGCGTTGCATTCAGCTTGACTACATACGTAAGGTAGGTGGGAGAGCCTCATATATATACATGACCGGGATGTCCGTGCCCTTCGTGCCCCTAAGTGTCTCAGTACATGATGTGACACTTTCAACAGGAGGCAACAGAGAACCACGGTTTGGTAATAAAGAATCTTTCCCTCCTGTAGCCAAAATGGTGTCGCGCTAGGTCGGTTTACAAAACTTGTCCGTATGTTCCTCCAGCTTCATCGACAATTTCTGGCCATGAGAGTCGACGTGATTGCGTTAGATGGGTGGTTTCACCGCACATTATCTGCACTCTAAACAACCGTAAGAAAGACGGAGTAAATGGGTAGGGACTACTGTAGGTTAATCTTTTCCACTGTCGTTTCTGTCGTCATTCACTTTCTTCACTTCGAGAACCACTGCGTTCTGCTGGGGAGGCAGGATATCTCTCCAGGCTTACCAACCACAACATATGCACTGCGAGACTGCTTATTAACTCGATATACAGTTTGTTATCTCAGCCTATTATACGATAGCCGCCTTCTGGGCTGGAATTCTGAAGAATGGCTATACTGCGCTGGCTTCTGCGCTCTCATCATCTTTGGCAGCATTGCAATTATTCTGACATTGCGCAAGAGATTCCAAACAATCTACGAAGCTATGCCTCTCGAATTACTAGTCACTCTTTACGGTGCTTGCACACCTATGATGATATTGTTATTATTTGCCGCTAGTCGAAGCTGTATGCTACCCAAACAACCAAGTGTCAATCTTATGCAGATGTACGGCTGCTGTGGCTAAGGTCTTGTAATACCTCAGAAACAAATCACGGATCATTTATTGCCACTTTTCTACAACACAATCGATTCAAATTCCGCTGTGGATATGTTTTTTGAAGATCATGCCAACGAAAACGATGAGTTACGACGGGCTGTTACTCCAAACCTCATAGAACATGTAGGTGGGAAGAGCTCACACAGGGTTGGCGACCAGGTACAGGGCCAAATCACCAGTAACATGCCATTCAATTATGGCTTTGAGAGGAATGACCCGGTTAAGCTTGCTCATGGGCATTTAGCCTGGATTGAGGAGTTGAAGAGCGGGTTGCCAAGTGAGAGTGTCGCAGATGGCAGACGCATCTGATATTTACTGAATTAGAGTTAGGCTATAAATGATGAAACGGAGCATTATCAGATATATTGTTATTTTAATTGTAGGTGACCGCTCACACTCAAGCGTAAAATAACTAAACATTTCATCCAGACAATATTATTGACAAAACCCAGTAAGTAGTAGGACTATCCTGGCCTGGGGACACACCTACCCAGGTACGTGTATGTGTTGGCAAGTACTTTCGAGGTCCTAGCGTTACGATTCAGACAAAGTAGGTTCAGATTGTATGTAAGTAACCTGTTCCTGACAGCTGACCACAACTTGGAAGACCAGTAAGGTTTGAATCATTATGAGTCGACCTCCTTCACGGGTCCAGCCCATTCCGCTCTCAACCATTTCTCCCCATTCAACGGCAGCCCCATTCAATACATAGCCAGAATTTCTACCAATCTTCTCCTTTCCGGCTTAAGCCAGTTGTTTTTATCAGTCTTGTAAGGCTGAGCTCACGCACTGGCAGCATGGCGGTTTCACCTCCCCCCAACGCCATTTTAGACTTCTACGATCCTTGCGTTCAAGGAAAAGATCATTTCAACCGCACCCTAAACGAAATTCTCGGGTGGAGCGACCACAAGCTCGAGTACCAGCTCGATTACATGCACATCTTGTTCCCCCTTCCCGAGCCGTGCCCCCCTGTCGACTACGAGGGCTATGCGCCTCCAGGTCCAGTCCTCGATGAAGCCACAGTATCCTGTTTCCGTGAATCAATCGGCCACAAGAAGAACCTCGCTCGCGCCGTGAGACGAATGCTCGCCTTCTACGGCTTCAAAACCGACGAGAAGGTCGGCAACGAATTCGATCTCGCTATCCGATCCGGCCTTGGCAGAACAAATCGTCTGGAGGGTTGGGCACGCTGGGCAGTTCGCGAAAGCCGCCACCATCTCCACATCACTCGAATTATGCAGTGTCTGACTCTGCTAGGCCTCCGGTCCGTAGCCGAAGATATCTATGAAGCACTCACAATCTTTGGGGGCTACACTGATGCTGCGCGCCCCGGAGTCTTACCCTTCAGCATTGAAACCATTGACCGTTGGAGACAAGCTGTGTTGAATCCTTTCATTCAGGCCTCTCACGACGGGACTGACACTCGAGATGGAACTGACACTCGAGGTGGAACTGACACCCGCGGTCGCACTGAAACTCGCGGTCGCACTGACACGCGCAATGACACTGACACTCGCGATGGCACTGCCACTCAGTTTGATTGGATCTCCGCCTTCGCAGAGTGAAATGCTGAGAATACACTGATTTACAATGATGATTGCATGAGCAATAACTGCGATACTACCACTTGGTATATATTTCGGCAAGCACCTAGTTGACTATATTGATACACAAATGGCTTTTAAGCGAGTCGACGTATAAAACTAGCGTTAAATTTGGCATCAAGGAGTAAATACTGATACTCCACCTCTGTCGTGGTCTATGTAGACATATGCCAGGTATCACGACGATAACCTCGTGGAGCACAGAGGCAGATCCAGGCAGATGTTTCGCCAAAAGGAATCCAAAAAACCAATTACCATCATTCATAATATACAGCGATGATTCATCTTACCTAAGGCTTTCACCCCTATTGACTTAGTGCTCCATGTTTACAACCTATATCTTTATACCTTCACGCACTCTTTTCTTCGCATTCAAAAAACAAAGCTTCAATCGGTCGGCGTGTACCTCTATTCAAGAATTTAAGGCCTTTTCTAATATCTCTACATTCTTCGGGAAAAGTAGTTGCCGGTACACACATAAGTTAGTGGCGAGTAGCCAACGGTATTGGAACCTTTCCGCGACAACAGGTTTCCATATGTCGGGCAGAACTTTGTTGTCTTTCGGATACTACGTCATGCAGATACCCACGCCTGCCAAATGCCGAAGGAGCGTCAAACATCGATTCCAACAAGTTTCATAGTGCTCTTACGGTAAGAAGTGACCGAAATCCCGTGTTATCGTCTTGGATACCACAACCATCGCGCCATTTTGTCACTGAAAGAGATCACCACTAAATCTAATGGCATTCTTTCACGTACATTCAACCTCGTTGTTACCATCCTACAAACGAAACAGCCTCGGCGAAGTCGAAAAAACTGCCTATGTCGTCATCCTTCATTTAGGACATAAACCTCATGACCCTAGTGTCTATTGGACTACAGTACTTCAGAATCCATTTCGTACCTCGAACGCTCGAGACGAGGCTAATTATGTGGCTAGCTGACTAACGTCCGCCCTTGGTACCAAGCTTGGGGGAACCTTAGTACACCCAACTCGTGCATATGTTAGAAAGCATATATAGGGCAATGGCTTAAGAACTTTCGGCCGGGTTGGTACGGCCTAGCGAAGCATCTGTACAATATTGTTACTTAGCGGTCAGCATCACAGCATTAGCATTACTACTTAGCATCGCTAGGCATTGGGGGTTCGATTCCCCCGGTGGCCAATACCTAAAATTCTCTTTTTATCATATTTTACCTTGAGCAACTAACCATCTTTTTACCTTTATTTACATTGGTCTCGCACTACCACATATCTGTAATTAAATCTCTCGTTCTTCCCTCCTCTTAAGTGTATATTTATTTTGACTAGAAAAAGGAACGCTTAGCGATGAAAACATCATCATTTGATACCTGTCTTGAGGCTATAAATATTCGAGTCAACATGCGGCTTCTCAGGTTTATCGTCAGGGCATTCAATATGATTTGCCATGGCCGTTATTATCAACAGAGCACGTGCTCTTAGATCAGGTCCCAGTTGACAGTTATGAGTGACCATTGAATCTACAAGTCCTGTGGGTAGCGAAATGGGAGATCAGCTCAGATGTTGGAACCTCCAATACAGTTGGCTGGCTAGCTACTTAGTCTATGACACTTAGGACTTAATTTATTATATGACTTTTTGGTCGTTTAAAAAATCTATAGTCGTAAAACTTGCATCAGTGTCTGCAATTGAAAAGGAAATATATTGAAATTTTCGACTCTTCCCGACTCTTGCACTCCACATGTGCGAAACCGGAGGTCGAGCATGATTATAACCTAGGCGTGGCGGTGGATTATAAGCGATGAACTTACTCAGCGTGTGGCAGCAGTGTGTATAATGAGGGCCCAGAATAGGCTGGATCGCATCATGAACGTATTGCCGATATCTTGCATAATGCGAACGCGGATGGTGAAACCTGGTTGTTAGTATGCTTTAGTGAGGGTAAGCTATACCGCGAGGGTTTCCTTAAAAGATTACAGATTGCCGCATTTAGTGACATTGATTGAACGCGTTGGGAGTTGTGTTGAGCAGATAGAAATGTGAGTATGCTTTCTTGTTTGGAGTATCTCGTTGGCATTGTTTTGCGTTTAGTGCAGCTCACGAGCACCAGTAGATTTCGTTAATCTATCTTAACTCAGCTGGCAAAGTGCAAGTTCATTTAGAGTAGGTAGATATGATACGTGCTGACGGCACTTAATGCGAATGATGATGTTGGTTTGTCGACGTCCCCCGCACCGGGGCGCGGTATAGATAGGAGCTGGAGCCGACCAGACTAACCCAGCTCATCTGGAAGAGATAGGTATTATTCTCATATATTCCCACCCTCCTATCCCATTTAAATCTGACCGGAGATTCATATGATTTTTGAGGCGGACTCCTTGATTGCTAAGTTACCGAGAATATATTGTTTCGTTTGACAGTTCATAATGGTATAAGGCACGTGGAGAAGGTTAAAAAGAGAATTGATACGATAAATGTCAGGTACCCAGTCATTCAGTCGCTTCCGCGACTTTCCGACTGAAATCCGACTTCTTATCTGGAATCATCATTTCAGCTCATATTTCAAGTCACCTTTCGTTCATACTCTCAATGGGGGCTTCCTCTCATGGGATACTGGTCCATTGGAGCCGTTGTCGTACTTGCGCTCGATCACTAGCAGGGGACGTCTGTTGAAGTAAGTGACTTACTCCGCATGCACATGTTTAGATCCAGCGTAAAGGTTACCCCTTTTCACCCTTCGACAGCATTTTGCTTTTCGTCGACTTGAGTCTCAATCTGGTTCTGAGCTGTTGGTACTCACACCGCAATTAGGAGCTTGGCAGATCGCTATGACTGGCACATGCGAGACGTGCCGATCTTACAATGGAAAACTGTGATACATGATCTCTCCCCCGTTTCGGGGAAAATCTACTCGGCACGCCACGGTGTCATTGCGACCTGGCCGGGCTTGCAGCCATTAATCAACCACGAAGCGTTAGATGCGGCCCGGGCCTGCTGTAAGCGCTACGACGTCGTAGACCTTTGGCTCGATAACTCAACACTCAATGTAAGCCAGCCCTGCCTCGTGGATGTCGCGTCAGATGTCTTTCGCATCGACCCAAGCATAGCGAGGATGATTCTCGGGCTCGACGGAGCACCTTGGCTAGCTCGCGTCCGCCGAGTAGCCATAGGGCCATTCGACCTTCGCGGGCAGTATGACGTCGTCTCAATGCTCCGCATCTTTGAACATACGAGGGATCTAGATGAGATCTACATCTTGCTGTCACGGGAGGTCGCCGACTCTCAGGCGGGGCACAATAAAGTGGGCACCCAAAAGAGCAATATGGGACTTTCTCTGATAGAGGTCGCCATTGGAGAGGCATTCGAGACCAAGGGGTGGGAATTGGAGAATCATTCATCCAATGCTGGCTTTGGCGGGGGTGACTCGGATAGCAGTGAGACCCTGCGCAGCATTGTCTACGAATTAAGCCAAAGATGCAGCAACGCCAAGATCACGTTCGGATGTCTAGACGTATGAAGCCATGCAAAGACGTCCAGCCTAGGGCTCCAGCTTCGGACTCAAGGCGTTGGCAGGGTATCTCGATGCGATGCCCTGGGGCAGCGGTGTTTGAATACATCATGGACGTCTGTTTTTCCGTCGACACCTGGACCATAGCCCCTTAGACAAGCAGAAAGCAGGGTTCATGTAGTATGCTTTGGTGTGCAATGTAATATCCACAATATCATGTCCACGACGGACTGCCGAGCACCCACGACCGAATAGTGCATCCCAACGTGGCAAGCTGCCAGGGACGAGATGTAGGTCGATGCACGAGGCATTATAGCCGGCGGCACGTCAACACGTGTGAGGAAGTAATATGTCTATACGATACTGCACGGCACAGGGGAGAGTGCATTTTTGGGGAAGAGAAGGGGGGCACAGCATCTTGCCGATGTGGTGGTAATGAGGTCCAGATTGCGATGCGAGTGCCGTAGTAACACAATTGGCCAACCGGAGGTCAAGAAGCAGAATTGGCGAATCGTCGACCATCGCTAGTGCCTGACGCGCTTCCTGTATGAATTACACACGTCAACTTGCTCGCGGCCACATGTATGCCGACCTACTGCAGTGATACTGCCTAAAAAGCAAAGGACGAAATCAATTAGGGATGTTATAAAAGCACTACGGATGGGGGTAGAAATAAGTACCTGTAGGTTATCCATCCTAATAGAGATACCAGCAGTGTAAAAGATAGCATACACCTCTACTGTACCGGGTTGGAAGAAGCCCTATTAAGCAGAAGCAGCACTCTTGTCTTTGGAGATGTTGGGTTGCATTGTAAGGTTAACCTCCTTGAACCCCTCCAATACCTCCAACAGGTACGCTAGGTACTCCCTGTAAATCGAGCCCCCACCCCCGCTTTCCCCTGACAGCCATGATAACGCTCGCGTGGTGGTGACTGATAAAGGTCCACTCTTTCGGCCGTAGCACGCTATCAGACGGCTTCCTACTGGGCAATTGGGGCCAAACCTCCAACCCGGAAAAGAGGGAACGGGTTGGCTAGAATCTTCCCGCTCAAACACGGGATTTGAAGAGCTTGCATACTGGCCCGGACCTGGACAACCGTTCGCGAACTGGACAAATTAGTTGCATATAACATCGTTTCCGTCTGTGGTTGTGCCTGACACCTTGCCTTAGTACGACTTTCTCTAATAGTGCAGACAAAAGTCCGGAGACATAAAACTACCTACATCCTAGACAGGAGGTAGTGTGTATGAAGGCATGTCTATCCTACCCAACCAATCCTTAGCCCATGCAACTGCGTAGTGTACTGAGTAGGGATAATGGCAATACCTACCTATATCATAAAGGTAGGTAGGTCGTATAATACTGCTAGTAATATAGGTACACTACACTACTGTATGTATGCTACGTGATACAGCATATGTATGTAGGCAGGTGTTCCAGCCGCTGTCTATTATACCTCACCACCTGTCCGGTATGGTATGGCACCTAGCCATGGGTAGTAGGTATCAGTCCCGGGCTTTGGTTACTAAGTAAGGTGGGAGGTGTGCGACGTTGCGACGTTTGCTATGACACTTACAAGATGAGGAGGGTCGGCCTGGGTCAAACCCCGGACAGCCTACTTCCCGTGTGTGTTTCCTCGTCTGCTTCCCTTTTCTGTCCTCTACTACCTGATTCTAATTGTCTCTTCTTCTTCTTTCTTCTGTCCTTCTCGTCAGACTCTTCTTCACGTCTTTGTGTTATCACGCGTTTCTCAGTTTTCGCGACAGAACTGTGTCGTTGTGGAAGCGTCCGAACAACATCCCGCATTCCAACCCCGGCACCTCCACTCCTTTTCCAATAGCGTAAATAAGACTTAAGGTTAATTGGGTTAGGTACTGACAACTAACTCTACCTACCTACACCGACATCACTGCACTGCCGCATTAGTTAGTGCATACATACAGTGCTCGCATACCCGCTGGTCCTTGCTCACCTACCCACGAAGCTGGCTCACGTCTGCCATCACAATTAAGTACCCAGGTCACCCTTCACCAAAATAACAGAGTCCGGACATACACTGCAAATTGCTTCTCATTCAGTCCTCGAGTCCCCGTTCTATTCGTCCCACCCTACAACGCTCTCTTTCTAGCAAAGATTTCGGACACGACCTGGAACTACATAAAATAGCTCTCCATCTCATCCAACCAGAGACCCCGAGAGCGTCAGACGCGCGTGTATAGGCCACGGACGGACACCCGGTAATTCCTAGGCTGGACTAGCATACAGGTCCCAACCCCGGGCTCTCCCGTCAACCACAATCTAGACCGTTGAACCGTTCCATGGGCCACTTATCGTCATCGATTCTAGCCGTTTACCTTCAAGTTCGCCGTTCACTAGTCCGACTAGCCCGAGAGCCCAACTGAGGTCATCATCCGCCGCACTAAGCCGTGACTTGCTGGGCAGGCCTGCTTGGAAGAACGGAGTCAGGCAAGGGAAAAAAGCAAGCTGGAAAAGAAAAAGTTGGACAGACCAAGACCGTCTCTCACGATCAAGACCGCACCAACCAGACCGACTCCGGCCGCTGGACCGCATATCTCTTTTTTCTTCTTCGCTCCCTCGCCTCCCTCGATCGTATACATAAGAATCTATCGAGTCGCGCAAGACCGACGACTCATCTCGATCCACCATCGTTGGCGCAACACGTCTCTCTATCGACTTTCGAGCAGAACACCCGCAACTTTGACCTCAACTTCGGTCCCCGTCTCCGTTCCCGGTTCCGCATCCTCCTACAAGCGAATCCGGCCCGGCCATCCACTCATTGAGCAAGGGTATACAGAGACAGACAGACCTCACTCAGCCAGCCACCTACCAACAACCACATCACGAAAAAAGAACCCCCCAAGAGCCACGAAAACATGCCTACCCAGTCCCCCCCAGCGGCCAACGGCCAACCACCAGTACCAATCTCCATAACAATCTGCGGCGACGGCGGCTGCGGTAAATCCTCCATCACGCTGCGCCTAGTGCGCTCGCAATGGACATCCGAGTACGACCCGACAATCGAAGACAGCTACAGCATCACGCGCCGCATCGACGGGACAACCTACCACCTAGGTCTAACAGACACAGCCGGCCAAGAGGAGTACCGCGGCATGTGGGCCTCGTCCAACCTCGGCGCCGACGCCTTCCTCCTCGTCTACGACATCACCGCCACCGACAGCCTCGACGCCCTGGGCTACTTCAACGAGCTGATCGACATGGAGGCCGAGACGCGCCTCGACAACGCCGCGCGCGCGCGCAAGGCTGGGCTGGGCGTTAATGGGGGTGGTGGTGGGAATGGCGCATATGATCGAGGTGGCGGTAGTGGCGGGCGCGTCGTACCGCCTGTTAAGATCGTCGCTGGCAATAAGTGCGATCTGCAGGAGTCGCGGCAGGTCTCGGCCGCCTCGGGCCTCGAATGGGCGCGGAGCCGCGGCTGTGGATTCATGGAGACGAGCGCGCGCCTGGAGGTTAATATCGAGGAGACCTTTGCGCTGATCGTGCGGCGCGTCGTCGAGGCGCGACGGCTCGCTGAGATGGGGGTCGTCGATTCGCCTGAGATGGACCGGCGCGGCGTCACCAGGCCGCTTACGCCGCTGGGTCACGAACGAGACGACACGCCCGCTGATGAGAAGAGGGGCGTTGGTGTTCGCGGGCCGAGATTCGACGGGTCCTTTGGGAGGAGAGGCGGCGATAGCTTCTGGCAGAGTTTACGGTGTTGGTAGGGAGGTAGGTGGGTAGCTACGATCATGACGGCTGGCTAGCGATACGAAGGCACGGGTATTGTCGATTCATGGGAGAGCGCAAACGGACAAGCGGGGTGTTTTTTTTTTCTTCTACTCCTTCGATGTATTTATTGATTGCTTGGGTGGTTTCAGCACATTATATCCTGGGGAATACCTTGGCGTTGATGTGGGTTAAGGGGGAGGAGTAACCTGGGTTGTCGATGCTTTCTTTTCATTTTTCTGTTTTCTTTTATCTTCGTGTTCTATACTTCTACATTAGGAGTCAAGGGTCTTTTTTTCCTCTAGGAAATTGAGATAATGAAGATCAATCTTTCATGAAAAATTTTTATCTGCAGTGACGACTGCATATTATGAGAGCATGGTAAAATCTGGACACATTCGCGACAAGTCCCAGGACAAGCTTATAATGGTTGGGGAACTCAATTGCGGACTGACCACGATGCGATAGTAAATGTAAAATATGCTCGTATTGTTACAATATTGCTTATTTGATGAATGGCCGACACGACCGAAGCCATTATGTCTATCACCTATCTTGAGTATCCGGTTTATCATAAGCCCTTTGAATACCCCTAGCTCTGTACTTGATCGAATGCCCCTCATGATTGGTTGACTAATGAATCGCATACCATCGTGTATAAGTTCAATCCCCAATGAATTTGTCTCATGCTCTCATGCCGTATAATGCAAGAACCTCTAGACGTCATTAGTCGTGGAAAATATCAACCAGTGTCGCCATCGATATAAATAAAATCCTTGTGTACTCCTTTCCTTCGTTGTATTTTGTTTCTACATTTTTTTCTCTCTCTTTTTTTCCTTGGACTATTGCTTTTATCGTCGCTGTCGTTGTCGTTTGCTAGACATTCTCGGATTCGCTCTGTAGTCATGTCATGTCCCCTGGTCAGCTCTTTGCGCTTCCACCCCTCAAAACCGGTGTCGCTTCAGGTGTGAGAATACACCCGGTTCTGGGAAGCAAGTTGGCAGGAATATATGTATATCCGTATCGCACTTATAGCAATACCATAACGCCCCATACGAACACAAACGCGGCCCCGAGGTACCGCTTATCGATCTGCGCATCGTCGGCCGGGGCCGCGGCTGGGAGTACCACGGGTTTGCTGCTGTTCCACGTAGAGACGTTCTTGTTAATGCCCGATGCGTATGCACCCGCGGACAGCGTGGGGACGGGGTGCACGACGACCGTCTTGGAGATGGTAGTGACGCGCGTAGTCGTCCCGCCAGTCACGCAAGCGTGATCTCCCTGTGCGCACGACGTGGCCACCGGGGTGGAATAGATCGTCGTTATCATCGCCTGCTCGCCCTCCTCGCTTTCTTCTACTATCACCACTTCTTCGACTTCATTTCCTTGCTGCTGTTGTTCTGCGCCGGGCCCTGGTGTGTATCCCAGCTCCACGTAGAGTGTGCTAGCGGACGCGCTCGGCTCCGGGACGGGTACGACTGCGTTAGTGGGCGCCGGGGTAACTTGCGGAATCACCGTTGCATCGTTGTGAGATGGACAATACGTTGTGATGACCGTCTCGTAGTGCGTCGAGACCTGATTCCGGAACGGGCAGTTGGTTACGGTTTCAGGACATGCTGAGATCGTGTGGACGACGGCGCGTGTGATAGTATCCGTGATAGTCATCATTGGGACATCGACTCCATCTGGTCTTTTCATTGCTGATTCGGTGCCATCTGCCTTCGGGTCTTCGCGAGAGGAGGCTTGAGTCCGGACCGAAGCGGCAGTGACTGTCGGCGAACCTTTATGGCCAGGTGCTCCAGGCGAAGAGTCAGGGGGAGGTCCCACTGGATTTAAAGTTGGACCGAGAGTAGACGCGATAGTTGGGATTACGGTCGGCGAGACTGTTCCTCCCGGAAATGTTGCGGAAGATACTGATGTGCTCTGAGGCGCTGCAGCAGATACAGAACATGCGCCGGGGATATTCGCCGCAGCGTCTGGGCCGGTCGGCACCGTAACGAGATTTGACTGTCCGTCGCCACAAGAGATGTAATTGGACATGAAGAGCGCATTATTTGTCTGATCAAACGCGACTGCATAGTCACAACAGTCAGTTTCAGAGGACTGGATGCAAATTGGAAGAGAAAGGGGTGATCTACGCAGTATAATAATAGATAGGACACAGAAGAGGGGTGGAAGATCTTACTGTACGCAGCCCTCAGAAATGTGTCTCCTAAAATCCATACCCCGAGATCTTTGCTAGACCAGACGCCAAGAAAACAGTCACCGCCGCTGTTCCAGATGAAATCGCGGTACGCGACATTGATAGTGACTGGCCCCGTGTCAGAGAGGAAGTTGAAATCGACACTGCCGTCCATGTTCTGAGTCGCGCAGTCGACACGATATCCACCGGATCCATCGGGCTCAGCGCCGGGGAATTGCGCCGCGACTTTGTTGACTAAGGGCTCGGGAAGATGGGAAAGTGTTGTGCCGGAGTCGACGATCACGGACAAGGGGAGATTAGAGTCAATGAAGGGGGTCGATGTCGCGGATCCCGCGGGGCGGTGCGCAAGCGAGTTGAGGGTTATCCGGTAGTGCCTGTCATCGTCAGAAGCCGATCATCCATGTCAAATTTGTGAAAGCACGAGAGCCAAGCAGTGCACTTACGGGTCGTATAGATCCGTGGGGACCTTTTTCAGAAGACCGGAATATTTATTCGTGTCAACGCCGCCGAACACTAGCTCTCCTGTGATAGCACCTGGTGGTATGTTAGGACGCCGTATACCAAGTAGACATCCCCCTTCCCAATCATCGAGAACGAAATCGAATGCTCACTTACCTCCTGGACTAAACTGTTTACCGAGATCCATGCTGAAAAGCTTGGAATTTGAGAGACCCCGAGAAGCTACCGAATCAATCAGGAGAGGATAATTGATGACCCCTTTTCCCTGACCGTGGGCAAGCCCCAAGATTCCGAACCAGACAAACTCGGACGAGTTCGCGACGCCAAACTGTTGTCCATCTATCTTCACGCCTATTATCATGAAGTCTCATTAGCCACGACTCCGTAATAGACCAGCGAACAGTGTGATTATATCCCCTTGCTCTCGACCACGAAATCGAAAGATGGTGTTGACTTACCAGAAATATAAATATCATCCTTATAATAATCACCCGCGACCTGGCCAGAACCATACTTAATCTGAAATTGACTGTTGACCTTGTGGCTGGTAGACGACCGCGCAGGATCATAGTGGCCGAACACTTCGCAAAATTCGGGAACGTTTGACGCCGAGCACACCGGGTTAACCCATAACTCAAACGAGCCGGTGTCTATGAGCACGTCGATAACCTGATTCGTGCCATCTTTACTTGTACCTATCGTTACTGTTCACCTAGTCAGTTGCCATCATATACGCTGCACCACCCCTCTCTTCTTCATCGTTACACTTCTCGTGCCTCTTTATTTTTTCCCATCCCATATAGGACGAAAAGCTGAAGCGTCGAAGTCTCCGGAGGGATAAATGACACAGTAAGGAGAACGAAAGGTCATACGCTCAGCTAGATATGCAGCCCCAAATACGCCTAAGACCTCGGCCCTGAAGAATCGCTTCGCAATACTCGGTGTGGCGATGCCTCTGTGATCGATCCGCCTGAGGGGCATCGAAAGAATCTGGCCTCCGGGGTGCTTGTTGAATGACGAAACATCCACGTCGAGCGTCTCGGGGACTTGCGTGGCATTACCATGGGTACTGTTAAGTGCCACGACCACTGGGGCGAGCACGAAGTATATGACTCCCAGCATTGAAATGATGCGCCATGCCGCCGAATGGGAGGGCGGTGCTTGAAGCGACGACATGTCGAGCCGTCTCTGGGACCATAAAGGAAAGTGAAAATGGAAGAGGTCTGACCTAACTCATCAAACACGAAAGATGTAAATAAAAATGAAGATAAATGGCAGGAAGGAACAAGAAAGCACAAGATAATGACAGTCTGGAGACTTGGACATCGTGAAGCGCGTAGACGCGCGGAATGGAGATCTGGTAGCCGATCGACAGGGACCAAGCGTGGAGGAATGAAGGAGAGGTAGTCGTGCAGCTATTTACTGAGACATTCAATCTAGGGGGGCTTGACGCAGATCCAGTGGCATGGCGCCCATTCCATTGAGCATCGTGAGATCTAGCAGCCCTAGCGAAGTTTTTAGTTCATTCGTATGTTTTACCCAATCTATACTAGGTCATTGATCGGATGAAGGCAATGTTCCGAATAGCCTTGAACAGTAACTCGAATTGTGAACTTTCCTAGACATTAAGGGCGAGTGGAGGGAGCAATATAGCACGCCGTATTACCAGGGAGATGGAATATTGGCGGTACAGAGGCTATTCAATAGTCGATGATTAATGGAAATAGGGTTCTCTGCCTCACCACCCCCCCTTTTAGTCGGCAAAAGGCCGGTTGTGCAATTTAGTCGTGTTATATTGGCGCAGGAGATCAAGCTAAAATTCAAAGTAGAAAATATCATCTACCTGTATCAAATGAGTCCAAGCACAATTGCTTCTTCTTAGTAACGAACCCATCCCCAAAAACGCTCTTGATACCTGCGGCTCAAGAACGACCCAGATTCCTCCATAAACGCCTTGGCTAAAGCGCTACAAGTGATACTTGAAGCACGTGTAATCACATCTATCATGCGCCGCTATTTTCTTCAAACCAGTCGCGCCAGTGCCTGTATTCGGGATACTGCAATGATTCCTTTTTGCCTTGATACCGGACGACCTTGAGGTCAATGTCTTGCCATGAGTCTTTTCGGCCAACCCAGCCGGCCTTCCGCATGAGGCTCACCAGCGTCTCTTCCTTGGTCCAACCTTGCTCCGGTGCCACATCTGGAAGGTAGGTAGCGCCAAATTTTCCGCCACGGTCGAAGAAGCTTATCCGTATTCCGTGGGTTCCGAGCTCCCAATCCATAACGTCGTCGCAGTCCTCGAAGTCAGTTAGAAGCGTGACGGCGACCTCGAGCGACGGCAGCTCGCGCTTTGCAATGGGGTCAAAGCGCAGGTCGTGAATTGCGGAGGTTATAGCGTAGGACGAGATTCCCTCGTCTAGCTCCTGTGCCTCAAATGTGCCAATACATCCTCGAAGCGACGTATGTCCTGATCCCCGAGAGACGGTATTCCACGTTATAAAGAGCGGGGTCTCGGTAATAGGAGGGCGATCTGTAGGTAACGAAGAAGTGGATGTTGCGGGCGTGCTGTTGTCCAGCGAGAGCGTCGAGCCCAAAGACGGCGTAGAGATGCTGCTGGTTGAAGCGGAGCTGTCGGTAGCACGCCGGAACGCCGGAGCGTGTTTCTTGGCGACTATATCGTGATCTACACAGTATTTCTGCCATCCCTCTTCCACCTCTTGGAGGGTTTTTGACTCGCGGTTTTTGAGGTGAGCCTCCAGGGTCTCGAAACAGAAGAGACAATGCGCAACTGTGGCCATGTTGTCTTGTTTGGTGCCCTATTGGCTGCCTGGTTGAAGAAACGAAGGGAGAAGGGAGAATGGCAGAAGTCGAAGAGCGAAGGGCGACAGGGCGCAGGGAGAGACGGAAAAGAGACGGACGGTGGGCAGTCGGTGAAAAGACGTGAAGGGAAAGGGAGATGGCCGAATAGCGTCAGCTGCCTCGATTATCTATTTATTTATGAGGGGCAAAGATTGAAGGAGACAGAGACTATCGTACCATCCCCGGTGGCACGAAGCTAGTCATGTAGAACAGTCGGGTCAACATCGTCGACCCCGCTTCGAGCACTTGGATCCACCAAGATACCCAGGGACAGAAGCCGGCATTAGCGTGCTTAGCCTCACTGCCCCGCTATCGGGCTGAGCCCGCGCTTTTGCCCGCGGAGGGTGGATGGCCACCCAGTCGAGCCAGTGTCGTGCCCGCCACCCTGTACGTGGTATCGATACCTAAATACGGTATCTACTTAGTACAAAGCGCGCAGGCCCGTTTATACAAGTGACTAGGTCCGTTTAATACCCCTGTATGCTAGGTAGTAGGGCTCAACACCAAAGATAACCGTACCTGTGTAAGTGCACAAAAATTCCCTCTGTTATGGCCAAGTCTGCTGACTCGGGCATCAACGCCATTGTAATGACTGGGAGCAAGGCCTGGCAAACGCGCATCCTCGGCAGAATGCTTGGCTTGGGTAAACGGAAGCTCTGAGGCATTCTGACTGTAACCAAACCAAAGGAATCCCAGGCGATTGGTTGTATAGGAATTTCAGTCGGCTTCCCTGCGCTCCCCATCTCGTTAATGAATTCGGCTTTCTGCTCATCAGCCACCAGCAATGATTTCTCCCCTCCCGCCTGGTAGGCCAGTTAAATCCTCGTAATATCGCTTGTCCATGCCAGCCTGTTCCCTAGCAACAGCATTGAAAGGGCCTTTCACGGCTCCCCTAAAATGCTTTTGCACGTTGGAGCGGAAGACCTGTACCGGATCTTCGCCTTCTTGTTGGCAAATCCACGTGAGCCATCTGTGGCCTGTCGTCACATGCGTGATTTCATCGTTGTGAATGACTGTCATGACATCGACGCTCTCCATGTCTCCCGCAGTGCGAAATTTTTCAATCGTCAGCGGATTAATATCGAGGCCGCGAGCCTCGTGGACGAGGGCGATGACACTTATCCTTGCCCGCAGGTCGTGCGCCGTCATGGTAGCAGATTCCCACAGTCCATGATGCACCGGTAAGGCTCCGAAGTGACTACCTAGCTCCTCCAGTCGGGCCCGAAGCAGTGAGAAATGTTTGGCCTCATCATTAGCCACCTTGAGCCAGTCATAGTAGAAGGTCCGGGGTAAGTTTTGAGAAATCGAGTCGCCTGTGGCAGTAGTTTGAAACGTGGCAAACCTTACGCATATATCGATAGCAAGGTCGATGGCCCATTGCTCGATATTGGCAAGGGCGTGCAGCATGGTAATCCTGCTCTTCAGGGATCCTCCTTTACCAGCCTTGGGCATCTGGCCAGGTTTCACTTCTCGAAGATCCTGCCGTGGAGGCTCATCAGGGGCTACTATCGTCCCTGCTCCGAGTTCCATCGGATTCGAGGACTGCTCTCGCGTAGCGAACATGGAGAAAAGGTGAGTTGTGAGTTCAATCTTATGCTCCGGATCAGAAGTATTTAGCACATGGACACACCAATCACACAGTGTAGCCTCAGCACCTAGATACGTGGGCGGGCCATTAGGCTTTTCCCTAGGGCCATGCTTGAACTTGACCTTCTCACTCACAGCCTGAACAGCAGACAGCCGCACGCCTGGAGCCTCTGCAAACTGCAGTAGCACTCGGCCATCTTGAAGACGGACGGGATAAGTGCAGGCTTTGACACCGTAGCTAGACTCGCCGGTATCGAGGTTGAAGTCGTAGGCATGCCAGGGGCACGAGGCGATGTAGGAAGAATCCTCAATGTCTATATGTGCATCGGCCATTGGCCCTCCCGCATGGGGACAAGATGCCTCCATGGCATAATAAATCCAGCCATCGAGGACAGCCGGGGTGTCTGATTGGCTGATTCGGGGCAAGCGAAACAGTATGAGTCGCTTGCCATTTGACAATCTGAGCGCATACCGCGAATTTGTCAGACTCTCGGTAGAGCCAATGTCGATTGATGACATTTCGAGGACAAAAATAAAGAGATAAGAAATAAGACACACTTTTCAGCAAAGGGAGAGGCGAGGACAATATCACTCTCCGACTTAACCCCCGCTGCATGAAAGCCGCCACATGAGGGTAGTTGAATGTAGGCGCTCAATTGATTGCGGTGAAAATATCATGGGCGCTAAAGAGCGTAGCAAAGTAGTGGGGTCAGTGGGGCACTAGCGCAGCCTGAGGCAGTCGCTGCTCGGTAGGTACATACATAGGTACATACCTATATGTATATCTATATCGGCTAGCATGATTCTATTTCCAAGCGGCGTTCGGGCAGCTCTCACACGGGTGGTAACGTTGAATACAGTTTTTTTTATTTCCAAGAGAACAAAGTCTTCATGCGAGAGTCATTTTTCCTAGGCTGCTAACCGTATTTTTACCTTGAATGACGTGTAATATTGAAACTGATTTGATTTCCACCATCCCAAATATATTTGCGCTATTAGGCTAAGGTTACCTTATCTAGCAAATCAGTTAACAGAACATGCTGTGAGATTTATCACTTTTACCTGTCATCCATTCTCCTACAAAGTGGCGGTCTCATCCCAAATCACATCGTTTGCCGTCATGTTTCAACCCCATAAACAGACGCCTTAACCATGACCCCGCCGTCATCCCAAAGTTTCATCTCTTGGCACAGATCGCAGACTATGCCAAGCATCTGTGACGCGGGATCATCCCAACCGGTAGACGAGGAGAAGGCAGTCCAGGCCCCGCGCCCCTCCTGAATCTCGGATGTCAGAGATGATCGGCAAGATTCGTTTGTCTTTGCGCGCAGGTGCTTGTTTGCGGTCCTGTTGGGGCCAGCATGGGGACGACCCTGCGGTTACAACTGGCGTCTCAGACCCCGGTTCCCGCCCCTCCCGGCGCGGCTCTTCTCCATGAAACCCAAGGGATCTGTCCTCGTTTATGTTCCCACGGTAAACACCGTCAACTGGCCTCCAATCAGAAGTTCGGATTTCATCAGCCTTTTTATGTTTATTCAGTGGGCCTCTCACCGTACTGTCATACAGTATATTCCCCAGCCGAGCTTACCAGTCAGGCATTGCCCTTTTAGGCAATATCAAGACTAGACGGGCAGAAGACGGGGCACGAACTCCAGCCGTGATAGTCGTGAGCCCTCTCGGACGCCTCTCGGATCGGTCTCAGGAGACCCCGTTAGTTTCGAGAATCAGTATGACAGCGCGCCGAGGAACCCGTAAACCTTTTTGTCAGTGAAATCCCAGACGACTCATAGATGCTCGCATGATCATACAAAAGGGCCAGTATCCCGCACCATGCCAAGATTGAAATCACCCATCTCTTTCACACTCATCCTTACTGTCTCTTCCTTTTGACCAAACCTTCTCTTCGCTGTAAACATTTTACACTTGCTCGTCGCCGGCCGACCTATATCCTTCTTTAGCTTCGAAGCATCAAAACAAACATCAGTCAAAATGAAGTCCTCCATCGTTCTCTTCGCCCTCTTCACCGCCGCCATGGGCCAATTCGGTATGTGAACCTACACCGAGATAGTCTATACCTTTTGTTATTAACCAGCTACACAGTCAAAGTACGCCGAGGGGGTGCCGACGTTTTCCGCCGACAGGACAGCACTGTCCAAGTTCAGGGTGCCGCCATGACGAATGCAAATGGAGAGGTCATCCCATTCGACGCTGCAAATGTGTACAAGGCCGCGAGCGCAGCTGGCCTATAAGAACATCGAACATACAAATCATTCGCTTGGACGGGCCGTCGACGATGAATCATATATACGAGCCTACCTACCAAATCAGGTGCCAAATCGCTGGAATGTCAGGAATTGGGCTTGAACGCGGAGACCACCACAGCGACATAAAAAAACAGCTGCCTGCCTACCCATCTATTAGTAATAAGAGGGTGAATATGAGGCTTCTGAATAGCCAATACATCAACCTTGACCTATAGAACACAAATCGAGATAATAATAGATCCATACCTCGACCGTTTGGTACAGCGCATGTTTCAAATCTGTAGTAACCTTGGATGTGATCTTGATTCTCGAAATTGTTGACCTGTATTGAATCTTACTCCAAATGGACATTTAACGTAACCCAACACCCATACCACATACTAACACTCCAAACCCGAGCTTATGATGAGTTTCCAAAGGCAAAGAAAGAGAGGGCATGTTAACAAGAATTACTACATGGAAAAACCAATAAGGTAGCCTACAGTAGGTAAAGGCTAAAACTCCGAGTAGAGATCCGGTAAGCATTACCACAAGAACGCCCACACCGCACAAAGCGAACACATGCATGCATAGATCATCATCACACATTTCATCCGTAAACCACCCTATACGCAAAGTAAATCACAACGCCTGGCTCATCCAAAAGCCCCAGAAATAACCAAAATATGAATGACAGTCTTTCCGACTTCACAGCTGGCCGAATGATTTCATAAGATTTAGGGTATCACGAATCTCTCGCCCGCTTCCGCGTCCCAAGCTCAACATCCTCGAGCCCCTCAACATGCTCAATCCGCGAAGGGCTAACGCGTCCCCCATCCTCCTCATCGCTCTCCGCCAACAGCGCCTGTTTACTCTCACTAACAGCCCGTTTCCTCGTCCCCACTTTACTCTTGCTCGCGGCGTGGTCTTCCTCCTCATGCGCCTCAGGCACACTGTTCAGGCTATGGCCGCGCGGCAGGTCCTCGTCCGGCGGCGTGGTGACGGTAAGGGAGATGCCGCCGACGAGCGCCTCGAAGCTCGTCTGTCGGCCGATAGAGGCCACGCGCGGCCGCGAGGGGTGGTGCGCCGCCTGTACTGCGCCGGCGCTGACCGTCTCTCCGCGCGTGCTGGTTGTGGGTTCCGGGGATAGATCCGTGAAGCCGAACTCGTCGCCCAGCGCGCGCTTGACGTCGTCCTGGAGCAGGCGCTGGCTGGCGCGGCGCGCGACGTAGTCTTCGAACTGTGTGTCTCGCTTGTGGTCGTAGCTCACGCGGCGCTCCTGCGTCGCCTCGAGTGACGGCGAGGGGTGCGGCGAGACGCTTGCAGGCCGGCTGAAGGAGAGCGAGATGCGGCGGCTGCCTATCGAGACGGAGCGGCCGCGCGTCTGTGCGTCGGGGCCCGTCACTAATGTTGTGTTGCCCAGGGGCGCGTTTGTCGGGTCGTAGGGGATAGGGGGGCTTAGATGCGTGGAGAAGCGGTCGTCGACGCCTTCCTCGATGCCTGTGAAGCCGAAGCTCTTGTGATTATGGGGAAGGTGGTAGTCATCGTAGCTTAAGAGGCGATTGTAGATGATTACAGCGTAGATTAACGGTATGATAGTAAAGAATCTGATAGGTATCTTGAGTTAGTGCGGCTGGTTTTCGAAATGTGCAGAGAAAGAAAAGAAACACCGACATTAGAGCAGCATCAAGACCCAGTCCTATGGCTGAGAAGTTTCTATCTTTCCGTTCGACATAGATGACGATGTCGAGAGCCAGAACGACGGCCGATAATACCATATTCAGGATGCAGCCAAACAGTAAAGGCACAGGCGTCAGCACCTCGGCGATAAATCTTGCTATTGCGATGAATGTAACAACCAGTGAGACGAGCGAGAACGCTATGTTGGCTACTTCCCATCTGCAATATGTGTCAGCACTCCGATTCGTTGTTTCGAATACCGAGATTTGATGTTTGGTTGTGAAAGCTACTCCAGGAAAAGCGGGTGGTTTCATGACAGAGCACTTACACAAACTCAACCACCGGCACATTCCCCTTGTCATCCTCTTCTTCCCAGGTATTCACCGTACGCGACAGGCGATAAGAGAACAAGCCCATTACACTCAACAGGATGAGTATCTGAATGAACCAGGATGGTAGCATCACCCTCTTCTTCCACCCGGACCGCTGGAAGTGGGCATTGTCGCGATGTGAACCCAACATCCTCTAGTGTATGTCTCCCGACCAATTTCTCGGGCCTTCAATTTCTTCCACCGGGACACAATTCTGTTTCTGCCTCCACAAGCTCTTCCGGCTATTCGATCGTCCTGTGGATTCAATGAAGCGCTAGACCCAAGCAATACGTTAGGATGTGTGATTTCCCGACGACCTTTTTTTTTTCTTCAAAGAATGTCGTAAATCCTATGTCATAACATGGTCCTCGTAAAAGTCATGATCTGTTTCCTTCGAATGTCTCGCAAGACCTGGCAGCGGCGACGAGCTTATTCGTTCCTTAAAGTCAGCAAACACAAGAGCGATGAGCTGAGAGACCGGGGGTGCACGGCTTCCTATATAAGCCACTGGCAGCCAGCAGCAGAGCCAATGGAATGGTTGAGCTAAGACCTGACACCATTTTTGAGGCTGGGAGGCGTCGGATCGTACACTACGCTAGATTGGCGCCAAACAGGTACATAGCCTCCCACTAAGGTAGTCCACCGCGCAGCGGCACCATGCCCGGTGCTGTGTGTGATGCGTAGACCTGGTTAAGGGTACCACAGCGACATGATGAAATAGGACGAAGGCGGACCAACGGAGTCATTTGGCTGGTTGAGTCAATTTGCGAGGTAAGACGCAAGCCCTTTGACGTGTACAGGTGAGCACAGCCCTGTCTGTTGGAGTTCGAAAGCCCGGTGGACTTAGACGGTGGACCCCAGGACGAATACACCGAGTACTACTACTGTAGTCTGTAAGTAAGTCCTCGAGTCAATAAAGCCAAGACCATGTATGCCCCTGTTGTCACCCCAACAATACCTATTCACAGTACTGTAATAATAGATTGTTTAGGGCAGTTGGCTAAACCTACAGCACTAGTTTGCATAGTATCCCTATTTTTCTGATTTGATTATGGTCTCGACGATTGACAGGGTCTATTCCAAGCCTTGTAGGGGATAGCGGGGTCAAGCTGTTGTTCAGCTTACATGGCGTGGCTGAGTTCACTGTATGCTGGCTGAAGGTCCGGTGCACACCTGGGCACTTAGTGATCTTCATTGGGACATGAGCCTAAACCTAAACAGAAAACAGCCGCTGCTCAAGATAGCTATTCGAGTGCGCGCACAAAATGTCACCGAATGAAATGGCTATAGTAGACTTGTGAAAAGATAAAATCTGGTCACAATGGTGTACTTCGAGTGTAGGTATCTTATTGTAGAAGAAAAGTCTTTGGACTACCGTATATTACCCAGTTAACAGCCCAAAAGGCGGAAATTGTATGGAACTCCACTGCCCAGGCTCTTGGGAGCGCCAAGTCGTGGGGCCCTACTAGCGTATAGACCCTAGTAACGCCGGTTCTTGCTTGTCTGGGAACCGAATCAACCGATAAACGCGCTCAGAGCAGATTCAGAGAATAGACGTTCATTTGTCTGTCAGTTTTGCTACACCAAAACTTGAAATATACCAACTTGGTTAAAATAAACAATCGCTACTGCTCAACACAGACTCGTGAACTCGAAACTCGGTTGTAAAGTTGGTTGTGGAAGTCATTTCCCTTGCTTGCGGCGCAGCGCCTTATGAGAGGAGATTAATGGCAGCAATAATGCAGCACCAGAATCGCCAACAATGCTACTCAGTTTGTCGGTGAGTGAACTAACATGGAACGAACGTGGGGAATGTCGCATCGACGTGAGTCTGAGGCTCAGCGGTATTAGTGAACATATCTGCGGTATCGGACTTTCCAGACCTTTCCCATACCTACAGTATGTACACGTATCAAAAATACAACAGAAAAATAATGCGAAAAGGTTTGAAGGATTACCCGAATGCCAATGTAAGCCGGACAAACGAATCATAGCTCCGGCGCTGTAAATTGCATCAGGACCATGCCTATAGCCTTAGGTAAGAATTTATAGAGGCCAGTCCCCATGCAGTTAGTTTGCCAGCTAGCCTTCTAAATATAGAGTCACCCAGGGCTCTGGCCTTACACAGTAACTACCAAAGCATCCCGACCCGCCCCATCTCGACATTTCAACCGACTCAAGAAGCGGTGGGAAAGGTAGGTATGTACATGTACATCTATGTTTATGTTAGTTGAAGTGTGATTGATAGAAACAAGCTCGGCTATTTTCTCTTGTCTACTTATATACTCTTCTCCCTAGCGTCTACTAGTATTGTCTCGGCAGTGAATGGTTTCAATACCTACCTTTCTGTCACTTTTTTAATCCCGATTACCTCATCTCCAGCCCTATCGGATGATAAATCCGCCAAGCCGGAGACGCTTGTGAGGGGCACAGAAAACCTTGGAAGCGTCGCTTGCCCTACGCAGTTGACAATGTCCTTGTTTCTTCCAGTATCACAGTGACAAGCCGAGATTGTCTGTGCCACCCTCGTCCCGAATGATTTTGTTAAAGCTAGCTCATCCAACATAACATGTGATAGTGCATATCCTTCCTGCTCCTGTCCTGTGACGCCTAAGGATCTGATTGCTCTCAATGTGCGGCGTCGCTTTCATCCAGACGCTTTATCTCTGTCTATGCTTCAGGAATACCTAAGTGATGATCTGATTAAATGAGTTGTAGGTATATAAAAAAAAATTGCATGTCCTACACTTCTTTCTTACAGGTCCAGCCAGGGGTATCGCGGCCGTAGTTTTTTGACCAATGCCCTAACGCGCTCCAACTGATGTGTGGGCTGTCACACAGATGTCCTCCTAAATTAGCTGGTACGTAGGTCTAGTTGTCGGCCAACATCAGAAGACAAAGCATGCGCCATTGAGAGTTGCAATGATGAGTAGTTTGACAAGCAAGCTAATTTAGTGCGCATAGTGTGGGATATCTATTTCATAAAATAATTTGGTGACGCACCCACCTGGTTCTGTGCAAGATACCGATAGAAGATCTAAAGGGCCGACAGCGACACCCGGTATACCTGGGACATAACATCTAAATACTACCATTCTCATCATGATCGGTAGCTGTAGGCCAGATTTAAGTAACGCGGAATAGTCGCGTATTTTCTCTAAAGTTCGCGACTCCCTCGAGTTTGAACATTGTTTATAATGCGTCCCCAATGAATAGCAGCTCGCTTGCCAATGTAAAGTCCAGAGAAGATATATCCATCACCTAACCAAGACATCAGATGTCCGAGGCCGCCGCATCTCATAAAAATAGCCAAACCAGATATCGTCTCTTTTCGGCCATACCTGATCGAGCTTGGAACATCCACTTGTAATTCACGTCAATGGACTCTTCACGAAGACAATCACCCTCTCTTATCATCATTTAAGGGGGTCTTCATGCTACATGGCCGAACATAGTAATTGAGCTTGGAAGAACCCGAATCTTGAAGCTAGTGAGTGAATCAGGAAAAGGGACTTCGAGGAGGTGGCTAGCGACTGTATCCAGATACCTTATTGACTGAAGCTCACTTCGACATCAACAAATCACATTGGCAGGTATTCCAACCATCTACCCAAAGCATTATTCTTCGTGGGGAAAGCCAACACTACCGGACAATTCGCCACGGAGCACAATCTTGAAGCCAAGATTTGAGCATCTACTCCTCTTTCTATTCAGACAGAGACGGTTGACACGACTAGATCCAATCTCAGCCCAGTTCCTCAAGATCTATGACGCCAATCGCTGTCTGTCGAATTCGATTGACTCAGTCCTAGTGAGCCAAGCAACTCAATATTCCACGCATGATTCAGCCATCGCCAGCCCGTTTGCCGGCATGAAAAAAAGCCGGCGCCTCAAAACACGCTGTCTCCGACCGCGCACTCATTTCCACATAAAAACATCCGTCCCTCGACAAACATAGCCCATCATCTCCGATCATTCCCACCACTCAGGGCTGTCCACAGCGAACACATACAAGAAACGACAACCCACACAGTACTTTCACAATCCTCTAACCACCTTCGCCAACTATAGGCTTTCAGCCCTCTCGTCGCGACGAACACTCCAAAATCACTAATCAGACTCGCCCGCAACACTCTCTGCAAACCCACGCACCCAAGACAAAATCACGACCACCGACCGCATTCCAACACCGCAGACCAGAAACACAATAACAGCGACATCGCGTACCAAATTTCCCCGACTCTTCTCGATCTTCGTCAATTGCGATACCCCAATCTAAGCCTCATCCAGCAGCTCCATACACGAACTCGACATTATACCACACACCCTAAGCACCACAAACACACAACGACATCACACCCAAGGTAAATAAATACACCAGCATCATATATCGATCCCACTCCACTTTCCGACGCCATTAAATTTGAGATTCTCGAGTTACAGGCACCATTCCCGTTCATTTTCGTTAGATCACAGCAGACCTTTTCGCCGCGTAGATCAGTACACCAACCCCAACCCCAACAGGCAGTCGTCATAGCCGTATAGCCGTAGTTGAATAGACTACCATTGATTAAAGTCACAAGCCGTTCTAATTTAATATTTTCTCCTCTTCTGCCTATCCGATTCGCGCAAGTAGCCTCGTAAGCATATCATTCCGCCCTAGGTAAAAAAAAATGTAGAAGCTTTGTTGCCTATTCTCTTTCGTTCTACAGCCAACACTCTAGAAGGCAACATATAGAGCCATTTGCCCCCATCATATTTAGGTATTTAAAAGTGGAAGTTTCCTGAACAGCCATCGCAATTCATAAAATAAGCGTTATTGTGAACACTACGATAGGCCGAGCAACACACTTGAAGAAAGGATCTCACTCGTGGAATTGATGATACGTCTCACTTGTGGTCAATATATAAGCTGTGTCGGCAGTATTAGCGCCATTCTTGGAGCTTTCACGAAGGTCAAAAGAGCCAAATTATTAATACAGCGGGGTCTTCCATTATCTATCTACTGGTATTTGCTAATCTCATGGTGGTAGGAGCGCAATAGCTCAAATTTGACTCTGAAACTATATAGCACATGATCCTTGAGAGTTAGACAAGTCGATAATATTGGAAGAATCCCCAGAAAAGAAATGGGACAGGACGCCTGTCGAGAAAGGCCGAAGAAAACGATGTCTGGTTGCTGTGAGAACTATAGAGCAAAGCGAATCGTGAGATGAGAAGTCCGACCAAATTCAACCAAGAATGCTGCGTGTTGCATCATGTTTAGGGAGTCGAGGAAATGGACGGTAGTGACACAGGGGGAAACGTCAGCGTAACTAGCCTCGTGGTGACTCCAGTTGCAGATGTGGTTCCTTGCAGGATTCTGCCTCAACCGGTCAAATGACTAGCAAGAAACGGAGCGTGCGAAAGGGCTGATTTGGTTTGTCTTTTTTTTGCATTTATAATATTTTGGCTGTGTGGGAATTAATGGGGTCCATAAACTGGTGAACCTGCAAGCTATTAGTCAAATTGACTGGACCTGAGAAGCAATAGTATGGAAGGTAACGTACCTCTGCATGGCAATACGTTTGTCGAAAAGATCTCAGCTCATAGGATCCGAGATCCGAGATCCATTCGAACATAGTGATCACCAGAGGTGATGTATATTCTGTCCGAGAATAATGCAACGCAAATAATGAAATTGAGATATGAGACTGAGCTCAATAACCTCGCTGGCGTGAGGCAGACATGGTTGTGGAAAGGTGTGAGGTTGAAGATAATGCGCGGAATCGGCTCACAGTTACAAGTAATTGTGGCGAGAAGCGCGACCAGAGCCAGAAGCCGAAACCGATAGATAGATGACCAGAGAATATATGATCGAGTTGCCAAATTACATGTACCACATGGTAGTATTCATAAATGCAATTCGTTCGGGAGGTATGCCTTCGCTCTTCATAGGCAGTAGTGGGGGCGGCTCGCTTAGGTTGGACTGTCCAGGATATACATCTGAAGCGTGCTTGGCGGTAGGATATCCTTCTTTTCCACCAACATGCTCCCTTTGACTTGCATGGATATTCTCGTGAGCTCTGGCGCGATTGGAGGCAACGTGAGCGTAGTAAACTGAGGGATGCAGTGACACTGGAGTGGTAGACCTTGCATATTGATAGCATTGCTGATAAATCATCATTTGCAGATCTTCCGGCTTGATGTTTGCGTCGTCATAAATGACTTGGTAATGGACAGGGCGAGCTGTGCCCTGGATTGCTACATGGGAGCACAGATAGAAATCGAAGTGGTGGGGATGGGTCGCATCACGCTCCACCAGGGTTCCTGGCAAAGCGTTCGAATTTCTGTCACCGGACGAGTTATCACCTGGTTTAGGGAAGAAGCGAATGTGGTGTCGCTTGGTGGCAATTATGACTGTAATCTTTGGGTTTCCAGCGTTGCACTCTCGGAATACCCGGCGGATTCCGCTGACCTCTATTTCAATAACGCCTTGGAACTGCCCCTCGTCAACTCCATCACGAAAGTAATATACGTGTTGAGGAGCTACTTTGTGAGTGTTCATCCAAAATCGTAACAGCGGAGTGAACATCCCATGGCTAGTAGTTGACTGCAGTAGTTCTGCTCTATAGCCATTGACCTCACAGGCTGCGGCGTAGCGAGTGGCGTTTTTGTCCATAGACACCGTCAGTGCTGCTAAAGATGGAGCCTGGCTACCAGGAGAGGCGTGAGAAACGTCGACGCCAATCATCATGGTAGGACACTTGAAAAACGGACTGCCTTGCCCAGGTCCAGCGACCTTGCAAGTTACGCCGCCTAACTTGGCGTTCACCTTCATTGCCACGTTGCTCATATATTGGGCATTGGCCTTTTTAACGTGACCGGCTTGCAGCACCTGAGACGGGCAGCACCACCTGCAATCCATGTTCTTCTTGATACGTTCGTATACGAGAGTATTCTTGGTAGGGACAACAAAGAATATCATCTGTGGAAAGCTCTTGAACTTGTTGCCGATCACATTCCAAGCCTCCTTGCAAATCTCACCGTAGTCACCAATACTGAATGGGATTTGGACAACGTGGAGAGGTGCTCCAATGTTTGCCCCATGGTTCCGGTATGTCTGCGTGAACTTCGAAGCAAAAGCTTCTGCTTCCTGCTTTGTGCAAGCAGTTCCGCACACTACTAGTCCCCATGAAGCGATCTTGTTTTGGTTGGGTTCAAGAAATCGCTTGCCACGTAGATCCCATCTCCCAGAAACTCCTGGGTTGTGCTTGGCATTTCCGGCGAATTGGATCTCTGGGTTTTTTAAGAGTCGTGCATTCGTTATATGCATATTGTTTGAGACCTTGATGCCAAATGCGTTCAGATAGGGATCATGAGGAAGGTTCAACAGTTGGAAGCCTTCCATAATGTCCTTTTTGCGCTTATCCGGACGAGTAACTGCAAATTTGATCATTGCAGCGGTCTAAATCATGTCAACCAAGTCAAACTTTACGGAGAGAGAGAGAGAGAGAGAGAGAGAGAGAGAAGGCTAGGTATATGACTTACTTGGGCAGGGTCGAGCTTGTGTGGGTAGCGTTGAAAATCTGCAACATTGCAGAGTTCCAGAGGGAAAAAGCCTCCACGGGTTGTTTCAATGAGCGGTAGTTTTGGGTACTGAAGTCGAATCGAATACTTTTCGAGATAGTAATCGTACACGATGGTTTCTTGTTCGCTGTCATCAGGCATTCTCTTTTGGAACGTAATGTTTTTAGAATGACCACCTTCTTGACCGTACTTTTCGTCGAAGATGATGCTCTTGATGGTGTAAATCTTCTTCTGTTGCTCTTTACCGCGGTGTCTCACAACAAACTTCAGCTTCCAAAGTCGTCGTAAAAGACGAAATGCCTCGGACTGTCCAGGTTTCCCATCTGGTGTTCGGACAGGTCGAAGCTGCTCAGCGAATTCCAGGTAGTCATCTTCGTTAGGAATTAGTATTAATTCTCCCAAGCAAAAAAAGGAAGAAATAAACGAAGATAAAGGTCATACGGTTACTCCACTTGTCGCTATGTGCATTGTACATGCGTAGAGCTATCTCTGCAACCGTTTTAGTTGTCCAGAAGGCTGTATTAGCAGTATCAACGTTGATCATGAGGTTCTTCGCCTAGGTTTGCAGACATTAGCCTAGGTACTATAGCTTAGAAAGTTTTATGCTTACCTGGCCAAGCCGAATTGCCGAGTAGTAACCTTTACGGGCTTCAACATAGGGACTGAGAGTAAAGCCTTTGTCTTCCGTGGGGTAGACGTTCCGACGAATGCTGATCATTGCCCCAGATGAGGTCTGTCGCATACAGTGGTCAAAGAAATCTAGTGAAGTTAGCAAATATCTATTATAAAATGATTTGACATTGCGGTTGTACTTAGGCATTCAAGAAGATGGTTGTCCCATCCGATTCCGCCTTCAAGGTATCGCTGCACGTAGGCCAAATTAATCGTAGTACTTAGTTTAACTCGGAGGTAATACACGCCGGTGCTCCCAACTCTTCTCTTGTTGGGCTGGCCTGCGTCAAGATCGATCGAAACGCGAAACTCATTGCGCTCAATCTGTTTGGAAGACCTAATAGATTGTTAGCTTCTCAGGTCTTTGCGAGCATTGTTGTAAGTTATACCATGCTAGCTTGTTGCCATCGTATAGCCACACGCCACCAGCTCTAGCCTTAGCCTCTTGAACAGGCTGCGAGTTCCAAAGTTTTGTGACCAATGCCTTAATGTTTTTAGTCGGCTCGGGGCTGACCGACACCTATGTGTGAAGTTAGTATCGCCGACTGCATATACGCAAGGCTGATAACTTACATCATATTGGTAGACCTTGTTGTTTGAAAAGTCTCTGACCGGGAAAATGTTCAACTGCACTTGGATCGGCTTGCCCTGGCTATTGAAACCAGGGCGGCGGGTGAATCTGCTCTTCTCGGGATGCTAGGAGTATTGTTAGCATTGCGGCAAAAACAATAAATCAGCTATTCCGATTATCCGTATTCAAACAAGGGTCGTGACGAGGCCAAGAGCTTACCTCCATATACGCCTCAGCGGGTAAGTCAATGCGCTTTCCGATGATATCCACATCGCGGAATGGCTTCTCTCGTGCTGGGTCGTATCCGAGTGGTTTGGGTGCGAAGGGGGAAGCGGCTGGAGATCCATGCGGAGGTCGAGGGGGGGAGCCAGCTCGGGAGCCAGCCTGAGAACCCGAGGCTGATCCACGCTGAGATCCGCCAGCTGATCCACGCGGTCTGTCTGATGCTCCATCCAGACTCATAGCAGAGACCCTTTCAAGGTCTGGGTTACGGGGAGCAACCGGTTTGGAATGCTGAGAGTTAGACATTCTGATGATGTGTGCTTAGGAGTTCGTTAATAAGTCGATCTATGGTCGTATGTCAGTTTAGTCCGAGAAAGGTATGGCGTTTGTGCGCATCAAGAGATATCAAGGCTTGGACGATTCTCAATTGGCCGCACAATCAGTTTAGATGGAGAGGCACAAACGTGAAAAAGATAAGAAACAAAACGTGTAGAAGAAGGGAAGGTGGTGAGGTGAATAGCTCGAAGATGTTACCTGCAAGGCGGTTCGGGTAGAGACCAAGAACAGTCGGATGCAAGCGTGCTGAAGAGGGTCTGGGACGTTGTAGAAGGCAGTGGACTTTTAGAAGGCTGCCGTGCAGAGGAGGAGAGGAACCCGCCCTTCTTAGGAAGGCGCCCACATGTAGATACACACAAAACATGAGGCAGCAGCTATGGAGGTATCTATGTATTGCCCATAGAAATCGAGGGGAACCAGAAGAAAAGAAAGCACATACCTCTGAGAATTGAGACTTGCTAAGCTGCGAGAGCGGGAAAGGTGTATGATGTAGTTGTAGAGGTTGTTGATGCCGGGATGGTCGATGTGGCCGAGTGCTGACGCGGTAAGACGCGGGGGACAGGTGCTGAATACGCACACCTGCCTACTGAGTGACAGTGTCAATGAACCTGTCGATCCTAGAGCGGCTGTTCTGCTTGACGACTATCGAGTGCTTAGTACGCGATGTGAAATGACAGTGGCTAGGACAGCGTTGCAATTGTGAATGTGTCGATGGTCAGATTGGCCAGATATGTGTCTGCCCTGTTGATGTTGCACAGTGATCAGACGGGATGGCAGTCAAGCTGTGGGTGGATGAGAAGGGAGTGATGGGAGTTGTTTGTTGATGGGAGTAAAGGTCAAGAGAGTGGCGGGACGGACGAAGATGGACACAACGGACGACAACTGTTCTTGTAGGACGAGAGACTTGCTGGGCTTACCTCCTGTTGTTGGCTGTTGCAGGTGTTGGTTGCTTCAGAGTAGTAGTTGGAGTGTTTGGAGTTGGTAATGGTCGAAAGTGTGTGGATGGGTATGTAGGTAGGTAGGTATGGGATGGAAGGGTTGGTAGGGTGGTAGGGTGGTAGGGTGGTAGGAAGGATGGAAAAGATGGGATAGGTGGGATAGGTGGATACCTAGGTAGGTGGAAAGGGTGCAAAGGAAGAAGGAAAGGAAGGAAGGAACGAGAGAGGGAGGAAGTGGAAGGACTGGCTTAGCAGGACGTACCTAAAGCCCAGATTTATACTAGGCAGGTGGGAACCAACTGGTTTAGAAGAGACAGCCGAACAACTCAGCAGCAGTGAGAATGATACTTGAACTTAGATGCGTTGCTAGTATGTGGATGCTGTTTGTTGGATGGTTCAAGCTAGCACAGCAATTGACAAACGAAGATGTGACTGTAGAGTCTAGGGCATATCAAACAGGATAGTGGGAGACACACAGTCATGGAACTAAAACTAAGTACGACTTTCTGGACTACACCTTTACTAAGTTGTGTATATTTTTGAGAATGGGTAAGTAATATTGTGTAAAATACCTATCTTCTGAGCACTGCACCTCATTTGTCTGATTTACAACTTCTTATTTCGGTTCTGATTGCTACCTACCTTAGGTACTCATGACTCGTGTATCTTAATCCCTAAGGTATGATTGGAGGTGAACATTGGAGTTGATTGGTGCCCAGCAACTTCAGTTTGTATTGGCTCTTATACAAGGAAAGTGCATGTTTTTCGTCTGTCTTCTAATACTGTGCAGCTGTATCCAGCTGATAGGTAGAATGATAGTCATGGCCCGTGTCACTGTTTTGTAGAACTCGGTGAATAGGAGGTAGGTAGGTATATTGAGGGGCAGCGTACGATTTGAAACAATTGCATTAAATGGGAAATGGTGATATCATGCATTTGCGGTCTTCAAGTGAACGAGAAGGGACGGATGGAAAGGTGACAGATATGTATATTAACAAGATACTATTTGCCCCAAGAAAGAGGGACAAGTTTATTGTTAGCGTACAGGAATATTGTACCAGTGTCGTTTCGTCTACCTCTTCTACTGGGTGTTTGATAACGCGGGAAAGAAAAAGAAAAGGTTACAGCTGATATCGATCTGAGATACGATACTTGAAATGCCTCGCTTTTGTTATGCGACCTCAATATTGTGTTTTGTGACATTGTTTGTCTACCCATTGTTTTCCATGATATCAAGAGAGCGGCCAACGTAGATAGATAATTCTAAATTCAACTACTATGACCAAATTAAGGACGCGATTGAGAAGTTAAACAGACCCCTTCTGTTCTGAGTTATTTTCTGATAGCACAGGACAGTGGCACTGGTCGATGTCAGTCTAATCTCTTTGCACATATTACAGTGTAAAAGGGATTTGATGTGTGAGAGATTCGCTTGCCCAACCAGTAAACCTCCACCTAAGCCTATTCACCTATTTCGTATTCTTACCGACTCACTAGTAAAGCAGCATATCACAGACATATCGCCCCCAAAATACAGTGTCCTCAGCTAGTACAGTTCTAGATGTTGTCATAACGATGAACATTTCATAAGGTATTCAGCCTATTATTACAAGAGGCTGTCATATTGAAATTCTACAGATTTACATGATGGACAATCTATAGTTGTGCTCCTAGTTGTGCGGCAAACAGCTCACTACCCAGCCACCTTTGACCCCAGAAGTAATCACGCTACTCCAAGCTCGAAACGAGGAACAGCGAAGAAAATCTGTGCTGTACAGCTCAACTACCGCCATGAGCTGATTCCTGATATGTCAACAGTAGGTAGTCTCTGAGTCCCTTGATCTCGTCCAGGATGCTGACCTCGGATTCTCGCCGCCTGGGCCATACGGTTCCTTGGACTCAGACTATCCTCCTGCGCACACGTTTCGACCCCGTACTTCGATTGCCAGACGAATCCCACAACGCCCGACCATCTCACGAGGACAAGCCGCGAATGATGATTGAATGACCCGTGATTTATCCGGATGTGAAGAAGAAGGACAAGGGAGTAAGGAGCAAGATACTACACAAGAGGGTGATGGCCATGCGTATTGCTGCAGCACATCCCATCAGGCCCACCATGGCTCATGGTATCGAGACCAGTGCAGACTTGACATCAACGACGCAGAATAAGTCAACTCTCGCCAATACAGAGGTCCTTGATATTTTCATTATCTTGTTCTGCCGGGCGGATTGTAATATCTATCGAACCACTACACATGTACAGGTACACAGCCATTGCGCATAATAGGGGCTCATTCTTCTTTTGTTGAAAATTATACGTGGCCTATACGTATGAATGTCTCTATTTCATCTCATGGCACCTCCCACCAATGCAATACATTCTTAGAGTAGCTCGAGAACCTATAAAAGTCGGGTTAGATACAAATGCGTGTTATTTTGTCCTGGTGGTCTCAGCAACTTTATGAAATGCGGAGCGAGTGAAAGCCAGCGTCTATATTGGCAGGATGCTTCAACGCACTAACCGATACGCCTACGTTAAGAGATCATACTTGACGGCTTTAGATATCTAGGTTAGGATCACAAGCAAAGTCAAACTACCAGTGGAAGATATCATTGGTGGATTTAAAGGACATCCCGGGAATCTACTGAAGTATCGTAGGAGAGACGTAAACATTGTATGAGCAAGGAGTAACCATCGCATTTCTCATGCCTTCGCGCCTGCCTTTTTAACTCTGCCCAAGTCCGTTCCGCGAGGCGCGCAGAGTTTATTAACACGACGATGATCCAGATGTGCCTCGTTTCACTCTACTCGTTAATCGAGATAGCACAAGCTGAGACAGTAAAAGAGCACAAACTAGATGAACTCATACGAGTCCGTGAGGCTAGGTAAGGCATAGTTGCCTATAATGAGCACGATGCTATTCCAATATTTTATCCCCTCGATCTCTGATTTAATAATACCTTCTCCTTATCAGCAAACTAGACTCGTATTTAAAGCAGAGTGTCTAACATAATGCACATTAAACATCACAAAAGGGCAAATCGATATATAGCAATGTACTATTAACACAATTTTTATTTATTTTTGCAAATATACACTAACTCCTGGGTCTTTGGATATCTGGCCAGGGAAATAGTGCAGAAGTCCCCGAGTGCGTAGTCCTACATAAATTTAATACACAAAGACAGTTCGACTGGGGCGATTAGTTCGACGTCTCCCACCAGGCCAAATCATAGAGACACTACCGTCTCCTATATGTAGTTATACCACCAAAACGACCGTGATCTGGAGTACCATGCTACCTATCCTCTGCATTTTCCACGTTACATAATAGCGTATGTATTTATGGTCCATACGGCTAGGGGTATACCAGATACCCTCCGGGTTGATCACCTAGGCTGGTACGGCTTCTGGAAGGTCGATTTAGCGATGCTATCTTCATTCATGAAACGGCCAAATGTTGAACGAGTCGTAAGTTACTCCGTTTGGTTAAGCGCTACATCGTGAAGTCTTCTTAGCCGCCATTGGTGCTAGCTGCCACGCAAGTTTTCGCTGTGGTTGGATCTCACGAGGGTAGGCTAATAATAGGAGCCAGGATAGGGTTGGGGCTGAGCGGGGTGAGACGCAGCATATTGAGATGTTACATCAGGATAGTTATGCGGCCAGCCGGCGTAAGGATTACCGGGCGGTGCTTGAAGATGTGTGATGGGGTTGAACGGGCTTGGGCCAGGGGCCTGATATGTCGCTGGAGGAGGTTCGTATGACCCGCTGGAGCCTGGACGGAGGGGCGAATTACGGTAAGTAGATGAAGCTTGAGCAACTGCACGAGCAGCGCCGGCATATGGACTGGCGGGTCGACCCGTAACACCAGGTGAGTCTCGTCCTGAGTACTGGTAAGGTGTGTAGTCAGACGATGCCGGGCGAGTGTGTGCACGAGATGATTGCTGCTCGCTTTGTGCTTTCCAATCAGCGTAATTTGGAACATCCGTTTCACGAATCAATTGCACCATGCGCTCAGGCTTAAATCGATGTGCATGAAAAGTATTGGCGGGAGGAATTAGCCCCAGAAGAAATGTGATATCTCGTGGAATGGGAATGGTCGCCCCTGAGGCTGTTATGCCGCCTTGTCGACGCTGTTGGTCGAGCCTACGGCCTGCGGCGCCCTTAAGCGGAGAAACTCCCCTGGCGATCTTGCGGGGTGGGTTATAATCATCTACCTCGTCCGTCTGGAATGGCCGTTTCGGTGAGTTCAAATTACCAGTGTTGACGGGCAAGAATTGTGGGCGTGGGCTGCGCTCAAGTTGAGCTATAGGCTGTGGAGTATTGCGGGCAGAAGATGATGCATCTTCGACAGATTGGAGAATGGCTGCCTTGGGGCGCATTTGCTGTGCAGGGGAAACGATGACTCGAGCGGAGATAGGGTCAAATCTATCAGTAGCAAATCGGGCGGTGAATGGTGACATGCTCGACTCCTCGGGAAACAGCTCAGCCATCTGTTTCTCGAGCTCTTGTACTTGAGTCAACTCGCCATATCGGGCTTCGTACGCGTGAAAATAATCATAGAGCGGTTTCAGTTTATGAGTTAATTCAGGCTTTTCTTTAAATCGTTTGACCGTTTGAGAGAAGACGACTCGAGCATCTGGGTAGAAAGTCAGTAGTAGAACATAGCTTTCGTGAGGCTTAGACTTACTTGTAAAATCGCGTCTCGCATGCAGGTGCTTGAGATACTCGACAAAGAAATGTTCTGATTCTGGGAATAGCTTAGATCCACGTTCAAAGATTTTAGTAGCAACTGCATCTTGGTATATATCCCACTCGATGTGTGCTACCGCAATGTAAACTTCGCTGGTTAGGCGGCCTCTCCCGCGTGCCTCGGTGAATATTCCTCGCAGACCAGAAGGCGGTGAGCCTTTACCCTGGCCTTGGAGCCGTCTACAAGCTCGAGCAAGTGCAATCCAAAGATGCGATATTTGTTGTGATAACATTTGAATTTGAACCGCGAATCCATCTTGTACTGCTTTGACTCTGTCCTGTTTTGATATTGTCAAAGTAGCATTTTCTTTAATTTCGCCTTCATCATCGTCTTCATCGCCCCCGGCAGCTTCGTTTGCGGCTGGTTCCAACGCGGTGTCCTCCTTTATTTTCGCGACAGCCGAAGTTTCCTTCTCTTTTAGCTTCTTGATCATTTCGTACAGCGTGTTGAGGACTTTATCATAAGGAGCCCTCACAGCCTGCGCCAAAGCGGCCTTAGCTTCCTCGTCCTCGCCGGCGCGTTGATTCAACTCAATGTAATCAGCATACTTAAGTGCTAGAAGAACGCTTTCTGGATTCGCAGCAGCACCATCAACAAGGAACTGAAGCCCCACGCTTTTTCCGTCTTTGACAATACTATTCTGAAAGCACCATTCTGTTGCCTCAACCCACAGCTCTGGCCAGAATCGCATCGCCATGAGGGCCTGCTTATAAGCGTGTATAATGCGTTGGTGGTAGGACGCCAAATCCTCAGACCGCAGGACTAGTGGGTCTTCCTTTTCCCATGCAATCCAGGCTTTCCACAGCTTAAGTTGTCCAAGGAACTCCTGATCACCATCAAAGCCAGGCACCGGGGGTAGACGAGGCACAGTTGTTCTTTTGAGGCCGCGCGTGATGTTCTCTAAGGCTGTATTTGCGCTGCGAGCTGTCATATACGCGGGGGAGCGCTCCTGGAGATACTTCCGGCCCTATACACAGTTAGTAAGGCAGTACAAACTAGTGAGCCCGGGACACACTTACAGTCATCTTATTTAAGCCTAATTCAAATTGATCGTACTCCTTCCAAAAAGCGTTCAAACTGGCCATGGGAACGCAGATGGCACGTTGATACACCTTGCGGAGAATATCCATCTTTTGTTGGTCTTGCCAGTTTGTGCCACCTAGCTGGCCAGGGCCGTTCTTAATGAACGTGATGTAGTCCTGCCATATCGGCCCCGCATCTCTGTCATGGCCAATATTATTGAGTACAAACTCATAAGCTTGGTTGACTACTTGACGGGCCTTGCCAGTAGCGTCGTTGAGATCTTGTTTGCGACGGATGTAGTTCAGGTACACTATCCAAAGCTGTACATGAGGCATGGAGAAAAGGGTGCGACCAAAAATGCCTTCTGCATGGTCAAAATAATCTAGGCTCATCTCCATTTCCGCATATGCGGCCCAGACCTCAGCCTAGAAGAAGTTAGCGTTGTCAAGAGAAGAAGGTTAGTAGAACTGCTTACAGCCATTGGAAAGACCTCGAGAAAACGCTCATATACATTTCTCGTATCGTCAATCTTGTGTCGACGTTTGTGTTCCTCGATGAGCGCATACCAGGCTTCGATGTCGCCTCTGGGGTCCTCTTTAATGCGATCTTCGAGCATACCTACGACATCTGTCGGGAGTCTTGACTTTGCGTAGGGGCCAGTAGCTGTAGGTTGGTTTGTTACAGGGTTAGTTCCAGCACTGGCCTGGATAGTGTGAGGAGTATCTGTGTCCTGAGCTGTTGTAGTTTGTTGCAGAGGAGAATGGGCAAGGGTGTTCGATTGGGGGACTGGGGCAGCTTTGAGAGGGCTGGGAGGTGTTGGAGCGTCATCTTCTTCTTCCTCCTCTTCGTCGTCTGATGATCCTACTATGAAACCTCCAGCAGTCTTGGGCTTCTTCGGGCGAAAGGGGGTGGTTGTGGCACTGGGTTCTTCTTCAGCAGGAGGGGCTGGTGTAGGAAGGGATTCAGGATTATAGGGGGCAGTCGTGAGCTCGACGGATTCTGGGTCGTATTCGTCGTCCATATCTGCGACGTCTTCAGAGGCTTCCGAGTTGGGGCCAGCTTGAGCGGCCTCGGAATACTGCGCTTCCTGGTCACCAGGTTCCACGTTCGAGTCGTTGGACTCGGCATTTCCAGAGCCTCCATCCTCGGCCCATGAAGGATTGCCGCTCACTTGGGCATCTGGGGTGTCCGGGCTTTCAGAGGCCATTGTGGCGACCGGCGGAGCAGTGTGCGCAGATGGATGGTGGATGGACGACGCGTCAAGGTGTGCAGGGCGAATCGATTGAGGGTTGCGCGATGAACCAGCGATCAACAAGCGAATCGCGATCTGCAGGGTTTTCGGCGCACGATGTGACGGGGGGCTTCGGTTCGCAAACGATGGCGCGGCCTAGTTGTGGGTGATGCAGTTACTGGAGATGCCGGAGATGGCACGGGGCGCAGCGATGGAGTGGCGCGATGAAATGTCACGAGCAGCTCTGCAGCTTGGGGAGCTTGATAAATTCAGCGGCAGACGTTCATCTCTGTTCATGACGAGGTGGTGCGAGTACGGCGGCGGAGAGGAACAAGCGACGGTCAGCTTTACCACGTTTCTGAAGCGCCAACGAAAAAGTCGTTCGTCGTTTGACAATGGAAAAGGCTGAGGATGGGAATAGTGTTTTCTCAAGCTTACCACGACGGTACTCGATCAAAGGAACAGAAAGGTTGATTGACGGACTAGACTACGATAGGCTTAGCGCGGCTCAAACACAGTTGACCTATCAGCTTGTGCTCTCCAGGGGCTCTCCACAATGGCTTTTTGTTTTCGTGCACTTGCCTGTACGGGAGACCTTAGCTGCCGGCAGCTACGGTAAAAGTCTTGGTATTTATTCCAGCTGCCTCAGGCAGAATTCGGGCAGTATGATGCGTCTGAATACGATAGCACTTCAGGTTTTAATATGCCTATGATTTAATCTATATTAAATACTAAAGAAAAATTTTATTTCTTAGATAGTTCGACAACAAAAACGGCCCTATTCACTATGATTGATATATTTTCTTTTATGACTTCTCAGAACCGCCTTCTTATTCTCCTCTTTGGATAGAAGTACCTAACTTTTACAATAAGTTAAGCCTTTGTAAATACAAATAAAGCATGATGGGTGATTGATTAAATCAACTAGGCAATAACCCATTGACCTTCCTTGTCTATTGTTTGAAATTCTTTACGCATAACTTGTGCGTTTTGACCAAAAGCATATACAAGAGCCATTCAACATGACATTGTCTCCTTTTGAAAGAAATATACCAGGAACAATAGCACAAAGCCGCGCGGACATTGAAATTAATTCACTGGCTATGGTATGTCGATATGAGGAAAGCACTTAGCAATGATGAATTCGGAGATTGTGGCATATATCCATTCAGCGTTGTTTTTTATGCCTATGCGCCAGTAGACTTGGCAAACTCTCTGAGGATCTTATCGTAGGTAGGTATTCAATAAGTCCACCCGACCCATTTCTTAATTCCACGCATCGCTAATTTATCCAAAAGAAAAAGGGGGAAAGAAAATGAAGTCATCAATCCGTGTCATCCATTCTATGTAGTCCAACCCGAAACCTTCTAAAACACCAATCCAGGGCCTAGGAAGCCACAAAAAGCTCTATACCACACTCCAGTATGGGGCCCAGTTGGGGTCCAGAACATTCCACAAAAAGGGCATACCTCGGTTGAGGCCGTTCGAGTCGAACGTGCGGGCACGAACCTCCTTGCTAAAGGCATCCATGGAGCTCTTGAAATTCTCGGCAGCTGTGTAGGTCTGGCGGTTTAGCTTGCCCAGCATCGCCTCGTCTTGGAACATGTACGAGAGGGTCTCGTTAGTACTATAGTTCGCCGAAGTCAGTAATTACTCTTCGAGGTAAAAAAAAAAAAAAATAAGGTGATAAGTTTCGGGATAAATGTATCCTCCTGACATAGATTCGTTACAATGACAGGAGATATCCATCTCCACAATAGCCTAACCACTAAGAAGATGGCTATAGGGGGGTAGCACTCACTCTCTCCACATGGCGCGGTTAGCAGCAGCATACGTGACGACCTGCCAGACGGCCCCCTCGGGGGTGGGCGTGAAATCCAGGATACTTTTAATGCCCTTCTTAGTAGGGATAGGCTGGCGGAAACCGGCGGGCGCAAAGGGGAGCGAGGCAGTGTCACCGATGGCGCCGTTGGTGGACATGACACCGTGGACAACGGCTCCCAAGTATGCCTGGTGAGTTAGGATGTCGATGAGAGTACTTCGGGTCTTGATGCTCTTGGGGAAGTCGTAGACCTTAGCGACGTCGGTCTCACGTTGCCAAGCTTGCAGCTCGGAGTCTTGGGCCACGGCCTTGTCATTGGGGTAGTAAGAGTTGACAAAGTCGGTCATGAAGTCCCGGATCGCCTCGGTGACAACGGAAGCATCCTCGTAGAAGGGAAAGGACTTCAACGCAGGGCCATAGGGGCTGTTGATCAAGCCCTGGTTCTCGAGGAATGTGCGGTAGTAGTTGGACTGGAAGTTAGCTGTCTCTCCGGAGAGGTAGACTTGGTTAGCCCACGTCCGACCTGACAGACTCGTCCATGAATAGTACTGCGGGCCAGAATCGGGAGCGGATCCAGCCAATACACCGGCTTCGAGGAGAGGACGGATGTTCCAGGGAGTTTTCTCGACTATTGACTAGATATTAGCCACGATTCAAAAACATATTCCACTTTTCTTTATAAGCGGAATGGGGAGCTTACCGCGGTTTATAATAGCTAGGACAGGGTGATTATCACTCAATGTTCGGATGGCGGCTAGGTATGGAGCTTCCGCGGCCGAGTGCGATTGTGTAATGTGTGCCCATGTCGTATGCCACAATCCGTTCTGGTTTAAAAGCATCTTGGCGAGCATCCAGTCGTCGAATGTGTCTTTGGGAGTGTAAACGAGGGCGGAGTCCTCTCGGCCCTTGACGATAGGCCGAACAGCTAGTGGGAGGAAATCGCCGGTCTTAGGGTCAATATAGAAGTATCCTTGGCTACCAGCACCAAACTTGTCTGTTGGATCAAGCTCCTTCATTTCGCTGAAGTCCTCGAGGAATAGACGGCCTTGAGCCTGGAGTTGCTTGAGGGAGAGGCCTGTGATGGCGGCAGCATTGTCGACAGGGAAGAGAAGCTTGTCACTAGGCTTTACTCGCTTGAGTCTATAGGGGCTTGCAGACAATCTGATCATAGAGAACATTCGATCGTCGGTAAAGTTAGTCAGCATACCCGGGAATGGGCCATCTGGAAAAGCCTCCGGCCATTGTCCGTTATATAAGTTGGCGTAGTCCTCCAACTTTGTGAAACCTCCTTTCTGTGTAAGATTTAGCATTCTGCTCGATGAACATATTATCCATGTAGTTTGGAACTTACCGACTGGATAGCCTCCAAAGCTATCGGGCTCTCCCTAGTTGTTGCTACTGATATATGAGTAATAGGAGGCATCCATGTTTCGAGATCTTTAGCTATCGTCTTGTTGGCAAGCGATCCGGTGGGATAGTAGGCAACACCCATAGGAAACTCTGAGTACAACCATCCCTTTCTTTTCGCTTCTATAGCCGCGGCCCTAGCTCGAGGGTTCCGGTCCGACTTCGGCAGGGAAAAGGTGTCGTCGCTGCGGGCATTCTCAAGATGGCGTTCTGTAAGGGCCGGAGAGGCCTGGACAGCTGTTGCCGCAAGTAAAATACTTGCTAGAATCGACTTGATCATTTTGCTGACTATGCGTCCTCCTTATTGCAAAGAATATTCCGACGACAGGAAAACAAGTCTGGAACGGTGGATGGATGATAAAGCATTTCAAAAATGGGGGCAGAGCAGGCGAATACCACAATATAATATAGCATTCCATCTACGGACCCTTCCATTGCAGTGTGCCTTAGAGTGTTCCCGCTCTTCGCTGCATGACTATTCTTACACATGCATCTGTGCTAGTGATACAATCCATTTGGAAGCTTCAATCTAGATCAATGATGATTTGAGTGCATCATAGAATTTGAAATTCTCATGGCCGGCGCTGAAGAGGATGCTTCGTATATTGCTTGGCAAGTGCAGTGATCCATCTTCACTCACTTAGTATGATGACTAGCCTAACAGCCTTATTGATGAAGCCTTGTACGCAAGACTTATTTCGACTAATTCCATTCGTTTGCAGACTAGTTGGTGCAGTGGAGAGAGGGTCTTTCCGTGTAATCCTTCCGATGTTCAAATCCACTTTGGGTAAAAAGAGCGGTCAATCGCTGCTCCGTGAAAGTTATTGGATTACAGATTTGCACCAAATCTCACTACCTACTCCCTGTTCTATCTAGTGCAAAGCCTTTCTTGGCCACTGCTTGGCTTTGCTGTGCCGCATCCTGGAATAAGCTGCCGCCAAATGAGGTTGGATCAGGGATCGTACAACTGTCATCCAATCAACGATAACTTGGACACTCCATTTAGCAATCCCAAACTTAAACTGCCGGACCGTACTATGGGGTAAACGGTTCAACTGGGAAAGATTTTCTAAAAATACACACGTGCTATTAAAGCAAACCTCAACATCTTAACGACCTAACCTAGAAGTTATTAATATTCACTTCTAATCCATTAAGGATGATCATAACTACAACTGCCCTAAAAGCAATACCACAGTACACTAATTCTCCGTATATACTTAAGCCAAGGCGCCAAGGTACACTGAGCTGGTAGTTGGAAAGAAATCTGTAGCCAGGTAGTATTCCCTGCTACTGATGCATTTACATAAGTATCCATTTTTGCCTCTCTTTGGATTAGTTCCTGCATGTCGTCTCACATGGTAGTGTAAGATACTCGGGGGGCACGAGCGGCAACGGTGCGGCAATTCTACAGACTACCGGGTTCTTGCAGAGATAAGCTTACAGCAACACGCAGATTCTTAATCCCCTTGCGGGGTTATTCTCCTTCACGGAGCTACGATTATGGACGGGTCCGATCCGTGTTGAGATCACATGCTGCAGAGAACAAGTCTGAAGTGCAGGCAACGCCAACTATCATGTCAGCCATCGAGATGTGACAGGGTATTCGTACTCAACACAAAGTCGCGTGAAGCAGGCGGCTAGCAATATAGGTACCGCCTCAAGCTGATTCGGTAGGGGTGGGAAGTATGTAGGATAAGTTTGCTTCGATATCGCACAGACCAAATCTATTTTGCAATTCCCACATACACCCGCGTTCGAATTTAGAGAATGATATTTCTTGAATAAACTAGGTTGTCGGCAAAAGCCGTAGTGAAATCTAGAGCGCTACCAAATGTTTTGCCGACATTCCGTTCCTGGCATAGCTCTGCCATCTTATGTGCAGTAGGCGGCGGCGGCTGCATGTGCGGTCGGTCAATGCTGTGCAGCCAATTTTCCGTCGCTGTACCTTCAGGATGACTGATGCGCTTGGCAGCCAAGCATCATAGTAGGCCGTAACGACTTTCGTATCTTGCCGGATAATCGGATCAGCGCCGGGCAAACCTGACCGACGTCAAAATGTCCACGCAGCAACTACACTGTAGCTAATGCGTACAGTTAGAGAATGAAAAGTGAGACTCGCTATGTACATACTTATACTTATATAGACTAAACAGTTGATTAAGACAATTAAGGCTAGACTAGGAACACTTAGAATATGAGACGAGTTAGTCGCGTTTAGTTCGCGATGGCCACGAGCCATATACAATCCTTTTCTAACATCTTGATCTTGGTGCTCCATGAGTCGGGTGAATACGACATTGGATCGTGGTCAGGCTACCAGCTGAGACTTAACCGCTACCTGCATGCCATCCCAGCCAAGTCAGTGACGATTCTCATACATATGCAGTACCGGGATCCAGATTCATTGACTCGGAGGTCTCATTACGGAAAATTATTCATCACAGGTGGGCCCCGTATATACGATCCTAGATGCATATGGGGACAGCAATGTTCCATTGGCGCCGGCTCGCTGCATGAGAGAGGCACGTAATTTTGCAGCATACCGTCTGCGCTAGCACTGCCCAGCCTAAAGGAATCTACACTAAGTAGTAGTATGGATCTTGCGTCTCTGGACGAGACCAGACCCTACTTACTGCAGTTGGCCCGTCTCCTAGTGTGCACTAGGTTAAATGCCCAGAGGTTTGGATACAAGAACTAAGGTAGTAAAGCCATCGGTATGGAGGCGACAAATATATCTAGTGTCTCTCTATCAGGTCCTGCCTCTGCCTGTTTATTGGCAGCTTTTAAGTGAACTTTCTCATATTGCGAATGCGGTAGATTTCATCGGACCTAGGTTATTGGAGAACTTTTAGACGCTACCCCAGATCTTGAAGCAAGACGTGCACAAATCCAGGAACAAGTAATGATCTACGTACGAGCCCTGGTGCCGGCAATCTGGCTGGATGGTACTGGCAAGCGTGCAAGGATTTGTAGAGCCCTGTAGACTAGCTACTTAGTAATCGGGTTCTCGGAAGATGCTGCCTAAACTAACGAGTTTGTGACTAGAGTCGTTTAAAAATAGGGCCTAGACATGTGCTGGTAGTGTTTGTAAGCAGTATTTAATTCCTGGTCCCTATATAATTTGTCTAAAAGGGAAACACACTTCTTAAATTGAAAACACATGGTGGGAAATGTAATGAGGGCGGGGGACTTCAAAGCCATTTGAAGGGGAGCTGAGAAACAGGCCCTAAAGAAATTGAAAAAAAAAGACGGAACAGAGCAAAACAAATGCCCGCTGCCAGAGTCGAACTGACGACCTCATCATTACTAGTGATGCGCTCTACCGCTGAGCCAAGCGGGCTCAAGTTCGTTGGAGTTTGACCTTGAGAATACAAAAGACCCCAGCATTAGGGTATATCACGGACAGTAAGTGCATCTAATATCAGCACTAACAAGAAATGTTTCTTCTCACTGGTAACTGCTGTATTTATACTACAAGGTAACGTTACTTAAATATACCAAAATCTGGCCATGTCCAGTTGCTCCCTAGATAATTATCATCGGTAGAAACACCAGGCTGCCATCCTCAAAAGAAAGCTGAGTAACATCTCGATGTCTTGGAGCGGCAGGCATGATGCTTGATGAAATCGAGAGCAATCTTCATATAACAGGCCGACAGACTCGCAGGCTTGAGGCCAATGCCAGCTTTTGCTTCAAAATGCTTGAAAATATGATTTACAGTCATCGTGATAAACGGGGTTCTCACATGCATCGCCTGACGTCCAACTACAGTTACAGTTCCAAGACAGCCCGCCTACCTGGGGAAAGGGGCCTGCCCGTTATCACCGTTTGGCTGAGAGCTGCTGAGAATGTGTAGCTTGGCACCTACGGCATCAGAGAAAGAGTCAACGACACGGCGCGCCAATGGAACCCCTCGATGTTTCCCGAAGGCATCCTGCCCTTTGATTTAACCGCTTAGACGGTACCCTCTATGAACCATCCGCCCTCGCCGACTCTGCTACGGTTGCAGGAGTGGACAGCATGAATTAGTATAACACGTATCGAACCACCCACTAATGGCAGGTATCACACGCCTCATTACCTCAGCACACTAGAAAAACTCCAAACACTTTGTAATTCTAATACACAGCCAGTATCCCTACCCGTCTCCCTCTTGGACTACACCTGGCTTTCCCATCTTACGGCACGGAATAGGCATATGTAAAGCAAGTACCGTCGACAACATTCACGGCTGAGCCGGTCACATTCACAACACGGCTTACTGCGCTACGAAGTGTCACCCTGCCTAACAGTAATAGTTACGCAGCAGTGTTGACACATAATACGCTAACAGTGGCATATGGCGGATTGTTCAGGTTTAATAAGAGAGGTCCGACGCAAGCTTAAGGTTCATGCCACCGACTTACACACTTCCGCCGCGCCAACTAGCCACAAGGTATATATTCAAGTTTAACCTTATAGCCAAGTAAAATACTGGTACCAATGGCCGTGTTGGTGCGGCCTAGCGAAAAGCATTTACAGTGATCAGCGTTCAGCGTCTATATCCTTACTCCGCATCGTTAGGCACCGGGGGTTCGATTCCCTCGTCGGTCGAAAACTTTTTTTAACACACCCAGGAGGAGTTTTTATCTGTATTGCTTCTCATGTGTGTTCATTGCAGTTTTCGAAAGCTGGAATTTCTGTTATTATTCTTTCCTTTTTCTTCGTCTGTCACAATACTTCGACCGTAGTCGTCTTAGCCCAAGTCTTCTTCAGCTTGTCCCCAGCTGCAATTACTTCAGTGCTACTAGCTACGGGGTTGCTCGGAACTGAGACGGGTGATGGAATGCTGAAAAGACTCTGCAGAGTATTTGGGTTATGTTGGATGTCTGAGCCTGATCATCGATATGAATGGATTAGCTTTGCTAAGATACCGGAATCGATTACAGTTAAGCGATTGGCCTAGACGGATGAGAGGACTCAAAGCAGGGGATGATGCTGGCCAGCACAGAGTATAAATGCCGAGATGAACGGGAGGCGCGTGAAGTAGTGAATGGATGATTGGTAAAGTTATGTTAGCAACCTTAAGATAGTGAAACACGAGACTCGCAGTACTTTGTACAGCGCTAATACAGCTTAAGAGTGATACAAGTCTGGCTTTCGGTCAAAGTTTTGTAGTGCATGAACTATGTTCTCGTAAGAGTCTTGATGTCCTCTAATTGACAACCAGCGCAGTTGCGCTTTGCCTGGTACTGCAATCTACCTTGCAATTACTGTTAATGTCGAAACTACCTTTAATTAATCTCGTAAAGATAGAGATGTGCGACTCAATTCCCTTTTACCTGAAGAGATAGCCTGAAGCCAATAGCTAGCATGTGCGCTTACCAAAAAACGCATGAGTACGTAGGCTACGGACTATAACCTCATCGAGGATCAGATATGGGAGTCTCACAGGGGTACCGGCTTTAGTGCAATCAACAATATACCGTATTTTGGCCTTAGGGGGCTGAATACAAACGCGAGTACGGGGTATCCGACACGATGGTCGACGAACGCGACGATCGCACCATACTCGATACCGAGGTTTTCTCCCTGCTGCTGGCGGCAGGAGGTTGGATGAGCACCTGTGTAAGTCACTAAATTTTTCTCCACATGGAGTTTTATCGGCTCGAGCACGAGGATTTTGAACAGCACGGACGTTGTCTTCGGCATTGGCCGACCTGGACAGGAGGTATACCATTATAGCCACTGTAGAAAATGGTTGCATGGAGTGCGGTAGACAGAGCATCCATCACCTGAATGTATGTCATTCGCGGTAGGACGGACCAAAGCTATTCTATACTTCTACAGAGGGTAGGTTAGTAGGTAGGAAAACAAGGTAAGGGTTTTCTCTGTACGAGGTGGTGCCCCTATTGACGCCGAATTCTTGAAGTATGTGAGAGCATTTACAGAATGTCTATAATATCGCCCGCTTGGCTCAGCGGTAGAGCGCATCACTAGTAATGATGAGGTCGTCAGTTCGACTCTGGCAGTGGGCATTGAATAAGAAATTCTCGGTTTGCTATTCAGTCCTTTTTAGCCTCTTTTATTTTGAACGAGAAGATTTGTATTCGAACTTTTTATTGGCTATGATATGAGGTTTTTGCCTTCAGTCGACGTTTGAACCTTGTCCAGTGATTGTCAGAGGGCGCAACAGTATGTTGGCCAACGAGAGTCAATTCCCAACTTGATTCTGCTTGAGCTAGGCAATGTATCTTATTTGTCAAAGTTACCTTGCAAGTTAACTGTTGAAGCTAAGAGACGAGGGAGGTTCGACAACTAATTCCACCTACTTACTGTCTTTCATCTCATAGCCAGGCTTGGTCTGGTAACCACCTGCGAGTTATTTCTTTTTTCTTTTCTGGACAGGCTTTCTAATATTAGCTACGGAAAGTAAGAGAAAGTAGTTTCGCGCAAGCACCATTAGCTTGCACGGGCTTTGCAAAGAGATCCCGAAAGAGTTGTCAGCATGTGTACACAAATTTCCCATATCATTTTTATTAAGGGGTTATGTATGATATGGCAATATTGTCAATCAACGCCAGTTGTCACTCTGTAGGAGCGATTGGTGCAGTATGTTGGTGTACATACAAGGATTGCTCGTAGCATCAAATTGCTCAGCCTAAGGTCTAATTTTGGTCAATGCTTCTAACAATATCTTTAAGAGGTACTCAAGCTTGATCAGCTGTTAATACGATTAAATAGAACCTGTATTGCAAGTACTATAAAAGAGATTTCATGGCATACCTTGGTAATTACTTGCCGAGCCACAGCCTCAGTATTACCTACTACCCCGCTTAGGTACAAGCTTTCTGGCTAGGTAGGCTCTGTAAATTTTGGCAGCTGCAACCACTGAACGCGGTCGCGGGGTAGTGTAGTGAACTTCTAGCTTGCATGCTTCGCGCGCAGGCAAAGCGCGTCCTGTTTCTCTAACCGCCGCTATCAGACGCCATCTCCCCCCGGTCAGGTCTGGTCGCAACAAAACAAAACTCCAATCTCCAAACAATCAACAATCAGCAGTCGCTCGCTGCAGCACCGATTGCGACGTCAAGTAATCTGTCACACACCTCATCCCCGGCCGCTGCCCCTTCAGTTCCATTTGTTGCTGTCGCATTGGCATACAATCGTATTCCAAGTACATACCTTGTTGTGACCACCCTGTATCTTTTCTCTCCTGTTCGTCTGCATTGTTGATCGCCGATCAGAACCGCGCAACATGTCTGTCGTCTCTCTTCTTGGGGTGAACATCCTCAACAACCCCGCCAAGTTCACCGACAACTATGAATTAGAGATCACCTTTGAGTGCCTCGAGCAGTTGGAGAAGGGTACGCCTCCGCAAGCAACACGGCGTTCGCCCCGTCATCGCGAAAGACTTGCACTAACCAACAACTTGCAGATCTGGAGTGGAAACTGACTTATGTTGGATCTGCTACTAGGTGAGTCACACTGTTTTATAATCAGACTGGGATTCGCGCCGGCGCAAACTGACGATGAGTGAACCAGCGATCAATATGACCAGGAACTCGACTCCCTCCTCGTTGGCCCCATCCCCGTCGGTGTCAACAAGTTCGTGTTCGAAGCCGATGCCCCTAAAACGACCCGCATTCCTGACGCAGACATACTCGGTGTCACTGTCATTCTATTGACATGCTCTTACGATGGACGCGAATTCGTTCGTGTCGGCTATTACGTGAACAACGAATATGAGGTGGATGAGCTCAACTCTGATCCCCCAGCCAAGCCTATCATCGAGAAGATTAGGCGCAATGTTCTTGCTGAGAAGCCAAGAGTCACTCGCTTTGCGATTAAATGGTATGGTCATGATTCTATTAGCCTGCAACTCTCCCTGGTAACGCTCCCTAACTCGTCTTAAACAGGGATTCTGAAGCCTCCGCACCTGCTGAATTCCCGCCTGAGCAACCCGAAGCGGATCTCCAAGCCGACGAGGAAGAATATGGAGCGGAAGAGCTGGACGAAGATGTCGATGAAGAGGTCGATGGTACTGCCGAGAAGGCTGGGGAGAGCAGTGCCGTCGCCGCCGATGGCGATGCCGAAATGGGCGGTGCTGAAGAGACGGGTGAAGTTGGTGGTGAGGACGAAATGTCCGAAGATGGAAGCGTCGATCTTGAGAACGAGACTGAGGATGACTTGGAGGAAGATGTGGAGGGTGAAGCAGGTGCTCAAGGCGACGCGGTCGAGGGTGGTGATGATGCTATGGAGGTCGATGACGCTATGACTGACGCACCGAACCCCAAGGGCATTTCGACCCATTAAACCCTCGCGGTCTCGGCTGGAGGGAAAATTAGACGCCATCGATAACTCGCTCTGAGTAGTTGGGTGATTTACGAGGTCGATATGGTCTCAGACCTATATGGAGTCCTCGCCATTAGATCTAAAAGCTTTCAGATGGTCTGGGCGATGCGTTGCGGAGTTCTAATAGATTTGCATCTCTTGCGTATGATATCCCTGGAAACATTCATTGATTCGTCAGGACTTTCCATATACCCTTCAAGCAGCAAATGATATATCGTCGCCCTTTCGGAGTTGGATGTTCCCCGGACAAATTTCCACAGCCTTTAAAGATATTGGCGCCAGAACTAGACAAACCCTCGTGACTTGCCAAATAGTTGCATAAGGAAATTTGAGTATGATAGATTGTCAGACTTAAACGCCATAGCCTGTAACGACGAATACTTGTTACACCGTTCAACGTGAATGGATATTCATCTAGATCAGATAGTACTAATTATCTTCTGTCTTGAACTTGTTTAATTAAGTATGTCTAGACCGGGTTTGCTTCAATAAAGGCAGACCGTAAGATACCGTGGACATACATGTGTATCTACACGCTGTGTTTGGTGACTCTTTGTTGATAAGCTGGGGTTGAAACACTAGTATCCAATCTAGTGGTTGGAGACCTAATATAGAAGTTGAATGAATCTGTAAATTTAGATCGCAATTAAGTTGTAGATATATGAATCGGAGCTAACCATCTTCATTTTTGTCGTTATCTGCTTACGTTATTATTTTTGCCGTATACAAAAAAGTGGGAGTATGGATTATCTGCTTTCGAAGAGTCATCTAGTCTAGGTATTTCACTTACGGCTCTCTTAGTCATGTTAGGTGATACATGGGTATTACCTAAATTGTTCATTGTTTACGAAAACATCATTGTATGAGACAACTAACTCGATGCAACAATGCAAAGACACTAGAACACAGTGCGGTAATTGTACTACCGGTACTGATAAAGAAGTATACCATTCTGTATGAGGTCCTGGATACAGCTCAAGCTTCAAATAAATCTTTGAAAACTGTTCGAAATTCCTTTAATTGTAAAGCATAGCCTAGATATGCCGACGAAGCTTTTTGTTGACCTCGGGCCGAGCCGTTGTTGCTAACTGACCCCGACTTCTGCCCCGACTGACAGGGATACTCCGCTAAAGGTATCCATCATCCCTGTCAAGCCCCATTAGTACCCCAGACTTTTGGAGGTGTTCGGCCAGTCAGAGCACCGGCATTAGAGCGCCCCTGGCCTGGGGTAAACCGATAGCTGTCTCCGTATCGGCCCTCTGTCGGTGTTTGCTTTGTTTTGGATCGATACTGCCCTGCTTTAGACTGTGTAACGCGTGGCAGCCATACTGCTGGAAAGTCCAACATGGAGCCAAAAGAAGAGACTACGCTAAGCGCCCAGGAGATCGCAAGCCATCATTCTACGTCGTCGTGCTGGGTCGTCGTGGATAGCAAAGTGTATGATGTTACGTCATATTTGGACGAACACCCAGGCGGAGCAGCGGTATTGCTGAAGCAAGGGGGCACTGTAAGGGCGTTCATCTCATAGATCTCGTATTCTATTGGCAAGAGACGGCTGGTCGTTTTATTCTTGTGTGGCGGTTCAACTCGTCCAGTCATATCCGCCCGGTCACTCTGAATGCCGACCGAGACAATGTCTCACGCGCATCAAATCACAAGAGCGCGTGAGAGAAATGACTATTTGCTGATAAGACCTACAGGACGCCACAACCGAGTTCCGCAAGATCCACTCACCGGATATCTTGAAATATCTACCCAAAGATGCGTGTCTGGGCGCCATAGACGCAGCCGCACTGGCCGGACTGCCTATTAGTACCGCCGGTGCGGATGCCGACGAGAGAGAGGGCGGCGCGGAAGTGGTCCCGCATATTTCCAGCATCGTTTCGCCCAACGACTTCGAGGCGGCCGCGAAAGCAGCCATGCCGCTGAAATCCTGGACCTACGTCTCGTCCTCCGCGCACGACGGCTCCGCCCTCCGCGGCAACCTGGCCGCGTGGCGCGCCGTGCGTTTTCGCCCGCGCATCTTCAGCGACGTCGGCACCGTAGACCCGCGCTCCCGCATCCTAGGCTCCGCGGCCTCGTTCCCCTTCTACGTTTCCGCCATGGGCCAGCTCGGGCGCGGCCACCCGGTCGCCGAGGTCGGTGTCGTTAGGGCTCTGGCGCGCCGTGGTATACATGGGATGCTATCTACCGAATCCACGATTAAGACGGAGGAGATCGCCGCTGCGTTCCTGGAGGAGAAGAGGAAGGTCCTTGCTGAGGCGCGTAAGGATGCGGAGAGTAGCAGGCCTGAAGCTCATTTGCATTTCCAATTGTATATCCCCGCGGACCGCGCCGTCGCCGTCGAGCGCATCCGGCGCGCACGCGCGACTGGGGCGTTCCGCAGCCTTTGGGTTACTGTTGACACGGTCGTGCTGGGAAAGAGGACCGCGGATCGTCAGTTGCAGGCTGCAGAGGCACTGGCCACGTCGCCAGAGCTCGAGGGCCACGCCGAGCGCGCGGGCTTCGGTTTGTTGTCGCACGTCGGCTCTGCGCAGCTCAATTCGTCCCTTACCTGGGAAGATGTCAAGTGGATCAAGCGGGAATGGGGCGGACCGGTGGTGCTCAAGGGCGTGCAGACGGCCGAGGACGCGGCCCAGGCGGCGGGCCTCGGCGTCGATGGTGTTCTCTTGAGTAATCACGGAGGCCGCCAGATGCATGACGCGACGGATGCGCTGACGACGCTGCTGGAGATCCGCACGTATTATCCTGGTCTCGTAGATCGGATCGAAGTCTTCGTCGATGGCGGGTGTCGCGATGGTGCCGATGTGCTTAAGGCTGTGTCGCTCGGTGCGAAAGCGGTCGGGATTGGTAGGCCGTTTTTTTACGCGCTTGCTGCGTATGGGGAGAAGGGTGTTGAGCGCTGCTTAGATCGTGAGTACTACCCTTTAACGTTCTCTGTAAAATACCTTTCTTTCCGCTTGGATTCCTCCAATAGGACGGTAATGAATCATCTAGGTCTGGTGATCACTCATGCTAATCCAATTTTAGTGTTTGCTGATGAGCTCATTACTGGGATGCGACTCCTCGGAATAAAGAACCTGGATGAAGCGACGCCGGATCGCGTAAATGCTAGCCGGCTACTCAACGAGATATGGCGCCCTGAGAAGAGTCGTTTATAAACTATTGTGAGAGGGGCATTGGGAGCTGGTTTACTCTGCACATCACTTGGACACTTTGGTTTTCGTTATTTCTGCATATTAGCAAGCTGGGAGTTCATTTAACATTGTTCAGAGTCCCTTTTTCACATTGCCATTACTGCCTGAGTTTGTATCCGCCCTCTACCTCGCCTGGAGGCTGTCGAGTTGCTCTGAATTTTGATTCAAATTACATTTCCCCAGAGTGGGTATTCACTGCTTTTTAAATCACAATCCTTCACTTATCATGTGCCTTTTCGTTCACTCGTCGTCGTCGTACTCTTCATCGTCTGCCTCGAGCTCGTAACTTTCTCGCTTAGCCAGCAGCAGATCATTAGTAGCATCCCGCTTTATAGCGGCAGCGAGCGCACGGCGTGCTGCAGCAGCAGTGTTGCCAGTCGAATTCCCAGCCACTAAGTATCAACATTAACAACCCCAAGTCCACAAGAAATAGGTACTGGAAGAACTTACTCTGAACCGGCACTACGCCTCCGAATGGTCCAGCCCGAGCAGCATTCATACAACGTACTAGACAAGCATTATCCTGGCCCGCAACAGTCCCCGTACAAGCCTGATCATCAGGGATAGCAGCAACAAGCGGGAAATCCGTCTTAGCGCCAGAGGGGTTCCGCGAGTTGCTCCCCGGTGGCGTCGTTGTGACCTCTAGGTCCGACCAGGTCTGCCCCGTGCCATCGCTGTTGATAGCACAGGTGTACGGCCCGCCGCCGTCCGAGTTGACTTGATGCAGTGTCATATTGAGTTCGCCGCCTTGGCTGACCTGCGGCAGGGTGTCGCCTGTCTCGGCCATGATTGCCTGCGTGCCGGCTTCGATGTTGTTATCGCCGCCCTCGAGCGTCTCGCCGATTGTGTCGGCTTGCGCGCCGCGGAACCGCGTACTGTCTTGTTGGAAGGGTTTTCGCTTCGTCCCGTCGCGGGGCGTGCTGGTGTCGATGCCTAGGGCCACTGAAGAGAAAGTATAAGCATGAACTGTGCTTCTTCTGGCTAATAGGGAGGGTATGGGGCTTACTGCCTGAGCCGCCGGCGTCCCCGACTGCGTTGGTGATGGCACCGTGACCTGCAACTAGGTGCGCGAGGCTCACGAGGCCGAGACTCAAGATGACTTTAAGAGAAGACATAATGATGATGACTGATTAAGGTGGTAAATTAGGATTAAGACTGCTCAGCAGTAAACTATGCGAGTAAAGCTAGAAAGGATAAGGTAGCTTGCTAGAAGCGTTGATGGAATGGGATGCAACGATAGTGACTGAGCAAGAACCTCTGATTATGAGTAGAATAGCATGGCTTTATAGACATTTTTGATCACGGAAGTCCCTTCATATTTCTCTATTCGCTCCTCACGATAACGGCGAAACAAATCATCTTCGCCAAGTATATTTGTGAGTTCGTATTGACGCATTGATACGTTCTGAGAACAACTTGGACTTCTTGTAGGGAAATATGAGCAAGGGTGCGCACACATCATCGCCAGGGGAGGAAAGGCCGTTTTAGACATTGGACGATGTTGAATCAAGAGAAAATGAGGAGTTTCATTTTTGAACACATTTCGCAGTCCGACCGCTTCCGAGCGGGAGTCTAGTTGCACGTCGTGAGGGCGCAAATGTCATTCGAAGCACTACAGTTACATAGAAAACGTAAATCAAGATGGGCGTACTGAAGCACCATTAATTTCACAATCGGTATAATTCTAGCCTATCGGATTCTACCAACACTAAGCCTGTATACCCACGGGATGGGATGAGAGCAACTAACTATCCATTTCGCCAAGAATGTAGGGGTGTAATAGAACCCGAAAACATGGGTGATCGCGGGGTCGGGGAGCCGTCACCCGATGCATGTGGCAAGCAAATAATTCGTCGATAGTTTCACTGTCCGATCTCACCGACAGTTAAGAATGATATGGCTAGTTCCGATTGATGTCAGAAGATTTGTTTCGTAGCAGTGGAGGATCTGTTCTGTTGCGATTGGCTCTTAGCAATCGAACATTTGATACAGAATGGCTGTCCATGTGAATAAACAGCCAATAACGCACTCATAATCCATTCATAGTCATCTAGGAATATAACGGGTATGAAGTAAACCAACTATGCCTCGCATTTTTGTCTGTGCTAAGCTAGAGATCCTGAACGTACCTCAATCACAACTCGCTGCAAGCCGAAACAAAGTGTATACCACTTGTTTGGAAAGCTTGGTGGGCGTCGCTGTGATTGCCATTTTTCTGGGTGGTACCTAGGTAGCTGCTATCATTCTGGCTTGGTTGCTCCCTACCTAGGGAATTCGAATCTTTACCACAGGAAGGTCCAGACTTCCGCTGTTGGTATTCAATATTGTTGAAGTAAGGGAGTTAGGTACACTCCACCTCAACAACTATATGTATCTCTATCTCTCCCCCCATAGTCTCTGACCTGTTTCTTCCTTCTAATCATCCTGAATACAACCACTATTCTGCTACGTATGTACGCGTCTTCACTCTTTGACAAATATCCCCCATGATGTTTTGTCTCTTGTTCCTCTTTCGCTTTTCTTCTTTTTACGGCGGTTCATCTACAATCATCTACCCATACACAATACATCAATTACCACAACAATACCACCACCATTCCAAACAACTATTAACATGACAACCATGCCAAAACCAATAATTGATATTATGAATCTTGTTAGTGATAACATGAAACATCTTTACACGTAGGTATGATTCATCCACCTTAACTGATCAATCAATGCTAATATAATCATGATAACTTACAGCCACTCGTTAACCTTATCCCCCAGACCGACCAAGTCAACAACACCATCACTCCAGACCCCGCTACTCCCTCCGCTACCAGCTCAAGATGGTAAGTATCACAAAAGACGCAATGGGAGCTTGGAGATAGAGCTAATTTGACCATAATCTACTAGGGGGCAACTCGGTCCTTGACCATTCGGAGTGCTTCCTGACTCTCCCTCGGATAACCGAGGCTATATATACATATCGTCGGTATTCCTAACCGCCAACCTCCGACCGAAAGTTAGATTAGCGAGGGCTGAATAACTTCACGCGAGACAATTGGCAATACCATTTTCAGCGCGTGCTACGTCCGTACATATCACCGAAACTTCTAAGTCGTTATAGACGGTATCGTTGGCAGTGCCTGGAATTCGACACTTGTCGGCCAGCTCGGCCGTTGCCAGATTAGTCGCGCCAGCTCTTCGAATAGGGAAGGTAACTGCTATCATTCTGGCTTGTTGCTTTGGCTTTGATATTAACCTGCCTAGGGAGTTCGAATCTTTATCACAGGAAGGTCCAAACCTCCAGCCCTGCTGTTAATATTCAATATCCCCCAGAATATTTTCTCTTCGCTTTTTCTTTTTCGCTTTTTTCCTTTTCACGGCCTCTAATCTACAAAAATCTCATACTAAAACAATTACCAACACGATTACCAACAACACTAAAATGACTACCATTACAAAAATGATGATTGATATTATCAATCTGATGAGCGATAATATCAAACATCTTTACAAGTATGGCCTATCCGCTGTAGCTAATGAATTAATGCTAATTTAATCATGATAGCTTACAACCGCTCTTAGAGCTCACCCCCCGGACCCAGCAAGTGAACAACGCCAGCGCTCAGTAAGCAGCAACAAACTCAGCTCTGTCTAAATCAAAATTGCTAACGGCTGAAAAGCAATGGCAACGATATTGGAGTCGGAGCCGGGGCGGTCTACCATGATCAATTGGAGGAAAACCAAATATATTTAGTCAAGATGCGCTGGTTTGTTTTAGTAGCGCTAACTTGCATTATTATTGCATGGCAAGCAGTTTTCACGTATACTATATACCGTCTTACCGTCTTTATAGGTAGCTGATTTGGCACCAAACAAGGGGTTAGGAACCAACTATGGGGGTACAATAAGACTTTTATTGTTGCGCGGTGATACCTAATAGGCTCTGAATGCCCTCACACCATATACAATCCAAATCTCTTTGTTCCACATCATACCACGAGAACATCACGATACTAGTTGCTCCTGAATATCTGGTTTTTAGGCTTTGGAATACTACCCAGAACAATACCTGTATATATATGTCTGCATTTATTTAATGTTTAAGTATAGTTATCAGTTATTATATAGCAACTAAATAAACAAATAATAGCAAAGATTCCGTTTCATTCCTAATTCCGACTATTTTGTTCTAGAGCTCATCCAGGGAAAGCATTACAATAAAGACGTCACATCAAATTACGCCGTTTCATTGCCGTAAACACGGCACTGCTGTTTTTTCATCAACCTGCCAACTTAACAGCCGAAAGATTACCGATTAAAAATTCTATTTTTAACATGGAATAAGCAGAAACGTCAGCGTGTAAACATATGCACTGGCTTCAACCACAGAATCTATCCTGTAAAAGCTGCCACTACCGATGGTTGTGTATGTAGACAAAGCTCCCTGGCACTGCCACCCGAATAGGAACTGAGTTCTTAGTTAGCAGACACCCGCTCCGCCGTAAGCGATCTCGCGTCTTGGAAATCTGTTAAGATAATTTTTCAAGCCTCACTGACCTATTTATAATGCTGAGCAGAATTTCGTGACTTGGTACCATGAAGGCTATTTAGGCGTGCATTATGTTTGTTGTCACTCATAATGCGTCCAGAACAACTCGTTTTCTATATCCTCTTGGGGGATCATCATACTTTCCAATGTTCGACGTTTTACTTGGCCCCTTGCTCGTCGAGCTAGATCATCGGCGATCTTGAGAAAGGCAAGTTCATCTCGAGATGCCTTGTCATTCATTTCCCGCAACATACTCTGTGTTCGGTCAATCAAATTCCAGTCGTGAATAACAGAACCATGATCGGGAAATTCAATTGTGTTAACCAATAAGGCAATGAGGCATGAGGCAGTACAGCATGCGTGGAGTCTGAACAGCTAGTTAACTAGGAACTAGAACGCGAATGATGCACTTACAACCGGAAGTACTCTGTGAACTTGTCAGATGTCGCAAGTTCCAAACAGAGCCTACAATTCTCAACACAATCTGCCCACGCTTCGGGAAGCGGTGACAACCCCAAGTTTACCAACTCACCATCGACTTCATCCTCTCCAAGCTCTATGACGGTTGGCAAAAAGTAGCAATGAGTCCTTCTCATCCATGAGTCGTCAAAGGAGAAGATGGAATGAATTCTAAACAAACACTCGAGGTGCCGGTTATACATGTCCATCATTAAGAAGGCTGGTGTGCCAGAGAAGCACTCTAGTAAGCCTCCTGAACGTAGTAATTCGGCTGGGAGCTTGTTGCGCCATTCAACTAGCATCTTCTCCACGCGGGAAATGTTATTTAACCTTTGGTCCTGGGTCAAGTAGTGTGACCGTCGGCTGTAGAGGATATCGTGGACTTTGCCTTGAATATGCGCAAGCTCTACCCGTTTGCGCATGTAGTTAATTGAGATGCCTCCTATACTAGAGGTCAAAATCCCTAAATGATCCTTGTCGTCGAGCCCCGGAAGCTCAAGGTCTGTCTCGGCATCAAACTGAGTATAGGCGGCCTTTGAGCGGAGAGCTAAGTCCTACGGCGTACCCTGATGAGTTTTCTGGACCACCCTAGTTTGCAAGCACAACTTACCCGATCAAGAATATACGCGATCCAGAATACTAGAGTCCTCTGCGATAATTCAGCTGAGGAAAGACCATCAAGATCTCTCCGTGAAGGCAGCCCCATGCCCTGAGCGAGTCGAATCGCGGCCGCGATCAACACAGTCGCAAGCTGAGGGTCTGTAGTACCCTGGAAAATGATGACCATGCCCAGGAGTACTTGCAAGCCAAGAAGGTTTTTATTCCATGCCATGAGTTCAGTCGTGACGGACCGAACGTTATGTATGCACTCAGACAATCTAGGGTCATCGAGTGGAAGATCGTCGAGTAGACGGTAGCTGATTGCTTGGACGATATTGACTGCGGCCCACGCAACAAGAGTCTGTTTAGCGGTTGACGAATGCCAGTCAAGTATCATCCTCTCAAAAGATGTTCGATCAAACAGGGGAATGAAGCGATTATAATTGTTGAAGTAATTGTCCACAACTGGGAGAAGCTGCGACAAGGGTGGAAGTTCAAGGGGTCCCATGCTCGTCGTGGTAGTTCCGGTAGGAAACGGTATGGACAACCCTAGGCATGGCGGAGTTGGTTCTTGGTTCCACATGTCTGAGGCCCTATACACTTGTGCTGCAGGAAGGTCCCCGAAGCCCGGTTTGTCTATGCTGCGACTAGTTGAAGGGAGACTGGCCGTTTGACCCGACTTCTCTGTATTGGTTCTATCGGCGATAAGCTGCTCCAGCTGCTCCTCGATGTGAGCGAGCCGTGATCCGATTGCATCTTCACTAGGTGGACTACGACTGGGTGACATCGGTCAATCAATGCATCGCTTCCCAGCTGGGGAAGACCGGGTTTCAAATCCTCACCGTAGTATTGACGGGCTGGTCTGGTTAGATGCAGGCGGCACCCTTCTCCTGATAGTTTTAGGCATGTTTGTGATTCTACATTGCACCCCAAAGACTTTGCAATTGGAGCATGCCGGCTCCAGCATATCACATCTACTCTTTCTTGAAACGCAAAAGTCGCAGGCTTAGGACTCCGTCAGCTCGATAATTAGAACGGATGTTTGGATATATCTTACCTTTTCGCCTGCTGAAATGGGAAGGACTATCCATTATTGTCTGGACTCAAATGCTCGGGAGTAAACACGGAGCGGATCCCTGGACTCTGCAGAAGATCCGGCCTGGGTTACTAAACTGATGAGATCGCTAGTCTGAGTAGGTAATGGTAGCGTCAGGAGCCAAGGCACCTGTGGAGTACACATTCGGCGGCTTCGAAAATTGTAGCGGCAATCCTAGACATCCAGCGTAGCTCCTATTGCGCCATTCAATCTCGACTAAATTTCTGGAGCACTAGATACTGCGGAATTCCTCGGGGGGCCGACCCCGCGCTACTTCACCAACACCATCGGACTAGGTGGGCCACCGGATTCCTAGGAGTTCCTAGGAGTTCCGGCTCAGGAACTCCCTTGATAAGATATCACAACTAATTATTCAGCTTTATCGAGGTAGATACACTGTTGCCTGGGCTGCATGGCTGCGTGGAGGTGGTTCACTTCAACTATAAAAAGTTCTCAATTCGTCGAGCAAGTTACAGCTTCGTGACGACTCTAATCGCTCTACATTTTGTGCAGTTGCAGATTAGTCAAGACAGTATCATGGCAAAGATTTTTCTGTAAGTGTCTTGTTTCTAAAGTCAGATTGGAGCATATTCGCTAAGCATTTTGGTGATACCAGCACAGGAGCCACTGGCTACATCGGGGGCGATCTCCTCTGCCTATTGTCAAAGACTCATCCGGAATACAGAGTGAGAGTGCTAAATCGCAATCCGACCCATATCGAGGCCATTAAAAGGGCATTCAACGAGGTGGAAGTTGTGGATGGCAGTCTTGACAGTACAGGCGTTATTTCCCGAGAGGCAGGGGACGCCGACGTTGTTCTTCGTGAGTCCACTCATCTTACTAACAAGGAGGCTAACCTTTGCCCCTAACTTGGTTCTCATCTCTGTCTAGATCTGGCCGCAACGGGGCATCTCAACAGTGTGCAGACCATTCACCAAGCCCTGCAGGAAAGACCTAAGAACAAGAAGCCTCCCTACTGGATTCAGATTTCTGGCGCGACTAATCTCGCAGCGGCCGAGCTGGCCGACAAGTGTCGAATTCCAGGTACTGCCAACGATACCGCCTATAACGATTTAGAAGGGGTTGAATCTATCTGGTCTCTCATCAAGCAACATCCTTCTCGCACGGTGGACAATTATATATTATCCGCCTCGGCTAACACGCCGGGCATCAAAACTGCTCTCGTTGTGCCGCCGATAATTTATGGTCGGGGACGTGGCCCCGTCAACCAACGAAGCATTCAAATCCCTACCCTAGCGAAAGTAACTCTCGAGCGTCGGGGGGGCTTGCAGGTTGGTCCGGGTCTTAGCCGCTGGGGCAATGTGCACATCAAGGACCTTAGTCAGCTGTTGCTTCGTCTAGTCGAGAATGCTGTTGAGGGTAGCGGAGATATAAACTTGTGGTCGCGGAATGGTCTTTACCTTGCGGGTGTCGGGGAATTAGTAAGTATCTGTGTTTCCGCCATGAAGACAGGTAATGCTAATCCATGTCTCTAACACGTAGTCCTTTGGCGAAATCTCCAAGCGTGTCGTTGCGGCGGCATATGGCTTGACACTTTTACCGAGTGAGGATATTGAGGAGCTAAACGGGGAGCAGGCAGACAATCTATTGCCGCACGGAGTGGCTTTGTTCGGGACCAATGCCCGCAGCCAAGCACACCGAGCACAGAAACTGCTTGGTTGGACTGCGACGCATGAGACATTGGAACAAGAAATTCCTCGGGTAGTAGAAGAAGAAGCCCGTGCACTTAGGCTGCTGAAGGCTCCTGTTCTGTCTTCTGAGTTCTGAGGGAATTCAGGAATGATAGTAGCCTCTTGAGTGCTGTGTCTTGAAATCAATCAGTACTAGCCGAATAAGCACACTCCTCTCCGTAGCGAAATGAGAGGACCGACTCTCTGTCCGTGTTGATAGTACGCTTATATTAAGCTTCGAGATGCAATAATACATATGAATGTTAAAGAATTGGTATGGAAGTATCTAGGACTAGAAGTCCTAATTTCCAAAAATGAAAACGTTTAAGATGTCGTGGAGAAGGGGTTTTAGCTTGGCGCAACACTCACTAGTATCGAAAACCCAAACAGTGTGTTATTAGCGGAACAGAGTAAGGACTGCAGAAAGTCCAGCAGGGCCACCAAAAAAACAAAGGCATTTTTATAAATTATTTATTCAAATCGCTTTTAACCTTGAAAATTTAGCCCTGATGGCTATGGTCATGACTTTTATCGTGTAAAGAAAAAGATGTGGTGGCAATCCCAGTGTGATTAACTATGTTACGGTCATTAACCCACGCCAAGATGGCCGCGAAGTCGTTGCACTGATGCTCATAACCCCATCCACTGCTTCCAGGGTCACCTTCGTGCACAAACTCCAGAGTCATATCGCTGCTACATGTAATAGCCTGCTGGAGGTAATCCCAGCAGTGGCCAAGATGTCCAGGCCCCTGTTCCACATCGTCGGGGTTGCCCGAAGCAGCAACAAAGTAGCCTTGCCGTACTAATCGCTGGTTGGTTGAAGAATTAATAAGACACCTTCTGATATGACCCTTCATGTTATTTTGTTTCATGATTATGTGTATGGGAGAGGATAAGAGGGCGCAAGCACGGGTGAGAGGCGGACTCAAGCGGTGAAGAAAGGCTTTCAATATCTGCTACCAGAAAATAAACTCGGAAAACATGGTCGGTCTCTTACCAGGCAATGGAGCTGGTGGAAAACGGAGACTCCGGCTCGGCGTTCTGAACCTACTATATCTGAAGGAAAAGATGCGTCGTTGGTCAGGTCGACATATGATCCACCTACTGTTCGAGGTTCAATTAGTATATCATAGCTAATCGTACATAGTAAGACAACGGGTAAAGGAAAATGATTCATTAGGGAACCTGAAAATACCTGGAAAAACTATACGGGGAAAGAGGCTATCCCACGCCTTTTCGGACTCGTCGTCCGGATTAATGGCAAACTGATCATTTGGCCAGAAGACTTTATTTACCCGATTCTGCGGAGGCATCCACGAGCGCAGCTGGTCGTGCTCGTTTGTGTTCTGCTTCTGTGACACCACTACCGCGAGAATGGACCCCAACCCAGCGACGACGAGCGTGAGGAAGACCACAACGGCTATCAGCCGGTTGTAGCGTTTCTTGTAGTAGCTCGCCTGAGCGAACCCGGAGGCTATGGAGCCGTCGCCCATGAGACCGGCCTGCTCTTCATTCTTTTCTCGCCAGGCGACTGTAGACATTCTTTGCTAGATGAACAAAAAGAAAAAGAGAAAAATAAGGGGTGCTGGAGTGTGGGTGTGTCGTTTGCTCTGCTACCTGGACAGATAACTATCGAGCTTTCAAAGAGGAGTTTCGTGGAGTGACTCGGAAGTGGTGAGAAGGGCGGTTAATTTTGGGCTGGTTCTCTTCAAGCTGTTGGAAAAAATGAGAGGTGGGTGGGTAAAGGCGCTCTGGTGCTCGGGCTTGCTACTACGTGTACTCGAATAGCTACCGATCTAGCAATCATTCTGATGTTAAAGCTTGTGCTCATATTCAATTGGAAGTGACATCGTTCCTCATTTCAGTATTATTGTCGGCGATGTTACGCTGGCCTGAATAAAGAGTCCCGACAAGTATCCCAAGAGGGCCCCGATGGATGCGTTGCGAAAATATAGCGTTGCATTACTGACAAGAGGTTGCATCGCTTTGTCTTTGACACCCCATACTACCCGAATCTCCTGCTTGCCTATCGCTTATGAAGCATACTGCCATCGAGATGTTTATGTGGGATCATGCTGTTGCTGTGGCCTACCTACGTCCCGCTTCTTTGTGCTACCTGGGCCATGTTTTAGTAGGTCATCTGCTGCCTCTAGAATATTACACTCGAATGATCCGAGTTTTAACGATGAGGCTTTCCGTGGCGAGACCAGCGGAGTTGCATGGTCCCATCGTATAATTCTACTCTCTACCTATGATTACTCCTTTTGCGTCGGAAGTCGAATCTCGATGCCCATGCATCGAAGGTTTCATTACATCCAAATGTTACATTTCCAAGCCCCAGAATTGTATAACTGGTTTAACATGAGGGGATCGGAAGAGCTGCATGCTTGGCACGACAATTGACGAGAACTTGCTCACTGGCAGCTCGACTGTCGATCTTCCGACTTGGAACCTCAAAGGCACAGAAATCTGAGGAGCTGTCAAACTAGAGCGGTAGGAAAGAACTAAGGTATTATGAACACCCTAATATTGAATCCATGACATCCTATTATAGCAATTGCGGCCCAACTTCCGATCTCAACTTATTTTCAAGTCTTTATGCAAACAAATTACAAGTGGAAAGTATGCCTTCGTTCACCTGGAAGAAAAGTAGCAAAGACGAGAACCTACTGGTACATGTCCTAACCAAACGCCTATTACACCGTCACAGACAGAAAGACTAATGGAATTTGTTTACCTAGGCAACAAAGGGTGTCACTCGATACGAAAGATTGCTTCAAGATGAAGTAGAATCCGACAAAAAAGATCACGATAGAGATTCAATTACTCGTGAGTAATCTATATAAGTTCCCCTCTTCTTGGTAGGAAATAGCTTATATGTCTATTCCAGTTCTAGCTCGCCCCATGATACCAAAATACATCATCGTCGGAAATGTGCTGCTTGTACTCGTCTTTGTCAGCATAGTTTCGCTATCATCTTTCTTTTTCAAGTTGGACCCCGTTCATAGTGAAAACTGTGAGAGAGAATTTCGCGACATACATCTTTTTATTGTCAGTAATTTACCTAGTATATCCTCTCTTTCTCACACTCATCTAACCTTCACATTATTTCTTTACTATCGTAAGATACTAACATATCACCGCGATCTCGGCAGCGCCTGCTCTCGACACCTTGATGCCGCAGTGGGGTCCTCAGCTGAATAAACAGTTCCCTCTGGGTGCTAACGGATCGATCACCCGCCAAAATCCTAGCGAAGAGGTAAATCAGTATTGGCATCACGTTACAAACGTCGAGATGCTAGAAATCTCTAGGGAGCAGCTTCTAAAACTCGGGAAAAGCCCTGACAACACCGTGCGCACGCCCGATTCGAGGTTTGACGGAGCCGAAGATACCTTGGATGATGACGAACGCTACGTAGCGATGATCGATGGGATACACTTGCTGCACTGTTTTAATGCGATGCGGAAGAGCCTCTTCCATAACTACCCGATATATTTTCCCGACGGCTATCCCGAATTTTACGGTGCACATCTGTCTCATTGCCAGGAGACGCTGGCCCATTGGCTCATGTGCCAGCCCAGTCTCGAGTTCATCACCTTTGGCTGGTACGAAAAGCATGAACCGCCCTTCCCTGACTTTGACGTTATGCGTATGTGTGTCGACTTTAGCCAGATCCTCGACTGGCAAAATGAACACCGTATAAAGAACTTTACCAAACCGATGTTTGACGCTCTTCGCCCAAATCCTTCTATACAGCGCAGGAATACGCCTATCATCGTAGATGAGATTCTTGGTCATACGTGGGACGGGTTTTTTGACATGACGGAAGAGCTTGCTAAGTACCTCTATGACTAAATAGGAGATTGGGGGGCTGAATTGGATGTCGATCTAATTGATGTATTTAGATAGAGCTTAGGCTGGAAAATAATATGCAAGAGTTTGCGATACTTACATGTAATCTGGCCAGTGTCGTGACCAAGTTTTGCCCGTGCTATTGTCGACCGCAGCATTACTATCTGAGCTACCAGCAGCACTCTCCATCCATATTTGTCTATCCCTCCTCCGTTTCTCTATGCTCCATTCCGGCAACTCCCGGGGATCTGCATTAGCGCTGACTTGAAATGTGTAGCGTGCCGCCGGGATTTTGCAGATCAGTCCCGTTGACGGTTGGCCATCCAAGCCATCGTCGGGAGAGAAAGGGGGCAAGAAACGCCACGGTGACACGCTTGGTTGCCTGCCAACTTATCAGCCATCGGAGCAGAAGCAAGGTCAAAAGAATATTTCACACCTCACATCCCTGACACATACCTTTAAGTATAAAAAAGTAGTTAGATAATATAATAAACTTATATAACATTGCTTAATATCTCGATAAACTTTAAATGTAATTACTTAAATGTTTATAGTAAAAAAGATAGCTAGAAATAAGGGCTTATGTTGTAGGGTGTAGCTTAGCTGGACAGGGTGTGAAATCTTCTTTTGACCTGACTTCTGATCGGGGATTATGCGCCTACAACACACTGAACCAGCATCAACAGTGTCGTACAGATCGGATAGGAACACAATCAGTCTATTGATGGAATAATATCCACCCCCAGGTAAGAGCTACAGTATGATGTGAGTAGGTATGCAGCTCTCTCCGACTCATTTACTAATAGACCAATCGTACACGTCTGGAATATTCCAATGTAATATCTGATTGAATAACAATGATTGTGTTCGACTGAGTAGGAATGGAGTGTAATCGAAGTGGATCTATCATGTAGCCAGGCATGCAGCCCGTTCTCGTGATGGACGAACGACCAATCATATAAAATTTCAGTAAAACGAGACCTCAATATTGCTCAAAGGCGACCAATGTATAGCGCAGTAGCCTCTGGGCATCTTGATGGAATATGGCAAGAGAACATTGAGTAATGATTCCTCTCTTGCCCCGCAGAGGAACGGGCAATAGACATGGCAAGTAGAACGAAAAGATTCAACAGGAACACACCATCTATAAGTAGGACCTAATCTCCCCCCCGAGGTTGCTTCAATTATTCGGTTCAACATACTTCTCACAATCAAAACTTTGATGTCCAAGTTCAACAAGACACTCTCATTGGCCCATTCAAGAACCCAAGTCAGTTTTTCCCCGCGATTTCCTCCACGAAACCGGCTCGTAATAACCTGTGCAGGTCGACATGCAATTCAAGGCCAACATTTTTATCCTCGTTGCCATTGCCGGCGTCGTCAACAGCGCCCCCTCCTCCGCCCATGTCAATGGTGATGGCGTCATCCAGGCCCGAATGCCCGAGAATGGGGATGCCGTCGTGAAGAAAACTGCTGGACAATTCAAGCCTGTTAGGGTGGTGGGTTATCGCGATGACGACAGCGCTGCTCATGTTGGGGCCATCAAGTCCCATGCTGCGCCCAAGGATGACGACGACGACGAGTCCCCGTTCTGGTGCTGGTACTGTACTGACTAGGCGGGCGTTACCCAAGCAGCAGCCGAGGGAATCGATATCATGTGCTCTCGCCTCGGGATGGGGGGATGAATACTAGGACTCGCGGCACTTCCACTCCTTTACACTAGGTGCCTATTCAACTAGTCGTAACAGTCATTTGGGTAAAATTACGTTCAGAATCGTACACTCTTGTTGCTGCGGAATCATGATTGATCTAAAAATGGGGATAGTCCCTTTGACGGCTGACTCGGCACCGTGACTTTTCGTCGTGGCTAGGCAGGGAGTTTTCCGACTCCGATAAAATTTCCATAATACGAATTCATAATCATAATCCCGTTTCTTCTCGAATTACCATAAGGTAGCCAGCTCACACTCCCTTTTCCAACCACTCTCGCCTCACCTTTCCCTGTTTACTTCTGCTTCAATATCTATAAGATTTCCCTCCGATCGTACTACATCTGGAAAGATGCGCGGTTGCGACGACCCAGAAACGAGCTTCTCATCTGCACCTTCATGCACACCTTCTTCGGCCCGATCCTTTGTGTGAGCCGTGTTTTTCTCCTTCGGCCAAGGCCAAAATCCCTTCATAGGCATGTTGTCGTATATCATGTTGAAACCCATCATTGGGATTTCGGCCGTGGCGGTAGATTTGTTGGCAGAGGTAAATGACCTATATCCGTAAATTTGTTTCTTATTTTGATTTACAGCCGACGCTAATCTGATTTTTTCTCGAGATAATTGATTTAAGTTGAAGTTGTATAGAATGTTTTTATCCAGTGCCGTTACGGCAAGAGAGGCAATCCAACGGCGTGGTTGATAAATGTCCGTAAGGAAGTACCATCTCGTAAACTCCCTCTTGGAGGCAGGTGCGGTGGCGTTTGTCGTCCCATTCTCAATGTAACCTTCTTCATTGATAACATTGGACTTATCCCAATAAAAGCCTTCGCGCATTAAGCGAGGGACGTTAGAGCATTTAAGTTGTATACTCGCTATCCAGTCTTGATCGGGTATATTCCACCTTTTGGTCGTATCTGGACAGAATTTGAATATAATTGAAGGGGGTTGTTCGTCATCGTTATAGAAACGCCCGCCGGTTGCCGGGCCCGGCTCTAGACGGCCATGAATAGCTTCATTAGCAGATATCGTAGCTGAGGTTTGGCTATTCAGCTCTCGAGGACTTGATATTACTGTCATGCCGATAGTAGAGACAGTAAGGGAAGATCTGTGGATGAAGTCTGATGAACCTTCGTGAACTTTTTCGAGAATGGAATAGAACTGAGTTGAAGAGAAAATCCCAGACGCGTCCGACCCCTCGACCTCATATACCCAGGCGAGAAACCTTAACGGGGAGGGGGGAGTTAATGCAGGCTCGTACGAACTTTCTGGTAAATTTTATATAAGGTTTGTAAGTGCAGTACTAAAGTGTACCTAGTCAGCCGCTGTATGCCAAGGTCTGATACTGCCGTCCCCCCCTCCTAGAGCATAATGTTGTTCTGGTATCTCAGTTATAGACTTACTGAGCTACACGCTTACCTACATAATTACCTAGTTATTTGGCTAACTTTCGGTGACTAAAGTGGCCACCTAAATCGTAGCTAGGGACTTGATTGTCAGGAACCTCGAACTTTGGGGTAGGTAAAGACATGTAGTTGCACGAAGGTCCCAGAGCCTTCTTGGGCAACTATCTAAATATATACAAATGCTTCTTTGTACCCTGTCTACTGCGTAAAATTATAAAGTAGCCAGGGCGGCAATGATTGTAATAAAAACAACAACGATAATAATCACGTCAATAATAGGATAAGATGTGGAAATGAAAGCTGATGTGTAATTCCTTAAATTACAAAGATAATTAAGTTTAGCAGCCATGGAATGTTTCGACAGCTAACTGCACTAACAATTAACAGAGGACAAATAATCATCAAAAGCCCATAGAATTACTAACGGCAGAAAGAGATACCAGCCCTATTACACCCCTTTTTCTTGTAATATTTCACAGCGACAAGTCTGGAGCAATTATCCAATTCCGCAAAGGTTTCCTCGGTAGGTAAATAATGCTACCCAAAAAACTACACAATAGGAATCCCCCACACCCACGTAGGCATGTATTATGCCCTCTATTTCGACAAGGCCTTGCGTAGGACTGGTTTTCAAACATGCTTGACGTATTATGTAGCAAGTCCTCTACGTTTGGCCGAAAAGAACACAGTCTGATTTAGTTACTTAAAGGTAGAATGCAACTTATTGGATTGACTTCTCGCAAGGTAAGGTTTTTAATTTAAAATCTAGCTACAGTTAGATAGGTACTTAGCCCACTATTAGATACAACACACTTTTGGACCCCTCTTACTTTTAGTCATATAGCCATATTAGGTATAGTTAGTAGCTCCTGTATGTACATTGACTCGAGCGGTTTGATTTATACATATATAGAATAGATACACCAGAGACTTCTGACGACTTACAACATGCAATACCGGAGACTTGAACATGACAATAAATCTATATTTTCAAAATAAAACAGAGAATCTACTCCTTGCAAGTACATTGAAAACTCGAATGTTCTCACAGTAATTCAGCTTGAGGTTAAGATCCCTGCGCTCTCCACCCTTCAGGGGGCTTGTGGAGCCGTGGCAATACGCGTATACGGATATTAGAACCGTACTTTGCCTATCACCGCTTAGTATAGCGTTTGATGGGGGTAGAAAGTATCCTAGCTCTATGAATAATAAACCATACTATGAATTCTCTATTTTACTCGGGGAGAGTTTATCGGTTATACAAAGATTACCCATTTATTATGTGGATCTACTTGATTAAGGACGCAGTTATAAACAGAAGGCAGTTCTCCACGTTGCTGCTCCTGGGATGTCCCGCGCTACGCTTGATGTCTAGCACGGATACTGGGGCTCTGCCAAAATGTCCTCAATCAACCCATTCAAAGTAGCCATCCCAGACTCCAATTTAGCTGATCTTAAAGAGAGACTCTTGCGTACTAGATACCAAGATGAACTCAAAGATGTCGGCAGGGAACGCGGCGTTCCACTGGCTGATGTAAAGCGTATCGCCCAGTACTGGGCAACCAAATTCGACTGGCGCAAAGCCGAAGCATCGCTTAACCAATTCCCACAATTCACGACGGATATCGCAGCGAATAGCTTCGATCCGGTAACGGTACACTTCATCCATGTAAAATCAACAACCAAGGGTGCCATCCCTTTGATGTTCGTCCACGGATGGCCTGGCAGCTTCCTTGAGGGGACCAAGATCATCGCTTCCTTGACAGAGGGCACACCAGCGTTCGACGTCGTCATCCCCTCACTTCCCAACTTCGGCTTCTCAGGCGGAATCACAAAACCCGGATTCTCAGTCGACCAGCATGCCGAGGTTCTCCATAAGCTCATGCTCCGCCTTGGCTACGACGAATACGTGACCCAGGGAGGCGACTGGGGCGCCTTTATAACGCGGGCCATGGCAAGCGCGTACAGCCCTCGTCACCTGAAAGCGCAGCACCTCAACCTCGGCTTCTACAGTTTTCCTTCCTTCTGGAAGACTCCCGCGCTGTTTCTGCAGTCGATTCTGACGCCTTTCACACCGAGAGAGAGAGCCGGTCTAGAGAAAACGGAGAAATTTTTCACTGAAGGAAACGGCTACGGGGCAATACAGAGCACTCGTCCACAAACTCTAGGCTATGGGCTCACGGACAGCCCGGTCGGGTTGTTAGCATGGGTCTATGAGAAACTGCAGGATTGGGCGGACGGATATCCCTGGACGGAGGATGAAATCTGCACCTGGGTGAGCATATACTGGTTCTCTACTGCTGGACCGGCTGCTAGTACGAGACTGTATTACGAGTTCCAGCAGGATATTATGACTACTATCGGGAGACTCCGCGGTTGGATGAATGTCAAGGTGGGATTTGGACAGTTCCCTGAGGATGTTACAACCTTGCCTCTTTTGTGGGCGAAACAGCTTGGTCATACAGTCTTTCAAAGGGAACATCCTGATGGGGGGCATTTTCCCGCTTGGGAGAAGCCGGAGTACATTGTGGCTGATTTGAGGGATATGTTTGGGCAAGGTGGAGGAGCTGAGGGCGTTGTGAAAGGTACATGTGTGCCGTGAGGCCAAGTCTTTAGGGGCGCGATAAGGGGTAAAGATTTTGAAGGTAACAACCTTGTAACTTGTCTATGTCACGATCTAGAAGCTAGAGATCCAAAGTGAGTGTAAGTGATTGGTATACTATACTGATGTAACATTTTCACGGGCTGTTGGAAGAGGAGGGAAAAAGCATAGAGGCAGTTTGGTGATAGTAATAGTAACTTTTATTAAAATTTCGACAAATTTCGGCAAGAGCTACGCCCGACTCACCTTTAAACAAGCCTATAAACCCATATGTCATACCTAAACACAACCTAACATGTAGTAAACCTAGGTAAAATTCGCTAGTTACTCGCGTTCAAAATGGTTCATCCATACGAGCGTAATCCAGCTCAGAATTTGCTTTTCCCCTCGTCGCAAACTCAAAATCAATCAGTATCGCGCTTCCATCCCTCTGAATAAGGCAGTTGTTAGGGTGGGCGTCATTGTGCGTGATGCCATATTGATGCAATTTTGACAAGGTTGCCTTGCATTTTTCGACGGCCAGATCGGAGTAAGTGTCTTTCTGAACACGACGTGCATCTTCAATATACTGGACGAGAAACCCAACGACTCTTGCCCCATTATTTTCAGTTACGTGCGCGATGAATTGCGGCGCTATACCATAGCCCACGAGATGTTCGTATATCCCTGTCTCTGTGTTGATTTGGGGGATCATGTTGCTAAATTCGGCGAACTTTAAAACAGCTTTGTTCCCGGGGGTCTTGAGGCTGGGATGGGTGACCAGTTTGACACGAGTCGAAAACCAAGGCGCGGCAATGATTCCGAAATCGAGAATATCATAGAAATCCGGATGCCAGATATTCTTTACGCCTGGGAGGGGCGCAGCAGAAGTCTGGGTGACTTTGATAAGCTCGCCGTCAACGGCGAACCCGATATCAGCAGTGGTCCAGTCACCAAGAGGAAGCGCAGGTAAATAAACTTCAGCTATGTTGCTCTCAGGGTCGATCCTCTTACCGAGTGATAGGATATCGGAGCTGATAGTGACATATTTGATTGCAGGCTGAGAACCCTCCATGAAAACGCGGAAATTGATGGTGCTGGTGTTTAAGTCAGTGGACCAGCCGAGAGAGACCGCGTTGGTGAATTTGAATTGCACGGCAGAAAGTTCTGGTTGGTCGACTAGCATTACACTTGAGTATTGTGTGGTTGCCCCTATCATAACGACGACAACAGCGACGCAAAAGCCGAAGAGATTCCAGAGCGTATCGAAAAGTGAGAGGCCGCACTTAATAATGATTACTGAAAGGATGAATACCATTTTGACGAAAGATTGGCCTATTGGTGAATTGTAAGTGTCCGTTGCATATCTTACAAACCATGAGACAATCCATACTGGACCCTTGTAGACCAATTCAAAGTTGAGCATTGTGAACTGTTATTTACCACCGGGTTGTAGGTATTGAGTGTTTGTAAATATGGGGTGTGACTTCTAGTTTTTGTTAATACTTGCCTAACTATGTTCCGATATAGAGAGAGACGATTCCGAGGACCTTATATTGTGGCACAGGAACAATGATATACCAGTTCGACCCCTAAAAATAGAGGACAGAACAAGGATCACTTGTACCAAACAAACAAATAACCAGAATTGAACAGGGGCTAGCGCTAATGTCAATAACAACAAATGCCTTGTCTTTTTTGGCGCTTTATGCTTGCGTCGCTGAGTATCTATACTCGAGGTCTTTAGCGTATGTCGAATGCACCGAAGGGCTTTCAGGTTTTATCCCATAACGACACAATGAACAGTGGAAGAAGGACGCGCTCAAAGAGCCGAAAGGACAACTAAGAAAAAAGAAAAGAATTGGAGTTGCCCATTCTCGGCAATAAAGATCCCACTAATAGCTGCATTCTGTAGATTGTAATTTCGCCCCTATGTAGCCTGTTGGTAGGTCATAGAGGCAGGATGTGAGAAGAGTTCTAGAAGGAGTGGAGCCGAGCCCTCAGCTTCCCCCGCGAGACCCCGCGTTTGGCAGCACGCTAAAATGTGGCTGCATGCACTAGCGTGCTCCCTATACATACACCACATGGTAATTGTTATACTGCGCTTACAATGTAGGGTCACTTACACCACTTTTTTCTTACTCGGATCACAACTACTACGTTGTCGTATTCTAGACAATAAGAACTAATTTAGTAGACTCAAGTAACAGAGCGACAGAGTATATATAAGTACGTATAGATCTCCTTCAAAATCCTACTACATTACGACACCCGCGACCGAGCAGTACCTATCTACAGGTAGGTACCGTTCTAGCTCAGTATCCCACTAGGTCTAGTACAGATAGCGGCCCCAGCTATCTAAGTCCGTCTGCGCAAAAGCTAGCTCCGGCTCTTACCTGGGAGCATCTACATTCTCACGAGCATCGGAGGGTGAAAAAGACCTACCTCACATACCGAAGCTAAGGTAAAGTAAAGTATATACTCTAAGGTATCTACTTACCTAACATGAGCCGAGATATAGTTATCTTGCATTTTGCGTATTTAGATCACTCTTATTCTGGTAATTCTTGTCATGCCAGCTGATAAGTTTACGCCAAGTGCGATGGGATGATGCTGTCTACCTCACCTTTACCTAACAACACACATAAAGTATGTAGTGCCAAGGTAAACTCAATCATCTCATCCCTCCATTACGTCTACGTCACCCATTTTGATTCCCCTCCTCACACTCTCCTTGTCTTCTTGGCATTTTACCCTCCTTCCCGGACCGCTATTCGCTACCATTTCGGCTTCGGTCCGAGAATGTGTCAGTGAAGCCGAGCTCTCGACGAATCCGACGCCAACCTATTCAAACGAGAGCGACAATTGCTGTATATTACCCACATGGTACCTAATCTAGTGACCTGCCAAGGCTGTGCGAGTGTCGGCTCCAGCCTCTCTACGAACTCCCTGTTGCAAGGACTCGTGCCGCCCAGCATACACGCAGCAAATCAACTAACGCAGTTCCCATCAAGATAAGCCGCCAAGCAGAGCTAGGTAGGCAGCTGGGTAGGCAGCGTCCCATCATCTCCATACAACACGAGACACACGTTACCTCACATTTCGAAAGTGGTAATACGGATATAAGGTCGCCTTGGCCCTCGAACCATCACCGCTTGGCCATTTCCCTCTGCCCCAGCTCCTCCTTAATCTTGCTTTATTACCCCTCTCTCTGAGCTCAAAATACACATTAGACTAGAACCATCACGACACGAGTCTCGCCTTATAAATTTCTTGTCGGGCGGTTTCAAATCTCTTTCGGCAGCTGTTATAAGACTCAAGGGAACCACTTCGCCACTATACGCACACCATGTCAGCCGACGGCGATAAATCTGCCGATATCGCCGAGGCTGCCAAACAAGATGCGCCCCTGGCTGGAGAGAGGGCTTCAACATCTGAGAAGGTTGACATTATTCATCCCAAGGAAAGTTTAGGCGCTGTCATGTCCGGGTCTGAAACTGATGAACCTCTTCGCGGACCCAATGGCGAAGAATATCCCTCCAAAAAGGATCTCGAGACCCTGCGTCGGGTCAAGGGTCGCATCAGCCCAATTATCTACACGATTGCGTTCATCGAGCTCTGCGAACGTTTCGCGTACTATGGCACGACCGCTGTCTGTATGTCCCCACCACTTCATTGACCTCCTAGGATTAAACATGTGCTAAGCGTGAGCAGTCGTCAATTTCATTCAGCAACCTCTCCCAGAAGGTTCTACCACAGGCGAAGCTGGAACCTTTGGACAACCGGGCGCGCTTGGCAAGGGCCAGCAAGCTTCCACAGGTCTCGTCACTTTCAACAGCTTCTGGGCTTACTTAATGCCTCTACTCGGTAGGTCGGTTCGTACCTACACCATGGTGAACTCTATATATTGATTACTCACCTAGGTGGGTATCTCTCTGATACGTATTGGGGAAAATATAAGACCATCCATGTCGCTATAGTAGGTACGTATCAAATCACCATTTCTGCTTGTATCTATACCATATTCTCTCCAATATAGAGACCGGTGCCTGAAATTCAGAATCTTTGAAATTCTCACTGGCCCCAATGCTGATAGTGTCCATTAGTCGCGACTTTCGGGCATCTCATCTTAATCATATCGGCCCTTCCTCCTGTGATAAAAAATCCTAACGCATCTCTTGGAATCTTTTCTCTCGGTCTCATTTTCTTCGGTATTGGTGTTGGCTTCTTCAAAGCCAATATCTCGCCGATGATCGCAGAGCAATATGAGGCGGCCCAGCCTCGGGCAGTTGTCGAGACTTTGAAGAGTGGTGAACGAGTCATCAAGGACCCGGTCCTAACAATCTCTGTCATATACATGCGTTACTACTTCTTCATCAATGTTGGAAGCTTAGTTGGACAAATCAGTATGGTATATGCCGAAAAGTATGTCGGCTTTTATCTGTCCTTTACGTTGCCGACCGCGCTGTTCCTCTTCTGTCCCCTGGTATTGATAACATTCAAACACAAGTACGTACGCCGGCCCCCAACAGGCTCGGTAATCGGGAAATTCTTTCGCCTTCTTGGCTTAGGAATGAAAGGTCGTTGGAGCGCAAATCCTGTTCGACTTTGGAAGAATATCCGGGAACCTGGCTTCTTCGAACGCATCAAACCAAGCAATATTCCCGAATCTGAGCGACCGGCTTGGATGACATTCGATGACCTCTGGGTCGACGAGGTCCGACGAGGCATCAAAGCTTGCCAAGTCTTTTTTCTTTACCCCATCTACTGGCTACCCTACAATCAATTGAACAGTAATCTCACGTCGCAAGCCGCGACTATGGTACTAGGTGGTGTTCCAAATGATGTGTAAGTAACCCCTTTACACCCCCCTTTTAACTTCATTACCCGCAGTCTCGGCTATGCCAAGATATTAATTTCAGTTTGCAGAATTAACAACCTCGATCCCATTGCATTGTTAATCTTTATACCAATTTTCGACAAAGTTTTCTACCCTTTCCTCCGCAGGATTGGGTATAACCTTACACCGATTAAAAAGATCACGGCAGGATTCGCCCTCGGCACAATAGCAATGATTGTCGGCGCTCTCATTCAACATTATATCTACTGGGAATCGCCCTGCCGAAATGTGTCTGGATATGGCCACGTTTCGGACTGCAAAGAGACCCTTTTCGGTAGCGATGGAAGTGTAGATGAACGCCTGTACAAGCCGCCTCTAACGGTGTGGATCCAAACACCAGCATACATATTAATTGCATTCTCCGAGATCTTCGCCTCTATTACTGGACTAGAATATGCCTTTACAAAGGCACCTAGGAATATGCGCGGCTTCATCACGGGAGTTTTCTGGTTTGCCCAGGCATTCTCGGCCGCTATCGCTCAGGCTTTCGTTCCCCTATCCACAGACCCTCTCCTCGTCTGGCTGTATACCACTGTCGCAATCATCGCTGCTCTTGGTGGGCTTCTCTTCCATTTCGCTTTCAGGAACCTCGACAAGGAGGAAGAGGCCCTGAATGCGCTGCCTGATAGCGTTTTTAAGGGCTCCAGAAACCAAGACACGGATTTTAAGGCAGTTGAAGAAGCTCAGGCTGAGGCGGATCGTATTAGACACGTACAGGGCTTGGACGAAAAATTGGGTGCCAACTCCTAAATGAGATGCTGAGAGAGAATCAGATTACTTGGAAAATGCAGATCACATTGTTTTCTCTGAGGAATGATATTACTATTATGAACATAATACCCTCTTAGGAGTTTAAGACTCTTTTACTATACAAGTTACCAACGATATCTTGCAGCTTTTAACAAGAGTGACAATTTCCTAGCTCCGTCGCGACTATCTGCCAACACCACTATTATTCCAAGCCATCATTCTAATTATACCTTATTAAGGTTTATTTATAATTAGTAAAATAAAATGCATTGAATATTTCAAGAAGAATACTCATTTCGATGTGAGATAACTAGCTTAAGGTTCGCGCAGCCAAGGAGGTAGAGGTGCTCTCTCCCTGGTGTCACGCCTCTCGCGACCACTAATCTCAGCAGCCCTGCGCTCCCAGACACTTCTCGGCTGCTCCCGATTACCTGTTCCCGGCCCATCTACGGGCGAAATAATGGCAGAGTTGGGTTGGCAGCATTGACCTGATCTATACTTGCAACATCTCCGTCCCTGTCCGCAACTCCCATCTGCCTCGTCGCCTGTACATCCACTAAAAAAAATTAGTCGCTACTCAGTATTTTCGAATATTCTTGTCATATTGTCTCACCAGTCGTGTTCAATAGGGCTCATAGGACCGTTGTGGCTTGGACGCGATGAGGTATCAGCACCCCTGGAAAGTTCAAAGTTTAGTATGATGACGGAGTGGTATAATAACCCACCCCCCCTCTTCTAAATAGGAGCATCACATACCCTAGGGTTTCATAAGTACTAGACTGATCTCCCTCTCGCCAGGTGGTAGTCCAACCGATTCCTGACGATATGACCTCCCTGAGGAGACCCCTACTCTCTGTTAGATCACGCCACACTGCACTTTGTATTGCTACTTACTGGTCGCTGGGTGATATGGAGTACATCACCCCGTTTGAGTCGACGAGAGGTGCATGAGCTTCTTCATCACGAGGTATCTCTACACGCAGACCGCTCTGTTGGCGCGGCTGATATGTTTCGTAGGAAAGGCGGGAGTCGTACACTCTGTGAGGAGATTGATCTTGGCTGTACTGATACACTCCGCGGGGAAGTGCATCGGGGCGGTTCGGAGGAGGCTGGTCTTCGCTCCAGATATCCAAGAGAGTCGGGTGCCTATAATATGTTTCTGGTGGATCTGGTTGGTATAGGGGGGTCACCCTGTTGTTATTGCGACGCCGGCGGAAGCAGGAGAAGGGCATGATAGTCTGCAGTCAGTAAAGGAATTGACGGTTTAGGCGCATGAGGGTATCAAAGTATTTGTGATCTACGTAAAAGTTAGAAAGAAAGAAAATAATTCGACGCAGAATCCAACATAAATATATTGTCCACCCTGTCCCTCGTACGCGCGCTGATGAGTCCATCGTTTGTAGAACTGCATTTGGTAGCCAAGAGAATCGCGAGATCAACAAAACGCAGAACGCCACGTCCTTGGATTATGCGAGGCATTGGGGGATGCGGCACTATCCCTTGCCTCAGAATTGAACCGCTCTCAGTGTAGGTGTTGGTGTTGAATGATAGCTACCTGCAACAGTGACACCTCTCAAGGGAAGAACAAAGAAAACCCTGAACATTCTGAGAAGCTATGTGTCACATGCATGAAGCGTATCGGAACACAAAGAATGCCGGAACAAACTGCAGAGAAATGATTGTATAACTTTTGAATTCTGACCAGATTGTTGGACTTATTCCTTTTGTTTATAGTTCCTCCACAGAGTGGCTTGTGACTATTGTTAAGGACGATGGGTTGGTTCTACCATATTATCACAGGTTGACATACAAAATTTACAGTTTGTGTATCATCGCAGCAAATGGTTCATACCAGTCTTCAGTTGGTGGCCAATTTCGAGTCCGAGATCTAATTCGCTAAGGGAAAGCAACCTAAATTTAGAAACTCGAAGCTCCCTAGTGTCACAATACCCGAGAATAAAAAGGCACCATCTGTGCACTTAGTCAAATGGTCGATTTTGAAGAACAATGAGTCTCCATACGACAACAAGACATTCATTCATGCATTCCCATATACGTGGCCGCCATGGCTCTAGGAAATCCACTTTGTGGCAAATTTAACAACATGCTTCCCTCTTCTCGTACCATCTTTCACATGCCACTCTTTCTCTCCAGCAGAACAATTACAATGTTTACTAGCATTGTATTATATCGCCATAGGGAAATTATGTGGCGAATTTCGAGTTACGCTCTTTGGATCGCGTAGCACTCAGGGGCAGCGGTCCTACCAGTCCGTATAAGCGTAGGTCGAACACCATGTTGTTATACATATTGACTGGCTGATATGTACGCGAGGGAGTATATCAAACCTTCTCTATACTAGCGAACTATAGAAGAAGCTGTTTTGAAAGTGTGCCTTACAATCCCAAGCTCAAAACTTTCCCTAATCCTCACATGTATTCGTTTGCAGGCTACGCCTTTCTATAATCTTTTCAATATGTACGACGTAAATACTAACAAAGAGATATCAAGACCACTAAATCGTATGTCGGTCTATTTCACATCATTTATCACTACCAGGGATGATTTATGTAAGGTCCCACTACTTTGAAGAGTGCGTATGAGAAGTCGAACGTTAACACGTTCCTTACTTTGTGTCACTCCCAGTTTCCAGTGATGGTCTGCTTGGCCGGTTGATTGATGCCCATTGTTGTGTTAGACTCCCTTAATAGCAGCGGTCTTAGGAGGAGTTCATCGAGAGAATTCCTTGCTTTGGTTCGTACCTCTCTTCATGCCGTGTATTGTTATACTTTTCTCCAACTATTGTTGCTGATGAAGCTCAATATGTTGAGCCGAACCCCCTTTCTCCCATAAAGGTGACACTACCTAGCGCAAGGTATCATCACATGTATCATACGCACATATTGGGGTAATTGTTATTATGTGTTATGAGGACCTCGAAAGCTTCCTATACCAAGTTGCATACAGGATAATCTTCTCTACTCTATGTAGCCTTCCTTATTTACACTAACGCCTAATTTGCCGCCCCAAGCTGTCTCTGAAGGAGCCACACGAGCGGGCCTTGAGGCACATCTTCTCGATCCAATATGACCTCCACCATCTTAAAGCCCTCGGTTTTAGTGAACTCCTCAGTTTCCAATAAGCTCTGCAGCTCACCTATCGTCTTGACCTTGGACGTAAAAGTGTCCTCCTTCGCGCCAAAGAACGCAGGCGCCTGCAGATATCTCCAAGATGCCACGTCGTTGTATGCTTGTTTCAGTCCATGGATGACTCGCTCAATCGTGTAACCATCATTGTTGATTAATACTACCGTGACATCTAGGTTATGACGAATGATAGTCCCCAATTCTTGTGCGGACATCTGGAAACTGCCGTCGCCGATGAACAGTATTGTGCGGGCACTTTGGATCCCGTGGTACTGAGAAGCCGAGACCAATTCCCGCTGCGCTAGAGCAGCACCTTGTGCCGCGCCTACCATGTAGCCGATAGAGAGCCAAGTGACGGGAACGAATGTGCGGACGTGCTTTGGAAGAGAGATGTCTCGGCAACCGTGGCCAGCACTGCCTGTTTCGCCTAGAAGGATATCGCCTGTTCGAACAATTTTTGATACCAGCGGCCAAAATGAGGCTTGGGTAATGGGCTGGTCCTTGGACTCCTCAGAATAGCTACTAGGAGGTGGCCGGGATAAATCTGTTGACGGTGTATAGGCTTTTATTTTCGAGCTGTCTAGCTTTTCGAGAAGTTGGGTTATCGCAAGTACAGCGGGTATGTCACGGAAGACCTTCTCTCCAATTCTGACCTCGGTTTGAGTGATGTAGATGGTGGCCGCAGTCTTGGGCACACTTGTTTGACTATAGCTGTTGGTCGAGCTAAAATGAGGCCCAAAACACAGGACGAGATCGGAATCCTGGACATATGTATGAGTAACGGGAGTATCAAAGCGTCCTCGATAGATGCCGTAAACATTGGGTGTTGTTTCATCGAGAAGGCCCCAGCCAAAGGCGGTCGTCCAGCTGGGCCATTTAGTAGCTTCAATTAAACGCTGTACGTCTTCTACGATACCACAAGCCCTGGTTTCCCCATCAACCAAGATGGTGGGCTGTTTAGCCTCATATATCCTGCCTAAAACTCTATCTATCACCTCGTCGCTGTAGGCGGTGCGCTCGGCCAATGGAACACGAATGGCAGATGAAAGAGGTTCTGCCGAAACCGGCACCGAGACCATATCTACGGGGACTTGGATATAGACCGGTCGACTATGCACCAGGCACTGCCTCAGCGCATAGTCGATGAGCTCGGGGCTTGTCCGGGGGTCCTTGAGGTCGACCTGTGCCACGGTGACGGGGACGACCATCTGCGCGAAGCGGCCAAATTCGCCGTCATTGAAGGTGTGGTGGACCATGCGACGCTCGTCCTGCGTGGGGCGGTCCGGGGTTCCGACAATGTGCACGACGGCGGCTCGCTCAGCATAGGCCCCGGCTATGGCGTTGATGGCCGAGAGTTCGCCGACGCCGAAGGTCGTGATCAGAGCGCCGACCCCCTTGATGCGGGCGTATCCGTCGGCTGCATACCCGGCATTCAGCTCGTTTGCGTTACCGACCCATTGCAGCCCGGCCGGCACGACGTAGTCCAGAAGCGTGAGATTGAAATCACCAGGGACGCCGTGCACGGCGCCGATTCCAAGTTGTTTAAGCCGAGTGAACAAATAGTCTGCAAGCTTGATGGTGTCCGGCATTTTGTCGGGGTTCGTCTGGAAAGGCCGTGGTTCGGAGGCTTAGTGACGGTTAGTTGCTGTTGACCAAATGAATCAGATTAAATGAATACCGAGAAAATAGAGTTCGATCCAAAGAGGTGGTCCGAATTCACTTCCCCAGGTAAAGTTTGATGGTGAGTACCTAAATCAGGTGTAGTATCCTTAGAGTTGGAAGTGTATGGATGGATAGATGATACAGCTTCCCGAGGTCCTGGTTACACATTCTAAATTAGGCAGTCTACCAGTCCGACGAGTTCAGCTCTTAGACCGACATGTGCCTTGTCTAGCCGCCAACCTCCGCCGGAATCGGTTTCCATAGGCCGAGGCGACCTAGGAAGATGGGCCTGAGTCCCACTAATTCTCCAGATTGCATTCAGTCATACAGCAGCTATCTTCCAGCTCTTGCCGGTTTGCTATCTTCAAGTGTCTGAGCTAGCGCACAGGGAACTCCGCAATTACTGTAAGCCTACTACCTACTTAAGTACGTACCTAGGTAGGTAGGCACTTATGTGCCTTATCTAGAAAACTAGCGGGCCTCCGTCAACTACCCCGACCCCGCAACATTCTCGGCAGCCCCTTGCTAAGTATCCGGCAAGACGCGGGATAGATAAGTGTGGTAGAACCAATCAACTTAGACGATTGAGCGATAAATATTAAGGTAGACGTTAATAGTCAATATTTGTTCTACAGACTTGTTATATATGAGCGAAGTCATCTGCTTGTATAAGATAAATTCTTTCCCTTCATTGCATACCAACAACACGCAGAGCCTTGATAAGAGGGGCGAAAGTTGACGTCATGGTCGGTAGGACAAGGAGACATTGTCATTCATGATATTGAGTATGTTCATTAAAGAAAGTAACAGTCGTGTAGTATAAGAAATAAGAATGAACGGGGTTGTTAGAGCCCGGGATCTTGTTCTCAAATGCAATTAAGGATATAGTGATGTTTCCTCAAATCCCGCAGGGTGCCATTAAGATATCTGAGTATTGACCTACCTACCTCCAACCTACGTGTACTGACACCCGCCCAAAATACCAGCTATTCCATTATTATACGGTCATATTAATAGTTGTATGAATAAGGCCGTATATATAAGTATGTAGGTATTGTTGCATTTGAAACACACTTGCAATACTTTGTTTTGAAGTGGCATACCCGAATCGGGAGACGCTATCTTCTATTAAGTTAAGACCTAGCACACGTTAGATGTTTTGACGGCACCCCTACGTGAGCTAGTCCCATATTCTATAAGCTCGGTAACATTGTCAAGCTTAACTGCGATATATCGAGATGCTATATAGGGTTGAACCTGTCACACATGGTACGGGGCAGAATGTAAGGAGCGAATATGGTCGGTATTTTCGGTTATAGTTATCAATATCTAACGCCAACCTGGAACAAAGTGAAACCTGACTCATCACTAACTTTGACTACTGAGCCGTAGTTATACTAGTCCATTATTACCCTCAGTATTCCCAGATAGAGTAGAAGCCAAGTTCTGTTGAGTCGAATTATCTCTACCGGGCGAGGGCTCAGGAGACTGAGTACAGTCGAGTCGTCCAGGCGTATTCTGAGCCGTTGCAAGTTGCTCATAAGCTTTAGACGGAGCACGAGATTCGATGTAGTTCAAGGTAGTTTCTTGGTTATTAATTGGGGGGTTCATCCCAGAGGCATATCCTACATTGAGAATTGGGCAAGAATAGTTCTGTAGCTGAGATTCAGAACCTATAGATTGTTGCAAATACGGCATCAAATTGATGCTGTTATCTACGATCATATCTGGCCTCGAGCTGTAGTCTGAGAAAGCTGTAGTTTCCGTAGGCATATAAGACCCATTATGTGGCAAGCAGAGGCCGGGATTAAAGTCAGAGCTTGACACGGCCGAGCCATGACGATCGAAGGATCCTATGTAGCTGTGACTATAGTCATCTTGGAAAGGTAATTGTTCCGGAAGCGGAAGATAATCTGCATTGCCGGCGTAGTTGTGCATAAGATGGAGTTCTTCATGGCTTGGAGCGGTAGGCTTTGACTGGAAAGGATCCATGGATGGCGTAGTAGTCATATTACTCGGGCTTGGTTGAGTGGTAGCCATCTGCTCAGCTAAAACCCGCGAGTTCACAGCGTAGCTATGATACGACCCTTCGCTCTCTTTAGCCGAAGATAGCCCACGACGTCGTATCATCGAAGGGAGTCCCAGCCGGCTCGTCAACGTTTCAATTTGACGCTCAAGGAACTGACGAATGTATTGCTGATCTTGATTGCTGCTTATCTCATTGATCGTATCAGGACTTGTTATCATTTCGCAATATTCTCGGAGAGCCTGTTGGTGAGGAGACGCCATAGTCTGACTTTGGATCTCCTGGTCTAATACTAGGAAGTCAGCATCAATGGCTGAAGTTTGGTCGTTAATCTCACGAGACATGGGAGATGCAAGAAACTTACAAGGGCTGGGAATCTCTTTAATTTCCGACCAATCTGGAAATAGCACCTTGAAGATCCGATTCCAGCATTTCACTGTTGAACTCTTCCGAGGAGATAGATCCTTCGACTCTAACTTCTCCCGCTGAGCCGCGTCATAACCTTCCTCGTAATCGGATGGCTCCTTTTGTGGCACACAAGGCGAATGGCCTGCGATCTCGTCATGGGGAAATCGTGCCTTGCAGATATGACACCGTTGCCAGACTAGCGCGCGACAGTGTATCTTCTTCAGATGTTGTCTAAATGGTGTTAACTCGCTATTCAAATTAAAACAATGCCAGATATTCTGTCTGCCGTTGAGAGAATTCTTCATGAAAACTTACTTCAGACGGTGAATCGTGTCAAACCCTTTACCATTGCAAGAGCCATTTGCATATTTCTCTGCATTCTTCTTGTGGTATGGACAAGCAATGCGTTTTCCCCCTTCATGATGATTACGAGGACGTTTCTCGTTTGGACCGTGGTCTTCTTCTTCGCAATCATCTTCAGAATCGGAATCTTGCTTCTGCCTGCCTCGCTTACGATCAGAGGTCCTCGAATGTCGGTTATGGCCTGATGAGCCTTGTGTGATAGACTCTTGACGGCTGACGGATGGGGATGATTGGGAATATGATGTTGAGGAATTCCCACACTGGTGAAGGTAAAGACTGAAAATTATAGCTCTGAGAACTGTATCAACCCAAGAATGCACAGTATTAACAAAGCCAGTTTTCAGTCGATAGAGTTGAGCTGGTTTGAGAGCATCGAGTAATACTTCGACTGTCTTTTTTCGACCCCGGCTAATAGCATAATGGAGCGGCGTCCATCCACGTTTGTCCCAGCTTTCTACTTCGGCTCCTGACTTGAGAAGGAGAGAGACTATAGGGACGTGACCAAGGGCAGCAGCTCGAGACAAAGCGGTCTCTCCTGTCTGCACATCGGGAATCTTAGCACTAGCGCCTGATTCCAAGAGAAGCTGTACGATAGATAGATTAGCAGTACGGACCGCCAAAAGCAAAGCAGGCGTTCCATCTGTGTAGTTGCTGTGACCAGAGCCAGCGTTAATCAGTAGTTCGACAATGTCGACGTGTCCGTGAGCTACAGCTAAACTCAAAGGCGTTTGGCCATAGACATAATCTCGACTGTCAACATTTGCGCCAAGCCCAAGCAAGCTTTGACAGATGTCAAGATGCCCTTTTGCCGCGGCAAGAGCCAACGGAGTGTGTCCATGATGATCTTTCTCATTTATGTCCTCAAGATTCCCTCCCCAAACGCATGTATCAAGCCAGGATAAGCCAAAGTAGGACATGAGGTGTGCTGCTTTTGTCTTCACCGGTTTAAAATGATCCCGGCTACCGAAGAATCGCTTGTGGACATAAGCCCATCTCTCGATAAATCCTTGTTGGAATATTGGTGAGCGCCAAGTGTCCTCGTACTTGGGTCGCACACCCATCTGACAAGCTTTGTTAAGATGCTGCATACCGTAAGAAACGGCATAACGTAAAAAGTGAGAAGAGCCTCCATCAACAGCGGCAATCTGTGGGAACGCCGCCGTTTGGTTAATTTCGTTGATGGATTTGAGACATATCTCCGCAGCCCTTAACTGAAAGTCGGCTTCACACCCTTTCCCTCTTGGTGTCTCGAGTACGTGTGAGCCTTTTCCCATCAAGAATTCCCTAACAGTTTCGTGGATGAGCAGCACCTTCGTTCCAAGAACGGTTATAGTACCATTGGCCGACCTGGACTTTTGTGGTGAGGTCTCGAGGAGACCGCCACACAGGGCCAAGACATTTAGCCTCAGCTCTATATCTATTGAATCTTGTGTCCTCATGGTCAACCGGTGACAAACCCCACTTTCAGTCACTGCGAGCGCACTGCGCAATTCAAGGATTGAAAGAGGTCGTTGTGCGCAGATTACGAGGATGAGGGCGTCTTGTGCTAATCTGCGACTTTGTTTGCTGTAGGAGGAGTCCCATAATCGTTCTAGAGTGGTTCTGTATGCTGCCATGAGGTCCGTTGGGAGTGATAGCGCCAGAGCGAGTGCAGTCTTGACGGGCATTCTGTCAAGGTTAAGAAGCATGTCCGACACTACGAGACTGGCCCATGGAAACACACCCTGGGATTTCTCTGCAATAGTCTGTACGTGTGCCTGGACGACTAAACATGAGTTAAAGTCCTGCAACGTTTTCTTGATCTTGTCGTTCAGATAGTTCTGGATATCAAGAAAATTATTGTCCTCAAGACAGATCTTCCACACTGGACTGAAAGATGCACTCTGCCTAGAAGAAATATAAGTCCAAATTCTCCGGGGAGGGTCGAATCTAGTGTTTAGGAGATCAAGCAAAGCAATAACTTTGTCTGGATCGGTGCATTCGTCCAAAGCATCAATAATGATATACAAGGACTGGCCTAGTGCGGTTGATTGGTCGACTAATCGTAAGACGTATTCCATAAGCAGATCATCATCCCAAGGTGTATCAGCGCCGCGCACCTCCCTATTTTCAGTGAGGTTCGTAAATATTTCGGACGCCGTGAAGCTCGGTGCTGATCTCACGAGTTGTTGATGTAGGACTGAACTCAGGAATCTCGTCATGGATTGAGCCATAGCATGTTGAGAAAAGAAGAAGCGTATAACCTGCGCTGAATCTGCGGTGGTTTCTGAGAGATGATTGATGAAATATTTCGACAATACGCTCTTCCCACTTCCTGGTTTGCCTTCGAGCCATAAAGTCTGACGAGGCTTCTGTAACCAGGAATTATAAGTTACATGTTCTAAGAACCAACTGCAAGTGTCCCTATATGCATCTGGAACGCGAATTGACGCATCTTCAAATGGAAGGCTTTGGAGAATTTCTGAAATACTTTCAGTTAAAACAACTTGATTTCGGGGCCGTGAGATGCCTACCTTGTTCTGTTGATGTGAGAGTCGAATGTGCTGCTGCTTGGTCCTTACTGTTGGAATCTAGAATGATGTTTCGCATTGACTCCAAAATCTTAATAGACGATGGGTCGTCATCAGAAATGAAGCGGCACATGTCCTTCAAAGGTGTTAGGGAGGGAAGTATGATGAAAGACGCGGCTTCTCACATAATGATGGCGGTTTAAGGGCACTTGTGGAAAAGTCCACAATTCTGTCTGCTTACGTTCAACCGCCTAACCGAAATTATTTTGGTTAGTTGCTTATATGAACACGTTATGAGTGACGAAAGCTCACCCGAAAAATGCTACCCGGTAGTGGCAGCGTTTCGTGGAATGACACGATGCTCCATGCCAAATTTTGCCAAGGCAAAGTCATAAACTGCCTTAGGATTTCTTGGATGGAGACCACCATGCTGGTCGTGGCGGGTGTGCTAGTGATCCTGGCAACACTAGTGCATAGCTCAGACAACGAAGTTGAATGGGGTGTTCCCAAGAAGACAATTCCATGCGTTTCAACCACGATCCGATTGAGAAGCGCGTCACCTCTGCCCTGAAAGGCACAGATCAAAGCACGCTTGATAATCAAACCACCAAGGCTATGGCCAATGAATATGATTGGTCTTATTTTCTCGCACTGGAAAAAACGACGGCGTTAGACGTGCAAGATCTATCAGTATATATAAGGCTCCGCCTGAACGGGACATATTTCCTGTAAAAGATGCTTACTTTACTGAGGTGCAAACACTTGAAAAACAATGAGAGAGTCGGGGAAATTGGCAAGGCAAAGGGTCATACTTCGGCCCATAATGTGGGAAGCTTACTTCAGTCTTGTCCAGTCTACGTTTCTTGAGTTCACTTAGTAGCTCATCTCCAGCCTCGATGATTCCATGGCCGGTGTGGGGAACGGATGAATAGTACTTGTATGCGAAGATTCGTGCCGGCGCAAGGCTTGCAGCTAAGAAGTCGAGGGGCCAGAACGGTGTCTGAAGTCCATAGACAGCGACGATATCTACCCCTTGGTTAGCTTCCGAAGCTTCCTCAGCTATTGAGATTAGAGCAAGCTTGGGGTCGTCCATCTTTAAGACTTGCAATGGAGTTGGAAGAGTAAACTCACCACTTCGTGGCGATGAAGGGGATGATAACCAGATCGTTTAGGACAATCGGGAACAATCAAAACACAGGGAGCTGGGGATATACCTAGGTTGTATTACTCGTAGCTGGTAGTACGCTAAGACGAACGGAGGCTGATACCAGCGTGTCTGGCAAGTCAAACAATTTTCACCATATAATATTAAATCAAAAAATAAAATAAAATACTGACAATTAATTAAAATAGTTTCTAAAGAAAAAAAGAATTTACTTAACCTAGTAATAAATTTAAGATGATATTTTAGCTTGACTTTATTGAATTACATTATTTACCAAGCCTAAATTGTTTAACTTGCCAAACACGCTGGCTGACACAAATGCATTGTGCGCATTGTATAATACATGCTTTTTTTGCCCGATAGATGCCCGATGGCATCGGATGGGGGAACCCGAAGTCTAAAATGCCAGAAGCTGAAATTACATTGGTGAAATTTGCTCTGGGGGCTTTTGCGCTGAACAACTTCTGCGCTGAGCGCGCTTGCGACCAGTAAGAATTTACGTGATCCTGGCGCCACACCGATGAAGCTGCATGAGTTGTCCTGGCAATTTCCTGTACAGTCCAATTGGAGCTTTCTTGTTGTAATTCAACGGCAATTACAATGTTGTAATCATTTGTATAAACGGCTTTACCGGGTCAGTGAATACATCCGCATGTTCTAGTGACGTTAGAAGTGCGGCTCGTCAAGACATAACACACGTCCACGAGCTATAGGCTCAAATTAGTAGTGAAGAAGTGCGCAAGAGAATAATTATTCCTTTCATTTAGTGGCAGATGGCGATTTTGTGTTTCAACCCGATCATTAAATGCCGACTCCTAACAAAATCCAATGGTAGCATTGTAGTGTAATATGGGGGGCTTATGAGCTTACCTGGGTCCCTCAGTCTTTGTGTTACTCACTTGACCCCTCTTTGCCATATACATTACGCCGCCTTCTTTTCAGTTGCTACGTCAACCAACGAGTTGCACATGAAACTGCGAGTTCAAGCAAGTGTTATGTGTCGGGCTTTCCAATGTGGATATTTCTGGGCACAGGGAGTAAAGGGAGAAACTACTCATACTTGTCAAACCCTGAGAGAAATTATGAGAACCACACGTGGCACTTGCATGTGGCAAGTTCCAGCTTATCGCGTGACCATGAAGCCACTAATCTATGAGTGTTTGTCCGCCTTTATAGTTCTTGTAGTTGAACGAAAGGATCAGACCTCTTTGTATCCTAGTCGCCTCTACACATGCATTTGTTTTGTTGTAAGCGTGGTATTAGGCATTTTTGAATGATCAACACGGAGACATTTTAGCAGAGGAATCTCACTCTGATGAAGATTTATACTATAGCTTCAGCTATGGCATCCAAAAAATAGACTGTGTGAGTATCAAGATCTGATCATCCCCCATATGAATCCAAGTCTTGTCGCACCAGAATTTCTGCTCACGGGCACTTTGTCAGAACAAACAAGCTGTAGTCCCTTGGAAGTAACCCTCTCTGTCCCTCCACAAAGTTGTAGCCACCTCGTCTGTAAGTGATAACCCCGCCCCTCCCCCCCTAGGTGTGTCCAGGCCTGGACATCAGGCGTGAATGTGACTGTCCAGCTCATTTCGACTGCTTTCCCTTGCCTTTCTTGCTCTTTTGCAACTTATTCGATCCTGATTTTTGCTGAGAACCCGAAGCGCGGGATTGTTCAGTGTGTTTGAACTGGACACGTTGGACATCCTTGTTTGAGTATGCGTAAGGAGGCGCTTCTTTTCCCTTGCCCTTCTTGGCGTTTTTACCGTCAGGCATCTTGACTACCGTGTTGTGGTAGGAGGTTGTGGGAGTTGATATAGCGTTCTCAGCGAGTTGCTGTAAGCCTTTGAGTGATTTGAGTAAGACTAAGTCTTGGTATATGGTTGAAGAATGGTAAGTCCTCGACCCAGGATGTATGAGCCTTTTTATATCCAGTCTTCGCTGGTAACTGGCTGTTAATGTCATGACATTCTACTCTAGTGCTACGCCTCCTCGTTTTCGACGGTTATCACCTTCACACCTGCTCAGATGTCGCCACCCTAGTGTCACCCAAACCACATTATGCCTGAAACTACCCTGCTTCTTCACTATGTACCATGTGTCATGAGTTTTCGAGGGAGATATAACGAGTGGATGCTACTGCTCAGCTGTGTAACAAATTCATCATCTCGTTTTATATATGATAACCTTGCCCTTATGAAACAATGCATGACCAGCAAGATGTAATTCCGAGGCTATAAGATTATGACCTAAGTATATAAGGGGCCGACAAGGTGAACTAGGATCGCAAGTTTACCGCTCAGACAGACACCAAGCATCAAATCTTTGTAAGTCCAGTACAGGGGAGACGTTTGAAGTTTTGTCGTACGAAGAAGCTCATGTGCATTATTGCCTTGTGACGTGATGGTTACACTTGGCCTGTGGCGGGGGCAAGTGTACTCTTCAAGAAAAATGTGACGATGATGGGGGTTTCAACGCAAAAGTCCACTCAAAACCCAACGTTACCAATACTCCGTAACCCATTTTTTATTGAACAAACTTGACAGTAACAATACCCCCATAGCTGACCGAGCTAAGAAGGTACGTCTCCTACCAAGCTTTCGTTGAGACGCGCAGCGAAAGTGATGATCAGGCAGAAAGTCAGCATACTCCAAGTATTAGGATTACTATTTTCAACCCATTCTATATAGACTTGTCAGTTGAGTTCCGACACTACTTCCTTTCTTGGATCTTTCATATCATCACATCCACTATAGACCATCTACCCGCAAGACTATCTAAGTTGTAATCATGCGAGAGTTGATTCTCGAAGTCGCAATATCGTGGGATTCATCTATCTACCTTCATCGCACGGATCGACAGTATAAACTATCCCGACATAGGGGCGTTGAGGATCAAATAAATTCTCTACGGCTTCGTGTCATTATAGTCTTTCCAGTGCTCATTCCCCCATCCATTCCATAGTTCTTGTTCAAACGTACATCTCGTCCCGAAGTTTCACCACCATCTCCCGTAAGCCACAAACGTAATTACCATAGGAAATATAGCGAAGAACTAAGAAGTAGTGCACAGTACAAGTAGAGCGCTAATATCTTGCGAATCAACGAAAGCAAACGATGGTTGAGTCTACAACTCGATTAGAGTACACTAGTAGCAAAAGAGATAAAAAAAGCATCCAAATCAACGAACCAGCCAAAGCAATAAGACAGATAGACTAGGTAGTAAGCAATTGGCCGTCGTGTATTGTGGATATCTGACCAGGTCCGCGTGATCATAGGCATCCAGCCAATTACCAGGGACCTGGGCAGTACCACCACTAAAGACTCTCCCTAATCCTTGCCGGGATGCCAACATATAAACCATGGCCACCCCCATACGGATTGACTGAGGGCTTCTTGGCAGGGTTGGCCATTGCCTTTTCTTTGTCATCGTGTCGACTCGATTGGAATAACAACATGTAAAGAGGGTGATCAAAGGATAGCGTGGTAGTTATGTGATTGGTATTGTAGAACATAAGGAGATAACGAGAGCCAACGGCTCAATATATCAGATGAAAGTGGTATCAAGTCGTAAGCCTTCAACGCCACGCCATATCGAATAATGGAAATTAGTGGAAGTCGTTGTATACATCGATCAGAAAGCCTCGTGACAGTCTCATGCCAGCATGAGTGTTTCACCAGCCCTTTTTTCTTGCAAATCGTTTGTTCAATAAAGCTAAGACTTTCGTGACATTGAATTGAACATATTCAAGATCGAGGTCGTCCTGGTTATCTTTTTGCATTTCAAGGAGGTCGTCAAGCTTGAGATCAAGCTCAAGTAGTCCCCGGTTGCGTCCTGTTATGATTCTTAGCTGCATGATAGACACAGGGCAATTTGTAGGAGGGCATTACCTTTGTAGTGCAAGGAGATGACAAATGTGCCTGGCAGCGGACTCGTGAAGTTGAAGTAGATGTTCGCTCTCCTATTGTCGGGCACATTGCTCTTCTGTATCACACCTTCTTTCTCCAACTGTTGGTGTGTAAACTTGTAGGGCCCTAGCACTTGGTGTTTTTGCTGCTTTCGTCGTGTGCCTTCCGATTGACTTCGTACGTTGTGCAAGTAACTCTTATAGGTCTCTAGTTGACCGACCAGGTACGCATTATGATCGCGGATTGTCTTATAGACTTCGTCGAGTTTCTGGGTTTCCTGGTGCACACCTTCCTTGAGGGACCCGAGGTGGGACAACTCTTGCTCAACTTCATCACGGAGGGAGCCGAATTGATCAGACTTGTCGATGGTGCCCATCTCTTGAAGTTGGCTGAGTAGTTCCATCGCCCGAATGCCTTTGCGTACCATAACAGCGTCATTACGCGATGTGGCTGCTGTCTCGGCGATTTTTTCCAAACGCAAGGGTTTCCGTGCGACGGCGGTGTGTTGAGGAAAGGACCGAATAATTTGAACAAAGATATTCTTTGCCTCCAAAAAGAAGATCTCCTCTTGCGTAATGTCCATATTCTGGGTCATGTTCTCAAACGTCTGTTCCCAGCGACTAAAGAGAGGTAGATTAATAGCCCTATTCTCTTTGCGGGGAACCTGCGGAGGCGCGTGCCCCAGTTCCGTCATGATCAGAGATAGATGGGAGCGCTCATCCTTACAGAGTTCTCCTTTGTGTTTCTCAATAAGACCATGCATTGCGTATATCTCGTTGAGTGTGATGGACAACTCTAGGTTATTCTTGGTGAGCGCCACATATTTGTCCATCTCCAAAGTCTCGTAAAAATCCTGCACTTCGCAAAGATCCAGCATGAACTTGTTCACTCGGTCTTTGTTTTGCTGAATAAAGGGAGACAGCTTGGCCATGTACGGTTCCTTCGCGTACGACGGCTTGTTGGCGAGATTCTGTATCATCTTGGCAATCAGAGTCAGCGTCCGGCGTGGCCTTTCAGCAGGCATGCCATCAATCAGCATATACGACTTAGGCGTGACAATAGCTGGGTTGATGAATCTCAGGAAGAAAAAGCCGCCAATCAACGTGCAAATAACTTGGTCATTTGCTTCCGGGTACTTCCGCTTCGTCAAGCTCCGAATTTGTTTGCAGATCCACCGAATACCGTAGGGCGCTTCCTCGAGTCCATCGATGATCGTCACCAGGAAGCCATTCGCGATATCAGTCAGCATGGTCAGCCGCGGTTCAATGATGGCTTGTACTTGGGGGTTGTCCGCAGCTTGTTCTCCAGTGATGCCCTTCGGTAATGACGCAGGTAGGCTTCCGGTGTCCTCCTCTATCTGTTGGCACATGCGCTCATATACCTTGAGGGGATTGATCTCCAAGTCCAAGTCTTGCAATTCAATGAGGCTGTTGATCCTATCAGCCAGTACCGTTCGTAAGAAACTCTGGCCAGGTCCACGCCTAGTGTATGTAGTCATCATTCGAGAAACGGGCGTGTTGGCGCGAAGAAGGGACGAATATTCAGGAGTTGTATCAAACTGATATGTCAATACAGACTGAGACTCAACGTTAGCAGAGACGACACAAATGTTAGAGATGATTGTTGGCTTGCCTGAAACATTGTCAAGAGCAAATGCTCTTCACGGCTTTCGTATTGATTACCATAGACGGTAAACATGACGGTTTGAAGAAGAGAATCGATCTCTGCCATGGATACAAGTCTGCAGAGGTGTGCGATGTGTTTTGGTTCGGTTTGCAGCAAGAACAAAAGGTTGCCATATTTCTGTGTCTTCTCATCGTTGGGAAAAGCTCCCTCCTCAAGTTCGAGCGCCTCCTCGAGGTGGCTGGCTACTTCGTTTTGCTACATTACAATCAATGGCTGTCGTGGGACATATGCGTGATGATGGCTTACCTCTTCCAAGGCCATACGGTTCTGGATCAGTAAGGCAATGCGAGAATCTAGGTACCGCACGTCTTTTTCAAGGACGAAGTTCTTCTTGGATTGTGAAGAGATTTTAGACTTCAAGTCTCGGAGGATCTTCTGAGCTATTCTGCTGTTAGGAAACGTGTAATGACGATTTAAAATTGTCACCCTCACCTTTGGCCAGTTCATCATCGATCTCCAGTTCCGTTTCATTCGCGGACATGGACATATATAGTGCAGACATAGAATACCTCTTGCTCTGCCGTGCCGATCGTGTACCGTCATAAGAAGACATAGTGTTCTGACGCGAAATGGGCTGAAAGGACGAAGAAGAGGCCGTAGAGGCCCTCGACGGCGTTTGTAACATGACGGACATGTTTGATGGTGTAATGTGTGTTATCGATTGAGAGTTTTTGGAATTTCCGATCAACCGCTGTTTACTTTATGGGATTACGCTCGGAACCACAATCAGCGGGTGTTTCGTAGCCTTTTGAAGGGATGTATATAAGAATCGCGTGTAACAGTATGCCTAAATCAAAATGGAGGCCGCTGGTTCTGGCAATATAAGTATGCTAACAGTAAGGGGTGATCTCGACACCGACGTCGAGAATGAGTTGGCTCGTAGGCGACAAGACGCAGGCTGTATGCTGCAGAGGAGGTTTTCCTGCGTCGAGGACGAGGAACGAATTAATGGCTGCTTGGGGTCTCAAGGGTCGAGGCAGGCACGGGCCAGCGAGCGCCACGAAGAGAAGGTGGATAAATTGGAACGACTTGTAACGCGACAGGCTGAACGCCGCTGACTTGGATCGCCCGGTGTCTTATAGCGCTGTGGTCGGTCGGTGGTTCACGGCGGTCCAATGTCGTAGATAGGGGCCGAGGGCAACGAGAACAGACAGCACAGCGACGAATAAGCGCATATGCCTACAAGCAGGGGCTGAAGTAACAATAAACAGCAGGCAAAAGGGGTGCTGCGACACGGGCAAAAACGCTGGATGATAAGGATGCCGATTATACAATTGAATTGATGGCGCTGGCGACGCGGTGGCCGATGGATGGATGGTTCGTGTGCTGGGCCAGGGCTTGAACAACAGGTCGCTGGCGGCTGGAAGAGAGGGGGCGTGAGAGGGGTTATAGTGTCGGTCGAGGCGTGCGGGTGCAGGCTCAGACTGTCGACGCTTCGGTTTCTATCGAGGATGGTCGTCTTTCGATTTGTCGTCGGGTTCGTCTCTCCATCGAGACACAAGACACAGGTCTCGCTCTCGCGGGCGGTGAAATGTCGCACGAGTTGAGTACCTGAAGACAGGTAGATTTTGGATGGAGGGACTAAAACGGGGAAAGGGGAGGACAAGAGCAAGAAGAGAAACACGACGGATAAAATCGACAGGGTTCAAGGGGCGTGGTATGGGGATTGTGGGACAGGGCGAAAGAGGAGAGACACGAGAGAGGGCGAGAGAGTCGGCCGCAATAGTCGGCGGGCACGTTTAGTGTACCTGATTATACCGCACTGGGTAAGTCGGTAAGGTAGGCACTTACACCACACTTAGTTAGAGTCGGCGGGTTCTGGAGGCTGCAGTAGGTAGGCACTTACTTAGGTAGGGTAGACTGCTAGGTGCTTACCGTGCTGTAGACTAGCTCATTCTAGGCCCTGAACAGACCTACAGTACCGGCTATATAGGGGGTTCAATGGTGGAATAGGACTATCATTTATCACAAGTTACTACCATCTAGGTAGGTGCTCCATTTGCATACTTAGTACACGTCAAGCACCTCTTTAACTTCAACAATTACATGGAGCTCGTCCGTGTACCAACAGGAAGTTTCGAGTTGTTGTCGTAGTAAAATCCTATATTTATATATATGTTGAAGATTATATGTACCTTTTACGTGCTGTTTACAAGTACCTACACAGTACACATCAAATTGTAATAATTCTTTTAGTTCTCCCTTTTTTTCCCCCTTCAAAGACCTCCCTCTCTCTCTCTTTAAGCGTAATTGAATCTCTACTATACTAGAAGACCAATAGAACAACACCATTTAACGTTGGAGACAATAAACTGCAACTGATGCCAGGCAAGGAGGTAGCTGGGCGGTCAGTTTGATAACACTGCATGTAGAGTAGTGCAGATTCTGCTCAGAGGAATAAGCATGGTGCATATGGGTTGAACTTTTGGTTTATGATGATTGCCAATATTAGTAGGCACCTGTGAACCCCTCTGTTCCGGATATACTGCTCTGTCCGTCTTCAGCAGGAGCTGTAGTAATGAAGTGCGTCCATTGGGTTACATTCCGGCACGAAGAGACCGGGGCTGAATGGGTCAAGACGACGAAAAACCGGGTATTGATCGGGCGCATACTTAGTAGAGTGGAAATCGGACGATGAGAGGGACGAGCCAACCCGTTTCGGAGGAATAGAGAAGAATGAAATCCACTGGCTGAGCGAGGGCGGGTGGACGGATGTACTGTATCCCTCACAGACGCGTGCAGTGGGCGCTGGCGGCGGGCGCTGGCGGGCGCTGACGTATGGAGGAGGTAAATGCAATTAATATCGGCATACTATGTTAAACTACGGCTTCTACTAGTTTTATTTCTTTAATACTACCTGCCGCTCTAGTGTAGAATATAGTGTGCCATACAGTCAATGGCGTGCGACTTGGTGCACAGCTTCGTGGGAATTTTTAGCCAGGATTACCTTGTCCAGGTAAAAGATAGAAGAGAAAAGATAAGAGAGAGAGAGAGATGAAAAATAAAAACTTTTGAGATAAAAAGATAAAAAGAGAAGACCAAGAGTTCTAAGCTCAAAACAGATATTAGCTTACAACAAAAGGAATTTACCCAATAAAGCTAGCGTTTTATCCGCTACCGTTGGGTGGTTACTTGAAACAACAAAAACATCGATGTACTTACTTCTCTTGATATTGGGGAGAATTTGAAAAGCCGAACAAGCTGCGGTTAACAATACAATACGATGTACATGTTCGTATAAAACTGAACTAAACAAGATCCTCTTCATTTCGATTGTGCACCTACCTGGGTTATGTAGCCTCGACACGGGAAGTGGGAAGCATTCTGAAACAATGACCCGCCGACAATCGTCATGATACCGTTGATCAAGATATAAATAACTGGCGGTATACTGTACGTATAGCTTATGTTTACACTTTTGCCTGCCTATGTCTCGAACTTGGGCAAAATGTTCTTTTACTTGTATAAGAGGTAAGTATGGTTGCTCATAAGTTGATGTGGGTCGCTATAACTAAGGTACACTACCGGCACTACAGTAAACGTTTGTTGGACCCTGGTGAAGATGATGAGTGTCTCCTTAATTTCTAGGAGTCATCGACGATTGCGGCGTTAAAATTTATCATCTACCTTGGGTTTGTGTGCCCATATCAGACGATCATGTAGAAGCGGCTGGTTGATACTATGTAATATTATCAAGGCCGAGAGGGGCTTTGCTTGACCTACGATTAATTTCTCTTGCTCGGGAGATAGCATGAAGTTAAGGGTCCAATTACAATGGATAGGCGGGTTCTAGGCGGGGTTCAAGAAGATGAACTTGAGAATAAGTTTTGAGTTATCGATAGGTAGCTACGGTAGTGCTTGCGTATGGACTAGCAACTTTATGGGGATACCTAGATTAAATCTTAGATATTTTCGGTAAGCCGCTGCCGTTTAATCTACGAAGAATTAGAGATCAAGTCAGACAATGCACAACGGCTGTGCTCTGTCTCACACACCTAAGTCATAGAGATCTCTTTGTGATAGCACGGAATGCCGTCATAAAGCACTTCGGATAGCGGCATTGAAAACTCACAAGGGTTTAACCTCGATCGGGTAACAATGGCCCTGCTGGGTAGGCGCAGAGAAGCACACTACTGAGATAAACTTCAGGAACGGGACAAGTCCTGGGGTCTGACAGGGGTAAAACCAGGGGCAATCATGTGGAAGTGGATCCAGCCAGGCAGGCACAAAGTAGACGCCTAACACGATTCCGTCGACACTGCTAACACGCGCATTAGGGGTGCACCCAAAACCGAGCTGCAACATTGACTCGGCTTGGACGACCCTGCAATTTCTCTCAACTCTCCCTATTGTCCCAAAGAGGAAGCAATGGGCTGCTCTGTCGACTGTTTGAGATGTTTTACATAAACTGCCTTCTTCTCGAATCACCTGTACCAGACCACACGCGACAATGGCTTGGTCCAGACGATACGACCTTGACCCAGTAGTAGTGGTCTTACTACTTGGTATGTATACAGCAACCTCATCACATGCCTGCCGTCAAGCTGATGGACTTGGTGGCTTCATGTGTACCTACACTAGATCGGTAGGTGTATCTATCATTCATGACTCAGTGTCCAGACTCTAGACCACGCTGATAGAGTCCCCCCTTCTCTGCTAAGCCAACCCCGAGCCATCCGTAAATTAGGTTGACTACTTTCCTCTGTACACTATCATTGCAGCCTCAAAGTTAGCTTCAATGGCGCATCACATGGCCTGCTCTCCGAGCTTATCGTTCATGTCTTCCCTCTCCTCAGCTCAGCTGTACAGTCTCGGACTAGTTCCAAGGCCAGTGGAAGTCTGTACTTGAAGATATCGAACCATCTTCAGGTTCCATTGACTTGACCAGGTACTCAGCACTTGGAGTCCGGTGGCCGACACTGCAAACTGGAAAGCCAGCCGGACACCCGCTGCCGCCCGACTGGGAATGTTGGAACCTTGGCTCGCCAGATGCGGAAGCCCTATTCGATACTCCGTTCCTGTCTGTATACCAAGTGCACCTCTACATATCGCCGATTGGGTGCTTCTGCTGCAGTACACGTACGATGGTCCAAACCATGTGCGCAGAAGCCGCGGCTGCTACCCGGGGCGGAATAAAGCAGATACCTACATGATGCCAACCATATGGCCGTCCATGGCCTTCGTATTTCCTGCCTGCCAGCCTTTGCATTTACATCTTGTTCGATTTCTTCGTGTTCCAGATTCAGCGCCATTGTGGTAATTACAGGCGCCTAGCTACACGTGTACAGCCCTTTTAGCGTCGGCCTAGTTCGTTGTTAGTCGTTGGTCTCCCGTTGTTTGTCGTTCGCGGTCAAACCGAGTACCTAGCCGCTCGAACCCCAACCCTAGATCTAGTATGCCTGTGTAAAACCGCCAGCCGATTTATTGCACGCAGATTCCGGAGTAGCATTCCGTGGATCCAGCAGTACTAACCCAGCCCAGCCAGGCCACATCCGTACCTTTGATAGGTACGTGCCATCAATTGCTCTTTGCACGTGGGGGGCTCACGTCGTTCCAGCCTAGATACTGTTTCATCAGGCGCATCTGCCGTGTCCAGCGTGCTTCCACCTTTGGTCGCTTACCGAATTCGTCTGCATCGCCAGCCATGATATCACACAACCGGCGCTACACTGCGGGCACGTGATCCATAGCACGAAACCAATCATACGCAGTTCGCTAGACATAACGAGGGTGGACAAATCGACTCCTTACCTGTGTCTCCTCAGGACATGGCAAGTCGTGAGACCCTCAAAGTAATCACACAGTCGGCTATCAAGACGAATCGAGTTAGGTTTTAACCGTCCAGCAATCTCGGTTGCCCGTCGTACACGACGTTTCTTTGGGCTGATACCACCCATCCTACATCCCTCTGATTCTGTTACGGCCTACATGTGCGAGATATTCCTCGTACCACTTCGCGCATACTCTGTATATGAATAATCTAGACATTTATAACGAGCCTGCGTCGCTAACGAGCTTCGTCATACCTGTTGCTGTATCTTGTGGGGGGTTGTTTCGATGTGTTGTGAAGCAAGGTAGGTGCTGAACGGTCTAAATTCCGACTCGAGAGTCATTCGGAATGAGACCCAACAATCTGTATTCAACTATCCACAACCGAATCAACCCTCATGTCGGCCTAGCGGCAAGTCGCTGATGATAGTCCTGCGATGCACGATTACCGTTATAAAGTCGCGGCCAATCACATTGCTGCATACAACGGCAAATTCATCACAGTAGCAACCAAGTCTCAGACATAGCGCCTCGCCGTACAACCTACCACAGGGTAGAACAGCTTTTGCATCTTATCATAAATCTGACATTTAATTTGACTGAGGTGTCTGCCTAGCGCCAAACTAATTTGTCTATGCTGTGTCGAATCAATCTCACATTCTTGAAGAGCTACGCTAATCCACAAGCCGTGCCAAAATAGATGATTCAACAACAAAATTAAAGACAAAATCTCCACCAGGGACTGCTGACCGCATGTTCGAAGCTCTAGTAAGTAGCATAGGCTCTAGATAGCAGTCTCGATGACACCATTCGAGTTCAAGTAGTAATAACCTCTTGTAACCCATTGCATACATAGCTCTTCAAGAGTCTCTTCAATACTATTCGTTAAACGTAGACCGATCCAATTGCCCAGGATAACACTTATCAAGAAGGCGGCTATGGGGTGAACCAGGTGGCTCCGAAATTAAACTCTCTAACTAGGGTGATGTGAATAAAGGTTTGCAGTTACTTTAATTGACACAACGCTATCTTGAATGAATGTTATAAGAGGGATGCTAATATTTCATACACCCGTGTTTGATTGCTGTTTCTTGGAGATTCACGCTATGCTCATATTTCAAGTCGTAATTAGTCGAGCATATGTTGTCAGGCTCATTTCGGGTAAATTAGTCAGGGGCCAATACTGTACGTCATGTTATTATCAGGCGTGAATGAATGTCTGATTATAATTAATCTATGTACCTACTGTTGATCGACAGGTGTAACAGACGAGAGTCCCAACCCACAACTAATGATCGCTTCACCATCGCTCGCGTATCGAATCAATGCAATCGTCGCCATCGGGTGGGGGATCGTCTCCCTGCGCTGCCGATCTCTCTCCCTCGCTTGTATTTATGTTGGTGATCAAGCTGTCCGTATTTGATACAGACACTATGTCTTAACAACTATGCTGAAAGAAAGTAATTGGGAAATCGATATTCTCGCTCTGGGTCTTCGGCTCTGGGTCATGCGCATTCACGACTTCGGTGCATGATTATTAAACGTCGCGATGTCTTGCATGAAAAATGCGCCTAATTGTCTCGCGGAAGATCCCATCTCAAGCATTCTATCACGGCATTTCACCTTATAGCATCCACTTTACCTGAGCAGATATGTCTCCTATCTGGTTGGTCAACGTATGGCCTCAATTAGACGAGAAGAGACAGTAATATATATAGAGTAGTAAGCGCGACTAACGTATATCGTTCTATTCCGTTAAATCAACTAATAACTAGCCGAGCGAGGCAGTATAGTAGATCTGGATTGATAATTGGCAATTGAGCGCATTATACGAGCTGTCGCACAATGTTTGAGAGAAGAGATTCGCAGAATCCTTCAACAATCAAATAATATGGGAGCCATATCTCATAAGTAAATGTTATTGCACAACAGGTTATACAACGCCGGAAATTATTTTATGTATAGATAGATATAATGTGAGGCTAATTATGCAGGACGGTCAGCCCCTAGCATGAAATCTTTAAAGAGTGATAGTTCTGATGTAGTTACAGACATTAGACTCGGGCCATTACTAACAGGTTGCTCAATTTGCTGCTTAATAGCCCAGCCACATTTGCTACTCAATCGGTATCAATGTCAGGATACTCTGTCATATTTAACTTTGCTTTCAAAATTTCCCTGGCGACCAAAGGAGGTATGTGCCGGAGCCTTCATATTACAACGCAGAAAGCTAATGTACTTACTGTACTTCACTTTAAAATCTGGTCACATTTTCGTAATTCCTCGCTTTAAAGCCAATATGTACTTGAATTTTACGCTTACCTATTTCTCAAGGCGCGATCATAGCCTTATCCGTTAAGGCGGACTGTAATGCTGAGCGAGCCCACGTCACAAAGACCCCAAGCGTGAAACAGACACAGAGAGTACAAACTAAGATAAACAGCTAAAAGGGATAAAAAAAGGAGGTTGAATATTCTTAACCAATGTCTCCCGAGCGTGAGTCGAACACGCGACCTGTGGATAATCCATGATACTATTTCAATTACAGTCCAACGCTCTACCAACTGAGCTATCAGGAGTTGTTGGAATGCATGACGGCTTTAAATTGACTCTACTGCAAGAATGAGCAATCGCCAGGCTGCTAATGAATCTCCAAAACCTGAATTATCATCGTTCCCTAAATGGCCAGAATGACAGGATGGATGGTTGGCCTGTAGGGTCACTAGGTTAGTCCAGGCGGCGACAAATGCTAATTTCGTCATAAGCGCAAGACATTAAATACCTGGTGCAATGTGTAATATCATTACTATTGAATAGATTAAGGCTTCGTTGGAAACTTCTCTAATGTCTTGGACATAAATGCAACTAAGCATTAAAGTATCCTAAGGATGTTAGTAATAGTTGAAAAGGGGTCATAGCAAAGTCCTTGCACATGCACAATAAAAACTGCAATTTATAGAGAGATAATTAACGGCTCAAAGATCTAGGAGCGAGAGTAGCACCACCAAAAGGTCATGGACCCTAACGAGGAAGTGTGCTACTTCGGCTGACCTCGCTGGGAGTCGCGACAACGGGAGAAAAAATATCCAAAAGACTAAAACTTGACGGGGTCACACCCATGAACATATATGCTGATTTCGCCCGGACTTGAACCGGAGACCTTCAGTGTGTTAGACTGACGTGATAACCAACTACACCACGAAACCATGTAGAAGCTAGATCATATTGTTGTGATCTGATCCGATGATGAAGATCGGTGGTTTGTCAAGTGATATATCTTAGGTATGAAAATGTGGAGAGGGTATGGGTTAGGGGATGCTTGACAGTTGTCTAAGTGGGCTCTTTGCGGCAAATCGTCAAATCACCTGGCCACGCTGTGCAATGTAAAAGACTCCCTAAACCCTAGCGTGTTGTTGGCTAGTGGTAATGCCTAGCCGAGGTCTGGAGAGAGGATAGCATGATTTCTGCTGTGTGCCTCTCAGAAATACAATGGTAAAACTATCATATGTAGGTTGACGACCGCTCGAAAATTCTTACCAGAACCCTGAGTATTGTTTTGTGGTAGGCTGTCTAGCATATTCGTCCGCCACTCATATGTAAGTAGTGGCCAACAGAAATTGGGTTTTAGAGTTCCATGTTGAGCCCACCGTAGCTTTGATGTGTACCCAGGTAAAACGTCCCCTTTCATAGATATGTTCATTTCCTAAGCATCGAGCCTAGCAAAATCACGACTCACGGCCATATCAACGGCAATTCATGTACTTAGAAGGAGAAAGGACCTCATTAGATAATGTCATCTTATCAGAATCTTCCTAGTTACGGCAAAAAAAAACACATGTCACTCAAAATAAAACTGACGAAATAGAATAATTAACTAGGTACGGAGAACAAAATGTATTCCTCTTATTTTTATGCTAGCTAAACGCCGAACGCCGAATCACTCATCTCTTTACGACCACTTTCAGCTCATAGCGAGCTGAGCCGACAGTGGTGGAATAGATTACATCTTATGGAGTCATCGCTTTGACAACTTTCTCTTGAACCTCGCGAAGTCGCGCATGGCGCTGACTCGGCTTTTGGGTGCGACCTGTGAGTTGCTATTGTCACTGCAATATGTGCTCGGATTTTTAAGCTCATCTACGAGCTGGTCAATTCTCTCTTGGAGTGAAAGCTTCGGAGGTGATGGTACTCTGGGCGGCGTCCGAGGGCTCGGGAAGATTTCACGTTCGAGTTTCTGTGAATGAAACTTATCGAACCTACCAAGTGGAGGAGATAATTCGGGAAACCCATGACCCGGGGTAAACCCCCGGGCTCTGGGAATAAAATCCTCTGGTTCGGCCCACGGTGCTTTAGCTTTACTATCACGATATGACAGACCACTTGGAGTAATAGCTGCACCATGGGATGGAATAAAGTCCTGAGGTCCAGCCCAAGGCGCTCGAGCTTTAATCTCGTACTGTCTTTCAAACTCAATGTCAGTGTTGGTTTTCATATAACTTTCGGGATAGTGCTCCCCTTGGGTGCTTGCGACTACTGCAAACAAGCTAGCATATTGGTGGTCTCGCTTCATTAGCTTGATACTAGATTCACCGTACTTATCGCCGTGGTGATATCTGCTTGATTGATACTCAGTCTCCAGATTGGGACTTGAGCAGCGACCTGGGACAGTCGACCATGGGGAGCATGAGGAAGACATCTCGATATAGGGATTTTGCCTACTTGACACCTTATTCACAGTGTTAGTCTCGACTTGTTCAGATGAGAGTTGCAAATAGCTGTGATGGCTTTGGCATAGAGTGTCAAGTTTGTGTCTAGTAGTAGAAGAAGAGATTAAAGGGACGAGACATTCGCGACATTATATGTGTTGCCAAGTTGTCGTATTCCAAAGAGTCCAAAACAACAGCTGGTGTATGAAAAGCGTATTGTCTTCGTTGTTCATGTTTTATTTCTTTGTTATCACAATGCTTGATTGATTCTCACAAAACACGAGTGTTAAGAGTACTCTCTTTGTTCCGTCGGGCTACCATTTAGACTCGATTCAATATTATTGATACCACGTATTACCTAAAGGCGCTTTGCAATAAACGGATGAATGAAGCTGTACTGTCTTTGTCAAGATTATTTCGAAGGTAGGCAGGATTGCCATCATGCGATTTGGCCCAGCATTCAAAGATATGATGACCACAACATAATAACATTACACTACACGCAAAGGCCCAATGGAGTTAATTTGGGCGTAATCTTCTTGATGTTGGTCTGCCAGAGTCAACAGCGTGGACCATTATGTCCGAGTAAATGGGGCGTGAATTTGTATGGCCTGGGGTTATGGCTGCAAGTGTATGTAACTCATTGCAAGAGGTGCATCATTCTTGGTTCTCCCATGAGTAGCTCCTCCATGTATGCTAATGTATGACAAGATATGCCATAAAAGGAATATTGGGTCCTAATTCTGTGGCTTATTATCTGTTACCTCAGACTTGTCAAAGGAATATGGCGTAAACAACAAAATACACGAGGTAGGTCATTGATGTGGAACAATGAGTGTAAGCTAGAAAGACGCGCCAAGACACGAGTTCTAGACCGGGGTGGATGGATGACATCATGGCGATCAGCAGGGCCAGTAAGCGCAGCTCTAACCGTTGCGCCGTTGGTGCAATCCCTCAAGCATTGGCAGCTAGCACGCGCGCTGATCAGGACCCCGGTGAATACTTGGCAGGCCATATGAGAATACCACAGCTCACCATGGCTTCGTTTCCTTCCCGGTTTCTGGCTTTTCCCTCCAGCCTATCGGAGATGTCATGCTACGTCAGTAGCAGAGGGTGAATAATGCCCTGCCTCAAAAAGCTGCCTTTAGGGGCACATGGTGATAAGTCCCTGCTCCCCTGAGCTACCGTTCATCATTGACACTTCGAACGGAGACTCCATGAACCTATAGCTTTCAATTTACTGCGGGAGCTCAATTATGCACGCAGTATGCACGACTTATGTGTTATAGCGGACAACAGCAGATATCCGAACTAAAATGCAAAGATATATATCGAGGACGGCGGCTGTGGCCGTGGGAATGCTAGCCACCAGTATCATGGCTCAGTCTGATCCGGCCCCGAAGAGAGGACTGGCATATATTGGCGACGCCGATTCCCACAACGCCGACTATGACTTATTACTATCTTCCAAGTCGCCTATCGACTGGTACTTTACCTGGTCACCGGTTGCGGCACCTTCGGATATATTTCCCAACGATACTCAATCACGCATCGAGTTCGTACCAGCGTTACCAAGCACCGACAATCTCGACGACAATATTGCGGCGTTGGATAAACTCCCAAGTTCTTCGAAACATCTGTTCACCTTCAACGAACCCGATGGGTCCACGGACTCTGGAGGTTCTGATATAAGTCCAGATGACGCAGCCAAAGCGTATATCGAGAAGATCGTACCCTTACGAAACCGATTTCAGATCTCTCACCCTAGTGTTACTGGATCATCGAGGGGCCTTGATTGGCTGAACGACTTCAACTCTTCGTGCTGGGACATTGATTCTGATAACGGGTGCCCAGCGGACTTCGTAACAGCACACTTTTACGGGGATTTTGAAGGCGTATCGTCCTGGCTGGATCAGTTGGCCGAGTTCTACAATCAGAGCGGCAGCGGCATTGACGGCGACTTGAAGATCTGGGTGAAAGAGCTAGCCCTACCTCAGGCAGATCAAGACACAACGCTTGCCATGATGAACCAGACGCTTCCGTACCTAGACCAGCTAGACTATGTGGAGAAGTACGCATGGTTTGGCTCGTTCCGTCCGAAGGAAGCGAATGAATGGACCGGCGATGGAGTCGCTCTTTTCCAGGGCGATGGCGGGCTTAGCGAGCTTGGATCGTACTATCTCGGAGGTGAAGCAAACGGCTTCAAGGTCGGCCAGCAAGGAGACACCAGCGGCGGGAGCGGAAATAGTGGAGGTAATAATAACAATGACGGGGGCGGAGATAACGACGATGGGAACGGAGACGCTAACGATTCTACAGGGCTCTGTAACTCGATGTCGGCTTTATGGCTTATGATTACAGCGGTGTCCATTTGGAACTTATAGTAAGAGATGGAATGAATTTAGATACCCTCGGAAATATATTCTTTTGAAGCTACTCCCTCCCCTTACTCTTCTCGTCTCGGCGACTTTTACTGCTGGAGTGTCTATCGAGGTAGGTTAATCCCGGACTGGATTGTCTATGGCCGTCTGGCTTATTATTAATCAGATGCAAAATGCCGCAGCTGTTGAGAACTTTCCCAAGTTCGATCTTCCATTACAGGCAGCTATAACACCACATAATATGCGTATGGCCCTATTCGGTTTGGGGATTAATAATCTGTGATGTACTGTAACAACACCAAACGCTCGTTAACAATCTTCTTTAGCCTACTCCTCTTTTGAGACGTGTTTGATCCGCGAGATAATCTCCACATCCAGGAGATTCTCCAAAAGTCACCGAGCTCACCCTATTACCGTACAATATGTATCCGTATGATCTGTAAGCCCCCGGATCTCCGAGTTCCTGATCAGTAAGTATCCGACCGCGGACAATATTGACTGAAATTATATCCGTGCGGGTGTTGCCATAAATAAAGGTTCGCTCTATCTCATCTAACAGTATCATATGGGACGAATGTCAAAGAGCTTGATCGTCTTATCTTATAAGCCCAGGGACAGCAGTCAGAATGCCAACGAATGATCAACTCACTCTATTCCTTTGGCCTCAGGGTTTATACCCTCGCCGCGTGGGCTACTGGCTACTCATCAAAGGCCTGGTATCGTCACCGAAGGACCTCCTAAATGGCAGCACGATGGATCCGAATCTCTCCATCGTGCTGCAAAGTCCCTATATAACTGCAACCTCGATTGAGTGGAATTATAATCCCGAGAATGATCCTCTACCCAAGAACATCAGCACCACCACACCATGCTTGCGGGTTCAGGACACCAACACAGGCAATCAGCACTGGGTACGCGAGAGCTCGTCGATCCTCGCATACCTTGAGAAAGTCTACGCAGATAGAACTCCGAGTTTACAATCAAGAAAACTTTTGGACATAGCAGCTACAAACGACCTTGTTGGCCAGATCAACCTGTCTATCGTCGATGCCATCACGTACGTCCGACACGCTAGCCCACAGCTCGCCGCATTCTCAGGGCTCGAGGAGGAGGAACGAAGTCGGGCTGCAGCAAGAGTTGGGTACCTAAACATGGTGAGGGGACTCGTGAAGGTGACGAAATGGGCCGAGGATTCGCTCAAGACGACAGGCTGGTTGACCCCGGGGACAAATGGGCCCGGCCTCGTAGACGTGAGCTTGGCCGCAGCGCGCCGGTATCTTGAGCTCACGTATGGCTGGAATATCTTCGAAAAGGAGGAATTGCGGCCTCTGGCGGAATGGTACGAGCGGTTCCGGAAGCTGTCGTGGTGGGATGCGCTTGAAGAGCGCGCGAACATTCACCCGCCAGAACTCCGATTTACGCATGATAACTTCGAAGTGTGAGGTGCCCTGCAAGCCAGTGTTCTCATGAAGATCCTAGAAGGAAATTGAGTATAACTACATCTTGACCTAACGGACTCTTCACATGATAAAATTTAATAAGCAGTAAATAACTTATTGTTCATCAATCGTGTCGTATTCATCGTGGACGCAATCCTCGCAGTTCTCTAGATGGGGCTGTCTATCCGACCAGATACCAATTTTATCTAGCAATGCGCCATCATGCTCCACCGCCATTTTTCGGTCTCGTAAATCGGCATGTCATCCATGTACATGCGTCTGGTGTCTCTGCACCAGTATATCGTAGCGTAAATCCTAATCACATTATACGTGAAAATTTCCGGAACTTCGTCAATCATCTCTCCGGGCATAACGCCTTCCTTTTCCCAAACCATAAACGCCTCCTACTATTCCCAACTGTATCTCCATGTCGGTTTCAATGTCGCGGGCTACATGATAAGTGTATCGCTTTACTGTCTTAGCTCGATTGTTCAGATTCTCTTAAGAGGTGAGGGCTTACAGCAGTCTCAGATACCGAGTTGAGTCCAGTCAGGGTCCTCCTTATTTTACCCACATGGTGATAGTATCGTCCATTCCGGGCATCGCCGCAAGGAGATATCGTGACCACCGCCTGACTAGGCTTTCGTTCATATCGGAGAAGTGGTCATTCAGCCGGACATCGCTGAACTGAATCTCTGCACCCTGCATGATCTCCTGGACGGAAGAGTCGGTCTTTACGAGTTTGAACTCAACTCCGTTGATATCTGGTCGCGCCACCGCATAGACCGCCAGCCGTCCAGTGATTGAGGTTTCTCCTTGCTTGCGGAACCATTCGGGGCCCGGAGAACCGACGCAGATCGCCTGGGCACGAAACTCGCACCCCGGTAGCCGCAGATTCACACAGCTTTCTGCAGCATATCTGGACTGGTCGCTCGCCACTTGAGCGGCTTGGGCTAGGCGCGCCTCTTCTTCTTCTCTCTCCTTCTGTTGTCGTGCTTCTTCGGCCAGGCGGTAGTTATCGGCTTCTATGAACTCTTTGAGGCGGCTCAAACTGCATTCCAGCTCCTCAGAAGGCGCCTGGGGGGTTTTTTGGGCCTGAAGATTATTAGTCTTATATTGTTGTATATATTTGATAGTGAATTGGAAATGGTCTTTGAAAACATACTGGAATTCCCTGTTGACTATCTCCGTTCTGAATGATAGGAGAGGGCTGTTCAACCTTCTTCTCGTGACTGGACTCTAATGGGTTCTTGACTGGTTGAATGGGAGTTGGTCGCTTCGTGGCCTTGGGACTTGGGGTTGATCGCTTCCTTTTCGTGCCCATCTTGACCAAATCCACCCCCATCATATCCTTAGCAGGTAGACCATTGAGAGGTCGCTTCTGTCCAGCTACTGGCATGTGTGATTTAGTGGCTCGAGGATTGGAGGGTGCCTTACCGGGCACAGATTTTCCAATGCGTGGGCCAAGAGGGTTTTGGCTAAAAGACATTGTTGGCCTGTTCACAATCGACCGGGCTTGTTCTGATATCCACATTTCCCTGGGGGTTTTCATTTGGACTTGTTGCCGAGAACTCGAATAGGGCACGCTCATGTTTTGTTGGCTCGGCATTGTGATATCCTCGCGGGGTATTGCGCATGTAGTATGGCTGGGGAAGAGATTACCATTCATCGAGTTACCATCAAATGGGATGCTGAAACTTGGATGAAAGCCCATGTTTTGTGGCTGGGAGCTTGGCGATAGACCATGTTGTGTGGAAGCCAGTTGTGTAGAAGAAGGCTGGACTGTGGTGAGGTCCATCAGGGGAGCAGAACCGTTCAGTGTGTTATCTGGCGGCAACCCGGTCATGTGGTTGTGATTGGCATAACTGTTATAGTCATAGAAATAGCTCTGTGGTGTGATTTGCAGAGGAAAATTGCCCCAGGATTGATGGTTGTGGAATGTCCGCTGGCTGGCTTGACGTGTGTCGATCGCAGATTGCTGGCTCAAGCAAGGTCTCTTGGGCAAATTGCCCTCAAAGGACTGATGTCTCTCCATTTGAATGAGGCTGATGCCTAAGAGGTGATCGATTTACAAAGAATGGATTAGATGGTTGCCGACTCCGAGGCGATGGAAGGCAACGGCTAGGGAGATTGCAAAAAACGATGAAAGATGGAGGGTGAGAGGGAAGGATAATGTTCAGAGTAGACGTGTATGCATCAAGACTATATGTTTATCCGTGTATTTACATTGCCACAAAAGTTATTATTCACTATACACAATAGGTGCCATAGCAACATGCAGTGTACCATGTACAACAGTTCCTTGAACCTAGATTAAAAAGTTTAATTCTGTTCATCATAGGTACCTAGCTCGCCTAGGTAGGTACAAATAGCATGCATGATGTTTGATGTGTCAGATGGGAAGCTCTCAATGGCAAACTGCTTGTATGCTGTCTTAGGCCCAAACTTTATTTAGAGCGAAGACAATGGGCAAACCACTGCCTTGTCCTGTAACCTCTTTATTTAGGAGCCTCTACTCCTATCATTAACCTTCTATTAATCTCAATGGGACTCATAATCACATACGTTATCCCACAATGGCGTTTAAAATCACACAATCTCATCTGCACCAGGGGAGCCCTCCATCCTATTGTAATTATTCAGATCACCCACATTCACTCGATCACCTCGGCTGTCTGCAAGGAATAGTAGTCACAAGATACAAGAGACATTTGTATATAGTTAGATAGTTGCCCCGAAGGTTTTAAGACCTTCGTGCAACAACAAGTTTCTTTCCTTACCCCAAAGTACGAGGTTCCTGACAAGCCCTCACTTGTGATACTGTCATCAAGGGCAAGAAATGCGATAGATAGATTCACTTTCCGATGCTAGATTGATCGATGTCTAAAAGCAAGAAGACAGCTTTAAAGGCTTGTCTGCCATTTCTCCAATGTGATAGCCCCGATAGCCAAGCAAGGTAGGTAGTGTCACAAACTACAACTGAAATAGAGACTCGTTGTACATAATTATAGCCTAGGCCCGAAGGTTGTTAGAGTCGGAGCATTAAGCGACAAGAAATGTCATATGATAACCCCATACTAACAGTTATAAGAAAGAAGTTCATGAGAACAAACTCTAAAGTTCGCCAAGGGTAATAAACTTAATAGGTGCTGTGCGTGTAGCGGCGGAGGTTTGTAAATGTAGTAGTGCTAATTGATGACCGACCTTACCTGCGGCTTGCTGACTCCGGAACAGAAATCTTAACGAACGTCGCAGGATGCCCCAACTCCTTATATCCAATGCATAGAAGGGCTTTATAACTCCCACTCGTCGATCTAGGCTCTTGTGAGTCGACGATTCGGAAAGCCATAGTCTTCCTATCTCAAACAATCGCCCGTCTTTATTGTCGCTTCTTAACTGAAGTCTTTTAGTTTTTCATCTATGAATCATTAATGTGAGTCATTGCTGGTAAAGACCCCTGATGGTCTTGCTGCGTCTTGAGTTTAGCTCTAGTTTGATGCTAAGAAGTGTTAAAGAATTGATATTCAACTTCAAATCAACAACCGGCGCAGAAATCGAAAATTCACTAATGTTAGTTCGTGGAACTTGCAGTAGCTTAACGCGACGCGACACAACGCAATGAGTGTGCTACAACAACTCCACTCACCCTATTTACAATGGTCGGAGCTCGGAATATTTCCCCAAACCTACCCTACTGAATTAAGTAGGTAATAGCCTCCTGTGGTGCCTATCTAAGTGGATATCACAGTAGATGGCCCGACAGCTTGGTACCATCCATTCACAAAAAAAGATTGGATACCAAAAACAAAGAAGTGAATGCGAACAGGCAAACAATACCTATTACATTGAGTGCACAGTTCAAGATATTCTAATTTGAACTTACATAGTCCCTCTCAAGTCGCCGGTTCCCACAGCTTGACGGCCTGGTCAGCTCAATCGGTAGAGCGTGAGACTCTGAATCTCAGGCTGCGGGTGAGTAGCAATTTGAACCACTTCAGTCTTCTTCAAATACTAATAAATTAAATTATCCAGGTTTGACCCCCACACCGGGCTTTCACAGATATGATTAATCAATTTTTAGTTTCGCTGTATTACATAAACTCTTCTTGTTTCCATTATCATTGGTGCCGACGGCGCAGTCATTGAGACACTACATGCAAAATGATGTGTAGCTCTTTCGGGATGGCAACTCCAAGATACAGCTTATCCGTATACCAGTAGAATGGTATCTCAGTCCGAAACGTCTTGGCACAATTCCGTAATGCCCTGCCTAGATAGCGTTGGTGCTTACGCAGGATGTTTCCTGTTGGGGTAAATAAAGACAGGGGCCCCCTCTTAACACAGTTCAGCAACTCGCAACTTGGAGCTTACCACACAATAAACAAAAGCAAACGACTGAGAGATGTCCGCTCATTTTAGACAGATGCACAACTAAAGAAGAAACTTATAGATATTTTCGTCTACTGCTCACTCAATCGCTGGACAATTTCTGCGACAATGGCCGCGCCGTCGCCCACCGATGAGCGCCTTAGCAATGATGAGATCGTGGTCGTCACTGAGCGAACGCCTCTGATTTCTTCAACGATAGCTACGAGCGATCATCACGATGCTGACGAGCCGAGGCCTCGAGGCAAAAAGCCACTGCTTAACAGGCTCTCTAGTGCAATACCAAAGGCCGAGAAACCTGGCACTATCGTATTCATCCTTTGTGTTGTCATCTTTATCGGGTCTACGGCGAGTGGTTTCCTATACATGCCCTTGACTCGGATTTTCGAAGATATTCTATGTCGCCAGTACTACGATCAGATCCACAGTCATGACAAGCCTATCGATGAAGATATGTGCAAGGTCGACGCCATTCAGTCCAAGCTGGCGTACCTTCTCGCAATTATGGCTTCGCTCAACGCTGGTGTGAGTGTTTTGTCAGCGTTGCCCTGGGGCATTGCGGCCGACAAGTAAGTCTGCATACATTCTATGCTTTTTGGAAACTGTATGTAGTTGTATCGAGGTCGGCCGTGCTGACTTCGTCTAGGATTGGCCGACGTCCAGTGTTTGCATTGGGTTTAATCGGCATGTCCATTTCCATATTCTGGATCATGATTGTTGGATGGTTCCCTCAAACGCTTTCCCCGCGGCTGATCTGGATATCACCGATATTTTATATGCTGGGTGGTGGCAATCCTGTTCTCGCCGCAACTGTTACTAGTATGGCGACAGATGTAGTGCCAGAGGCCCAGAGGTAAGTCCTTTCTTGCATGATCGGAGGAAAGGGGGCTACTGACTCGAGAACTAGATCCATTAATTTCATGCGAATACACGGCGCGAGCATGGTGGGCAACTTGGTCGCACCAGCTCTGGCTTCCATGCTTATGGCTTCAAGCGGTCCTTGGCCAGCGATCCTGGTCGCTTTTTTATTGACCGTGCTCCCGGCCCTCGCTGTCTTTCTCGTACCAGAGAGTTTAAAGCACGACCCTCAGAGTGATGATACACCGAGCAGCACCAAGCTCAAAGCAAGTATCGCGCAAAGCCTTGACGAACTGAAGAAGTTGGCTAATATCTTTGCCTCCCAAACCATGATCATTATCCTTCTTATAACCATGCTTCAGCTCTCCCTCATACAAAGCACGCTCCAGTTCCTTAGCCAGTTCACTTCCAAACGCTATCACATCCCAATTGCGGACACAGGCTATATTCAATCTATCTATGGCATCTCGTTCATTGTTATCTCCTTCCTTATCATGCCATTCGTCACGTCGGCAATTGTGCACCCTGGAGCACCAGCTTTCCTTCGCTTTGATGACGACAAGCGACGAGATCTATTCTTAGCCCGGTCGTCGTATATAGCATCAATGACGGGAACCTTTATCCTCGGTTTATCCGGATCCTTACGTGGATTTATATTTGGTCTTATCATCCTTGCGTTCGGCGTATCAAGCGAGGGCTATCTCAAAAGAATAGCCACACTCTATGTTACTGCAGAACAACGGACCCGGCTATTCACTGTGCTAGGGCTCTCGGCCATCGCAAGTGATCTATGGGTTTCACCGGCACTTGCAGCGTTATTTTCACTTGGTATGAGACTTGGTGGCCTTTGGATCGGATTGCCTTACTTTGGCATATCTGGTCTCTGCGTCGTAATGTTTTCTATATCACTCTTTTTGAGATTACCATCATCCATTAGAGTGGACGAGGACTCCGAGTCCAATGTGATACTAGACTCAGAATAACGGTGTATAGAAGTGGATTGTGCATATCATCGCCCGGTTTCTGGAGTCCATTTGAGATTTGGGAGTTAGCGACATACAACCTAGATGTCGAAGTGCTAATACATGTGTATATAAGCATCGGTTCAATGCACGTAGAAATTCTCCGGAATTTGTTGCACAGCAACATCTTCAAAAAAAACTTTCCCAGCCATCAATAACTCCATCCCTTCAGAAGACATCTGTTGACTAAATGGAATCGTCAAGGTCCTGTTCAGTTTCTTTCGTTTATGCGTTATACCGATTGTCCCCTTTCCCAATGACTTGGACAATGTGGCAAAGCTTCATGACAATAGAATCCAGAGCGTGGAGACCCTCACACCTAATCCTGACTACCTTCAGCGTGCACTGCAAAAAACATAAAATACTCCCTCTCATCATATTCGTCGTAAGCCGTAGTCCAGGCCTGCTTGTGATTTTCTCTGATGGAACTGCGAGTCCTCAGAAGTCGGAGGGGCAGCATCCCCTCCAGTTATTCTGCGACCACAGTGTGTCGCTTGCTTGAGTACGAGCGAATACACCCGACACAACAGAGTACCCCAAACAGTGCCAATTATCAGAAATCATGATCGCCTTACGATCGTATTTGGGAAACGCAACTTTCTGAACATTTTAATTATGCCTCGCGTATTTGATATCGGTTATATGATAAGGTTAGAAAGTCAAGCGAGCTCTGACGACGCGGTCGAAATGGTAGCAGAGGAGGCGCGCCGGCGCCTGCGAAAAATCGTCGTTTTCAACGCTGAGAATGCATTTGCTATCCTTCTTGTACGCGATGGTTTCCACGATCGCGTGCTTGAACCGTAATCTGACGATATGTCGTCGTCTATGTGCTCCGTAGAGTCCGCCTCATTAATTACCGCCTCTGCATTGGCGTTCTGACCTAGGGGAACAGGAGGTGGGGAAAGAAGGCCGCCTGCTAGTACATTGTGACCCGGAGTTGGAGGCTGTAACTCCGGTGGCTGCGACAGATTCGGATCGGCTATTGGCCACATATGCATCGTGATATTCCAACCCGGTTGGATAATTTGCTCCCATGCTTGTGGCAAGATAATGCTCCCGTCCGGACCGAGCAAATCGTAGTGGCCATCTTGGACCTCGCTGCAAGATTCAGAATCAGTCACTGTTCCCTGACGTGTCTGGAAATGTCTCGAATATGATTCTAGCCAAAAAGAAATGCTCTTTGCACTTGTAGCCGCCAAACCAAGCAGATGATTCCAAAAATCACTTACGGTCCGACAACGTCGACATGAGCAAACGCTGCTTCAATAAGTCCCCGCATACTCTGTGATAGCATTAGTCTACACTCACAGTCAACTAGTACCTTGATTTGACTCACCTCCCAGGTGCGTCCTTGACTGAACGGAATTGCGTATTTACGCCCTATAGCGTCCTTGAAGTGGATCTGACTCTGACTTTCCACTTCCCTTTCAGCTTGTTCAGCCGCCCACTGCCGCGTCCTATCTTCTTCTGCTCGTCTCATAGAAGCAGCGAGTGCTTCCTGCTTCTTGCGTTCCTCGATCTCGATTTCCCGCTCCCGCTCCTCTCTCAGCTTTTTAGCGGCTTTAACCGCTTCAATGGCCTTTTTTTCCGCCTCTATTCTCTTACTGATCTCAAATTCGGCCAGCTCCCGTGCCTCGTCCTCTTTCTTGTAAAATAGTTAGTGATAGGCTCGAAAAGAAGACAGCGTCTCAAGTAGTGGGCGCATTGCCTCTCATGCAGGTGCCTAGGTATAGAGAGGACTTACCATCCTACGCATTTCATATTCTTCTTTCATCCTCTTCTCGGCGTCCTTGATGGCCATCTGCCTGGTAACCTCAAATTTAGCATCCCGCTCAGCCGCAGCTATCTCGGCTTTCGCCATCGCCATTTCCTTTTCCAATTTGCTTTCTTCAAGGCGTCTCTCCCATCTTAACTGCTCGGCCCGTTCGTGTTCTTCCACACGGGCTTTCCTCTCGGCTTGTTCCACCGCTTCCTTTCTGATTGCCTCAACTTCTACGCGCCGTGTTAGTGAGTAAATATCTCTGATGAAGAGAATTCATCAGGGAACGTTGAAACTATACCTCTTTTGAGTCCCTCAAGTAGTGCCATCCTTTCCTTTCGCCTCTCCTGCTCGGAATTCTTCTCAGCCTCAAGTCTTTTGCTATATTCAGCCTCCAGCCTCCTTCTTATTTGAGCCGCAACATCAATATCGTCGTGCCGTCTTTCGTTTACTGGGGCGTCTATAAGTTCATCTTCGTTTAGTGAGCGGCGAGGATCCTCTGGATTGTCGTTAGGTCTCGAAACCGTAGTTACCGGTGTTTCTTGGCTTGTTCTCTGATGTTCCAAGTTGTTCTGTTGCCCGTCATTTACCGGATGCATATAAGAAAACCCACTTTCTGGAAAAGCGACGTGATCTTGTCCGCTGCCCTCAGGCTTCGCTCCAGTCATCAAAGGAGTCTCTCGCTCTTCTTTCTTGTCATTTACAGGACTTCGCTTTTCTCGCGTAGATGATTGTTCTACTGCTCGTGCGGCCCTAGAACTACTCGGTCGTCTGGTGGCCGGTCTACGGCTTCGGCGGGAACCATATCCAGTCCGTAACACCGTACTTTTGACCTTAGTTTGCGAGGGGCTTCCAGTTTGTTGGTCCACCCACTCTTTCAAAATTGGTATCTTTCTTGATATCTCTCGCAGTAGTGATTCGTCAATGTTCTCATAGTCAGTATGACTCCTTTCCAACTTGTATTTGATCGTTGACGGTGATCTTCCTTCTAGGTTATAGAGCAACATGTTGAGAACCCACTCGTGGGAAGGGTCCCAGTAGTCAGTAGATGCCACCTTGGATAAGAGTCGTGAGATCAGTATTGACAGCTCTTCCTTTACCGCCTTTGTACTAGATACTAGATACTTGGAGGCAAGGCTTAGGCCATAGCCTCTCAAGTCTCTTTGACGGGTCAATTGCAAGTCACAGAGCATGTCAAACTCATCCCGTGGGTTATTGGAGAGCCTTATCAGTTCCTGTCGAGCAAGAGCTTCAGTCTTCAAGTCATCTAGCTCAATTGCGCTTCTCAGTACTAGTTTGACTGGGTCTTTCAGCTCGGGATGTTGGTCCATCACCGTCCACTGAGGAGTTTCACTTCCCGAGGGCACGTATATTGGTAACGTTGCAATATCCGAATGGTAGAAAATCCCCTGCGCTGATTGGAGTTGGGATGTGAGTGTATTTATTGCTTGCCGACTTGCTGTCTCGACAAAACGCGACTTCGCAAGCAAGACTCGTAAGTATGCTCTCGATTTCAAACTGTTAGGGTCATTTTCTGTGACTGATATGGCAAGCGGTAAGCACAATTTGAGAATATCGATACATTCTTTCTCTGAAGCCTCAACGGGTTCCAAAAGGATGTGAGTCATTATACTCAATAAGCCTAACGTTGTCGAAGCGTCGTATTCGTGAATAGAATCTGACCAGTCTGAAACCATGGCTTCCAAGCTGGGAATCAAGTCTTTGCCGAAGATATCATGTGTAAGTGCTTTGATATCTTCAATTGTAGGCAATAGAACGATAAGGTCATGGAGATCCCAGATGCGTCCTTGACGGAGCAGTGTCTGGTAGAGACTCAAGAAAGTAGTAGAGAATGCAGCTATGGCCCTGGCTCCATACCTTAACCACTTAGAATTGAGTACTGGGTGGCCGGTGAGCTGGAGGATAAGGGCGAGAATTTCGATCTGACAATTAGTGATTCATATCTTATTGTAGGGGAGGATAACTACGTACTTCAGTTGAGCTAATCGGTCTATCCGGAGGAGAGTCCTTAGCCAGCGCAGCCAAGACACTGACTGCCTCCTCAAAAACAGCTGGAGCATCACTCAGTGATTCCATCGTCTTGCTTCTAGCCAATACCTGGAGGAGCTCCCAATTGATGCGTAGGATTCTCAGCTCTTCTGAGTTTGGCTGTTCTCCCTCGAACCTATACATCACATCATCTTTCAGAAGCGTTACACCCTTGAATTCACCCTGATGAAGCAATAAGTCGGCGTACTGAACCAGGACATAAGGATTGTCAATATGATGATGCAGATGCTCTTGGAAGTATTTCTTTGCTAATGAAAATTCTCCAAGTCTAGAGAGCCGACTCATCTCGTCGAGACGATCCTCCAGGTCCTCCTCGAGGTCCATTGTGAGATGCACGGTTAGATCCCCAGAATTCGGGGTCAGAATCCCATTGACGCCCCGAATGATTTTGCTCTGTGACTGTTGGCTTCGAGGTCTCTGCCCTTGGCCGATCTCTGACAATTGGTCTTGATGTCGGACATGTTTAGCGGGTTTCCTCGGCGTGTGCCCCAAGTCACCCGGGATTGGAAGCGCGTGTAATGGTGTGGGCTGTGACAATGGTAATGCAGGCCACATATGGGTTTCCAGGGGCGCATAGTCTCTGGGCCCATATCCTCCTGGATAAGCTATCCAAGGCGGAGGAGGTGCGTTCGTTACCGGCCAAGTCGGGACGAGTTCTTTTCCCTTTTTCCTTCGCTCTTGCTCTTCCTCGTCGAAGAGATCAAACGCACCCCATCTAGCCGGCGCGGGTGCAGTCTGTGTCGCCAGCTGTTGATATGGAGCGAAGGTGTTGATGGGATAGGATGCAGCTCCTGGGTATTGATGGTAATAACTTGGGGGATACAAAGGTTGCTGAGGACCAGGTTGCATGGGCGGTCTAGCCCATCTGTAGAAACCAGATTGCTCTATCTCCGGCGCGAACTGGTCGTGGCTAGCCATATCAGACTCAGGAGATACCCGGCCTGACATGGTGACGAGCGATATCCATCATAAGCTTAGAATAAATGCCATCATTGTAGCAGATTCATTGACCAGGTGTGCTTACAATGTACTCAGGCGTCAATTAAACGATGGAATCACTTTGGTCCAAAATCATGTGGCTAAGGTGACATGACCTTGCCCCAGGCATTGCCCAGGCGCAAGACAACGCCATACATGGAGTTCCGCATGGGGTATGCATGCCAGCTGAACAACCCCCGCTCTATGTTAGGCGCATTAATCTTACCCCAGCCACCTCGCTGCCACGAGGCACTGCTTTCTCCAATTAAAAGGTGTAACCATTTCGTCTTCAAAGTTTATCTATTTAGACCTTGAAGATAGGCGTCCATGAAGCAACTATAGGTTCGATGGAAACCATGTGCTCAGATCGACCTCGACCCGAACTGAGTACTGTTGATGGGTATAATAGGAAATTCGGGCGATACGACTTCAAGCGATTTGATCATCTTGTCTCTCAACATGCTTCACTTGGCGCTGCAACCCTAGGCAAAATCCACGTGGATTGCAAATTCTTGTTCAAAAAGTCGAAATGGGGAACATTAGAGGGTCGCGACTCAGCAGGAATTATCTATTTAGACCTCGCCTTTATCCAGCCAAGCGACTGTCGTCTGAAAAGCGCAACTGTACAAGTCACACTAGACGATGATGACGAGCACTTAATCCGAGAGTTTCCATCTCGTGGGCGAACGACACCCGTTCAGATTGTCAAGTACGGCCCACGACACATGACGGGAGAGCCTCACTATGAGAGGAAAGCTACTCATCATAAATTTGTTCCCTCAGTTGACGTCGGGGGGTTTGTAGGTGCTGGAGGAGTCGGAAGAGAATCATCTAAATATACAGTGAGAGAGTGTCGATGGACATTTGAAAGCCACTTAATGACAGGAGAACGGAAAAGGGGACAGAACAATTGGGCATACAAGGTTCTTCAATGGCAAATCACCGAGAACGAGTTGGAAACTCAGTCGTCGCATAGCAATGTCGTCCATACCGCATTCTCCTTCGTTCACGGTGGGCAGCCCTTTTTCATGCGCGTTGAAGTTAGCGGAAAACTCGAAGGCCGGACATCAGACCTCGGGCACCAAATAAGACACAAGATCAGAAAGCTGAAATTCCCATCCAAACCACGTAGCGCAAGTTATGCCACCACGCTCGTCAACTTCAACGGGCGGCATAGATTCCCTACCCCACTGGATGGACTGGTGCAAGGCCTTGAGCTTGCTATGGAACATGACAATATGACAGCTCCGGTTGAAGTGAAAAGAGCTCAGCAGCCGAGATTCTTCGAAGATCTGCCACAAGCACCAGTTCCAGAGCCTTCACTTGTGCATAACGCAGAGTCACATGGCCTGCTAGAAGAACACGAAGACCCGACCGCACCAACTATTGAAAATATCGCCTCCCTTTCGTCCAGGTGGCTGCTGGCACCACCTATCACACCGTTAGTTCCTGTCTCTGGTCCACCTAGCGATACGTCAAGGGGACCTCTCAGGACATTACAATCCTATCCACCGTCGCCTGAACGTCAAGATGAGAACGTATCAATTATGGGCGACAACGTAGAAGAACAGGGTTCTGCCCTGGCCAGCCCACAGACGGAAGTCGAGAACGAGGAAACAAGGGCTAGTTCTGTGGCAATCCCCAATGAAGGGCATAGGGGATTATCCACAGACCAAGTAGACATTGGGACTGTTGTGCTTTTGATGAGGATATGGATGTTGCAAACGTTGGCAACTTTACTAGGCTATGGTGGTGACAGATCCAGCTAGATGCTGACATTGGATTGAAAATTGTTATGTCTATTATTGCAATTGAAATGTCAGCAAAACGATTCGCGACTTGTACTTCTCTTTCCTAAAATAGGCCAACTCATCCTTTCCCCGAGATTAGCCTTTTAAAGCGATGGAAAAAAAACTTAAAACACCTCACACCAAGCTAAGCAAAACTATTGCAGAAAATAACTAATAAATAAATTAACAAAGTGATTAACGTAGTTTACCAGTGAGCCGCCCATATCACCAAGTCGCCCACTTTTTTTCGTTTTTGATCTTTTTAACTTTAACGCGTAATAACTCAACCAATACTATGTCTAATAGCTCAAAAGAAAATCGAATCGCTTTGGCGATTTAAGCGACGCGTAATTCCGATAATCCTTTTAGCTAGAGACGCGCTGCTGCTATATACAATGTACCACATGAGACCTTACGCGACCGAATCAAAGGTCGCAAACCAAGACACGAAATCTGAAACCCAGGGCTTAAACTAGATGCAATTAAAGAGGAGGCACTGCACAAGTATATAATTGATTTGGATACCCGAGGAATGCCTCCTAGGATCGCTAGTGTGAAAGATATGGCTAATTTTCTGTCCTAGTTGCGCGGCGGCGAACGCGTCGGCAAGCATTGGGCCAGGCGATTTATTAACCGCAACCCGGATCTAAAGACTAAAATAAATCGGAAATACGATTACCAGAGGGCTCTTTGTGAAGACCCAGGTGTTATTTCTGGTTGGTTCGGCCTGGTTGCAAATATAAAGGCCAAATACGGCATCTAAGATCAGGATATCTATAATTTCGACGAGACTGGCTTTATAATAGGAGTTATCGGCTCAACACTTGTTGTTACACGCGCCGATAGGCGTGGGAAGGCGAAGTTAGTCTAGCCTGGCAATCGGGAATGGGCAACGGCTATTGAATGCATTAATTTGAAAGGCTGGTGCATTCTGCCCTTTTTGATTGTTTTGGGCCAATATCACCTTGCGAACTGGTTGCGCAAGAGCGGCTTGCTACTTGACTAGGTGATCAAACCAACTTTTAACGGCTGGACAGATAACAAAACAGGCCTAAACTAGGTTAAGCACTTTAATAAACATACCAGAACGCATACAAAAGGTTTATACCGCTTTTTAGTTTTTAATGGCTATAAAAGCCATATTTTAGCCAAATTTAAGGTATACTGCAAAAATAATAATATTATTACGCTTAGTATGCCTTTTTACTTATCTTACCTTTTTTAGCCTTTAAATATAGCATTATATTTGCTTTTAAAATGTGCTTATTTTAAAAAAATCGAATAATTTATTAAAGTATTAATAAATTATATAATTAAGCTTAAGTTTTTTATAGCATTTAAAGCTGCGCACTTTATTATTTTTAAAGAAAAAAATATTAAATCTAGATTTAAAGCAGCTGGTTTAATACTTTATAACCTAGACGAGGTAATTGAAAAGCTTGACGTACGTTTACGAACGCTTACCCTAGGCCTGTCGCGGCCGGGGACGGCCAGTACTTACAACCCCTAAACACCCTCAAACTCTCAACAAACAGTCCAGCACTTTATTTTTATTAAAAATAAAATCTCTATTTATAAAAAAAGCTTTTTAACATTAATTTTAAAAGCTGTAAATTAAATGGCAAAAGGTATGCAAGTTATAATGCATAAAATAACTATTATGCAAAATTAAATTTAAATGTTAAAAAAAGCTAATATAGCTTTTTTAAAGCGCCGGAGAGCTAAAAAGTCTTGAGTACAACTTAGAGAAGCCTTTACGATTAAGGAATTTTAGGCGTTACAGAACAAAAAAGACAAATGTAAACGTTTAGCGACTAACAAAAGGGAAAAAAGGGGTTCGTTAAAACAAAGGGCGACGGGCGGCAGGCACTGTAGTAATTGCGGCAAATCAGGTCATAACTTAAAAACCTGTGAAATTATAATTAAATTAGGTAGCGAATTAAATAGCAACTAATTTTAATTAATTAAATTAACTATAGTTGGAATATTTTGTTATATAATAGTAAAAAGTGGTAAAAGTGAGCGATTTAGTGATATAAGCGGCTCATTGGTAAATTACGTTAAATAATTATTAAATAATTATTAAACAGCTATTAAACAGCTATTAAACAGCTATTAAACAGCTATTAAACATAATTAATGCTAAAAAGCAATATATAAGCTTTTAAATAGCTTTGACAAGTAGTGGTTTTAGGTGGTATAAGTGGTGTGAAGTCTCAAGCTTTTCTTCCACCGCCTCGGCAATCCTCGGGTTTGTCCATTGCAAGTCGGGCGATGGTGGATATGTAATGACACATAGAGCGGAGGAATCCGGTCGTGATGGATGTGTTTCCCGGCGAGGCAGTGAGCAAAATGAAGGCACTACCCCCCCCTTACTTACACCACGTACAACAGCTTAAAGTTCGGCCTTTTTAAGCGTTTTTATTATCTTTGACAAAAAATGTTGCGGAAATGTTGCAAAGCAAGTTATTTCGTTAAGAATAGCTTAAAAAAGCCGAACTTTAAGCTGTTGTACGTGGTGTAAGTAAGGGGGTAGTGCCTCCATTTTTGCTCACTGCCTCGCCCGGGTCCATCGCCTCGAGAAGATAGCGGGTGCATGGTTGATTATAGAGGCTGCGAATCAATTCATAGCACATAATTATTCCCAGTTCCCCCTCGATCCGCTCGTCGATAGTTCCTTCTGCTGCCAGTTGCCGCGAGAATTTTCGCCACATGATCGCCTCGTGACGTTCATAGATTGTATCTATGACCGGCCTCCCTAGTGGTATCATTCAACTGCAGTGGAAGACGATTCACTGTCGATAATAAGCAAGGGTCGGTAGGTAGTCATAAAAATGGTGTCCGTCAAGCGCATGATGTAAGGTCTCTCCCAGCTTTCTTCTGCCCATCCCGCCATTCGTCTTCGAGAATGCCATATATCAAGCCATCATGCCAGCTTCCGGAAAACCACATATGATCACGTATACGACCTTCCTCTTTGAACCCGAGCCTTTCATAGAGTCTCAAAGCACCGGTATTGAAGGAAAAGGCTTGGATCTGAACACGATGCAATCCAGCCATTTGAAAAGCCCACTGCAGCACTTGAGGTCAGTAATTGGTTTTTAAACATGATTTGGAAATTTTGAAGTTTCTAGAATATCGATTTGGTCTGAAAGTAGCCTTTCTACCTTCGATAAAGCTAAAATCGGAAGAAAACTCGGAGAATTGCTCACCCAAAGTGACCACCTGATGGCTTCACCTCCGTATCCCTTCCCTTGATGCTGTCTTAGAATATCGATGCTAATGTCTGTCCACCTATGCACGGCCCAAGATGGAGGATTCGCCTTTAAACACAAGATACCGACAGGTTCGCCGGCAACTTCAGACTCATTGGTTGACGGCAGGCAGATAATAGCGCCGAGCAAACTCTTTGATATTTGTTCTTTAAATCCTTTGCTATCGTTCATGCTCTCTGGCCTGAGTAAACCATAGCTAGAGCCAGATTGTGCTTCAGCGTCACGCTGAATTTCATGGACGAATGCCTCATCCTCAGGAGTATCGTGGACAGCGCGGTACACCAATCGCTCGGAGCGGAAAGGGTCGAAAGGTTTTATCGTCGACATGATAGCTTCGTAGTCAAAAGGCAAGTTCCAGCAAGGGATATGGGAGAACACTTGGCCCTTCGGACTTGATATCGTATCCGTCACGATGGAATCGCCCGGACTTATAGGCCCCCTGCTCTGTATTTAGCACTGAAAAGGGCGTCCAATCACACCGCAAGCACTAATACTGACCACTAAACCCATCTCGTCTCGCCGGAAAATTCGGGGCGACATCGCTTAAACGAATAGATAATTGGCAGTAAAGTGAAGCACAGGATGTACAGATAGAGTATAGGTAGTAATACCGAGTACAGCAGCTTCATCTCAAGCCACTCTTCCCTTTATACTTCCTCCACCAATTTTTACTCTCATGTACAGTGCGGTGCTTTGTAGAGAAACCCTCCCCAAAGTTAAAAACAGTGTAACTAGGCGAATTGACGAAGATGAAGAAGTCGTCATCGCCAACAAGCTTGCCTGGGTTTATCTCGGAAGGGGAGGGGATAAAAGAGTCCTTCCACGTTGGATGTGGCGAGAATTCCTGCAGAACATCGAGCCCAAGCTCAATATTTAGTTTTTCACCCATATCCTCGGAGTCAAAGGAGACTCGACGTCGACGATAAATGAGTGATGCGTTCTGATGCATCGTAGTATACATTGAAGGCGATGCGGCCTTTTCTCGAGACGCGTCCAGTTCAGTGCAAGGGGCAAGCGACATGACAGGCCGTCGATCTGGCCTGCTTTGGCCTCTATTAAACCGATCATCCATTATGAACAACCTATTGTTCCAGACGTGAGATATCCAAGGACTTAACTCGCTAAGATGGTGACGAAGAGTAGTGAACGACTTCGTGTAAATATTGAAACATAGCGAGACAAGTTGCCGAGACTTGCGGCCACAGGGGCAAGCGTCCTCGTGTGCATTATCATCGGTATCCGAAGGTTCCTGGATAACTTGGACCAGACAGTAGCCTCCGAAGGAATTTACTTTCTCCCACCTCAGAACCCCCCGCTCGCTTGTTCTCGGGTCGGAGTAGATACGATCCTCCATGACGTATGTTGCCGTAATCTTCCCATTACATATCTCGTATACCGTAAGCGTCCCAGATTCATCTAAGGCCAGGGTAATCACGAAAAAGACATCGCTGATGATGGGAGAGAGGATAAAGTCAATGAGCAGCTGGCTATTCCGAAGATGCAAACCTTGTTGAGATGAGAGCCAGATCCTGGGTGTCCAAACCGGAGGACCGCCTAAGACAACAAACTCTCGAGGATAGCAAGAAAGCGTGTGCACTATATTGCAAGTTAGTACTCGCTATCATTGAAGAAGTACTAGACGCCAACCAAGCCGAAGTCTTTGTACAACTAGGAATATCTCGCAAGGGGGGATGAAATGCTTACTATCAAACTGGTGAAGTTTTCCCCCGAATTTCCAAATGTATAGATCGGAACTTTGACATACTACCAATACTGTCTCGCCTTCTGTGATGCAACGCTTGAAGTTCTCAGGTACCTCAAAGGATTCCAATCGATTGAGCTCCAAGTGCCAGACATGCAGCTGAGTGTCGTGACCCATGATAAAGAGCTTTTTGCCCATGACTGTCTTGTATCCACGTATCGATTCACCTTGATTAGGAGGAAGGTTCGGGAACAGGTACACCCTTCTCGCCCTTGTTCGCAGGTCGTCGACAACCGCCAGATACTACAGCAGCTGAGGTTAGTAATTACAATTGTGAAAATCATTGAAGACGTACCGGCATGCTATATCCTTCTGGAAACCAGGCCACACGGCCGTGAGAGTACGTCATAAAGCGAGAGAACCGCTGTGCGTCATCTATTTCCAGATTATCCACGCCATCGTAGGAATGGACTCCTCCCTCGGAGACTGGCACATTTTTGGACAGCTGGAAGAACTCATTCGATGCAAGACCAAAGCCATAGTGCATAGCCGCGGTGAATTTGCCGGCCGTTCGCCGACACATGCGATGAAGACTCCGACGGAATAGCTCGCTCCTCACCGACTCATCAACCTCAGCCAGACGGATGTGCTGAGTAAGCCCCGCAAACCAACGGTCAGCCAGGGCGGGCCAGATCTCATCGCTCAACCAAACCAGCCGTAGCACGCGACTCGCATCAAGAGCCGCATCTATGTCCCTGGGCTCTAGGTGAGCGATGATCAGCACGTGGAGCTCAAACGGGAGGCTCGCGAAAACGTCACGAGCATTGCTTTCTTGCGCCGCGACTAGAGGCCCTGATAATCGATGAAGCCTTGCCAAAAATGCTTTCATTTTCCATTTCATTATCCACGAAGGAAAAAATAGTATTCATGTGTGGTGACAGCAGAGTCACAGGCTCAAGATCGCTCGGGTAATTGGATTCTTAAAACTAAGTCGCGTGAGCCTGCCCCTGTACAGTATGAACTTACAGTATTTTAGAGTGGTAAACACTGTTAGTGGCTGTGGTTTTCAGCTTACAACGATGAGAGCCAGTCGCTTGTTTTTTTATGATCACTACTTTCAGATATGCCTCGCTTAGAACTACAGTGAGTGTCAGAATGCCCCTAGAAACAGAACGATTACTTATGCTTTTTCCTTTTCCTTACAGCAATTCTTTGTTCCGAAATTAGTATCTCCCAAACACACATTACGTTGATTGGCCAGCTCTCATGCTTCGAACACTAGCGATGGCTAAACTCTCATATAATCCATGGTCTACTGAGCCTACAACATCATGTGTAGATATAGGCTATGATCAGTCACTTATATCAAGGCTCGCGGTAGAGAGACTCATCCGTATGTTGCGTATTGCTTACAACATGCAGGGCATGGGGAGACAAGACGCCTGTAGGGTGGCTGAGGGCGCTTCACCCCCATTCAAGGTAGCATGCATAGGTGGCATTGCCATCTACTCACGTCAGGCTCAATTTCTTCTTTTCTCATCCTCTTCCGCCCGCAGCAACATGTCGGTTCCTAAATCCCAGTCCCCAAATGCGCGTCGCGATTATTATCATATCACACTCAAACAAGTGTGATACGAGTGTATTTATCTAAACTAAAAGGCAGTGAGAGTCTCATGTTAGTTAAGGGCAGACCGAAAGGTCTTTATACTACTCTCCAGCATAAGCTTTTGAATGTCTCCTTACAAACAACGGTTGGAAGCCAAATATCTATGTCCGAGACTCGAACTCGTTAAGGGAGCCTCCTAGATTGCAACTGTAAGTAGTCGACATGATGCGTTGCAATCACAGTATCTTAAATATGAGACTGATGACATTTCATCTACCTCGAATAAACTATGTGCTCGCGCTGCAGCCTGAATAAAGAGAGAGAGAAATGATAATTTGGCCGATATCAAGCGACGTTCTTATTTGGCAATTCAGGCTTAGCGAAATACCAGTGCGGATATGTATATACTCTTAAATGGCTCATCTTGATGTGCCGGGCGGCGCACAGCTCGAGAAGCTCACACTCAATAGTGTAAGGTATATTAATTACACAAGTTTACAAAAATGCTTTGCCACCAAAGCTGACCCCAATCATGATAAGTGATGCAGAGCCCCATCATGGCTATATGATGTATCGAATTATTGTATATGCCCCGGCTATCACCTCTCTTCCGATATGCTAAAACACTTTGTTGCTATTGTGAACGTCTTTATGTCGTGCGCATAAAGCCACCTTTGACAGCAGCTCATTCATGGTAAAGTATGGAAAAGAATACAATCGATTTTGTCAATAAAGCAAGCACAATGTAGATTAATGTTATACAATGTCATTATGATGTTAGAGTGAAATATATAGTTGTATATATAGTTAGGGAAACTTGTTCTGATGTTTATCAAGACCGTTTTGAAGAAGCAAATTCTGTAGTATAAAGCACTTGTCCCATACTTACAGCAGACTGAAGATGGAGTCGCGTCAAGAAGAAGAGATGAGTTCCCAAGATTGGACCGGACTGGAACAGATTCAGGAGTATGTCTCGCTTCGCGACCTGGAGTTGACCCCCAGTATTAAGCAGTCCATCTTCACGAGTCATTCCCTTGCTCTGCCACAATTTGCACCAGCAGCGACGAATGATAATAGTACAGTCAGGGAAAGACATGGTGCAGTACAGCCTGCTCAAGAAGGTGCTGATCTGAAATCAACTCACGCCGTCTTGCGCCCCGGGCGCACTGGCCTAGGTGAGCTATGGGAAAAACCTGGTGTAGATCCGAGTAAAGTCACCCCAACGAGCGAAGAGCGCGAGGAACACCAGCAGACAAAAGACGGTCTTGCTCACATGGTTACAGGTCCTAGTTGCTCAGTCTGCGACGAACCGTTGACTTTCGAGGTCGTATACAAGGGCATGTCTTGCAACGTATGTGGTATGATCTAGGTAAGATTTTCATGATATTTAGTTTAAGTCTTCACATTAAGTTAGATGCGACAAAAAATTTATTTTGATTCACAAAGAGACTACAATTTAGTATACTGTAGAGCTTCACAACGTACTCGATATGATCACTAAGTAACTACCTAGTTTAATATAAGTACTGGCGCATATCGACTCGGTAAATGCGCTAAATTTTAATTAACCAATCATGTAGGCCCGTTCAGCCCTATCTCTCCTACCTATCCTAACGATAGACAGGCTAGGTGTATTCTCGACTGAAAGGTTTCCTTAAACAGTAACTTTGTTGGCCATAACCAGGACTGTCCCACGTGTTCTAGGTCCCTATATACATACCTACATGTAGGATGGTAGTGCACGAATCTAGGACAAGAGAGGTCATTGGCGTGGCTGCGCCAGTGCTTCAGCTTTCCAGTCTCTAAGCGAAGCTGCTTTTCCGAATTTCTGCTACTTATTGGATTTCACTCCCCTATTTCACCTCTCACGCCGAATATATTGCTAGCAAAATCTTAGCTTAGCATTCTTCTCGCCTCATCCGCCGTAGTTCAGTCATTGGGGGCTACTCTGCGTCTTCGCTATTCCCCCTCCCCTGAGGACCTAACACCCCTGGCGACAAGATGCTGCGCCAACTTCTTGGATGGTGCCGTAGTCCGCCTCGCATCCTCACTTCCAGCCTCATCAGACCATCACAGCCCCAACCGCGCTTCCTATTGCAGCGGCACTTCTTTTCGCGGTCCGGGATACCGCGTCATAGCCCACGGACTAATCAACACGGCCAAAATGGAAACCGCGCGCGGCATCTGTATGCCCACATTCACTGCACTATTTTGGTGTCTATAATGGGCATAGTCCTGACGGAGGCAGACGACTGGTGGAAGTGGCGCAGGGCAGCTATCCACATCGTCATAGACATCATGAACGAAGAAGACCCGAACAGCAGGTGGAAAAAGGTCTGGGCGTTGAGCGAATGGCTTCTGCAGAAATTCAGCGGCGTCGAGCACATTGACTATCCTGACGTCGACTTTCGCGAGAAAGCGTGGGGCATCCCTAGTGGCATGGAGGCGCGGCTCATGACAGCCCCTGATCCAGATGTCGAGGGAGGCACGCTGGTGTTGTTCGTTGGCATGATGATGGACGCGCAGGAAGATACATACGTTGTCGAAGATGGCTATGAGCGCTTCCACAATTTCAACCTGGTCGCACCGGCTATTGAGACCTTTGCGAGAGAGAAACTCGAAACATGGCCCAGAGTGCGAGGCGCTGTACTGCTGATTGAGCAGGACGGCTGGAGTAGCGTTTACTGGGACGGAAGGAGATGGATCAATGTCATCTTTCTGGAATGGCAAACACGAGAATCCATGGCCCATATAATAGACGAGCTATGAGTGGTATATGAAGCAGAAAATAAGGGTGAAAATGTCGTGACAAGGAAGGAGGCTCAGTTGCCGCCATATCGGTTCATTGGAAGTTAAAAATCTGGGTTTGGAAACAGCTATCTGGAGGCTTCGGTTGATCGTATTGTTTTCATAGCGAAGGATATATAGATCCCATTTAATTTTGTATTAGACTAACTTACGAAATACCCAAATACTCAGTGTGTACTACCTATATTCCGAGCACCTTCTGCTATCTCTCTAATTCGTTATGCACGCCTACCATGCCTCCTAAATCACCATCCCTTTACGTACAAGTGTACCTATTATACACTCCACCCCGCTGCTTCAAAAATCGATTGCCTGTTAGCCAGCTTCATCGCGGGAGTGGAGGTGACGTCAGCTTAGTCACGTCACGCCATGAAGCCCCGCGTAAATGTTCCAGGCAGATACCAGAAGACATGTTATACTGATGCCTTCTTCCCTCAATCATACCCCCCTACGTAAGCCATTGGACAAATTCATGAGATACCTATTTCAACCATCATCACTCAGAGCTACGAGAGGAAGACAGAAACTCATAATCACACCATTCGTCAAGATAGCCAACATGAGCAGCAATCCCACAGCAGATCAAGGCCAGAATGCCGCCACGAGGGAGGTAGAACAGGCGAAGGCCGAGAATGCATCTGCCAACGACACAACATCATCCAACGCTGAGAACAGCACGGATTCTGGTGCGGCGCAGGAGCAACTCCAGCAGACCGGCCCGGGACCCAAGGTGCTTCGCTCACACTTTCGCGGCATGCCGAAGCAGTGGGAGAAGAACCAGCGTGAGTAGTCCGCCCTTCTTGATCGGATGATGCTTGGGGGAGAATGAATAGAATTGCACATTGACTGATTGCTTTATAGCTCCCAAGAAGGACGGGGAATGAGAATGGGGGAGCACTTTGTAGCCAACAATCCTGGCAACTACGGGCATGACAAGGGGCGGTTGACGAGTTCCCAAGTCAGATCGAAGTGTTGTTTTGAGAGCTACTCTACATTTGCAAGAGTTCCGTATACCCTAACAGACCAATATTGACAGTCATGATCCTTAAAATGATAGGCCTGTCTCGTACTTGGTTTCTGTTTTATCTAGTGCAACATCCGTCAACAGCATGGTCTTTGTTACTATACAATCAAGTTCGCACCTAGTCTCCACTGGGTATGAGTTTACATCCTCTTCAAAAGGAGCTAACTTACGTGTAAGCTGCATTTGAAGACATGAAATAGACATAGAACACGATAGTCAACGCCGTTCTTTACCAGGGGTATCATAAACATAAACACTCAATCGTCTCACATATGCAACAAGCCACCCAAGTCCTTATCCATACCGCGTAGCCTTTCCTGAATCTCCTTCTTCTTCCTCTCCAACTCGCGGACTTCTGCCTCTGTCTGCCTCAACTCCTCCTCGGTGATAATCTCGTCATTTCCGCCACTGTCGCCTTCATCTTCGTCATCTTCGTCCTCGTCCATCCAGTGATCCTTGTTCATCTGCTTCAGCGCCTCTGCCTGCTCCTCGACTTTGGCCTCGTAGTACGCCAGTGTGCTGCGGCTGTGTGCGTATTTCGTGCGCTGCGCCGCGATCCGCTCCAGCGCGCCCGGCAGCGGATACACTCCGCAGAGCTTCTCGGCGCCCCGGAGCAGTATCTCGACGTCGACGTCGTCTTTGCCGCTGCGCCGCTCGCTCTTCCGGATCTGGTCGTGGAGATCGCCTCCCAAGACGGCTGCGACGGCCGTGTTGCGTCTCGGAGCCGCACTGCCTCGACTTGTGCCGGCTGACGTGGTGACTTCGCCGGACGCGACGTTGAATACCGTCTGTCTGCGCGAGGACTGCTTGGGGTTATCTTGGGGCAGGGCCGTCGCCTGGGGCGGGGGCGGCGGGACGGAGAAGAGAGCGCGCTCGTGGGGTTCGGTGTCGCGTATCAGCGCTGTGATGTCGTGGTTCGAGAGAAGGGCATTGGTGAAGATCTTGGGCGGTGGAAATCTAGAGAAATCCTGTAAGTCATCTTTACATGCTATTCATGTGTCTAGGACAGGGCTTACGGGAGACTGTCGATGCCTTGGCATGATATCGCGATCTGCTCGAAGTGTGCTGAAAGGAGAGACATGGTGAACTTGGTAGGGGCCCAAGGCCGAGAGCCGTGGATTTGATGCCAGAGAATTTGAGTATGGAAAACCCACTGCTCTGTGAGGATATCTATTTCTAACAATCGAGAATAAAATAAAGGTACTGGCTTGGTTGAGCTCCCTGCAAACAAAGATAGCTTGTTGGGTATATTCTGATGTGCTGGGCGTGGCCGTTAGCGCTTGGCTCAATGTGCTACAAGCTAAATATTTACACCAAGTCGACAGAACCCCTCGGTGGGGTCGAGCCAGTCCCCCGCGGCACAACAGCGACAGGTAGGTCACTTACTTACTTACTTACTTACTTACTTACTTACTTACTTACTTACTTACTTACTTACTTACTTACTTACATACTACTTAAGGTATTAGAAATTGTCTAATAATTTAACGTGATTGTCTGTCTACCTAAGGATAGCTGTTGACATTTTTCCTACCTGGACTTTTATTTCCTTTTCTATTCTCACTTCCTGGAATTCATTCATTCATTAACTTGAATTGTTTCCATGATTTTATGGGACTGCTTTTCATCTGGGATTCCGGTACAGCGGCTATTGCATCATTTACGATTCAGCTCATATTGTATATACTTTCTTCCGTACACTATATCTATAAGTGAAGGTAGACAATTATTGGAATTATCCCTCGGAAGCATCTAACGCATGATATCCGTTTTTTTATCTAAACAACGCTAGACAACGGTGTAGGCAACGGACCAGGCAGTGGGAGATCTTTCGGGATGCCGTCAGTAGTCCCGTCTTGCCGGCTGTAGTTTGCCAACTTAGGCAGGTCGAAGCAACGCACTATCTAAGCAAGCAGCTACTGTATACTAGACAATTAGATAGGTAGATGCTAACGGTCATCATATAAAATGCATACTAACACAAGGCGGTGATGGTGTGAAGTAGATATATCGTATGCGAACAGCTGCATGCTTCAGCAAATTTGCCATATTAGCCAGAACGAACTACCGTATCAAATAATCAAAATGGCAATTGTACCAATTGCCCTATGGCAAAGCATTCATTTGATTTTGTTGCGGTTTTTCACGCGTGGTCTTCTCTTCTGGTCTCTCCACCGGCGTCTGTCCTGCACTCTCCGAAAACTTTCGATGCGGGACCCTAGACTCGGGCCCAATCACGACTTCGGAGCCGCTCCTAGCCACTGTAACACATCCTCCACCACCACGCCTACGACCTTTCCTTTCTCTCTATCGTGCAGGACGGGCCCCTCGATCATTGGGCACGAAGATTGCCGCCACTACTGTAGTTAGCCATCCCTGGTGTCCTCGGTCAACACTGGACATCCACCAGCTTCATCCTCTTATGGCTAGGAGTCGGTCATGTCTTTCCAGGAGCTCGCATAAAGTGTACTAGACAGCTGGACATGTATCAACTTAGTAAGTATAGGCAGGCAAGTACTTGTAGCCCTTCTCGGATTCTTCCAGGTTATTTTGAAAAGGTAACCAGGGGCCTGAAGACTGACAACTCACGGCTCCCATCCCGTCAACCTCCCACCGCCTCAGCGCAGGACCTGCCTCAAACGAGCCATCGTCTCTAGCACCGGTGCTCACCATGCCTCATGCTATCCATCGCCCCCTGCTGGCTACACTACGCCCCATGCTGCTGGGAAGAATACAGAATAGCATGGCCCGGCGGTAGAGCGCGAACCGGGGAGGACCTTGGAGTTCAGGGAGCATTGCTGCCCAAGCCCGCAGCAACACGGCGAGATGCTCCGACATAGGCTCGTGCCATGTGCGTCGATGCCTCCTCTCTGCCCTGTCTGCCCTCTTTTGCCCTCTTTGCATACCTGCTCTATAACACTATAGCACGCACTACTACAGTAAGTACTGAGCATACTACTGTACGTACATTGACGCCGCATCTGCAACGGCTCCGCAGTGCACACGTCCCTTTTACGTATATCGCTCACCCTCGCCGTACATGATAAAGGATAGAGCTGCTCGACACATTGCACGCATTGGCTGGCGTCTATCAGTCCATTCGGCTGCTGGGCCCGCCCCCAACCCATCCAGAACCCATCCACAACCCATTCACAGCCCATCCACGCCCCTGGCGCTTTGCACGCATGAGATTCGTTCCTGCGAGCTCACCCGGCAGAAATACTGGGCTGGCCCGCGTCCGTTTCCGTCCCCATTGAATATTTTTTTTTCTTCTCGATTCTTGAAACGTGCAGCCAGCGCATTGCGCCAGCGTATTGCGCCAACAGCGCTTCTCGTGCCCCTCCCGCCCTGTCTTGGTCGTGCCACACGGTCGGATGGTATAAATTCCAGCCCTCTGGCGTAATTCGTGCCGCCTCGGCCCCTCGATGCCATTGAGATTCTCTCGTCTCTTTCTCTCGCCTGTGCTGAACTGCTGCTTCCGCTGCTGCTCTATCCGTGACCGTAGGCAAACGGTGTTCTGTTCGCTCGAGGCCGCCGACTTACCCAGTTGGACTTGTACATACGTTATTTGATTGGCACCAGGCCAGTTCGCTTCGTACGGAATCGGCCTGCTGCCCTTCGCACGCCGCCCACACATCGGTTCCGGTTCTATTTGCTCCAGTGAAGAACCTGTGCAGCCGCGCCCGGCCTGCACCCATTTCCAATCCTCTCAGAGATTATCATGACAAGCTATCGGACTCTTCTAACTTCTCCACGTTGGAGGTTCCTGCTCTGGGGCTTCACACCTTAATCCATCACACACCCATCCTGCCGTCCCACGCACCCGACTTTTTATCTCCCCGCGATTTCTACCCCACACTCAAAGACCCGGTTGAACTGGTAGATAAGGTTGCCCGCGACTTGACTCGCTCCAGCGGGAGCTATCCCACCAAGAAACAAAAGCCCGCCCACCTAAGATGCGGCCCAAAACTGCTGCGCTCAACGTCGGCCACACTGTGGCCGGCGGGAAGCCGACTTCACCGCCCGAGACCCCGACAAAGACATCGCCCATGCAAGGTCGACCCTCGGCTTCCGGCGCCAAGTCCTCGTCTCAGGCGAAAACGCGCCAGTACAAGGGTCCAGGACCCAACATCCGGCCGCTCGGTGGCAATAAATTCAGCTACACTCGAGACCCGCGTGCTGAGGAGATCTCACCGCGATCCTCGCATTCCAGCGATGATGAGTCCGAGGCGTCATCCAGTCTCCCGCAGTCCCCCCTATCGGATAAACAGGGTTTTCACAGGCGTCTCGGCTTTCAATTCACTACCGCTGCTGCTGCTATCGCTGCCATAAGTGGCGGAGCCACTATCCGCATTGACGAGGCTGGTTTCGCAGTCGAAGAATTGAGTGACTACTCCCTCGACAGCGATGACGAGATACAGTTGGATGTCATTCGGCCTTACGCCATCGAATACGGTGGAGAATCCGAATGCAGTCGATCTGGGTCCCGTGCCACACATGAATTAGATCCTGCCCTCACGGCGGGGGTCAAGCACTTGAGCACTTTCGACTCGGACAGCGAAGAGCTGGATCCGGACGACGAGTTCCAATTACAGCTGAGACTAGATCGCCAAGCACGGCGTATACGCCGGATGAAGTCCGGCAGTATCAGCAAACGTACCATCAGCGAGCGCGACAGCGATTCGGACCGTGAAGACGTGCTACCTTGGGCTGATGCCAATGATCCGGGCCCTGTTTATCGCCGAGTACGACGGAAAGGCGAAAACCGCACCAGCATCCATTTTTCCGGGCCCCTACCAGAGCGCATCGAAGAACTCAAGGAGCCTAATAGCGATGACGAAGTCATTATCGACGATGCCGAGCTCTTTGCTCGCGAATTGCCATACTTCTCCTTCATGGAAGTTGATTATGCGTGAAACACAAAGTAGCGAAGATAAAAGGGAGCGACGAGCGAATTATTACTGTTAGACTCTACATGCTGTCACAAAGCTATCCCTTTGCCACCATTGAGTCTATCTAAGCACGCGTTGCTTACACCGCTATTTGGCTCTTGATTGTTTGCTGTCCGGTCCTGAGCTTTCTCATACAATTTATAGGGGTCCTAAAATTGTGTGTTGTCCCGAAGTTATCTGTGAGAGCTGGTTGGGCATCTCACAGGAAAAGAGCTGGGATGAAATCGCCAGATATAAAGGAAATGGCTTGCATAGAGTGATGGCCTCGCTGGCCAGAGGGTTGTTGTACAGAAGATGGGCTGACCAAATTTGTCCCAAAGCAAGCTAAACTCTGCATATTACGCAGCCACTCTTGTTTCCGACGTTGTTTGATATACTTCATAGACTAGTGTTCGGCCGATGCGGCTGGACCTCACTCATGATGATGACGATGATGATCATAATGTTTTATGATATAGTGGCACGGCGTGGGGGGATGTTTGCCTTTTTTCTTTCCTTTTCTGCCCCTCTTCTGCTTTGGATACAATAGACTTTGATATATGTGGCAAACAATGGTATACTGGGATCACTACATACATTGAGGACGGTTTAACATGTATTAGATCAACTGTCTTAATCTCAGCACTTCAACGACTGCAGGGATAGCTAAATACAGTGCCTGCTCGTTAGCGCGAGGCCTAGGTAGTACCCAGGCACTGCTTAGCCTCTGCTCGCGATACTGAGTAGCGTTTTGATCATGACCTCAATGGTTTTTCATTGAATGTGAGTGTAATTAAATGATAATGATTGGCGTAGAATCAATGGGGGGCAATAATTCACGTCGTCCTCAGTTCCCATTTTGGTGAATGGTACAGCAAACACAATCCCTTACTGAGACTTTAAGTAAGGGAAACATGCAGCGTACCTCATTACCTCATAGAAGGTTAGACAATGACTGTGCCACTTTAGCAGGCAGATATGTCGGCCCCGCAGTGCAAGCCACAACCTCTATAAGTTCACTAGTGCCCCTTACCTATGGCTAGAACCTCCCCACAACCTTCACGTAGTCGCGTCGACATCTCATAGCTCGCTCATACAACCATCCTACATCACGGCGTCTCCCATACTATAGAGTGTAACATCTCGGTGAAGACCGGCAATCTCCAAATTCAATCTCTTTCCCACCTCTGTGTCCCCGGTCTTCATCTTGTGCGGCCGAGGCCATAATTCCGTCTGTCCGTTGCGGAGTCCAAGGGCTGCAAGCCAGCCATATCGACCGATCGTCCTGTCCGCTTGCTGATCGTTCGCGCCGAAATGAATCCACAACCGCCGAACCAGTCCCTTCAGGGCCAGCCACCCGTACGGCTCCTCCGTCCCGAGAACATGAGGACAATACAGTATCTCAATGCTGCCGAGAGACAAAGATACGAGGAGGGCCTCCAGACACTCTGGGCCAAGATCGAGCAGAATCCTCCCGAATCACAGGAGCACCAGATAGCCAAGCAGAAGGTTTCAGAGTTCTCGCGGATGGTCATGAACAAGATCAAGGCCCTGCATACTCGCAATCAGGCGAACACGCAAGGCCAGGCAAACTTGATGGGGCCCTCGCAGCAAGCTAATCAACAGGCTCAAGCCCAAGCCCAAGCCCAAATTCAAGCTCAGGCACAAGCTCAGGCACAAGCTCAAGCGCAAGCTCAGGCTCAGGCCCAGGCTCAAGCCCAGGCTCAAGCCCAAACCCAAACCCAAACCCAAGTTCCGGTCCCCGGAAGCACAGTACAAAAGCCAGTGATGCCCCCGAACCGCCCTCAAGCGACCCCTGTCACCACCGGTGCTGCCACCCCTGGAACTATGTCTTCCAACGCGCCCGCTCCCGGCCTCCCAATAGCCGGTCCTACACAGTCCGTTCCCCGGCATATCGTAGAACATCTGAACAAGTTGCCATGGACAAATCTCTCGATGCCACACAATATCACGCCGGAACAAAGTCAAAAGCTGCTGGCTGAGACCAAGTCCAAATATGTCCGAGCCCTGATGCAGATGGAGGTTACGAGGAATAGGGTTAGCAAGGTCGAGTTGGCTCTCAAGGAGCGGCATGACAAAGGAATACCTACCCCTCCGGATGAAATGAAACGATTTCAAGAACAAATAATTCAGGATAAAAAAGCACACGCGGATGCCGACACATATGTGAAAAACATTCGAGCTCAGTTCTCGGGAGCCCAGGGGCCAGGGCAGGCCAATAACGTACACATACAGACGTCTGTTCAACCGGGACGGCCTCAGCCCATGCAACCGGGTAATTCTAGCGGAGTGGCGTCGACACATTCGATGCAAGTTCCGACTGCATCGATAATTACGGCCATGGACGCAGCCAAAACGACCCAGATTGCCGCAGCAAATCGAGACCGAGTTGGCTCGGTGGGAGCTGTGGGAGGAGCCCAGCAACCACAGCAACCACAACAGCCGCAACAACCACAACCCCAGCCGTCGTCCAACCAGTCGCAGGTTCAAACACCAGTGACACCTTCTGCAGGCACACCCGGACAACCATCGAATGCTGCATCCGCACCACCCCCACCACAGGTGAAAGTCGAGCCGGGCACTAACACACAACATCCGCCACCTGTCAATACAGCTCTTGCTTCCGCTTCAGCTGCGCATTTTCAATCTGTGGGCACACCTACACAGGGGCCGACTCGAGTCCAGACGCCTCAATCTGCTCAAACGGTTACCAGCACGAACGTCCGGCCACTGACTCACGCGGCTGCAGTAAATCGAGCCAACTCATCATCCAACATTACCGGGCAAACCAACAACTCGACTAACAATATGGTCAATACTCCCAATATGACCGGGATGTCGTCGCAATCAGGACACAGTCATGCGCATCCGCAGCCGGCGCAAGCGCAATCTTTGACGTCAAAGATGACCATCCCCAAAACGCTACACGAGAAAGCAGTTGCACCACCACAGCCTGTCACCGTCGGCGGCGGAAATACTCCAGGTCGACCTACTTATGGGGGAGGCAACGGCGCAGGAGGTGTTATGAACCAGCCCGTTATCGCAAAGATGCCCATCCCCCAATTTGATACCGAGGGTGATCACGTCTTGTCAAAGAAGAAGCTTGACGAACTCGTCCGCCAGGTCTGTGGTGGCGGTTCCCCGGGGCCTGACGGGAACTACCTCACCCCAGATGTTGAAGAGGTAAGCATTTTTTTCCTTTCATTTCTCATGTATTATGATTATCACCCTGCTGGGGATCAGATCATATCCACTCACATCTTCATCGATAGGTCGTCCTTAGTGTAGCCGACAACTTTGTGGACGATGTCCTACACATGGCCTGCCGTCTGGCCAAGGAACGTGGCAGTAAAGTCTTGGAAATCCGTGACATCCAGTTGGTGCTTGAGCGCGTCTACAACATCCGCATCCCAGGCTACACATCTGACGAGCTCCGTACGGTTCGCAAGGTGCAACCATCCCCCAACTGGATTGCCAAGATGAGTGCCATTCAAGCGGCCAAAGTCACATCTGGAAAGGACGACAAGTAGGGATTGGATCGTCCTACCAATGCGGATGCTGGCAAGGGAAAGCGACGCCGATCATCAAGTGGTAAGGCTGCTAGAAGAAGAGTCGGTACGGATAATGCACCTGCACCTGCCTCCGCCCCTACTGCTAGCAACAGTGTACAGTAGACCCCAGCATGGCGGGATACTGCAGACATACCAGTCTCAAAGAGTAGAGTCTAAGCTCTGAGACTACCCGGCTGTGGCGTGCTGATTATATCTGACAACTCAATGTGGATAAGAGTACCGGTATTGCACTGAGGCGTGATATCTTTTTCCCCTCTTCTCGCACGAACACGGGTAGGTCTTGAAGGAAAATGGTGTTTGGAGTCTACGGTATAGATTTTATGATCTGGTTGATAGGGAATTGGCATGTCACATAAATAGGTCTCGGCGTTTGGGGTGGCCAATGCTGAATTAATGATACCAATCCATACCAGACAAGCAGGTAGCAATGAAACCAATATAACGACTCTGCCGCATTTCTATCTACATTTTCCCTCCCCAAGCCGTCAAGTTCACGCAACTACCTTGTGTACGCAGACTAACGTAGCTCACCAATGTCATCCAAGTACATGATACCCAGTGGCGTATTTTGAAAATATGTAGCAAAAATGCATGGTATAATTTTTATTGCTCGGAAACACAAAATGAATTCTCAAGAGACTAGATCTTATTAAGAGCTCTGGCAGAGATACATATCGCCAGACTCTCTGATATCTCTACCGGGTAGGTGGCTTGGGTAGCCCCCCCCCCCCCAAGGTTAGGTACATAGCGGAGGCGAAAAGGCACACTAAGACAAGGCACCAACTCGACAACGTCACCAGAATTTACCAGGTACATTCCTACTGTACTAACTGCGAGTACCGGCAGATGTGTACACTACATGCGAGACCCCTGCTTGGGTTCTTGAGCACATGCGATTTGCTGGAATTTCCTTTCTAAGTTACCCGTTTGAATATTTTTATGTATTTAAAATTAAAGGCATTATGAAGGTATTTTACCAAGTTGGATATCTTACAGACTTGATTTTGAAATGAAGGCTTTTTTTTTCCTTTCACAAGCAAGCATCAAGTACACCTACAGCTCAGCAGCGTAGGTAAGTACCTAAGGTATATCAATAAGTGAGTTAGGTAGCTTAAAGGTATATCATAGCTGAATTAGCACTGAGCAGCTACATGTGTACCGAGCAATACATGTGAGTGGGGCATCAGGGACCTCACCCACCAGACCTAGCGCGTATTTTCTTACCACCGGCGACTCACCACGCACGCAAAAAGACACAGCTGGACGCCCATGGAAAGCGGGAGGGAGGTACCACAGCACCAAGACACCTGGAGAGATTCAAGTACCTTATACCTCGACTTCTTAGGGAAGATACCTACCCACCTTCGAACGGCTTCGACTGGTTGGTCTCTCCGGGTCTCTGGTCGCTGGCAGCGGCGCGTTTGCATCACCTGGACGATTCGACATCCGTTGTCATCTGTCCCCGTCCATAATCAACCTCCGGCCATTATCTTAGCACAACCAGCGCAGCACCACGGTACAGCACAGCAGCACAGCAGCACAGCAGAGCATAGCATCACAGCCACCGTCATCACCGTCGCCATCAACACCAACCCAGCCCTGCTTGTCGCTTTGTCTTGTCCCATTCCCTACCCATCTCCATCTCCATCTCTCATAGTCAACGACTGCCCTGTCTGTGCATCGAGGTATTACCCACCACTCCCATCTCGCCTCCGTTGTATTTTCGATTCGTCATCTGCTCTGCCTTCCCACCATTGCCAGTGGACGGCGACGGCACCCGGTCACTCTACCCGGCCTGAACGCAGCTAGCTCAGCGAAGCAATCTCCCCATTGACAACTATCCATCCGGCCACCACTTACCACTACGACGACGACGACGACTACCGCAGTTATCGAGCGAGCCGGACGCTGATCACTATTGTGGCCCCCTGTTCCTCCTCTTTCCCTCCAATTCTTTCCTCCCCTCAGTCGATATGCCAGGGAAAACGCCCCGTTCGAATTCAAACGGCAAAGAGCCTGTGGAGAACGGTGTCCGGAACAATAACAACGATGTTGAGATGACCGACGAAAAGTCCTCGATTAAGGGTAAGGGCAAGAAGAACGTCAAGGAAGGCGAGGACATGACCGTTGTGGTTCCGCCCTCCAAAGCCACAAAACAATCATCACAACCGCCGCCCGGTGACGCTGAGGGAGACGTTGCCATGGATGATTCGGACAAGGCCCAGGAGCTCGAGGTCAAAGTCGACCCTGTTACACAGACCATCGCTGGTACGTTGCTATCTACATTGACTTATCTCTTGGCATGAAACCATGTTGACTCGTATTGACCATTCCGTAGACATCAAGAGCAATTTCGCCCTGCTCGACCGTGCCGTAGCCTTGTTTGACTCTAGATTTACATTGCGCGCTTTGCGGTCCATCTCGTCCCTTCGCAAGCGCCTCACCCCGGACATCCTTGCCCAGGTCATCGCCGAGACCTTCCCTCCCACGGGCGCATCCGCCGCTCTGGCCAAGCAGCTTCTTGAGCCCATTGGTAAGGATGACGTACCATTGGGACGGCAGCCTAGCACAGAAATGGAAGTTGATAGCGATCCAAAAAACATCAAAAACGGCAACAAGAAAGAGACTAAGGATGTCATTCCCGAAATCGACATCTTCCTAGCTATCCTCATCCAGGTGTACCTGTTCGATTCCAAGCAGTTCCAGAAGGGCGTAGGTTTTTCCGACCTTCTAGCTGAACGTATACACTCTCTTAACCGACGAACCTTGGATTCGCTCTCGGCCAAAGCTTATTTCTACTACCAACTCTGCTCTGAGCAACTTGCTCCGCTTCCGCCGTCGCCAAGGTCCCCTATCGTTGCGATTCGACCAACTTTGTTGACTGCCCTCCGAACTGCTGTGTTACGCAAGGATATCGACACGCAGGCTTCCGTCATTGTCCTGCTGCTCCGAAACCATCTTCTGACTTCCCACATTTCGCAAGCTGATCTCCTTGTGTCACACACTCAGTTCCCCGAGAATGCGGCGAACACACAGGTTGCGCGATTCTTATACTACCTCGGCCGTATCCGCGCGATCCAGCTGCGGTACACGGAAGCACACGAGCATTTGACTGCGGCAACTCGCAAATCGCCAGCAAGCAGCTGCGCTCTCGGCTTCGCCCAGACAGCGACGAAGCTCTTGCTCGTGGTTGAGCTTCTCATGGGGGATATACCCGAGCGCGCTACCTTCCGGGCGTCCAACATGGAGCAGGCACTTCGGCCTTATTTCCTTCTCGTCCAGGCCGTGCGAGTGGGCAATCTAGAGGACTTTGAAACCACGATTGCCGATCATGCCGAGACATTCCGCCGCGACGGCACCTACTCCCTTATACTCCGCCTACGCCAGAACGTCATCAAGACGGGTATCAGAATGATGAGTTTGAGTTATAGCAGAATCTCGCTACGAGACATATGCATCCGCCTCCATCTAGGCAGCGAAGAGAGCGCAGAATACATAGTGGCCAAGGCGATCCGTGATGGCGTGATCGAGGCCACGCTGGATCGGGAGCACGGCTTCATGAAGAGTAAAGAGATTGGCGACGTCTACGCTACACGAGAACCTGGCGAGGCGTTCCACGATCGTATCAGAGCATGTCTCGGCCTCCACGACGAAAGCGTCAAGGTAAGTTTTGGCCATGGTTCTCGATGTGTTCCGAAGTAGTGGCTAACATGAATCCCCTCGACAGGCTATGCGATTCCCTATGAACCAACATCGACTCGAGCTCAAGAATGCCCAAGAGGCCCGTGAGCGCGAACGAGAAATGGCCAAAGAGATACAAGACGGCGACTTGGACGAGGATGATCTAGGTGGCGATTTCGAGGGCATGTAAAGTATTGGGACCCGTGTATTATGGAATTGGTGGGGCTATAACCTACTTGACGCTGCCTCTCGCGTCCCCAGGCCCGTACTACCAGGGGTGTACGTGTCGGACTCGGACCACAAGAGGGACAGTCATAGTTGACGAGTGGAATTCAAGGTCAGGTTGTAAATACTGCAACCAGCCAAGCACACACATCATTGGGCACGATTGTAATAGATACTACAAATACGCTTATTTATTTATTTCCCACAAGACAGGATGTGGCACGAGTGCGGATGATTTGGCAATCTTGAGTTCACCGCTCGGACGACAGGCCTGTCCTATACCGTGCTCTTTTCTCAGCTATTATAGTTTTAGAGTTCTCACCTTTACGGAGTGATAAGAAGCGATGCCTTCCTTCCTCGTGGAAGCCGGAGAAATATACGATGCCGCTAACAAAGCCTGCTCCATTGGTAGAGTGGCGATGCAGGTATTGTACCGGTACCTCCCCTCTGAGCCACTCACTTGAGGCATTAGTTTAATTTTAGTTCTGGTTTAAAATATACTTTTATAATGTTAATACCGGATAGGAAGCTTAAAATGTAATGCGTAGAGGTATCACGTGCAAAGAAACTTTGTGTTAGTGCTGCCTCTGCTACCAGAACTCATCAAGAACAAGATATAAGTGTCCATGGATCTGGTTACGTAAGCACAGTGAAGCACCTCGAGAAGCTGCACAGCTAACCACAACCTCGATAACTTATCGTGCTTTTTACGAGGCCAGGTCATGTCCAGTCTCGTAAAGCGATGAGCCTAAGGTGACCTAAAATGCGCTTCTTCCAAGTAAAAAATCCAATCCAATAACATGGCGCCTCAAAAGCGCAAACACCCGCACGATGACGGCATCGAGCGCTCCGTGCCCGATGCACCACCTCCGCGCCGAGCGACACGTCAACATCCAAGCGCTGCCGACGATGTGGAGGCAGAACACCAGTCGCGGAGTGGACGCGTACGCGCCAATTCTAACGCGAAGCCGACGGGGAAAGAAGTGACGCGACCGGCCTCGCGAGGGAGGAAGAGCGACGCATCGAAGCAGAAGGAGGAGGCGGCAGCAGCAGCATTGGCCGACCCCGCCGTAGCGACGGTGACAGCGACAATGGCAGCGATGGCGACCTCGACCCGGACAACGCGCCACAACAGAGCGGTAGCTGCCCCGGCACCTGTGCCGCCTGTCTCCGTGGTCCTCGTCCGACCATCGGGCCCTCCCGCGGAAGGTGAGGTGCGCGAAGTCCAAACCCACGGCCAGTCCAAGTCCAAGTCCAAGTCCAAATCCAAGCCGTCCCGCCATCGCTCTCGCTCTCGCTCCCGCACCCACTCTCTTACCCGATCTCCACCACAACCAAAGTCGCGACGGCTGTCCTCGACTTCACACTCACGCACCTCTACTTCACGACCCTTGCAGCGGTCAGCAGCTGCGATCGCAGGCCCAGCACCCGCCGCCGCTGGTGTCGCCTCCACACCGAAGCGCACCCCTTTAAACAGACCTTCCAAACCGCCCGGAACTCCCCGCTCCGACCGCAATATTGACCAGGTTGTGTTCGGCAACACATACTTCCGGGCGTGGTATCCCTCGTACTATGGAAAGGAGGTCTTGGGCGATGTCTCGGCCAATGTGGGAGCCGGGAACGCGAAGATGGGAGGTGGCAAGCGCGATCAGCCCATGCTTGAACGACTGTTCATCTGTCCTTGCTGCTTCAAGTACTCGAAAGAGATGGGCCCGTGGCGAAAGCATGTGCAATTCTGCGAGAGGAATGCCTTTATTCCGGGGACCAAGATATATACGCATCCGCGCCACCCCAAGACAGTCAGGAGGCCGTATACAAACTTGACAGAAGCATTCCCACTAGCCACTACGAAGAACAAAGGGAAAGGGAAAAGTGAAGATGGGGACCAGTCGGCCGAAGCGACTATTAGCGAGGGGGAGTGGAGTGTAAGGGAAGTAGATGGAGGGAAAGATGGTGTAAGTTTATCACGCCTCTCACTCACATGGTCATTAACGCCGGAAACTAACAGTACACCCGCCAGTTATTCTGCCAGAATCTCTCTCTGTTCGCGAAGCTCTTCCTAGATAACAAATCGGTCTTCTTCGACGTCACAGGGTTCAACTACTTTCTCCTCGTCTACACACCTCCGCCCCCCGAAACACATCCAACGTCTTCCATGGAAACAGATCCTGTTCCCGAACTACTCGCAAATCCCCAAGCCTCCATACCTATAGCATCGAACCCGGCGCCATTCGGCGTCTCTGCTTCCCTGTCACCGCATCCGCGGCCACAAATCGTCGGCTTCTTCTCGAAAGAGCAGATGTCGTGGGATAACAATAACTTGGCCTGCATCCTGGTCTTCCCGCCATGGCAGCGCAAGGGCCTCGGCGCCTTGCTCATGGGCGTGTCTTACGAGATCTCGCGCCGCGAGGGTATACTAGGCGGTCCCGAGAAACCCATATCGGAGCTGGGACGTAAGGGCTACAGGCGGTACTGGGCCGGCGAGATCACCCGGTGGATCCTCGAGCTGGACATACCGACGACGACGTCATCTACCGAGTCTGCTCACGCCGCTAGGCACACGAGGAGAGAAAAAGACAAGGAAAAAGACGGGACGAGAGAACAAGAGGGCCTTGTCGTGGACGTGGAGCAGTGCTCCCGAGGCACCTGGATCGCCCCCGAAGACTGCCTCGCCGTGTTCCGGGAGATGGGCGTCATCGAGGAGGCCGGACTCGGTCCGTCCAGGGGCGAGCGGGAGGGTGGTGCGGACGGGAATGCAGCGGATGTTAATACTACTGCTAATACCCACGGGAAGGAGAAAGAGAAAGAAGAGAAGGACTCCAAAGTACTATCGCTTGTACCCAGAGCTCGAATCGACCGGGCGGCCGTGCGTCGCTGGGCACGCGAGAACAGGATTGATCTCACCAGGGCGTGCGATCCTGATGGCTTTGTCGAGGGTTATGCTATCAAGCGCGTTGAAGAGCAGGATGAAGAGGAGTGAAAAAGTGATGTCTATGAACTTTTTCTGTGTCGTTATTATGTGATTCTAATTTATACTGCACGGTGGAAAGCAAGGCGTTTAGAAGGACGATCAGTTATGATCCTTATGTCAGATATCACGGGCTGTAAATTCGAAGTGGAATATTAGTTCACTGTTGCTATTTTACGTCGTATGTCTTTCATGGATTTATTGCTCAGAAGTACACATCAACTGAAATCTAACCTATATGACTATCTGTGATAAGGGCTAGTTTTGAGCCTTAGGATGACTATTCAGAATACAATAATCTATTCTGGCTGCCAAAGGTCTGAATAGCCTCAGTTTCAATAGGAGTGTGACTGTCTGGGTGTCTAACTGAGCCAGGCATCAACAGCGTACAAGCTGTTCAGCCCATTCAGCGCGTGTAACAAAATACGCAAACTTCGCCAGTATATCGAGATATAACAGCACAATTTAAGCATGTATGCATACATGCAGGTGTGTCCGTACGGAAAATAGATGCCGTGGGCGGGGAGCGGGAGGGAGGAGTCCCCCGCATTCGATGTGCCGTTCCATCTAACCTGGGCATCTCTCGGTGGGATGCGACCTACATCAACATCGCGTAGCATCGCATCACATCGTATCGGCTGAAAAAGCTGAACGCAGGAAAGCAGGTGTAGTGTCTTTCGGGTGGTTATGCTTAGCCGGCTATTGGAGATTATCCATCTACATGTATACCCCCTCTCAAGGATGGCAGACTGCATACTTTAAATTTTATTAGAATACTACTCATTACTCACACTCAGCGCCTTCCTGTGCCATATAGTGTTACTATAGTACAGAAGTAGATTATCTACCGCCGCTGCACACTGCACAACAACGGCGTCGTTTTTTTTTTCAGTTTCGAAATTGTGGCGTGCCATATATACAACGTTAACTCCTCGGGGGTTAACGGCGTCATTTTTCCTCCGTCACAGAAATCTTGACCTCTGTATTTCAGACTCAATTACTTGACCGGCGTTACTCACTGCACTCACCTGGCTGATGAACTTGAAGAGATAAGGATAATATAGACGGGAAAGGACTGGACATGAAAACATAACGAATAAGAAAAGGGGCAAGAGAGTAAAAAAACGTATGAAAATGACGCAACGCCGTAGCGTGATCGTCACAGGGGGCGCGAGCGGCCTCGGCAAGATCATGAGCGCCTACTTCGCATCCCGCGGCGATGCCGTGACGATCTTCGATATCAACGCCACCCAAGGCGCGGCCGTCGCCGCGGAACTCAGCGCTGCGCACGGAGGGGGCCCAGATCAAGCGGTGAAATTTGAGAAATGCGACGTCGCGTCGTGGACGGAACAGCCGAGGGCTTTCAAGGCCGTGCATGAGCGCCTCGGACGCATCGATGTCGTCGTTGCAAACGCGGGTGTTTCTGAGGGTGGTGGACGGAGTTGGATCTTGCCTGATAGGGAGAAAGAGGGGGGTTTGGGCGAGCCTGAGGAGCCGAGGTTGAAGGTTTTGGATGTTAATCTTTTTGGGGTTGTTTATTGTATGTGTTGTTTCTCATTCTTTCTTTTCTCTGCATTCCCTGTCTCTCTCACTTGTGTGTGTATATTCCGCCTTACCCTTTCCTGCAAGAACAGTAGTCAAGTCATTAAAAGTAATCTAAGACGTAAAAGTCTAGTTGCGATTAGTTAGTCAACTAACAAAGACACAATCTCACAGCCGTGAAACTAGCACTCCATTACATGCAGCGCAACACACCAGATACAGCAACGGGATCCCGCGGCTCAATCATCTGCACAGCGTCCAACGTGGGCTTATACCCATTCTCGCCGGCACCACTATACGCGGCGTCCAAGCACGCGGTCGTCGGCCTTGTTCGTTCGCTAGGCCCTGTCTACGGGCTGCCGCACATCGGCATCAGGATCAATGCACTAGCACCAGCTGTATTAGGTACGTCCTCGGCTATTCCGTATGCTCACCCCTTTCGTGTGGATGAAAGAGAGCTGCCTCTAAGTTGGAAAAATACACCAAGATAATCTAGAGTGTGGCTAATGCTATTGTGAAACAGAGACGAACATCTCGGGTGTAGACGGTCTCTTCAACAACATGATCATTACACCCCCTAGTACCTTGATCGCCGGCGTGGAGAAGCTCCTGAGCGATACGTCGCTCAATGGCCAGGTAGCGGAGATTCATGGCCACAGCGTCACGTTGCGTCCGCCGCACGAAGTCGTCGATGAGGGCACGCAGACTAACTTGGCGGAGTTTTCTAGGTTCGGGTATGGGCATTAAGTAAAGTGAGAAACTAGGCAGTGCCCGCAGAGAGCTGATTGGTGATGCATCGTTGACTGAGAGATATAGAGATGAATCAATGTCTAGGAAAGAGTTCCGCTTGATGCAGAGAATGACTTGGACATTGGACAAACAAGCAGTCTTGGTGGTGTATATTTGAGGTGCCAACAAGCTTGTCGCTCGAGTTTTTATTCATCAGAGCCCCTGATATATTCATACTCTAGCTTCATACTATAAACGTTTTAGTTAAGCTCTCGTTCTAGCGATACTCTTCTTAACATTTCTCCTAACTAATCATTGAAAGAACGTCTAGATCAGACTCACTATTTCCGGCATGTATCAGATAAGACACCATTCACAAAGAAGCCGTGAATCATACGGAGTTCTCGCGCACAGGCTTGAGATTATACACCTCCTGGCTTATACGAGACGAATTCACGGGCATATAAGGTTAGAAGTAGCGACAAGTTGTATAGGTAGCCTCAAGAATCCAATGGGGCGGAAGATATCCGAAGGACCCGAGAGGAACCCAGTTGCCTCAAAAGCATGATCATTTAAACGAGTCTATCTCCTAAACTCTTATTCGCCCTTGTTATACTATACTAGCACATAGTGGTTATCATTTAAAGCTCCGGTGGTCTGAAATCTATGATAAAATTTTCATAATTTGTCTAAATAATCTCCTCATAACCCAGTACTGAAATCTAAACTGTCGTTTGCCTGCTGCTCTCCCTTCCCCTTTCTATCATCTCTTTCCCCCTCATCATTTCCCGTTCCTTTTGCCTCTTTTTTTCTTCCCTTTTTTTTTCTTCCCTTTTTTTTTCTTCCCTTTTTTTTTCTTCCCTTTTTTTTTCTTCCCTTTTCTTCCTTTTCTTTTCTTTTCTATCTTTCACCTCTTCTCACTTCACTCTTTCACCCCCAGTATTTTCTCGTCTCATCTGAGTCAAGACGTATCCCCACTAGTACCCGTCTCACTCGCCCTCCCATGGCGGCTACTTGAACGAGAAAGGGGTATCTGTGCGTCATAGTGAATGGGGAAACATCAGCGTCTAAGGCCATCCTATTCTTCGCGCGTTCGCTTCCTCTTCTTTAGTTGAATTTCAAACTCGCTATCACCAAGGGACCAAGCATCATCCGAATCAAAGTGAAGCTTCACTTCAACCCCGTCAGGGTCATTTTCAGTTTCTCCATCGCTGCCATCAATCTTCTTGGACGCAATCGAGCGTCGTCTATCTCCACGTTTTTCGCTCAAAGACTTCACAGTTGGGGTGGGCGTGCTATCTTCCGAAGAAGTGTCGATAGTCCATTTGTGAAGTTGGCTCGGGGTGAGAGTAGCATTAGGATCCTTTTTCCTAGGGGGTGTCTTAGGTTTGCTCCGGCTTGAGCCCGTAGTAGGAGTAGGAGCAGGAGACGGCGGAGCGACAACCTTTTTGGTTTCAGGTGTCTTAGATACGTGCCGGCCCGTAGCCTTGGAGACAGGTTTACCACGCGGCGCCATAGCACCAACACGACGACGGTTTAGTTCGTACGAGGCCTTGTGAAGCTGCGCAAGTTTCGGCTCAATCCTAGTCTGGATAACTAATCAGCAGTCTCTTCAAAGTACTTAACTCCTTGGGTCGCAATAGCTCATCTTACTGATTGAATCTTCTCGGCGTATTTGATGAGCTCGCAACTTCTATCTGACACGCCCGACAACGCGCATTTCTCCAGTCGAGGCGCTCGGCCGAAGCAGAATACGATGTCCTTGAACTCGACAGGACATGCTCGCCAGTCGACTGCGTAAGATGCGAGAAACACGATTGCCTTTTTCTGCGCTAGAGATAGCGATTGAATGAAGCCAGTCGTCGCCCCTAGCATACTCATCACCGAATCTACCGCTACACCTCGGATGGTACATGCTACGCCATTTCTCGGTGGGTTGCGAAAGTTGAGGAACAGTGCCTGAGATTCAGGAGAATCGGAATGACTTCGCGACAATGTACGCATATTGAATAATGGTATCGAGAACTGAAGGTAATAAGATGAGTTAGAGTAAAGTCCGTGAATGCTTATTGGTTATCGTTTTGGGTATGTCCGAATACTGCAGTGATCGTGGTTAAGGTGTAGTGGCAATACCAAACATGCAGGGAACGATGCTTATATACAATTTGGTATGAAATTTGCCTTGTGTGAGTCTGGACTGTCCAGCCTTCACGATGATTCGGGAATCAGTTGACCCCTTACACTGCGGAAAACGATGGCAGCCATTGTGCCTTTTGTCTCACATTTCTCAGCATCTCTCTCTCTCTCTCGCGGGCTGAAGTCTCCCTTCCATCAGATACGAAGTTGAGATGATTCTCCCCTAGAGCTTTGAATTTTCGGAGCTGATCAATTAGCCCACATTCAGTCAGTTCGTTTTCATACTATCATTCTCTTTGGCTGGGGTGTTCTAGAGAGAGTCGAGGTCATAGGTAGTCTTATCGCTAAATCTCAAACTTTTCCAAAATTTTACAGCTACTTCCTTCTGTGTCCGTCTATATCCATCAGAAATTTTGCTCTAATGATTGGATTACGTGCCACTTTCCATGAGTCTCGCAGCATTGTCTCTCTATACACATCGAACACAGTAATATATATAGACTTTGTACTTGATGCGAGACTGGTTAGTGTTGCATATTATGAAAGAAATCTCTTTACAACCGACCATAATCATTTCTCAGTATTTCTTAATAGTTGTCGTCATAGTATATTGTTGAATAAGATAACTCATTGTCAAGAAGATGATATGTTGTTAAACGGTCCGAATACCCTTTGTGGTGATTATAAAGATAGTCAAAGGATCTGTAGCCAGCGACAACAGATGACAAACATCTGGCGTGGTGGCCTAATGGCTAAGGCTTCTGTTTCCGGTGCTTATAAACCGAACTACAGAGGATTGTGGGTTCGAGTCCCATCCGCGTCGCGTCCTTTTTTCATGCTCATCAAATACTTGAGATGGCTATTTCAGATTTAAAATTTTATTAAACTCTGAGTAACGGTATATATGTATAGTTCTTTTGTTTTGAAAACAGCATGCAGGCAGGCATATTTATTAAGCTAGTTGTATAGTAACATATCTAATGCATTTTAGATGGATGGTAGCCGAGGTATAGTTGACCTGTATGTCTCCGTCTTCGGGCTAAGCTCCCATTAATTCCTCGGTAATGGTTTACATTAGACCATCGGCACGTTTTGATCCAAGGAAGTTGATTAGTTGGCGATGACAAGAGTAGTAAACTGACATACAGTATACAGTAGTACCATAGATACACTAAGCTGAAATGAAACGGGCATGGAGATGTCCGCCATTGACCCGGTAGATTGGAGGTACCCTGGTACTGCCCTAGCCAGGTAGTATCTCACAAGGGTACTTTGTTCCCGCTGCAGCATGCAACCTCTCCGGGAAGGGCAGATCTGACCGTCATTTTGTGTCACCTGGAAGAAAAATTTTCTCACAACATGGGCACTCACCCATATATACATGTACCTATGCCATGACTCCTTTTGAAGTTCCTGGACCTCGATGCAACTTGCCGTTCTGTTATTACTAGTAAAGAACAATTCAATATTTCTCGATTGTAGTCATGTTGATACGACAGGTTTATTGCATGATGTTTCTCCTAGTCGCAGTTCCCGCTAACCTTAGGTATTTGACCTTAAATAGCCCCTAAAGCTCCCCTATGGTAGGATCCTGCGACGTCAGGAGCAGAAAGGATCTTGCTTATTTCTCCGATTGGAAAAGTCGGACAGTTCAGGTATGTACCCACACTTAGGTAATATCCCAAGTTCCTGGTGACTTCCTCCTACCCGGTAGCTCTCCTGTCGCATGCTGTCAGTACCTTGGCAGAGTGCCATAGCTACCTATCTAGGTATGCATGGAATACTTCCTGCTGCCGTACTGGTCACTTGTGCATGGTACGGCGTTTGTGGTTCTCTGTCAGTATTGCTTGAAGCAGAACCATTGCTTGCAGAGTCAATGCTTGTCGGGACAGAACCAGGATGACCTGAATTCCAGAACGATTGCGGCGTTTCTATTGGTTGTTCGTATCGTTTCCCGAAATAGGGCGCATGAATGCCGGTAATCTGATATGCTTGCCTACAGCCAAATGTGACCTCTCACAAGCTCGCAAGCTGACTCACCAATATTGTCGAGTTGCGCGGGCACCTGCAAAAGTTGGCGTGTTGCTCTATCGTTGTGGTTTCAGGGAGTCAATGACACATCTATGCATGCGTCGCTACGAGGATGCCTCTTCCTTTTTATGTTGCGCTGTTTTCACCCCATTTGAATCATTATCTCGTCACACGAGCTCCACAGATGTAGTGTCACCTATAAGCTCGCTTCGATACCAGCTGGGCTCTATGTTTACTATCCACGATAGAACCAAGTGGAGGGTCGACTTTAGTCGGTGGGGGGACTAATGTTGCGACGTACATCGTAGTCTAGCGCTGCACCCTTTCCATTTACACTCTCTTATGGTGCTCAACGGTAATTGATATCGTTAATCTGATTAGGCTGGTCAACGCGAGCGTCTATATCGTACTTTTAGAATAATGCTTGCTCCCTATTGTGATGAGACAAATCTTGCTTGCTGCATCTTGTATGCTGTTCTCGGTGAAGGTTGGTGCTGGCGGCAAGAAAAAGGCCGCAGAGCTAATCGCGCCAAGCATGATGAGGTCGCAGAGTCCCTACAGGCGCCGCACCCGGTAATCCCCGATCCCTGTAAATCAAAAATGAGACCTGTCAGCCTTGTCTCCTTTGGGTAGGCTTCAATGACTGGTGGAGGGAAAAGTTTGTTGCAGTCCATTGTAGCAGAACGGAGGTCTACATTGTATTGTGTCGACTCCTTGTGGGTTCCGACCAAGCCCACAGTTCAGCTTCATTTCCTCCAGCACGGTGCTTATAGCAGCTGGTGGTCAATGCCCAGCCCCGGAACAACTGTTCGGTCGTTTTCCTGGAGCCCCATGAAAGTTTTCTTCCTTTCCACCGCACCGTCAACAAGCTTCCCTTCTTCTACTTCAAGCTCCTGTCTCTTCTTCCATCAGCTCACCTGCCTGTACTCCCATCCCACGACTCCTCTCCTCTCCATCCTCAACCGCACAATCTCATCAATCACAATGGCCTCCGCTCGCATTGTTGCCTCCCGCGCCTTTGCCTCTATGGGCACCAAGGTCGCTCGTCCTGCTGTCCGTGCTTCTTTCGCCAGCACCGCTGCCAAGCGCACCATCACCAGTAGGTTTTCGCGCAGGTTCCAATTGCCCTCGGTCGAGCTCGTCGAACTATAGGCCGATGGCAGTGACAATTCGAGCTGAGCTCTAACGACGATTGGTAACAGGCAATGCTACTCCCTTCCAGGCTGCTAAGCGCCAGCAAGCCTCCAAGATCCTGAGCGCTACCACCCGCCAGGCTTTCCAGCGCCGTGCCTACTCCTCTGAGATTGCTCAGGCTATGGTTGAGGTCTCCAAGAACTTGGGTATGGGTTCTGCCGCTATTGGTCTGACTGGTGCTGGTATCGGTATTGGTCTCGTCTTCGCCGCTCTCCTGAACGGTGTTGCTCGCAACCCTGCTCTCCGTGGTCAACTCTTCTCATACGCCATTCTGGGTTTCGCTTTCGTTGAGGCCATCGGTCTTTTCGATCTCATGGTTGCCCTCATGGCCAAGTTCGTGAGTGATTTTCATCCAAACCCATTTATTTGAATATTATCTGATTCTTTCTCAGACCTAAGCAAAATAATATCCGTCACGGCGACCGGGATTCACACTCCATGCTTGAGTATGTGACTGCACGAATTGAGAGATCCATCCGCTGTGTTATTAGTACGACCTTTCGTCGATACGTCCCGTGGGAAATTCATCATAGAATAATAGATGGTTTTAGACAGGGGGGGCGGGTATAGAGCGGGGTATGAAACCGTCTATGCGAGGGGCTTCATTGCATAGCCTTCAGGCATGTGTGTAACGATGGAAGAAAGGAAAATACCGACTGTTGCTAGGGCGTAGGTCGCCCTATCGCAGTGAGCAACTTGTAAAATACCATACCACGAACCATCCTGATCACTTAACTGGAAGCATGAATCTTTTTTCCCTTTGTTCTGAACAGAAGACCATGAGCATGGATTGGCGTTTGAATTGCAGAAATCACAATTTCCTTAAGCAATTCGAATATCCAATGATCTCTCTTCACCTAACCCAACTCCTTTCGGCTCAATTGGCAGCTGTAATTTTGATTGATTTGTGGCACGACTTCTGGCCACTTTGCTCGATTCAGTGCGTGACTTAATGTCCTGCTCCGTTCTAGTGAGCGGTTTTCTGAACCGGCATGGTGTAGCCTGGTGCATTGGCGGACTGGGCCGGCTTACTCGGGAAACTTTCTCCTTGGGTAATGGACGACCTAGGTACCAATTAGCTCTCCTTTGGCCCACAAAGTATCTTGGTAGCGCCAACTTCTCCCTCCACCCAGTGCCTCGCGCTCCCCTCGCACCTTCCAATTAACAGAGTCAATCCCTTCTATGTGGAGCTGATGCTCACGTCTAACGCTCAGCAGTTAGAGGCCACTTATGGACCGACGCTCTGTATGGAGCAAAGGTGGGCTCCTTGAGCTGGGGATTCTGAGATGGAGACGGGAAAGGAGGGAAAGCACGATGAGACGAGGTTAAAAGATTTAGTTGATCTAGCTACTTCAGGTAGTAGTTTGTTGCTGAGCATTACTACGACTTCGTGCCCACCAAGTCGCTAAGTACCTGAGCGGAGGATAACGGGATGACTTGGGTCTGAAGTCTAGTTGATAGAGGTGGATCATCGAATAAGTGATCGTTGAGGCTCACCTGTATATCTAGCGTTGGTATCCGCCACTACTGGGGCCAACGACGTCTTCTGAGTCCCGATATCTTTTAAATCCACGAGCGCGGTCCCCTCAAGAAAATCGATCGATTTGTTCAAGGTCTTGCCCGAAAGTGAGGCGTAGACACATGAACCCCAGCCCAACCATGTACCAGGCACCAGGCGTGGTCGACGTCCGATCCTGATCCTTTGACGCTTCGGATTCTGCCCCATATCTCGAAGACCGCAACAAACATAGATGTTTTGACTGAGGCAACCACGGAGACACCCGGCTTGGAATGACACGAAGATTCCGTGTCGATGGCATCGAAGCAAAGCAAGGCTGTTTGGAAAACATGGAGAAAGGCCACTGGATATTCCATTGCCTCTAATAACTAGGGAATTGGCAGACAACGCTGGCCGCATAGTAGATGGCTCCTGGCGAGAGTAACAGTTGCTTCACCGGCCTGGTGACGGTCGGAACGGCCGAATGTTAACGACCGGCCATCATTCGATCCGAATAACCGACGACATCAATAACACGGACGTCATTGAGCTGGGACGCCAGATTCACGATTACAGCCGTCAACATCGCAGCGCCCGACCATGTGAAGCGGCGCTCAAGAGGGTCCGATTATCCTACTGCTCATTGGGGTCGAAGCATGTGCTGTTTCGATCCCTTGTAAGATTGGTTAACGCAGTGCCATCGATAGTGACCTGCGATTCGGTGGTGCTGGCCGTCCTGATTACCACTATTCCTTTATGGATATGAGTTGGATTCCCCATTCGACGCTGCGAGCTGGCAATCGTGTTCCTCTGTTTAGGCAATGGGATCATAAATGGTTGCAACAGCTTGAAATTGATATGGGGATTGCACACGATGCGCGTTGTCGGCTGCACAGCGATCGCAGCCACTTGGCCATCGAAACGCTAAAGATCACTTGATGTCGGCCATTGTGTGGATTTTGTTGGTGCTGATGAGGATAGTAGGAATGAATTGTCGAGGCTCAAAGAATGAACGGCGAAAAAACAAAAAAGGCAGTGCTTTGCAGTGGGCTGATCGGACACGCAAGAATGGCATGCGTCGACTGAGGTTCGAATCGTACGACATGTTGCGCCAGGACCTCGTTACGAGGATCAAGTAAGACAAGGATATTATAGCACAACGCCAATTCGCGTATACTGGAGAAGCGGCAATCGAAATGTCCCCGGCTGGGATTGTCAATTGGGCGACTCTGTCTCGACGGAGGAGGCAGATCAGAGTTGTGTAGAATTGGGAAGCTGGAGAATGTAAACGAGCTGGGGAGGAAGGAGAGGAATCGGCCGTCAAGGGGGAAGGCAAGGGGTACGGCGAGGTATTAAGGTTGCAGCGACACTTGCCTTGTCTTGCGTGTTTTGTAATATTGCATCTCGCTTGGCCTCATCCAGGCAGGCTTCCCCTCACCGTCATGTGACTGACTTCCTCTTCAGTGATGCCTGAGCTTGGCTCTTTCCCCTTTTCCCCAACATTTACCCCGGACTCTAACCCCGGATTCTGCCCGGATTATAGCGCCCTCCAGCACTAAATTACTTCTAGACTGCCTATGCCGCTCAACCCAACTCTATTACGTACTAGCTGGGAGGCGCATCGATATTGTTCTAAGACAATAAATATACCTCTCATATCGGCTTGCATGCTTATGGATTTAAGTTTGTTCATAAACATAAGCCCATCCACAATTCAAGTTGTGTTGGACGGCCCGGGGTCCCGAACCGACCTGTGCCTGAACCGCTAGTCCTAGCACTGTCCTAGCATCCGACAGGTGACAAGCAATACGAAGCTTGCATTTACATTATCATTGGTCACTCTCTCCATATCATAGATTCTGCTGGATATTTATTTATGTAGGTACCGACTGAATGAATATCATGGTTGAATCCGGCGTGTCTTGCACTTAGTCTCTTGGCTCTCTGCCAATCGATGTCGTCCGGCGCTAAGGTAATGGGCGAGATAGGATGGTTTGCCTCTCTTGCTCTACATACTTACTGTAGTTACTGATTACAGTGGGTAGACTGTGGCTGGAATAGACACAGTGTTACTGCGTACAGTGACTTAAAAAAAGGTCCCGCCCACGACTTTCCAAGGCTGAAACATCTTGACTACCTAAATCAAGATGTCTACGCTAAATTCAAGTAAAAACACCAGAGAAAATAATGCTTCAAAACTTTCTTTATCCATATATATAGTAATTCATTTCATCTATCTTATTGTCAAACTGGCTATATACTATATTTTACTTATATTCTCTGTAGTGATGTATTGGGCCCAGGCAAACAACTGACGGGACCTTTTTAGAAGTGACTGGCTGCGGAACCTCTCGGACCAACGAAACTGCATTTGTCAGCGACGTGTAAAAGCAACGCCTCCAGAGACATTCCTATTGCTACGCATTAATTCGAACGCATCATGTAGACCTTTTATTCCTTTCCCGATATTCCAGATCATCCAATAGATACCCCTACTGGTATATTTATATACATATTATATCAAGATGACGAACTTCAACATCAAGATCGTGTCAGACACCGTCTGCCCCTGGGTAAGTAGATGGCTGTAAATCCTCATGCCGAATTGATCTAAGCCCTTCGCAGTGCTATGTCGGGAAGAGACGTCTCGACCGCGCCATCGAGCTGTATCGCAAGACGTACCCAGCCGGGCGCGACGACACATTCACTGTCACCTGGGCGCCGTTCTATCTCGACCCGACATCGCCAGCAGTCGGCGTGCCGGTCAACGAACGGATGGCTCAGAAGTTCGGCCCCGACAGACTCGAGATGATTCACCAGCGCCTGACCACCGTGGGCCAGGCAGAGGGCATCAACTTCGCCTTCGGCGGGCGCATTGGTAACACGCGCGACTCGCACCGTCTGATTCAACTCGGCAAGACCAAAGGTAACGATGTTGAGAACCGTGTCGTTACGGAGCTTTTCAAGTCTTACTTTGAAGGCGATGGCGACATCACGTCTCATGCCACGCTCATCGCTGCCGGCGAGAAGGCGGGCTTGGCGACGAGCGAAGTAAAGGAATGGCTGGAGACGGGCAAGGGTGGTGCCGAAGTCGATAAGGAGGTACAAGAGGCCTATGCGAAGGGCATCTCTGGCGTCCCCAACATTACTATTCAGGGCACTCATGATATTGGAGGCGCTCAGGACGCAGAAGTCTTCTTGGCAACTTTCGCCAAAATCAAAGAGGCAAGCAAATAGATAAGTCGTGAAGCAAGGCTATATTACCGACTTGCTAGATCATGGTGGGAGAATATCTTGTGTTGTTTTCGTTCGGGATCCTACCTGAAATCCTACGATCCCTATCGACATCATTGTCACCCGGAAGGGGCGGGAAACGAAACGATCGAATTAAGGATAATGTCCCTAGCATCCCTCTCATTTCGATTACCTAGTATTCAACTTGAGTTGTATGAGACTGACTTTTAGTCTCCTTGGGCTCCTTAGTCTACATTTGACCCAATACAAAATTAAACCGTGCAAAAATGGCTTACGTTATGTTGCACGAGCATGGTGATGCTTTCACTTTTGCGCGTGAATCTCTTAACTAGCCAGCTAAGGTATTGGTTCGGCATCTTGCCCTGGGAGTTTCCAATGATATTACGTGTTTTGCCACTGCATTGCCGCCCGATTGATCAATCTGGTACTTCCAAAATCATCATTTAGAAAGCAGTACCTAGAAGTTCCAACATATATTCTTTAATAGATTTTAGTATTTCTCAGTGGCTATTTAGATCCATTACTGGTACGTCCATCAACCTAAAAAAGCTAAGTGAATATGCGAGATGTTGGACGATTACAGGGCCACCCAATTGAAGGTCATAATAGCATAAAAGATAGTATCACTTCGAATCAATCTTTATAATCTACCATTCATGTTCACAATAACGGAATAGGCCAGGACCTATAACACTTAGCTCCTCATAAATGAACGTGAAAGCCTCGAAATCCATGTGACAATTGCTGTTTTGAAATCATATTCACCCTCATACGTCTGACTGATAGTCCAAGGGTTCTAGGTCACTATGTATCGAATCAATATGCTGTAATAGGAACATAAACATCCATGTTTGAGCTCGATAACCGAACTACAAGAGGCTCGAGAGTGGGTATGTATCAATGGCGGGGTTGAAGACGGTCTATTGTTTATTCATCTTCCGCGCAAACAAACACATACCGGCCGCTTAACAACCTAAGAGGCACCAATACAATTTCTGGGGTCTCCAGGTACTCTCTCAAAATCAGTTTCATTTTTTGCGCATTGTTCAGTTCGTTCCCATTTCCACAACGTCTGCAGTTGAAGTGAGCTTCTGTTACACACCTTCCAATACTCCAAGCACCACCTTTTAGCACCCTCCATACGGTTCCAATATGATGCACCCCAACCTTTTCCTCGCCTTGGCTGCCATGGCCGCCGCGGCCGCCACGCTTACTGGCTCGCTGCCTGTGGTTAACGAGGTCGGAATTATCACAACTACTTCTACCTATCGTCACTGGTCTACCACTATGCTGTCTGCTCTCGAATCTACTTTGGCCTCTTTTACAGCTCAGGTAAAGGTCGCCTCCCAACAGATCGGCGAAAACAACAATGGCCACCGACGCCGCGAGGATGCCGGTATCGACAAAGATGGTGTAATTGCGATGCTGGCTATCGTTTGTGTTCTTCTAGAGCTTATCGTCATGACCTTCATTCTCTGGCTCCTTTGGTACACTTGCTTCCGCCAGTGGTGCCACAGAAAATGGCCACAACACGACCCCGAGAGACAACGCGCTGAGCAGCTGCTCAATTCTCCCAGACAACCTGCCGATCTCGAGCTCGGCATTATTCACGCTCGTTCGCCTCCACATTGGCCTTTGACCGATAGTATGGATCTACAAGCTACCACACCTGACAACTACGACACGGAGACCAAGCTAGAACAGACTCGCACTTCTACTTGCTGTGTCAAACACAGTAACCACACCAAAATCAACCCATCAGAGATTAGCAGCTTCAGTGCGGGCCCGGAAGGTCTAGACATCACAGACACAGCTATCCCCGAGACCTACGTCGCAGACACCGAGGCTGTGCAGGCACACGAGCTCATTATCACCGATCCAGATCATGACCCCCATACACCGACCTTCCACTCACGCTAAGGAATTGAGATTATATATTGAAGCCGGGGCTAGCCATCGAGCTCACTCCCTGTTGTCAGGCGAGGACACGGTGAAAAAGGCAGCTGAAGGCTCTGACCATAATCTCCTTACTCGACCTCAGGTTGGGGGGTAGAGGTGCAAGCCTATCTGTTTGTAGTAGATGCTTTTGTTGATAGAACACCTTGTAATACGTGTTTCACAAAGGAGTGCACTAAAGAAGAACAATGTGATTTCGATAGCTATTCATTACTAGCTAGAGGATCACAATGAATAATATCAACCATATCTTACTATTTCAAGCTAGTGTGCATGCTATTGTTACCTCGTAGTTTGGATTGATCTGTCAAATGATAATAACTCGATATCCACGCCGGGTCGATGACTTGACCCGTTAGTTTGCGTACAGACGCATGATCCCAGAAGACTGGCGAACCGCATGTCATGTTTCAGTACCCCCCCAAAATGGAATGGAACACACAGTTTTCGGGTTCTGCTTGCTATCTCCGGCTACCAACTTGTACGCTTCGCAATATAGTAGAAAACCACCCAATTCCCGGTGTTGATCGCCTCCCTGAGGTCAGGTAGTCAGGGCGACTTCCCAAGCCACATGTGCAGTCATAAATAAGGGTGTGGCTTTTTGTACGCCGCTTCCGCGTAGCTACTTGGATGATAACAAACACTGAGGAATCGAAGAAAAGTTGAACCCTTGATGACGGCCACTGATAACTTACTGTGATGGTACAACGACCACACCATCCTTAGCTCCCTGCGAGAGTTACAGGTAGACTCTGGAGCTGGGAGCGCCTCCAATACACTAGAGCATTAGTAAAGAACTGTCGAGCTTCCAACACCTAAGATATGTAGCTCCTACGCTTTGTCACGGATCAAACACGTGTATACTCCCTAAAACATACGGCTCAAACTGCGCTTAATAGAAGTTGTTGTTTACGAAAGCACCTGTCCTGAACTCTCAATAAAATTGAGATAGGAAGGACTTCTGATGACGCATTGTACCGATGTGGTGATCTTTCGTGTTCTGTATTTTCTAATAACCTTCTTATCATAGCTATGTTCTGTTTGCTATCATAATGAAAATGCTCAGCTCCGAAAACAATGCCACATTATGGTCTTCACCAATTGAAGCTGTCAAGGCCAACTTCACACCCCGATCCTCTGTCAAATACCCAGACTCCTTGTTCGCAACGAATTGTCTCGGTTCCATTTTATGCACCACCTCCACATGCCTCAAGAACCTTCCACCTCGTAACTATAGTCTCATTTTACCGTTCATATTTAATGACGAAGCGAGCGTAGCTATCTACTCCAAATTAATATTAATTATTCTTAAGACTACAAATTATATAAACCAGGTATACCTCGGTGGCGGTAAGAGCTCTGAAGAAGTTTCGCAAGTGTTATAATATAAACAAAGGAAGTTCGATTGTGTATAGTGTGAGGGTATTTAGAGCTTATTGGAGGTTATCCCGCAATACTCCGTAATAAATGTCTTATTATAAACCCATAGTTGATTGCTGACAGGAAAGCTTTAGCAGCTACATCCCGCACCACACAGATACATAGTAATGGTTTTGAATTTTTTTTCCAAAGTATGATAGCAACCATAGGATGAGTAGGTATGTTGGACGCAATAGGGTCATTCATATAGAGTTAAATACCAACTTTCGTGAGGGTGTCGGAAAAACAAGAGAAAATCGATATTCTCAAAACAGGAGGGAAAGGGCGTCTGCAGCAGCACAGCTTATCTGTGAGGAGGACGAATGAAACCAACACTAGTTGGTACTACTAGCTTCCGAACGGTCTACAGCGTAGTGTGTGCTTTTGTTTTATAGCGCCGTGCCTTTTTCACATGTACAGACAGGACTTTGTAGTTCAAGATTCGTAGGATCAATTATCAGGTCTTATGTGCTGCCATCTAGCCCGATTTCGGAGGTGTTTAGAACTCATGAATATCCTCGGTGCAGAGACTTGGCATCGGGCGTGCATAGTAGATGTTTTGTGCTTGGTTGTCATGGGGCACTATTGCCGTCCGAGATATTGACGCAATTTACAACCTCAGGCTGTGGCATGAGGCATTGGTCTCTTCTTGCGGTTACTTCTGTGCTATACGCGGACTTCGGTCCCACGCATCCGGTTGAATAGGCGAAGGTTAGCGTCACAAAGATAAGAAGCGTTTGTTGGCGGGGATGAAGGAGTTTAGTGGGCGTTTGGGAGGTCGGGGTTCAAGTTTAGTTAGGTTAGTACCGCAGCCTGGCAGGTGATGCAGGGGGCCGGGTTCACATTGCAACATTGAGTGACATGGTAGCAACATAAGGTAAGCAACCATGTCCAGCTTTAAATGATAGTATTATTAACCTGGGTGCGACCAACTACGTTTTGAAATCGAAGGGCATTGCATTAATCCAAGTTGGGTGATCCAAAACCATCTCTTTTCCGCCATCGTGTTTCTTGCGCTTGGAGGACGAGAGCACGGAATGTATGCCATCTTACCTACGTTGATTAGATTCTTACACTGCATACTTTGAAGAAAATAATAGACTTAGAGGGAGTTTGGATTAGACGTTGACACGAATAAAAATCAACCTGTTTCCTTAATAGCCTAAGGGCGACGTACAGATTCCGCTAGGCCATCACACAACGACATGTCCATTACCAGGCATGAACGACGAAACAACCCAGTCAGCGAAGCTCAACAACTTCATCGATTGTATTTCCTTTCTATAATTACTGCGAGGTCTGTGGTCATAAGGACGGTCTGCTGACCGTGGAATCGTATCAGTTACCAGATTAAAAAGGCGGGTGAAAGGTAGCGACCTCAAACTGGCAACTTCTTCTGGGGATTATCCCTCAAATCCCTGCTTTTCAAGCTCAGTTCGCGGCGTTATCGCCTCTCGATGTATGTATTCTCTAGACAGCCGAAAACACAATCAGCGTAAGAAGGATATGATAGCCGACGGCAAGTTTGCGGTAGAAAGCATGGCGCTCCATCGTTGTTATTCAAACAGAGGAGCGTTATACCAAAGATTGATACCGATAATGAGGACGCAGTGCACGACAACAGTACTAGTACTGAGGGCTAGCATTGGGGAGCCAGTGCGACACCATAATCGAGGGGGTTTAAAATCGGTGACCGCTAGGTAGTTACATACCCTGGCTCTTCAAGCAGCATACTGAACATTCAAGGTTGCATCACAATATGCAATCAGCGTTTGTACTCGGTTCGTTCGGTGATTGGACGGAACCGAAGAATAGAATAAGCGCTGCATGCAAGAGGCACAGCTTGGTCGGCTCTCGAACCGTCGTTTTGTCGGTGGGTTTTCGTGTTGCAATCCTGGTCCATATGTTGTCATCTGACAAAATATGTACGGTATGTTACGAACTGCGCTGGAAGGAACTTGAAAGATTCTCTAGTTCAAAAAAGCACAATAATGAATGAAGTCTAGTTTCCTACTGTAGAGTAGATTATAGAGCAAATGCTAGTCTGTGTCGCCATTACATCTGAAAACAACCACCAAGGTAAACATCCGCAGTGGAGAACTGCATAGTGATATGCGTAGGATTAGAGTTCATGTTTTAGGAAGGATGTTTCTGACAATATACGGTGTATTATTCGCTGCGACCGGTCATAATACACATCTTGAGCTAGCGGACGCAGCCCGCTCCCCTATGTATGGTAGGTAGCCAGAGACATTTGAGGTAAAGGCATACGCTATTACCGGTTACGACACTTGGTGCATCGGAGAAGACTCTTTGGTCATGGCCCGCCGCTCACATTCGTATTAAAACACCCTTTCTCTCTCTAAACTTTATGCATCATAGATCTTGCATTCGCCAGGTTTCTCACTAAGACCTTACCGAGATGGCTCCTTCTCTTTCCCTTAATAGTCCACTTTGGCATTTCTGTGAGAACTATGTATACCGTCTTCCTGAACCACCCCCGAGGATTCGGAAAAAACCGATGCAAGTGTTGTGTGTCGGACTAAGTCGGTCTGGTACAGAGTCACTTGCAAAAGCGCTTGGTATCTTGGGTTACTCAACATATCACGGCTGGGATTTACTGCTCGAAGAGCCGACACGTTCTCAGGAATGGAAGAGACTGGTTGAGAAAAAGTACTACGGCACGCCAGACGGCGAAATTACGGTGGCGGAGTTCGATTCCTTGCTCGGCCACGCGACGGCTGTGATTGAGAAGGTCGCATATTTCTTCGCGCCCGAGCTGATCGCCGCGTATCCCGAGGCAAAGGTCGTCTTGAATCAGAGGAGCGACTTGGATAAATGGAGTAGAAGTATGGAAAGGACCGTGGTGCCCGTGACTGGAAGTTATATATTCTTCCTCGCTTCATTCTTCGATGCGCGTACTTTCTGGTCGTACCATTTCAACTTTAGGTGGTTCCTCGCGCTCTTTTATCGCAACCCAGGTGACGAAGTAGGATTGGGTATCCTGAAACGTGGAAAATGGGTATATCGGGGTGAGGTGATCCATTTGACATAGAGTTCAAACTTTGCTTTTCGACCCTTTAACTGACCATTCGTAGATCACTGCAATATGGTTCGGGGTCAAGTTCCACCCGAAAGACTACTCGAATGGTCGGTCGAGGATGGGTGGGAACCATTGTGTAAATTCCTCGGGAAGGAAATCCCGGATGAACCATTCCCAAATGTCAATGCGGCAGGAACAGAGTTCAATACCAAGGCCGCCGAGGTCACTGATATGGGACTGAAATCGGCCGCGCGAAATTTTCTTGTGACATCGACTATATTCGCCGCAGTTGCTGGTTACGCATGGTCTAAGCTGAGAAGGGGCGGCTTCTAAACATAATCGTGAGAAAAGATATTTAGTGTAAATAAATTGGAGTAACTCATGAAATTCAAGAGCACCTAACCCCTGAACGGGCCACAAGCCCCCGACCACATTTGCCGACCTCTTTTTCAGGATGAGGAACAGTTAAAGACATGCAACAATGAAATGATGGGTCCCTGAAGCTAGAATAAACTGCGTGATACACTCCTAGGGTTGGCATTTCGGCTGTAAATATATAATAAAGTCGTTTCAAAAGATAGAACCAGATGTCTAGACACACTATCCCTCTTTTTAAGAGCCTTGTCAAAATTTACAAATAAGTGGCATCTTTAAACTGATTATCCTGGCAATATTAGGGTGTTGAGACTAGAGGCTGCCGGAGATGATCTGAGGATAACTACACTACCCGTACACAGCGAGATTGCCAACCCCTTTTTTGAAATTCTCTAGTGATCGAATGTCCAAAAAAGAGTATGAACATAATCGGGTAATCAACATCAATTCGTAACTAGCAGCAGCAGTCATTCCCTATGTCAATGAACTCATACTAAGCACAAACCCCAAGGCAAAAGTCGGGGCGCACATAAAGCAGTGAGATAAATGAAAGAGACATCATTGAGAAGACACGATTTATTGGCGTTAAGACCTGCTAGGTGACTTCGGCACTCAGATACACAGAGAGTAATAAGAAACTCACTCGTCATCATAATTCGGCTACACTAGCCCCAGCTCGCGCATGATGATATCGGCAGCTTTCTCACCAATGACCAGGGCGGTGTTGTTCGTATTGGCAGCGATATTCTCAGACACAATGCTTAGATCCGCAAGCTTCAGGCCCTTCACACCATACACATTCAGATCCTTATCCACAACACCCAGCTGCTCACGCGGCGCCATCTTGGCAGTGCATACTGAATGCCAAGTCGTGCCAATGTGTTCACGCACGAACTGCTCAATAATCTTGTCATCCTCAGCACTATACTCGATATCTTTGAGATCAGTCGTGTCTTGCTCCGCCTCGAGTGTGACACAGGCAGCTTTGGAACCAGGGAGGAACGCTGGATGGAATGCTGCGAGCTCGCCACGGTACATGGATGTACGCCGCATGATCTCACGCCCTTTCTTGTACGCCCATATTTGCTTCTTCAAATCCAGGTCTCCCGCGTCACTCAAGAACCCATTGTTGAAGTCAAGCGGGTCGTTGATCTCGGGCCCCGTGATATGGATGTGGCCTCGCGAGTAAGGGTATGCCGTGTAGTTGCCCATACCGATGCCCTGGCCCGGCTGGGCGACGTACGGCAGGCTAAAATACCTGCTTACATGTTAAATACTAACATTTGAACTGCTCCATAATCATAAGACAGACATCTAATTGCCTCAGTCAAATCCATGGGCAGAATCCAACTTACAGATTCGTCAGTACCATGAGCATGACTGGTCTATTGGGTTTATCCTTGAAGTCTCGGTCCCACGCTGCCTTGAATTCGGGGCCAAGTGACATCACTTCTTCCTCAGTGGGACGCAATTTGCCTGCGACGTCTGCACCATTCCAACCGAGTCGAGGATCCTTCCTTCGTATAGCATCTTCAAGGCTAAGCCGGCCGGAAATCAGCTCATCAAGTGTCTCATGGGGCTTTAGCGACGATCTAAATGGATAAGCGACTAAGTTATGGTCCTGGTAGTCGTGGCCTACGCCAGGTAGATCCTCTAGAAGTGGCACACCTGCTCTCTCCAGGACGTCAGGACGTCCCAGTCCGGAGCGCTCGAGTATTGATGGCGTGCCGCACGCTCCACCCGACACAACTACTAGCCTGCGTGCACGAACTGTACGCTTGGGAGGTGGCGCAGGAGCGTCCTGAGATTCGAATAACGAATTCGATTGATACTCAACACCACATGCGCGCTTATCGCCATCGAACAATACCCGCACAACCTGCGATTCAACAAGAACGTGCAAGTTAGGATGCTTGCCATCCTGAAGGCGTGGATGTAGGTACATGTGTGCGGCGTCGGATCTTTTCCCCTCGGGCGAGACATATCGCTTATGGCGTGCGAATCCGTTATTATGATCGAGAGTCTGTAAGTCAGGCACCTCAGGCCATCCCACTTTTGCTGCGGCGCGGAGGTATTCGTCTTCCACGTGCTTGAATCGAAGCGTACCGTCCGAGACTTGAACAGGCCCGTCGAAGCCGTGATGCTCTGCATCTCCTGGACCATGAAAAGCTTCCAGCTTGTATAGGGTTGATCGTATTAGTCTGTAGGTATACCTATTACGGGCAACAAGTTGTGAAGAAGAGACCCTATCAGTACCTTTTTGAGAAAGGGATAAAGCTCATCTGCTGTCCATCCCGGTGTCTTCCACGAGTCGAAATCGTCACGCTGCGCGCGTGTATACCTTTCATGGATTCAGCCACATTTCTTACGACTCTCTGCTAAATGTTGTGATATCAATCAGCGGCAGGCTTACATCATGAAATTTATCGACGATCCACCACCTAAAGTACCACCGGATTGGATGATGGCTTCTCGTCCAGCGAGGCTTTCCGACTTGTTTGTTTTATAAAATATAGCAGTCGTCGAGTCTGGTGCAAGATGAGAGAGAAACAAGGCCGGCGTTACTACTGCAGGGTTATCATAATTGTTTGCTCCTCTCTCGATTACCAAGATTGATAAACTCGGGTCTGCTTCAGCTAATCGCCCTGCAATTATACATCCTGCGGTTCCACCTGTTTGTGAATGTGAATATGTGGTTCGAATTACTGAAGAATTATTAGTTGTGTACATACCTCCGGCGATGATTACATCGACCTCTTCAATGCTTTCGCTGAGGTTTTTGTATAGCCCCATGGTCACAAGCGATATAGAGGTTCGCTAGATGTTGCCAGAACACGTATCAAGGAGATCACAAGGCAGACCACTGTAGCTCATATATATTTATGGGAACCCGGTATTCGGTCCACATGTACCTACATCAGATGATGCGGTGAGTGAACAAAAGCAATAGTGCTCATGTCGTCCTACGCGTGACACTGGAAATTGTTACCTATCACCGATCTGCAAACCTCGTTTCCAGTGCCACGGAACCCATTTTTATGCAGAGTATACCCCGCTGGTGACAAGAGATGATGTAAATGCTTCTACCCGTTCAACACCGATTGGCTGTCTTGGTCACATTGATGTATAATGCAAGGACGCCACAACCTAATCCGGTTCGACGGTCAGAGTGAAGACTACTGCAAGCGCCCCTGGCCGGAACAATTGAAGCCTTCCGAACCCAGGTACTCTGAAGTACATACATAATGTATATATTACATATTTAGATAATAATCACTTGTACGATTCCCTGGTGTGTAGTCTGAGTCCTACATAAGTATATCAACTATAACAGAATTTCTTTGTACAGCTATATGTATTGGTTAATGATGGGATTTAGATACTCTATGTCATGAAGAGGATGGCACCGTGTGGTTACACAGCTATCTGCCGACTTGAACAAGCTAAGCACTAGTTGATTAAGGGTCCTTTGGCCAATTATCAATCGCTTGGCTACATGGCCAAATGAATCGGACCTATACAAAAACAGCCGTCTGCAGCGGACCTCCAGGATGAGCAAGCTATAATAGGGTGTGCGGAGAGCATGGCCCCTTTTCCAGAAATATTCGATTACGGGGTATCATGAACCGTATCGGAACCCCTATTTAATACGGGGGATTCTGTTGTACGGAAGTGTTACACGTTCTGAATACCAGGCTGTAGGTCTCAGTGATGTCTACGGACGTAACACGCTGAAAAGAGTATTGGCAATTGTCTCAGTGAGGCCATTCAGCCCTTGCTAATCTGAGACATTTGGTCGGAGGTCGGAGGTTAGCAATACCGACGATGTGTATAAATAGCCTCGATATTCTAAGGGAGGGTCAGGAAGTCTTCCGAATGGTCAAAGACCTAGTTGCCCCCTAGTAGATTATGGTCTAATTGAGTCTATCTCCAAGCCTCTTATACGTGCCCTGTGATAGATTCATACATTTCACACACGTTGAATCACGCTCAGTGCTGTGGAATGAAGATCTCTTCGGCATCTGTAAATGCCTTGAATGAGATTATTCGGACCTCACTAATCGTAGTGGCGAACCTCGGAGGTTAGCAATACTAAGGAATTGTATATAGTCTCATAGAAATCAGGAGATACGTGAGAGACTGCTGAACGGACCTACAGGTCTTGTTACCTATAGTGAATTATTGTATATTCATCGAGTCTATCTCCAAGCCCTTATCCAAGCCCTCGTGATTACAATGAATAGTTAGGTGTGATTTCCTGTAATTTCCAAATCTTAGTGATTAGTCCCATAAGTAGGGAGGCGGCTTCTATGTTCATATGAAAGTTCAGAACACTAAAAGTAAATAAAATATATCAAAAGGTTTATAATCTAAAATCGATAGTAAGTGTTTATATCAAAACTCTATGTTAAAACGTCCGTAACATAAAATTTAACAATCAACATGGACGTCGAAAGTCCAGTTATTAACAATTGACCTTTAGATTGAGACCTCCAATGTGCAGTCTAAGGGATATAAACAAGACAAAAGAAAGGAGTGTCACCGTCGCAGCCCAGATCTGAGGGGCCCGGAAACCCCCTCCGCTGTCTGTCTGAATCGCCCCGCCGATCGGTGGTCCTGTCAGAGAAGCGATCGCGCTGACGCCGAATGCCATTCCCAATCTCGTGCCGAAGGTGTCCAGACGAGGAGTTATCCTTGCTACAGTAGACGGAAAGAGGCACTGGAAGCTGGCGGCCGCGATACCATACACAACAGTAAATGCGTAGTAGCCTGAAGAACTGCGGACAGCGAGCCAGGTGAAGCTCACGATGGCCCATACAAAGGTTACAGGGACGATGACGTTAAAGTTTCCGATGCGATCGGCGACCATGGGAACAAGGATGCGGAAAGGAAGCCCGACACCGTTGATGATGACAACTAGGATAGAGGCTGATGAATAGGGGAGGTGGAGAACTTGAGTCCCGTATGAGGCGATCTATGAGGCATGTGTCAATGCTAAGTCACTCGAGATTGTCGGAGGAACTAACGTAGTAGAATGTGTAGTAGTTTCCCCAGTATAGGAAGAACGATGAGACCAGGAACCCGGCAAATCTGGGGTCTTTGAATGCACCAAGCTCAACGACAGGACCAGATTTTCGAGGTGGTAGCCGCGGTCGCATGAAAGCGAAGGCGACAAGAAGCAGCCCTAGATTGAGAAATCCTATGATCCTTGTTGTCCACTTTGATACTAACATTAGTAACCCATCGAGATATTGTGGTAGATCACAGGTTAATGCGCATTTCTTTCAGCTTCTGCAAACATAGGGGCCCAATGGAGAACATACCGCAAACCCAAGCTTAGGAATCAATTCTCGAACGATCAGGGGATAGACAATGCCACCTGCTGAGTTTCCCGCCGTGCATAGTCCAACGGCTAACCCGCGGCGCTTGTCAAAATATGTGCTGACTAGGGAAACGGCGGGGGTGAAGTAGATACCCGCCCCAAGCCCGCTGAGAACGCCCTGCGTTAGAAATAACTGCCAGTACTGGGTCGAGATGCTCATGAGGAAGATGCCTAGAACCTGAATGACAATTCCAGTCATGAATATCGGTACGAAGAAACCCGCGTCAAGCAACCTTCCTGATAAGATACCGGTCACCAACGTCAGGAAAACCTGGATACCTCCGATCCAGGAGATGGTCGAAGGGGACTCGGGCAGCGTTTGAGTGTAATATGTTTGGTAAGCGCCAAAAGAATTCGCATAGCCCCAGGTTGTGAAAAGAATGAAGAAGCCCATTCCGACTTGTGTCCACTAACAGGTGTATTTGTCAGTATTCAGGTCATCGATACGCCATAACAACAGTGAGGGCAAGGCTACACAATTCCGAGGGATCGGCCGGCGTGTGGAAGAAACGTGAGTATTATAATGATTTAAAATGACTGCTTACTGCTTTCAAGCCTCCATCTGGTGGCGGTGGTGGCTCGGCCCAAGATCTAGTCGTTATGCGGGAAGCGACATGCGAGAGCACATTACTCGCTGTTCTTCTAAGATCGCCAGAGGTTCTGGATATATCGTCTTTCTCATCAGTAGTGATCCTGCGCCCTAGGGGAGTTATTCCATCTCCGGTTTCGGCACCATGAGGAACATCAAAGTCGCACGATGCAGACGACGACACTGTAGTCTCATGGTCACCACGAACCTCAAGAGCGGCACTGAATTTTTCATTCATCTTGGCGTGTGCTTGATATTAGACACACAGAAGTGATTATTGAGTTATTACCAATACAGGCGATGAGTTAAACATAAGAAGTAATGAGTTCTTTCTCAACCAGCTTTTTCCATAGTACAGGGCGGATCAGCAAGAGGACAACCAGCATTCGAAAAGAATGAGAGACAGGGAAAAGTGACGGCACGCTGACAACGAGGACTGGGGGTCTGGTTGTATTATTATTATATTCCCGGTAGAACTCATCCGGGCTCCGCCTTCGGAAAAGGGCACCGATCTTGGCAAAGAAAAAGTACAAGCGATGACTACAAACTTTTGAGAACCGTAACTTAATACATGATTAGCGAGTGGAGACGAAGTGGCTTTATGCTTGACCGCCGTCCCAACGGCGCCGTTTCCGTGCCTCGCCGAGTCCCGCTTCATCCAACCCTGGTGGAGTTGACGGGGAGCGTCCGGCACGGCCTTCAGCAAGCAACCGGACAAAGACTGCTGGTGGTCTTTAATAGACCGATATAATGACTACAGTCTCGACTTCTCCTGTTTACTTCACAATGGAAAGCCAGACAGACCAGAAGATGGAGGCTGCGATGCCGCCGCAGTGAAGCATGGCTCCTTGTGTCGTATTGACATGAAAACAAGTGGGCTGCCCCTACATCTGGCCTTAGTCGGCCTCCGATGATCACTTGTGACTACACCACGGCCCGTCATCGGCGATGACGATGTAAGTACCAACCTTGTTCTGGACGCGTAGGCAGTCTTGAGTCGTTCGTTATTGGTACTGGTGATGTTGTTGGTAAGACCATTAAGAGATATGCATGCAATACGAGGCATCTGTTGTCAAGGTATCTGCTGCTTAAAGTATTAAAGTTCGGAATAGCCTTCCGATTCTAAGTGCATATCCCTAGCAAATCCCAGGATGGCATAAAGTATAAGATTGATTCGGCAGATGAGGTTGCATTTGTCTAAGCGAGTACCCCAGTCTGAACGTTTAGTTGTGATGCCGGGATGCCGGGATGCTCTGTCAAATGTTTGATAGAGTTTGAAGATCGATCAATGGACTAGGTAAGCAAAGATGATTATGGGGAATGCATGTACCATCGTTTGCTAGAGACTCGCAATAACCTGGTATCAAAGCACGGTAGGTACATATGTATGTATCTCAGATCTAACATTTTCTGCGGAAGCTGAAATAGGTAATTTCTATGTAGTGTACGCGCTGTTGGTGGGGGTGGGGGTGGGGGAATCTATCTAAAGGCGGAGATTTTGGACGAGTAGGTACCTACCCACACATAATGCGGGACGATATACCCCCTACCTAGATAAATGTAAATGAATATGAATTTACACAGAGGACTCATATAACGTGCACAAAACCCTTGCATCAGGTACATTACCTAAGCCACTTCTAGGGATGGTACCTCTTAGTAGGCGCCTAATCTAGGCACATCCATGCTGTACATTTCAGCGGTCTTGGCATTCTAGAAAGGCTACAATATTTTTTTGAAGCTCAAAAAGCTCCCCCACCAACATTCATACCAGAAAGTCAACAAAACCGAAGAGCTGCCCAGACTGCCCACCCAACGCAACCACGACAGTCTCACCCCGGTGATAAAGTGTTGTAAAGAGCCTGACACACCACCGAACCCTAGCCAACATGTCTTTCGGGGGTCAAACACCCACCATCATTGTCCTCAAAGAGGGTCAGTAGTACCCCTCGTCACCGTCCACCACGCACACCCGCAGGCAGCTCCCCACGCTGACTCGACCGTCTCGGTCATTCCAGGTACCGATACATCGCAGGGCAAGGGCCAGATAATATCCAACATCACCGCATGCCAGGCCGTGCAAGCAACCATCAAGTCGACGTTGGGCCCCTATGGCGGGGATCTGCTGATGATCGACGAGAATGGTCGCCAGACCATCACTAACGACGGTGCCACCGTCATGAAGGTAAGGGCCCTCTCTGTCTCTCTTTCTCTCTCTATATATTTATATCTATATATGATATAAGTATATATGTGCACTCCCTGTCGCGCTCACGTGTCGGATGTCGCCCTGCTGACTGAGCTTCCAGCTTCTCGACATTGTCCACCCCGCCGCCCGGATCCTCGTCGACATCGCCAGGTCGCAAGATGCAGAGGTTGGAGACGGAACCACGTCGGTAGTGGTGCTGGCTGGAGAAATCCTGAAAGAGATCAAGGAGCATGTCGAGCAGGGTGTCAGTTCACAAGTCATCATCAAGGGCCTGCGGAGAGCCTCCATGATGGCGGTCAACAAGATCAAGGAGATTGCCGTAAGGACAGACGAGTCGAATCAACGAGAGACGCTAGGCAAGCTGGCCGGAACAGCTATGACGAGCAAGATAATCAAGCGAAACACCGAGTTCTTCACGAAAAGTAAGCATACCGCCCCCTCCACCAAGTAGCCTACTGACAACACCGCAAGTGGTCGTGGACGCCGTTCTGTCATTAGATCAGGACGACCTCAACGAAAAGCTGATCGGCATCAAGAAGATACCCGGCGGTTCCCTGACGGATTGTCTCTTCGTCAACGGTGTTGCCTTCAAGAAGACCTTCTCTTATGCTGGCTTTGAACAGCAACCCAAATCCTTCACGAAACCTAAAGTACTATGCCTGAACGTCGAGCTCGAGCTGAAAGCAGAGAAAGACAACGCCGAGGTCCGAGTCGAGCAAGTTTCCGAATACCAGGCCATTGTCGATGCCGAGTGGCAGATCATTAACAAGAAGCTCGAGGCAGCATACAACACAGGCGCAAAGATCGTCTTGTCTAAGCAGCCAATTGGCGATTTAGCGACTCAGTTTTTCGCAGACCGTGACGTCTTCTGCGCCGGTCGTGTTTCTTCAGAGGATATGGAGCGTGTGGTTCAGGCAACTGGCGCCACAGTGCAGTCCACATGTTCTGACATTCTATCGCACCACCTTGGCGCATGTGGATCATTCGAGGAGCGACAAATTGGTGGCGAGCGCTTCAACTTCTTCGAGGACTGCCCGGAGGCCAAGACTTGCACTCTCATTCTTCGTGGTGGTGCTGAACAATTCATTGCGGAAGTGGAAAGATCTCTGCATGACGCAATCATGATCGTAAAGCGTGCTATCAAGAATCATTCGATCGTGGGTGGTGGTGGTGCCTGCGAGATGGAAGTCTCAGGGTATCTACACCGCTTCGCAGATAAGAACGTCCGCGACAAACAGCAAGGAGTGATCAAATCTTTTGCGAAGGCGCTCGAGGTTATCCCACGCCAGCTGTGTGACAACGCCGGCTTTGATGCTACGGATATCCTGAACAAGCTGCGTGTAGAACACCGGAAAGGGCGTACATGGGCAGGTGTCGACTTCACTAATGAAGGCGTTGCCGATATGATGGAGAAGTTCGTATGGGAACCAGCCCTCGTCAAAATTAACGCCATTCAAGCTGCTACTGAGGCTAGTTGCCTAATTTTAGGCGTAGACGAGACAATCCGGAACGAAGAGAGCGCGCAACCACAAGCTCCAGGCAAGGCGCTACCCCCGGGAGCCGCCCAAAGGGCACTGAGGGGACGTGGACGAGGGATGCCGCGCCGGTGAGCGTATCATAACGGCCGACTTGAAGATCTTATATAATGCATTGTATGATACCTAAACAGGCTCATCGGCTAGACTCAGGTATTGGCAAAATTTAGATGACGGATAATCGTCTAATGCAAGTACAAAAAGTTATTGTCCTAGTGCATGTGATGAAGTATTAGAGAGAAATTTGGTCAGAATACTATGAGTTGTGATCCAAGTCTGCTGATAGGATCTGCTCCTTCTCGCCCCTCTGGCCCCCTATCCTGCGAGTTCACAAACTCGATGAGCTGGCGAAAGCATGGATCGGGCCTTACGATATCGCTTATTCTCCGCTGGTTCTCACTGTGATAAATCAAATCGTATAACTTGAGCTATTTCGCTGGGATAGTCATTCATCCATCCATCCAGTCGTTCAGTCATTTCACTTCATTTCGTTTCATTAATTCCTTCTCGTCCATTCATTTACCCCGGCGCATCGAATACCACATCGTAGATATCGCTCCTTTTCGACCCGAACGCTGCGCCCCCTATATCCACATCCACATCCACGTCCCCATCCACGTCCCCATCCACGCCGTCGACGTCTTTCCCCTTTCCGTCCATGTCGCTGTCCCCATCGACCTCTACGTCTCTCTTCGTCGCCTCCATGCCCTTCACGTCACCGAGACCCAAGTCGTCAATGTCCATCTCGCATACGAGAGCCGAGGCGCACGGGTCGTGCAGAGGCGAGGGTGTGTCGCGGTGCTCGATCAGCATCGCCATGTCCCTGTCTACGGCGTCGTCTTGGTCTTGATGCCGGTGGTGGTGGTGGTGGTGATGGGGCGGTATCGTCAGGGCCGTCGTATCTGCGTCGTTGAGGAGCGCCTGGAAGGAATCCGGGTCCTCGTCGTGCGTTGGCGGTATGCTATGTAGAGCATCGCTGGGGAGTGGTGCGTGGGAAGACAGGTGTGGGCTGTATTCCAGGTCGTGCGCGGAGAGCGGTGCGTGCGATATGTGTGGGCTGGTCGGGTCGGGGTGGTGGTGGTGATGGGAGAGAGGGATGCGCGGCGGACGGAAGCTCGCGAATGCCGCGGCTGTGGGATGGTGCGGGTGGCTGGGTACCACGGGGTGGGAGATTATCTGCGGGTCTATGGGGTGGTAGAGCTCGCTGTCGTGGAGCGAGGCTAGCGTTGCTGCTGCTGATGCAGATGCGTGATGGAGACTCCCATCTAGCATCAGAGTATGAGTCGGCACGTGTAGCCCGGGGCCGGACGGTGCTTGGAAAGGGGGGTTGAGGAGAGAGGTTATATCACTGGCATGTGCGTAGGGAGTCACTAGATGAGAGGCCAGCTCGTGATGAGGCGATGCTTCATGTATGGCATGGTGCAAGTCAATGATTCTGCCCGTGGCTTCTACGCCATGATGTTCATGAAGCGGGGGCGGCTGGGGCCCCATCAGGTCAACGGCTGTTCTATCTGGGATAATACTGCGTGTCTCGTTCACATCATGGAATTGTCCTGGAACATTGCCAAAGGCTGGTGATTGAATTGCAGGCTGATCTTGGCCTTGATTCTGGTACGGATTTAGATTCTGGCTTTGGTTTTGGCTCTGGGTAGATGGGCTTTTGCCCACATCTTTGCACTGGTCACAAGTCCTAATTACATCCGAGACCGTCTCCTTTATGCGGCTCCAGTGGTATTTCTCGGCGATGACCGACGTGGTCTTGTTGATGCCGGCATGGCCACCCTCCTCGTGAGTCCTCCGAGCCACGGCCATCTGCCGGACGGGGTCGCTGATGACCTCCTTGTCCTTGAGCATCAGGACGTCATTATCGAGCAGGTGATAATGTGTCGCCGCGCTCCGGAGCCTGCTTTTCTCAGCGCGGTCAGATCCGTTGGGGTAGCGCCGGGATTTTAGGTAGAATTTGATCTTGTCGAAACGTTCTTCACTCACAAGTAGCGGGTCGCCTCCCTCGCCGGCCTCGGTCCCCAGGTCGCGGCCGTAGATGATGGCGTCGACTAGCCTGTCCGGGTACGATTTCAGGTTGCCGCAACCCTTGACGCGGCCGATGCGCTTGAAGCCGAGCGCGTCCCAGATCTTGCACGACGCCACGTTCGTCTCGTAGACGAGGTTGAAGACGGAGTACGTGTAGCCCAGTTTCGGCGCCCAGTCGAGATAGGCTTCACCCATCAGACGGCCCACGCCACGGTTGCGAGCAAGATCTGTGACCAGAAACCCAGCATTACATACGTGGCTACTCCGGCCGGGGTAATTCGGCTTGATGTAGAAACTACCCAGGCATTCCCGGGACCAGTCCTTTCCCTCGACGACTTCGTCGGCACTGTTGATCTGGCCTAGGAGCATGATGCCGGCGAAGTTCTGCAGCCAGTAGGCGGAGAACTTGTCGAAGGGCATGGGGTCTATCATGGGATACGTGTCACCGCCCTCGATCTCCTTGGCGAACTGGTCCGAGAGATAGCGCAGCAGCGACTGGGGAACCTGGTCACGCGACACAAAGGGCACGACAGTGGCAATGCTCTGGCGATCTCTCAGTGTCACCTGGCGCGGCCGGATGTTGGCGGGCAATGCCGGCCGACTCGGGTCCGGGTACGGAGGAGCGCCGGACAGGCGATGGATGGTCGGGGCCGACGGGTCATCCATGATGGCCGGCATTGTCGGGCGGACGGTGTGGCTGGATAGAGCAGAGTGTCTGTCTATCTGTAGGCAGCTGTAGCTACCTTATCTGCACGCATCACGCATTAACACAGATAGACTACTACAGCGGGATTAGCACTCCTCTTACCAGATGCTACAGTGACACACGGCCGCTAGCCCGGACGGAAACGGGCCAATCAATATTCGAGGATGCGAGACAACCAGACAGGAACCAAGAAATAACAATAAATATGATAAATATGACTGTACATATGATGTCAATCTCGGCGTTCTCAGATATTCGTTGCCAGTGATGCAAGATGCTACCTACTAGGTAGGTATATATTCACCTAGGCTACTTCGTAGTTGAGGGGTTCCTGAGCCGAGGTCGCTGTAAGCTAAGAGGAGCAGGACTTACACCCACCGGCTAAATCCCGGAGGGCGCGCCTTAATAGCTAAGATAACCTTCTAAATTGCATACCCTCTGTACCCGACTTTTCTAGCTCTACGATAATCGCGGGAAACTGTAACGAAGTACTACCTATCGAGTGATGAGTATGTGAAGAGCATCTACCCATCTCACATAACACAGTGCATTTTTTACGGCTCTAAGAGGAGCCAATAGAGCGTTACTGAATAGCCTTTGTATCAGATGAGTCTACAGGAAAAGAACTAGTAGGGACTTATATATAAGTTCATGAATCAATGATATGTGGTCTGTGGAACGATGTATAGAAACGACGGCAATCGAGGCTTAGATTGTTTACCTGGATCGACAGCAATGTTTGAAGGTATCGAAAGGACGGCCATTGAGAACTCTCAGCATAAAATAATAAAGGGGTGCGGGGTTGGTTAAATCCGGACTACAAAATAACTGATCGGCCATCTCAGTTTAGGTAAACGAGAAATATGTCTCAATAAAAGATCGATATCTAAGTATCTTGCTGTGTATAGGCTAATATATGGAACTTAAAGACTGGGGCATAACCTCACACCAGTTGTGTCCGTAAAACAAATTGCCAGGTCCCAACCGGCTTTTGAACGAAAATGTAAAATTCATAAAGAGGATGAACAATAGAAATGTTAATGTATAAGCCGCGTATATTCCGTTAGTATAGAGATTTTCTTGTGTACGATGGTCAGAAGAAGAAATGGAAGAAACCATCATCTCCATCAAACCAGGCTGTGACAACGCTCAAGTAAAACAGCCTATCGACTTGGTCAAATCAACGTTATAAACAATACTGAATTAGTTTCGAACAAACTACACTATATCACAGATACTAGTTCTGATCACGGCTTGAGAATAACAGTGTTTGCTGCTTAATCTGCACTGGTAAATCATTTCTCAGTGTTTCGGGGAGGGCTGGATGATGATATTAGTATCCAGACGGTCCTGAGGTTCAGAAATACATTATGCAATGATTTAGCCATAACATCACCAGTCTAGAGAGATTAGTTTTTGTTGAAGAACGGGAGTTTGGTACACTCCACTCTCATATCTACATGTATCCTATCTCTTCCTTATAGTCTCTGACCTGGTTCTTTCCTTCTGATTATCCCGAATATAACCCATAGACTGCTACATGTGGACGCGTCTCTACTCTCCTTAAAAGTTAACAGTTCCCCTGTTTGTTATACGAAAATCCAATGTAACCAGGAAAGTCTACAATACGAAATTCATAAGCGGGAGGCTTTACATTACATACGCTTTGAGACGAAAACTTCGGTATTTGTTGTAAGCGCCTAGATCCTTTAATATATGGTTGATGACTTGGCCGTTGCTTACTTTATGGTGGCCTTGCTTTTTTCCCGAGTAACTGTGTTGTACGGAAGTATCATCCGTTCTGAATACGAGGTTGCAGGTCTCGGTATTATATACTGATGTAACACGCGCTGAAAATAGTATTGCTAATTGTCTAGGGTGAGGCTAATCAGCCTTCGCTAATCTAAGACATTCAGTCGAAGGTCGGCGATTAAGAATACCGACGATATGTATATATAGCCTCAGTTATTCGAGGGAGGGTTAGGAAGCATTTCGAATGGTTAAGGACCTGGTTACCCCCCAGTAGATTATGGTCAAATTGAGTCTATCTCCAAGCCTCCAATACATCCCTTGTGATAAACTGTACATTGAAGCCGCATTCTTCTAGGGGCTGTGTGAGTATCTGGTAACAGAGAGTATTATTATGATTCGAGTGTATTAGTCAAGATCATAGTCCAAAAATACGTCGAAGCCTCTGCTCCCTCAATTACTTTACAACAACATCTATCTGAGTATTAACTACAGAAGGAACGGTTTTTGACGAACTTTCCTGATCTCACGAATGTGCGAGACTAGCTATGCTTAGTAATGTATCTGTGTCATATGTGAGTGACCACAGTAGCTAGGAGTTGAACAGAGACAGGCCTCACATTACAAAATGATGTTTAAAAAACAGGAAAGTTCGAATAACAGTTAAGAAAGAAAGAGGCGAGCAAGGCTTGTAGTGCCGAGTTCGGCATAGAGTATTCCAATGTAATAACACGAAAATAAATTCGATCTAGATCGCTCCTAAAATGGAGTGTCTTGCGCGTGATCTAGTCTCATCCAGTCTTGATCTTACAATTCAGAGGGACGTATGAATCTACAGTTGGCCAGTAGTATGAACGGAGCCAGAGATATCAAGGATCTAGAGAAACTATTCTCAGCCTCGAATGTTGTCTCATATCACGTTATGGTTAGCAAGACTAACGGTTTGAGTGATCCAGATAGAGTCACAGGCTAGTCATTTTCTTTACAAGATAACCATATGTAAACTTTTCAGGATTGTTAAATATAGACTATGATAAAACCGTGGCGATGAGCATACTATGTAGAGCCTAGACCAACTAGCTACACTAGCGATCCTGACCATACACAAGGCATCTTTTTCGTTCTCCAAGGTAGGACAGGGACACCACGAGGGTCTGCAGGTGTACCACCGCCTCGGGATCCTATCACAGCGCGAATCGACCGAGCACAACACGCTCGGCCTTGATGATTACGGCCCCGCATATATTCCGTGCTCACTAAGAAGAGGCGCTAGTTGGGAGAAAAAAAAGCTTGCTTGCGACGGTACGCTTGCCGCGACAACATCAATTCCTTCCGGTGACACGCGGCGCCGAGACTTTTGGGAATCAATGCAAGCTCTCTAGTGTAACCATTGCTTCCGATATCGTGAGCTCATCAGTCGGTCCGTTGCTCACCTACTATTGGGGACGCAAGCAACTTCCCGGTATCGCTAACTAGTGCTGTCGTGTCACTCCGGCGCCAGCCCTCGCAGCATTTTAAATCCATGCGACATTCTCTACGAACGGAAAGTTTGACCCACGGAGCTGGACATATGTTGCGAGGTGGCGGGAAGATCTAGCCTGTTTGTGTGTGTATCCCGTCTTGGCCAATTAGATCGTCGGCAATGATGACATTTGGAATGCTCAGTTCAGACTTTCATCGCCTCCCTTGTCGTCATATATGCAGTATCTTTATGTAGGAACTGTTGGTAACCCTCGCCCCCCACGCTCTGGGTTTATAATGCGGCTGCTGGTCTGGGAACACCAGCCCGTGTTTTTACCTAGTACTCTGAGTGGCGCTCGGGCACTGGTACGATGCCACGAGACGACTAGGAACAGCTACCAGGATCCTCAACACCATCTGTCTATCTACATGGATGGACTCTCATGCACCGAGGTGAGACCTTCAATCCAGCCGCTTGACGGTCTAGGCTTTCCATCTTTCCGGGCAGGCTTTTCTATCTACACTAGTTGTAGCTTGGGCCCTATAGGGCGGGATTTCGTGCATCGAGATGAAGCTTCATTAGCCTCTTTCTAGGTCTAGGCTTTTCACCATTCTCGACGAACGAAAAACTCCAAGGATAGTTTAGTTAAAGGTCGGGCCATGGTGTTATCTGCAGGTTCGTCGCGGTGGGTGAGGGGTTTGTGTGGTTGACGCCATTTGCGTGCGTCTTGGGGGGATATCACGCAATTCATCCCAAGCAGCTCGCAAAGGACCCCCCGGACATGACGATCAGCCACTCGCGGAGAAGCAATCCTGCATTGCGCAATTGGAGGTAGCAATGAACATATCGTGATTGGAGATAAGACTGAGCTTTACTGTATCGCCGCGTGCCATGCACTAACACCCTGGTAATTGCACATTGATAAATTGTACGTGCAGCCCTCGCTGTTTTTGGCTCGCGGTTCTCGGGTATCCATGGTGTCACAGAATATTACGTCTTAGTCCGAATCGCTGCAATTGAGCCGACGAGAAAATGGCGGTACCACCAGTGCAGGCCGATATACCCGTCACCACCGACCCCCTTGTGGGCTCGGTGTTGAGGTCCCGGCTGGACGACAAGCGCGTCAGCGTACGCTCCTCGGAACGGTCCTCATCCTCTGAAGATGACCTATCGTTCAAATCCAACCCGTTTGCCGATCCCAGTACCGCGGCTCGGTGGAAGGCAACATACGAAAATTGCAAGTACGAATGCCGTCATGTCTTCGACCCGACGCTGCAATGGACCGAGGAGGAAGAGAAAAAGATCATTCGAAAGTTGGATTGGAGGGTGTGTCTGTGGGCTGTACGACTACCCATTCCCGGGCCATTGGATCTTGAATTGACCATGATATGATAGTGCACCATGTTCTTCGCCCTACAGGTTGATCGGGGCAATCTCGTACAAGTCGTATCGGATAACTTCCTTAACGACCTCGACATCAATACCAATGGTATGACCTGAGGTCACTTCGAATGCGCCGTGCCTAGCTAACCTAAACCAAGATTACAACATTGGAAATACAATTTTCCTTGTGGCCTTCTTCTTTGCCGAGCTCCCCTCCCAGTTGATTTCGAAGAAGATCGGGCCCGATCGTTGGGTCCCGGCTCAGATGTGCTTGTGGTCGATTGTTGCTGCTCTTCAATGTCTCATCAATTCTCGAGGAAGCTTCTACGCGACAAGAGCACTCCTTGGAATCCTTGAGGTATGCACTCACTGACTGCACTATGTTACTTATTAATTGCTCATGTATTAACACAATTGCACTGCTAGGGTGGTTTTATCCCCGATGTGGTATTATGGTTGAGTTACTTCTACACCTCCACCGAGCTACCAATTCGTCTAAGGTACGAGTCACCACTAATTACAAGTTTACCCATCTATTAGTTGCTAACCATTACCTGGTAACTAGCTATTTCTGGACAACGCTGTCTGCGACTGGTATCATCACGTCTCTGCTGGCCTTCGCTTTGTTACGTCTACGCGGTGTTATGGGCTGGGCCGGATGGCAGTGGTTGTTTTTAATCGAGGGTATCATCACATTCGTAGTAAGTTAGACCATTCATCGTGATGAAGTCCAAAAAGACTAACAATCTGTGTAGGTCGGTGTCCTTTCGTTCTTTATGATGCCAGCTTCGGCGGTGCAGACAAAGGCCTGGTACCGTCCGAATGGATGGTTCACGGACCGCGAAGTGGCCATCGTCGTCAACCGGGTCCTGCGTGATGATCCCTCCAAAGGCGACATGAACAATCGCCAGCCAGTAACTCCCAAAATTCTCTGGTCGTGTCTCACCGACTATGATCTTTGGCCGCTGTTTTTGCTCGGTTTCGTCGTCTACATCCCGCAGGCGCCTCCAACAAAATACATTACTCTAATTCTCAAAAACGTCGGATTTGATACGTTTACTACGAATGTTCTAACTATCCCTTACGTGAGTTCCTCCTCTTTTTAGCACTAATTCTCGTCAAACGTCTCTAACAAATCCGCAGAACGTACTCCATATCATCACCCTTCTTCTCCTCACGCGACTCTCGGATTATCTAGGCGAACGGACTTTGGTGTCCTCGATACAGAACATTTGGTGTCTTCCGGGTTTGGCAGCTCTACGATGGTGGCCCGGTGTAGTTGCAAACGCTTGGGGAACCTATGCACTGCTTACGGTGTTTCTAGGCTATCCATACTGCCGTGAGTAAAATGATCGTTTGGCGCACAGGATAACAATTAACATATTGATAGATGCCATTCTGGTGGCATGGACATCTAGAAACTCTAATAACGTGGGAACGAGAAGTGTGTCAGCAGCCATTTACAACGTGAGTATTCCTGCTTTCTCCGTCTGTCTTTGTACCCCTTTTAGCCGCAAAGCTAACTCTCCAATCAAGATGGCCGTCCAAGCGGGTAACATCGTCGGCAACTTTATATACCTAGACGACGACAAACCGTTATACCACAGGGGAAACAGTATTTTGTTTGCCATCAATATTTTTGGAATTGCTCTATTCTTCGGCACCAAGTTCTACTATAAACGGAGGAACGCCAGCAGGGACAAGATCTGGAACGCAATGACAGAGGAAGAGAAAGCGCATTACCTTGCCACCACGGACGCGATCGGCAGTAAAAGACTAAATTTCAGGTTTGCTCATTAGTTGCCTCTAGAGAGACGCCAAAGTCACAACTACCGGGCGAACTAATAAGGGCCGAGAAATGCATATAGAGGCTGGCGAAATGATCCTGCGACTTGTCTTAGATGGCAGGACGAAACTCCACATTCATGACTGGAACGAGTTTGTCGTGTCCCGAGTACATTATACAATAAACAGATTTTTGTATATAGCTAATATTAGTCTATAACCACTTGAAAATTTTGCGTAGTAAAAAGTGTCTACTACCGATCTCCAGTGAAGGGCGACTCGTATGCCTAAGCCTATTTTATAATATGTGTCAGAAACCTCGTAATTTGTGGTAGTTGAAGATGATTGTTGTCACGGGAAAGCCATACAAACCTTCTTGACAACTACCTAATTGTATATAGTGGTTTCTTTCTGCCTTATATCGTCTCCCAAAGCTTTTAGGAGAAATACAACCTTTGCTCGGTGATTTAAATACGCACAGTTTGTAACGATACGACTACTGGATCAAGATATACTTACTATAGCCGGGAACAAGAATGTGAAGAGGATTGAGCTCCTCGTGCGACAACAGAAATTTATACATATGCCTACACTCAGTGTACGACGACTTGGCTGAAACCAAGCAGGAGGTAACCCATGAGCAACTAGATCAGAGGCAAAGATCAAGAAAGTAAGCATAGGCTACACTACCTTACCTTGGAGGACGCAGTCGAAAATCTTATCCCAGCAACTACCTATCTAGCAACAAATGAGATCTTCTAGCAATTGTTACTTGATTACTAAGCGAGTCGACGTTGGCAGTAGATGCTATTATCTAACGATACACAAACATTTATGAGCCCTTCTGACAGGGACAGTAAAATAGACAAATTCGTGTCGATGCCCCCTCACCTTCTCTCCCTCTTGCCACAGACATTCTATTCATCTAAACCCGCGGAACTTGAACGAAATGAAAACCCTCGAAGTAGCATTGGCTACAAATTCAGGTATAGAATAGGAGAGATATCTCAAAGTCTGTAATTTCGACGCAGACACATGGTGCTAAGCAAATACAGTTTCATCACCCTAGCTAGTCGATGCTTGTTTGCAATTATCTTTTTACTATGAATACATGTTTATTGTTTCTTTCATACATAGAGCAGTATACACGTATACTAGGAAACTGGACAGGCCTGACAGGCCGACATCCAGCCTTGAACATGGTTCGATCTTCGTCCCTCTACACATCCATGTTCATGGTTTTCGTCTAATGCCATGTTCAGCGTTATAAACTTGAATAATTGACGCGACTGTGTATACATATCTCTTTACTGAGAGCATGGTTCAACTATCCTAATACGTATTGGAAGCAGGCTAAGAGCCAGCGGCACTCTCGCCCTCGCTAGCGAATCGAGAATTCCTCTCGGCCTCTTTTTCAGCCACCTCGCGGTTGATTTTCACTGCATCGCTCAGAATTAGCAATAGTCATAATGGTGGTGATTAACGGTCTTTCAATATTCGACATGGTTGCAACATAGAAACCTTTGTTCCCAGGCTTCTATGTCCCTGAAAATTACAGAAAGCAAAGAACATGTGAAGTTAAACTTACAGAAGTTCTGCACATCCAGGGGAGTCTGCCACTCCACGATACCCAACTTGGCATCTTCGAGACGACGCTTGTGGCCCGTTTCGCCAGCGCGTCCAAGTACGCTGCTGATGACAGCCAGACAACGCAGACTATCCAAGAATCAGACTAGTTAGCTTCGGCTGCCTCTTATTGAAGATACGGTAGGAAGAAAGAGAAGATAAACATACCTGTCGTCGTTGGCAGGGATGGCGTACGTGACCCAGGTAGGCTCGGTGTTCGTATCGACGACGCCAATGGTGGGCACATTGGCGAGCGCGCACTCATGCAGGAGGGTGTAGTTCTCGAGGGGGTTGAGGCAGACGACGAGGTCGGGGACGAGCGGCCGGCGTTCGTTGAGGTGGCGGTCGAAGCCGTCGAGGGGCTCGTCGTTCTCGTCGAGCATCTGTATCTGCATGTTGTTGAGGATGACGTCGCTGTTGGTGATGGAACCGGGGATCCACTTGGTGAAGAGGTGACAGGCGCGGGCGAGGCGGGCGGCCTGGGTGACGAGCTGGGTGTGGCCGCGGCGGGTGCCGACGAACAGGATCAGGCCGCCGCGATAGGCAACCTCCTCGACGACGCGGGCGGCGCGGCGCAGGTGGGCGGCGGTGTGCTCGAGCGAGATGATGTGGATGCCCTGGCGGATGCCGAAGATGTAGCGGGCGTTGGCCGGGTTCCAGAGCGACGTGTGGTGGCCCATGTGCGCCTGCGAGGCCAGCAGCAGCTCCAGCGTCACGTCCTTGGGGCCCGGCGGGTTCAGGAATAGGTCGCCCGGCCGGTACCGCTGCTCGACGTCAGAGCCCAGTCGCCCGATCCGCTTCTTCAGCTGCAGTCCCTGCTGGTACAGCTCGGCCGTCTTGTCCACTTCGTCTGCTTTCCTCCGCCTCGCCGACTTTGCGTTGGCCACGAAGATGGCGGGTGGCTTGGGTTGCGTCGGGGAGCTTGACGCTTGGATGGCATCGCTGGTCAGGCCGGGAACCGCTAGCTGTGTCGTCGTCGTCGTCGCTGCCGTCGTCGAGAGAGCGCGGAGACAGCATGCCTGTCGTGCAGGCTGAGCCAATGCCCGTCTGGCTGCCAATTGAAAAACGGAAAATGTCAGCTTTGATCTGATCGTCGTATATCGGAAAATACATACCATGGCGTATACCGAATTCCCTTATTATCATAGTTGGTAGTGCGGGTTGGCGTATCACCGCCAGCTTCGTCAGGTTTGGTCTTACGACTTGGAAATTTCAAGATGCGCCGACATCAACTGATAACATCGATACTCAATTGCAGCAGGGGTAGCAGCGGTCAAATTTGGTCGCGTTCCGGAGCAGTCCCTACTGGCCCTGTAATTACCTAGCTTTCTTGATAAATGCATATATTTTCATATATCAGGGCAACCAATACAGAGGGGTTTATGTTCATACACATACTCTACGCATCGCCAAACATATTCTTTCAAATGTCTAGTCTAGTACTTAGTTATATGCGACTAATTATTCAGAAAGTTTCACTGTATATTCATTATACTACCGGTTTCGGCAACTTATACAAAACAGAGAGGCCGGCAATAAGCGGCCCGGCTGAAAGGATTAACAATATAGAAATGTGTCGCACTGAGGGTCTATAAGTTCACCAGATACGTCTAAAGACCAACAGGTTCGGTCATCAAAAGGTGGTATTATTATTCTACTCAACAGACATCATGAGAATCTATGTATAGTTAATGTTGACCGAGCACGACTGGACCTGATAATGAAGAAGGAAAAATCTTAAATCGTAACATCAGAACAGAACTAGACACATGACTACCGGCTTGTGGCTCTTGCGATAGTAAATACACCAATTATGACAACAGCCAAGGTGACAATCGCACCCGGTAGGAGGAGTTCGTTGGGCACTCCGGCAATCACTTGCTCGGGCTCGCCTCGATGACCAGCCTTCCTACGACGCCGAGTAGTAGAGTAGTCGTCATCATCGCTCTCCTCATCCTCGTCATCGTCATCTATGGCATGCCGTCTTCGTCGCACCTCGGACGCGGCAACACTGGCAGACGGTGTGTCGGTTGATATGGGATCAGGTTGAGGCGCCGCAACCAGGACCGCCGGCTTCTCCGGGTCATGTACGAAGAGATCAACCTTCTCGTGATGGTGCTGACGAGCGAGCAAGATTGCCTCCAGCAAATCTTGGTCCGTCGTGATACTCACTGTGTCCCCTTCGTCGTCCAAGTAGCTGAGCGCAAAGCCACCTGGGGTGAGCGTCCCCTCCTCTACGGCGGGCACGCCACCAATTGCTTCTACCTCGTGGCCCAGCTTCGCTGCCACGTTGAGGACAAGCTCCGTAATGCCTTGGCTGGCAATGACTTGTAGACGGTGTACACGACCGCCGGGGGACTTGAACTTGAACGCAAAAGGAATATCGGCAGGGGGCTGGCCGGCCACCATGGAGTGGGTGGGGGACTCGACACCCATGTGAGAAGCGCTGTCACCAGGCGCAACAGAATCGGTGATACGCTCCCGTCCGTGATGGTCAGCCGTCAACATGGACCGAGACGCCATGGTGCCGTGGTGATGGCTACCCTCGCCCGAGACTACCGACTCGCTCTCATTGTCAAGCGATAGCCAGAATTTGTTCCAGGCTGGCCCTTCACTGTCGCCCGAGCCCATTGTGTTGATTTGCTCTAGCGTAGCGTAGGTGAGCTTCAGAACATCAACCATACCCACAATCTCGCCTTCACCATTCATGACCGGTAAATTAAGGTAATGGCCATCTACGGTTATGTTAGCTTGGTCAGATCATAAAGCTACCCGATTAGTCCAAGACTCACCATGCATTTTTCGCAGAGCCGCCTGGATACTCATGTCCATGGGCGCAAAGTCAGGATGTGGCGTCATGACGCGCACAACACTACAGGTAGCAGGGTCCAAGCCAGGGGCAATGACTCGCAGAACAACATCCTTGCTGGTAAAGATACCAGTGATCTGGCCTTGGTCTTGCACCAGCACCGCCGTGGTGTGGTTCTCCTTCATGAGCTGGGCGGCTTCCTTCACAGAAGTACGGACACTGACGGTGGTCGGAGGCATGCCGTTGAGAACAGTCTCGAGCGTGGGGCCGGACATCTTGGAACGGAGGGCCTCTACGTATTGGATAATCTGAGCGGGCTGGCTGGTTCCCAGTTCCGACTGAACACCTTCCAGGGCAGCGTAGAGCTTGGTGGACGAGGCATATGCCCGTTCCAGTTTCTCCATCGCATCGTAGAAACACTTCGTGATATCGAGGACGCCCGAGATGTCCTGGTTCTCGTCCATGACGGGCAAGTGGCGGAAGCCCTTCCTAACCATCAGGTCCAGAGCATCAGTGGCGCTGGTGTCGGTCCGGGCGCAAAGAGGGTTCTTGGTCATGATCTCGGCAATGGTGACGTTGGTCGCCTTCTGGCCGGTGCCGACAACGCGGAAGGCCAGGTCCTTGGCCGTGAAGATACCGGCAATTCGATCATCATCGTCCGTCACGAGCACGCAGTCCTCGCGCTTGGCGGCCATCAACTGGGCAGCCTCGGCGACAGTGGTGGTTGGCTTGATCTGGAGGGCGGGACTCGGCTTCAGGGCGAGGACGGTTCCCGGCGGGGCCTTGCGAGAGTGGCGGGCGCGATTGGCCAGGTGCTTCTTCTTGGAGAGGTCGCTCTCCAGCTTGCGGCGGATGGCCTGGCGATAGTAGTCAGCATCCATGGCCTGCTTGTACGCAACATAGCTGTCGTAGTCCAGCGTCATGTAGGCGTGGGGGGCCATGATGGACTAGAGTGGTCGCCGACTCGATTCGCAACACAGACAATCAACAACAGCACGAGACTCGACAAGGCCGACATATACACACGGACACACAGATACGCAGACACACCAAAAAAGAGGGTGCAGACTAGATCGACTTACCTCATCCCGCTTGCTCTGCTTCTGCCGGCTCGCGCTGACTCCAGACGCAGACTCGCTGGGGGCGGGCTGGCTGTGGCTCGAGTGACTGTGGCTCTCCAGGGTCGGACGGGGGATGCCCGAGGCTCCTGGACTGCCTGGCCCAAGGGGAATCGCGCCGCGCCCCTGCCCGCGATTGGGCGTTCCTCTCATGGTTCCTGACATTGCATGAACTCGGCGGAGCTGGCTAGATTACGGGGGGGAGCCGTCGTTAATGCCGCCGATAGAGATGCTGACGGAGAGGGGAAAGGACGAGAGCACGAGAGCACGACAGAGACTTGTCTGCAGTGTGCTGCGGGGCGATGGGCTACCTTATAGGGAGTGGCACAGAGCGATGGATGGCATGAGGATCACCCCAGATAGAGATATAAATATAAACCTAATTTTTTGGTGTTGCCGTCCGGTCCCAGCCAACAGCCGATAAGCAGCGCTATGGAAAGGTACGGCCAGAAGTACGGCCTTGCACCCGTCCACCGGCGAAATTAGGTACTGCCTCTAGCGAGTAAGAACTGCAAGTTGCGGTGACTGGGTACTGACTGGGCACAATGAGACCAGCGCGGGGCCTACAGCTGACATGCATTAAAGCACTTATACAATACTCGATTATGTACGCTAGTCACAATGTCCCGAACCCCCGGGCCAGCAGCCTGGAAACCCCTATTTGACTGTACTTCCATATAACAGGCACTTAATAGGCCTCCACAGTATACATATAAGGTGTGCTAATGCAGAAAGAATACCAATAAGAAGAAAATGGACAATGAATGATCCATGAGGTAAAAGCGAAATACACTAAAGAGGGTAGGAAAAAGGGCATTTTTGTATAGGTATACTACCTAAGGTTTAGTTTTTCCCATTATATGAACCCAATTGTAGATTCCGATGATGCGCCGAGCTGGACACGGCCACTCATACTCGACGTCATTCAGCAGAGGGGCTGCATTCAATATAATGTTGCTTAACGTGGTTAGATCATTTCTCTGGCTCCCTGTTCAATGGAATGGTCGGCTATGGTGATTTACACTAGTACTTACTGAGATGGTATGCATTGTGAATAAATAACTCCAGCTTTAGATCGATCACTGGCCAATGGAGTCACAGCTGGGCATAATGTTATCAACTAGATAATACTCTCTGTGCCATTGTTACCCAACCCAGATTCTCGGCCTTGTCATATAGCAGATAATCTATGATACAGTGCAGAAGTATGAACCTGCCCCAGAAAAAGCAGTTTTCGTGGAGGGTTAGATAAATGAAGTGGATAGGGGTGATAGGGCGATAAAGACTTGCACATTCTACCAGCGGCACAATGGAAATATTGAGTTGATGACAGAGAGAACTTGGAAGAAGATGACACTAACATAAAAGAAAAATAGAGTAAAACGAATCGGTGGCTGTGGTTACTTAAACCTATCATTTGATGATTACCTATTATCAGGCGCATTAGCCCCCCTTAGATATTAGAAGGCCAGGGGCCAATTGACCAACCTTCACCTACCTATGGCTATTGATCCTCTACTACCTACCTGCTATGTGACTGCTTCAAGGCTTCTATTCACTCTGGAACTGATACTCCTGACACATATCCTGGGTCATGCATTGTTCAACAGAAATGTGACCAGGGGCTTAGAATACAACTATTCCTGTCTGGCATGGCCCAGAACAGACTTAAAAAAACAGTCCATAGTCAGTAAATCTGAAGAGAATAAAGAGTGGCATTTCTAAGTACTAGAAGGAGACAGATTACATATTTCATACATAAAAAGCGATAAGGTTCTCAAGGTGCCCGGCTTCGTGATGCTGGTCAGCACTTTAAAGCTAGGGACGAGCCGGCAACTCGGCGTCCGTCGCCCATGGGGTATTTCCATGTTTGCTTTCAAATGGTAGAAAGTCGAAGATGGGGGCCTGACGAAACCCCGGCAAGAACCTCTTCAGCGCCTCCTGGGCCATGTTCTCCTTGATGCTCTTTTCCCGATCTTTAGCCTCATCTCCCGTCTCTGTCCACGAGATGTATCGAGTCAAAGAAGCTCCCATCTTAACCACGTCACCGGCGGTTTCAATTCGCGACGTTTCGTAGTTGACAAAAGCCTCGTTCAAGTCTTCGGTGCTCGGGTTCGAGTTCTTCTGCAGAGTTGCTTGCAGGTTGTTCGCTAGGGCAGTCACCGAGAGTACTGCAGACAAGGCCCCTTGGCCGTTTATCGAGGTCATCTTGTGCGCTGCGTCGCCCACGATTACGATCCGATCGTGGTGCCATTTCTTTGCCACGCCTTCTTCCTGCTTGAGGAGCACGGCGTTGGCCTGTTCGCGCATGGGCCAGATCTCCTTCAGCTTGACACCTGGGAATATCGTCACATCGGATAACTCCTGAGCAACCTTTTCGACTTCCTCGCTCGTGAAACTGCGTCTCGCCGCTGCCTGCTCGTCTACCCGCTTGAGGACCGTGAAGTACATGGTATCGTTTAGTCGCGCGGATTGCGAGGCTGTTCCGGGCCCATGAGACTCGGCAAAGTCGCCCAGCGCAATATCTTCTCGGACGCTGCGAGTATGGCCGAAAAGCGACATGAAAGTTGCGACCATAGGTGTGGCCGACTCGAGCTCGTCCGTGGCGGATGGATCACGCCCCAGACGCTGAATGAGCTGTCGAGTTGGACTGTGTACGCCATCCGCAGCGATTACCATCGAGCCGTCCACCACAGTTCCATCCGCTAGGTGGACTTGTACTCCATCCTTGTGAGTTTCGATATTCACAGCATGAGCATTTGCTCTAACCTTTGTCTCACGCCCAGGCAAGTTCTCATAAAGGACACGGAGAAGGTTGCCGCGAGACAGTCCTACTGTGGGATAGCCAAGCCTATCAAAAACTAATCAGTGCCACTTTCGATAAAACTCGAGCTTGACTCACTCATCTGCGAGAGTTTCAAAGACAGGGCCAGTACACAGAAGCTCGCCGTCATGGGTAAAGTTTGTCTTGGTGGAAAAGGGCGTTGAATACTCTAGGAGCTGTTCATACAACCCCAGCTGGTCCATCAACCGAAGGAATGGAGGCCAAATTACAATCAGGGCTCCTTTGAACCGCACGATCTCCGGCTGTCTTTCGAGGACTACGTAGTCGATGCCGGCGGCTGTCAAAGCATGGGCGGCAAAGAGACCCGCGGGTCCTGCGCCGAGAATGATAACACGAAAGTTAGACATAGTTGTCGAGGTATTGAAATGTTGAAAGTATTTGTATTCGTCTGCGTTTTAACTGATGAACTGCAAGTGAAAACGGAAAACTCCCAGACTGAGGACACAACTACCCTTTATACACGACAGTCTACGGTAGGATGTCACCTGTTCAGTGTCATAATCTGACACCTCAAAAGCTGGCAGAGGAACCCCCGATTTCTCAGATCGGGAATAATTATCGGACTCTAGAGTCATCCACGGCCGATGATGTTCGGCAAACACTATTTGGGTCTCATGTTGAACTTGTCCGTGCCCTCCGTTACGGTTGATTGTGTGCAAATAATAAGGCTAGACAGTTGTAAGACTACTATTCCAAGGGTGTTTCTAGTGTACCAGACCTGTGGGTACTGCCAAGTCCTCGGATGAAAGTCGCATGATCGGGGAATGGTTTCGCACTCGGATGTGCTTTCCGACGGCCACGCTGGTCATTTTTGAAGATTTTGATATCTTCATTAGGTGTCTCACGTAGTTTATGTTCATCCGGCCACCGTGATGGATAGGTAGGTAGCCGTTGCGCAGCTGATGCTGCTCGGTCGGGTATTCCAGTCGTTCCGTGTCGTTCACAGCGCTGGACGAATGTGGACCTCTCATTTAATTGTTACTATTGTAGTATGGTTGGTCTGCTTAGAGACTCGCTAGGTGTATTGCAGACTAGTGTAAGCAGAAGGCAGCACAATTGGTTTTCCTTCACAACAGCAGGTGACGTTGCGGAGCACAGTACTGCGTGGGTATCACTGTCGCGTGGCAATACTCCGCGGATATTGATGTTACCGATGTCACGGCCCATCGCATTCGCTTAATATTCGCCTAGGTCGCTTAGGTGTCAAGTGCATATACGCAGTATGCCGCGAGTCTTACACCTATTATTAGTTACTCAGTTTGGCGGTAGACGCGAACTCTCTAGCTCACTTGCTTGTTGCATAACTACAATGACTCATAAATAAAACGTCGTAGTAATCATTCCAGAAAGAGTGACAAGACTGATTCCAACCCCTCCTTCAAAACTTCAATTTTCTTCTAAGATTTTTATAATGATGAATCTGCCCTCTGTTTGAGCGTAATATTTAAGTGAGCATGTGATGAACCCCTCCGGCGCAGTCGCAGCAACAAACGTATAATAGACACATTAAGAATTCTCTTGTTCCGCTAACCACGTCATCTCGGCTTTCATTGTGCTCTTGTGTCGCTATATCTGTGATAAGATGAATATTTGGAGAAAATTTAGGCGCGCCTGATATCAAACAATCGTACCAGCCCTCGCCTGGGACTTGTACCATCTCCTAGGTATAGGCAAACACCATCGTCAAAAAGCCTTTCGCACCCTATGCTTCACGAAATAGTTCTCGAATAGGCTTAACTCACGACCTATCCCTTTGAAGACTGAAATAACTCCAATACATCCCACCCCCACTGTTTGACCCATACCACCCTTGCTAATGTGAGTGACATCATTTCTGTGATGAGTGTGGTGTAGCGTTATGTAAAAACGATTCCTGTATGTACCTCTGGCACGGGCAAAATTAGGTGGGAGGCTAGGTATCACGGAGAAAATCCAATATGATTGGCTCATATACCCCTGACTAGTGTTTATGGGATGTATTGGAGTTATTTCAGTCTTCAAAGGGATGCTGGCACACGATTGAACTGAATTCAATGAGAGAAATTACACTCAGACTAGCCCCAATTGAATAGCCGAGTCGAATGAGACCGTGAGTACTCTCGGTCCGAAATGCAAAACTCTAGAATAATGAGTATTTAACTAACATACTACGCATGAGAAGTGAAGATAGGAGATGTAGATTGGTGTTACAAACTCCTCGTTATCAGCTTAATAAAGCCGACTCGGCTGAGCCTAGGCATCTTTTATTGCGGGTTCACTATGGTCACTCTGGAAGTTGGTATGCCAATAAGACATATCATTCTGTCGGCTTTCATTTTATCTTCTCTTATAACATGTGTGTCAAACCAGGCTGAGACTTTACAGATGCAGTGTCACGTCGGCGCGCTGCGGGTTCAGACATTCGAGTCGTAGTGGACAAGCTGGACTCAAACAGGAAAACAACTTGCACCCATTGCTCCAGCTCGTAGCCGGCCAAAAGTGCAACGATGATAATATATGATGAATAGATGGATGTTGTGAGTTTCCAGAGCATGTGACCAAGGCTACCAACCAAAATTTAAGTCATTCGATGACAAATTTCCCGAAGCTTGTGCTCTTGAGAGTTTTGGTTTCTAAGCTTAAACATCATCTGATTGGGCTGCGGCCGGTACGGTCTTCTGCATTCTGCCAATAGGCTGCTGTACACTACCAGACAGGTGTTAGCCAAAATTCAGAACGAGAGCACGAAGCCCATAGAACTGTATGTATAAATAGCGCGCGAGGCTGAGGCAAGAAAGAGTATGAACCGACTGCAGGTGTTAACGACGAGACATCCGATTGAGCTTCATCGATCTTGACCAAGCGGCTGCAAGGGCGAGCGTTGGCGAGAGAACAGGATGGATGCGCACGTCGTTAATTAAATGCGCCACAGCTTAGGATGAACCAATTTATATGAATCCTTCAGGGGACGGACCCGGTATTGCCAGCAGTCTCGGTGTGTACGGTGACTCTACGCCACGTCTCTCGGAAGCTAACTCGTGTTGAGTGCGTTCGTTTTGTCCGAAAGAGTAGAACCGCAGCTGAGTACAATAGACCATGTGCTGTGGTCTCGTCTTTGACTTCTTCACGACTAACTGCTTTATCGAAGTACTAGACTCTTGTCCTGAGAAGCGGTCTTGGTCTCATGGTCACATCATCACCTCAGGCGCAATTAAACCAAAAAAAATACACCGAGTCATCGATAGTCCCACCCGGTTGATACGAGAAGGATTTGGCCTACCGAACAGCGCTCTGCTCGTGGTCGATAATGTTAGTAAAATCAGTGAAACGGTTGCGCATCTGTTTGATCCGTCTTCGCAGGAAGATATGGCTATATCTGTGGTAGAGCGTGTGCTATTCATAGTTGCGATATGGCTCACTCGGCTGGATTATGTAACGCCACCCGACGCGATAATGCGCCCTATGACTCCAAAAGAGCAAATTAGACGAGAATATTTATTTAGATGTCTTGGACCAAATGCTATTACCAGCCACTGGAACACGTCTAGATGTGCTCGAAGCCAGCCACAGTTGGGGGCGAAGGATCACGTCTGCAGCGCGCGCCGAAACCAAATGCCTGCAAATGCAACATTGCTACCAACAATGTTTCATACCTGGCATATAGCCCTGCGACAGCTTCTATTCTGGTGCTCTTCTGGGCAAATCTGGTCTTGAAACGGGAATAGGCCGCAGCTGCGCAGCCTCGAACCAACTGCATATCTGTCGCTAAGCCAAATGCGTTGAGCCAGCGTGGCACAACCCCATATTGAAATCGCGGTGTCCGCAGCCTGCAGGAAGCTCCTCCTGATGCAGCCCGCCCCTTACAGACTCCTTCTGCGACGAGGGTGCTCGCAATAGAAGTGTGTGTTGATAAGGGTCTAATGGCCAGCACATCGTACAATGTGAGGTTCTTCGATTTGTGATTCTCCAATGTCGCTACTCTCTGGTCGAGTTCGACGAGCGTCGAGCCCTTCATATCCCCAGTAATCATGAAATTAGTTTCTATATATTCGTCCTTACTAAGTCTGGTACTGGTATCAGGCTTTAGTCCAGCTCATAAGACACGCCAACTCAATGCCCCAAGAAGCGCATCATCGCTAGACACTTGGCATTCACTCTCAAGGACATTACAGCGTAGTCAGCTTATGGGACGCGACAAGAATCCCAAAAATGCTACTAACATAGCGAAAAGCTGGAATAACGCTACGTTATTTAGTCTGTGAGAAAGCATTCATACTAGGTCATAAAGACAGTCTGAAGTTGTATCTGACTCGACGAATAGCGGTGTCGAAGTAGCAGCCGGGGATGGCGTATCGACGACGGTCGAGATCGAAGTGACGTGTACGCGGTGCTATGTGAAGGGGCTCATTACTGCTGAACTTGGCTTTGATAGCAGTTTCAATATCTCCCAAGCAATCACGAACTTCACGACTGAGATTGGAGAGGAGATAAAGAACGTCACAGACGCTGCTGTTACCTACCTGGACAACGAAATCCCGGGACTATTTGCGAACTTGACGGACGATCTCGACTTCGGCGACATTAGCTTCCCACCTCTGAATATCAGTTTCAATGTTGACGTACCCGATATTCCCGAGTGCAGTCTGCGATTCCAGTTTGATGACCTAGAGCTCTACATGCTGATGGACACTGTCCTGTCCGCAGGCACAACGTATACGCTCAATCTTTATTCGACCAATACGCCAATCGGGATCTCGGTCAACAGTGAAACATTTATTGGGTTTATTGTCTCTATCGACTTAATTTTAGCAGTAGATTCAGATATTGATATCAGCAGTGGCTTACACATCAAGGTCGAGGATGGGATGGCGCTGGACCTTTCACTTTTCAGTCAAAACGTTTCGAGTGTGACCTTGTAAGTGGCCGTGTATCCATTTCTATGCCTTAAGCACCCAAGGACTGACAATGATCAGCAATGGAGGATCTTTCTCCTTCCTGCCTGTTACCGTCCAGAGCGCAAATGGCGTCCTCACAGCAAAGTTGCGCTTCGGCATGCACGCAGGAGTTTCACTGGAAAATGATGATTTGGGTCCCTTCATCCCTGTTAGCACTGGCACGGAGGTCTTGGTCTACGCTGATTTAGCCGAGTTCACGACGAATATAACGGCCGTACCGGACGGAGACGACAGCGACTGTCAATTGCGGGTGCAGCAGGGTTACCAGCTCGCCCTCGGGGCTGCCGCCGGTGCAACGCTGGCCATTGGGCCCGAAACATGGGGCCCATACCCGTCGGCGAATATCCCAATTTTCTACACAACTCTGATTGATGAGTGCGCCCAATCTGTCACTAAGACTGCCTCAACCATCACTACCACACCCACTCCGTCGGTTGCTGCTAGAGCGGATCATAACATGACAACAACGACAACGCTTAGCGACAAGGTTACCTTTACAGGCCTGGTGTGCATATCAACCGGTTTGACCGAATGTCCAGCATCCCTGCAGAGCACAACCAAAGTCACGAGTACGAGAACGCTGGTAGTCGAAGTCCTCTCAGGTTCGAAGGCTAGCTTCCCGCCGACGACGCAAGACACGGTTTCAGAGACGATTCCCTTCACGAAGAACATCAAGACCGTAGCTGCGACGACTGGAAGCCCCGTCTCCTATGTTCCGCCGCCTCCACCACCAACGTCGTCGCCATCATCGTCTTCGACTGCCGTAACGGCAGGTCCAGGAGGAGACGCTGGCGAGTCGGGTGATGGCAAACTTGCCAGCCGCACAAGGTCACTCATCATTGGGCTCAGCGTCGGCCTTGGCGTGCCCTTCCTTGCCGCTCTAGCAGCCGGTGTATAGTAAGTAGCCGAATCCAACCCTTCACTCCTTATTGACTGCGATGGGCATGATTAACTCTGTTGTACGTCGGTCCGGTGCTGATTGCTGCTACTTCATAGTTTTTTCTTGAGGCGGCGAAAATATGCTGCCATCGCTAGTTCAGAAGTATTCCATGTCGTCTCACCACAGCAACCCACAAGTGACGTGGGCTCGCAAGAAAAGAAACAGTCAGAAACAAGGGTAACGACAATAAGCGGGTCGAGTGAAAGTTGAATTCGACATGGACAAATGGATTGCGCGGAAATAATAATATATACAGATGATAATGGATCAAGAGTTGCAATTGGGTTTGATTGGTACACGTGCAGTTATAATATTACTTAAGTGAGAGTACGCCCTAATAGTTTGGGGCTCCAGGGCGCCTCAGCACACAATTGCTTACGAGACTAAGAGTAGAGGTCTTTAAGATAAAAAGTGTGCGCTATGTTGGCCAGTTCTTAGGTTAATGCTGTATTGAGGCACCCAGCCAGTGAGAGCAACCATCAAGCCGTACCTTGATCATTCATTGTGACATTGGATCATACACTGACGTGTGATTAGTACCTCGAAAATGAAAGTCTTGGCGAGTATACTATGTAGATACGCTACACTGTGAGACCAGACTGACTAATGAGAATCGTCAGGTATGTGATAGATCTACGGAGAGAGTTGATTTCAGCCCTACCATACGTTGTGGGCAGCGTCGTATCTCCATGTCGATCCGATACTACATACATGAAATTTGATGACGACGTATCATCGACACGGTCGACGGTGGTTTCACGATTAGTCTGGATTGCAGACAACACATATGTCCACCACACAGGCAAGTAGTTGAAATAGGTTGACGTCTCGCGCCGAGGGTCCTCAGAGGTAGGACGATGAGTGCCGTCAATTATAACTGACATCTAAAAATCGATGCGAAACTTAGCGCGGCCACTTGACCTCATTAGACGCTCCTCAGAATTACGCAATGGTTTACACTATGGAGCCGTGAGCAAAACTTCAAGTCAAATTGCTATGTCAGGTCTTCGCGCTAATGAATGAGACTTTATAAATTTGAATATGAGCTAAGTGTTTTCGAGAAATCCCGTCGTTATCACATATAAGTAAGTAAGTAGAGCGTCAGCCCCCACGTTTTTGTTCGCAAAGGAGGAAACGCTACCCGAAAGTAGTATAAGGTTAGCTGACATGCTTGCCATACTTTCTTTCTTTAAGCATACATAGTATGTGACCGCAAAAATGGAATCATGTCCAAGCAGCTTGGTGGAGCAATAAAGTCTAACTTTTTAACATCCATGGATGGCTTGCATGGCGAAGATGAGTATCGCTTAGATGAAAGCTATGGCTTTTGTGCATACCGGACGCACAATATTTGCCTCATTTAGGGGCGATCACGCAATCGTACCGCATGCCAGGATACTGCAGCAGATGAATCTGCGAAAATCTCCCCACTGAAATTCTCAACCAGTAACGTATTACTTATAGGTACTACCCCAGCTTAGTTACCTACGCTAGCCTGGATGGCGAGGATCGTCGACTTCGTTGCGTACCAAGGAGAGAAATGAGAATTCTAAGGAGCTAACGCCTTCTCCAGCTGAAACTTCTAAGTGTATATGTAGTCTCTCGGCCGACAGATCTGACAGTTTTTAATACTGCAGCCGTCCAGAGTTGCTGCTCGTTCTGCTCTTTCGTCATCTCGGTTATGGAGAGCCCAAAACATTCCAGCGCGGCCATGGGGCCGCTTGATGTGGATTCAGATCAACTCGACTTCCAGGCAATCGACCCTGACTCAGGTGTCAAGCGGGGGCTGAAGACAAGGCATCTATCGCTTCTAGCCTTAGCAGGCATCATAGGACCAGGACTTCTCGTCGGGACTGGTGTTGCGTTGTCCGACGGTGGCCCGGCAGCCCTCATCATCGGGTTCGGTGTCATCGGTATTGTGGCATTCAGGTGAGCACAATTCTCGAGGGAACCGCCACCACGGGTAAACGGCTAACTGTTGCCTTAGTATCATGCAAAGCTTGGGAGAAATAACTGTGCTGTACCCCTCAGGCGGTTCGTTCATAAAGCTTGCTGATCGTATGGTTGATCCGGCCCTGGGTGCAGTGGTTGGCTGGAACTATTTCATCGTTTGGTTTGCGGTGCTCGCCAATGAGTATAACGCCGTTACGAGCATCCTGGCATTTTGGAGCGATAAAGTCCCTGTCTGGGGGTACTTTCTCCTCCTATGGGTAGGTTGGGTTTCCTGCGTATCATGGATTCTCTCTGAACATTGCGTCTAGTCTGCATTCCTCGCTTTCCAGTTCCTCGGAGTCGAGTCCTTTGGAGAATCCGAGTACTGGCTCGCCCTTGTGAAAGTGGTGGGCTTAGTCGCGTACTACATTTTTGCTATCGTGTGAGTTCCTATCGACGGTCAATTATCTTCTCCATATACTAATGTCCCTAGCTACGCGTCTGGTGGGGTCAAAGGAGCCGATGCCATTGGGTTTCGGTACTGGCACGACCCTGGTGCCTTTACAGATGGATTCGCTGGTGTTGCAAAGGTCTTCGTCTTTTGCAGCACCTTCTATGCCGGGGTGGAATCTGTTGCTGTAGCTGCTACTGAAACGAAGAACCCCGGCGTAGCTGTGCCACTGGCTATTCGCCAGGTCTTCTGGCGCATCATCTTCGTCTACCTCGGAGCCGCCTTCTTCTACGGGCTAACATGCCCAGCCAACGCTGATGGTCTGATAAATGGAGCGAGTCGCGCGTTAAAGAGCCCAATGACGATTGCCATTCAGAATGCTGGATGGGAGGGCGGCGTACATCTCATTAACGCTTTCATCCTGGTCACCTGCATATCGGCAATCAATAGCTCGATTTACATCGCATCACGAACCCTCTTATTCATGGCTCAGGATGGAAAAGCACCTAGGTTTCTCGGACGAACAAACCACCGCGGTGTACCATGGCCTGCAGTTATTGTTGCCAATATCTTTGGTGCCTTGTCGCTACTAAACCTTTCATCTGGCGCTGCAAACGCTTACTCATATATCGTGAATCTATCAGGCGTGGGTACGTTTCTCGTTTGGGGATCAATCTCACTGACCCATATTCGATTTCGTCAAGCTTGGAATGCGCAGGGTTATAGGGTTGAAGACCTACCTTTCAAATCGCTCTGGTACCCCTGGAATGCGTACTTTGGGTTTTTTGCCAACCTCTTCCTTGCTCTTGTGCAAGGTTGGACAAGCTTTGCCCCATGGAACGCCGGAAACTTTGTGGACGCCTACGTTCTTTTACCATTCTCGGTCGTTATTTATGTGGTGTTTAAACTGTGGAACAAAACTCGCCTTTGGCGACCTGACGAGATAGACTTGCAGTCAGGACGACGGCGTGATCTAGAAACTGTTAGAAAGCCCGAAGAGGACGCCAAATCTCAGTCATGGTGGAGGCGGCTTTGGAATAACTTCTAACTTTTGTTTACCGCGCGAGTCGGGCCAGGTATACATAGTCAATAACCCATGTTATTTTAGCAATCTGAAACTTACGAATTATTTTCAGGTTGTAGCTACTTATCCTGTCTTTTCTTCGCAATATGATTAATCGTTCTGATCCCGTGCATGGTCATTCCTTATCTTGATTCGACTCCGGTTGCCAAGAGGTTTGATAATGTAGACAACACACTCCGTAGCTACATCGCCGGGAGAATAGAGGGGAATGTCACATTACTAGGATGAGTCTAGAAGTCTTTCCACCAATGTACATCGGCTAAACGCTACATTTGTTGGGACACTGCGCGCATGGGTCCATTGCAACCCTCTCATGTTATTCGCGAGAGGTTCAAAAACATTACTTTCATGCGGAGTATCACATTAGATTGGTAGCGATATTGATGTCAGTGCGGGATGCATCCCTCAAGAACAGGGTTATCAACACGGCACGCGTCCTACGCATTTATAAATATTGACGTCGCCACATCTAGGAACTGTATCTGTTGATCTGTAATCTCTACCACCCATATCCCGGATGAAAATCTTTTAGAACAGTTTACAAAATGAACTATTCCATACTTTTCAGAGCATTACTCTTCGAGCTCCTTTTTCACCCGTTCGCCTTGGCTCTCAACCAAGCTGCATCTGATATCAGGAGCATATATTTATTCAAAGATGTAATGAAATCAAATACAACATCGCTTAAGACTTCTGGCTTCAACAGTTTGGTAATATTTGGTGTCGGCATCTTGGACAATGGAGATATAATGGTATGAAATTTCTTTAGTATGATTGCCTGTGTGATCATTGCTTCCTGAGTCATAAAAATGGTTCTAAATGCGCATCTTACTCTTCTATTACCGCCCTTTCCAAGCGGTTCTATGACATAAAAAGTAACCGCATTCCTAACACGATTCCTGAAAGTATTACTCGAACACTCCTGGAAGCAGCGATGTTCTTGCCGCATCTAACGGGACGTATGTTGGAGGCGACGCGTTAGCAGCAAAGGTCCAGTCATTCAAGACTGGGACAACGGGAATCAACCGAGTCGAGATCTCGATGAACTCGCAGCATGTGCAAGATCTAATGGCGAACCCGGGGCCAGGCTCTTCGACACCGCTGTACCGCAACTTCGCTGCCCTGAAAACGGCTTGGGGTCTCGATGCCGTGAACAATGATGATGAGTCCCTCTACGACGTCAGCAGTACTGTCACCTTCGCCAAAATGCTAGGCCAGATTGGCTACAAGTACACCATTGCACCTTACACCAATTCTGGCTTCTGGGTTTCGCTTATAAGTCAAACTAATGCCGGGCTGGCGGTCCCAAACTTGTTGCTTGATCGTGTCTATTTACAGTGTTATGATGGCGGCGCTGGTAATAACCCTGCCAGTTGGGCTAAAACGCTTGGGCTCAATGTTGTTCCGCTTGTTTGGGTTACGAATGATTCAAAGCCCTCGCAAGGAATTACTGCCGCGCAAGCTAAAACCAAGTTTACTAGTTGGAATTCAGCAGGTGGCCTTTCTGGTGGAGGATATTGGAACGATTATGACATTGAGAAGAATGGGCTATCATATTCGCAGTACGGGAGCGTCTTGACGAGCATATTCTCGTAGATTTGTTATTGAAGCCTCGATAATTGCGTCAACCTGGTCCATTTTTAACTCTTGCCTCTTAGAACGTAACGCTGACGGGACGAGGACTACAGGCGTTACCTTACACGATTCTAATAACTGGCGCTTAGCTATTTGTAAATAAAAACCTAGAGTCACAAGTAGGAATGGTGATGAGGGGCTATAGCTAATACTATATGTTCACAAATTAAGCGTAGTCAACAAATTCACGATTTTGGGTACTGCCAACAAAACTCATATTAACAAGACAACCTTAATATTGATTTCGTTATTGAACCAAGTCTCCTGGTAAAATCACCCAATCATGTGCTTTAAAGTGATGGCTCATTACTCATCAGAGGATTGGAAATAGTCTCAATTGCCGATGACCTACCCAGGGACAACTAGGTCTTTGACTATTTGGAAGCCTTCCGTTCCCTCTTTTAGATACTCGAGGATATACAATCATACATTTCGTCAGTATTCCAAGCCCCGAGCTCCGTCGATATGTCTTGAATAAGCGAAGACTGAATAGCCTCACGTAGGACATCAGGAAGATATGAGTAATATACGGGAAGATGCGTTTCAGCGCGTGTAACACGTTCAAAGGGTCTGAAACTTGCAGCCTCGTATTCGGTACGTGTGACATGCAGCCTCTCAAGTCTAATTTCTTTTGGGATCGACAACAAGATATAATCTCTATGATAGAAAGGAGACGATGTTCTCCCAGAAATCCTTTTTCGAAGCAAGATGTTGACTTCGATATTAAACATCGGCCTATATTGTAAACTGTTTCTCGAGTAGAAAGTTAACTACAAAAGTGAAAATTAAATATCAATCACTATGATAGAAAATTCACAACCTGTACTGACGAATTATTGATGTGGCTGAGTTCTCATCTGCGCTTTTCGAGCAGTGATAGAGCGAGAATTTCAATGTGACAAGATGTCCTTCAGCAGTATTTCTGATCAGCTTGACCTGTTAGCTTAGAAGCGATAGGGAGAAACTAAGTCTTCTATCTCTGATTTCTCTCGTTGCGCCGCATTCTGGTTAGAACTTGCCGATCATATTAAGTTTGACGAGTTATCACAGTGTAGAGACTTTTCAGTCTTCTAACAGGTCAGCACGGGAAATCTAAACGCGGTCGTTAATTAACACAAGAGTCGAAACCGCTATGCACGTTGTAATTCTGAGTGGGTTATTCCGACAGGAGCCTTTCGCTTGTCGCTGGCTTGAGGTTTCGACTAGTATTCTGGTCTGCTGTCAGTGCTGCTAGTATAGAATACTGTGTGACATGTATCGTTGCACAAAAACTCCAAACAGCCCGCGTCCCTGGGTTACAAGTATAGACAAGGAATCTCGTTGTTCTTCGTGGCATTTAATGACACACATGTAATAAAAGTGGTAGCGATCGAAAGAAAATGGAGTAAATCTCACTAAAAATAAAAGTAAATTTGAAGTTGGAGATAGAGAGTAGAACTATTTTAACTGTTGCGCATTGACTGAGTTGATAATATATTCATTTTGGTATTGTTCTATTTTCTAAAGATACTTGAGTACGACCTTAACATATGCAGGGATTACAAATGCAGATACGACATTCAAATCTACGATGACTAGGAAGACCAGCGCTTTGCAAAGTTCAAAAGCCCAGCCCATAGCTACCTATTGACGCCTATAGATTCTTTCTGACTTTCTCATAGTCTCATTAAGTTGTTTAGATGAATACGCATCTGCATTTCAAAAGACTTCCTAAGACCATTGCAGTAATCACCTAGACATTCGCCATGAGAGCGTACAAAATGAGAGCAAGACTGTACAGGAGGCAAATCCCCTCTTGTTGCCCTTTTAATTCTATAATTTAATCGTGTACACTTCTACGCTTCGAGCTTTGACTATATACAATTCACCGCCCTTTAAGCGATGCTCCTAGTAGTACCGAGGCACTGGCAGCCATACTCAGTGCTGTCAACGTATCCAATGTCTTTCAGAGGGCAACTATGAAGCTCAAGCAATGGTTATCACCAGAAGGTAGATCATTAGTAGCCGACGATCTGCCGAACCCGGATCAGACTCAAATTCAAATTTTGAAGACTTTCCTCGACATGCAAAATCATCTAAGCAATACAACCAGCATGGGTTGACATGGCTAGCCCGGCGAGCGAAGCCACCAGCGACTTAATCGGCAATATCTGGGCTTATATGAGTATTCCTGGTTCTCGGAGATAGTAAAGCAAGTACTACACACTTTATGGGAAATATAAGACTGCGAGTAGATGTCAAGGCGGCTAGAAATAAGGCAGGTAAAGGCGAGGCTACAAGAGAAAGAGGGATGTTCAAAGAACTCTAGCGCAAGCCAGAGGAGACGCCCACCGATGTCGCCAAGTTCAATTGAGTAGACGCTATGAAGCTAAACTCCAAGCGTTTGAGTGTTCAATGATCGGGATTAACCAGTAGGTAGGTAGTCGGCTTTGTCCAGGGTGGTCGGAGCAGGAGGCAAGGGCGGCAGTCGGGGACCGAGGATGCGAAGATGTGGATGCTGCCGGTATAGTAATCGGCCTATGTATTGTAGGTATTATTATTATTATTATTATCACCTTTTCGTGACTCTGGGCTCCGAAAAAAAAAAAGGTTGCTCGAAGGGTTCTTGGCCACACCCTCCCTGTAAATCATGGAGCAGGGATTGGTAGAGCGGTGCAACTGGGCGCCGATTAGGGGCCTCGACCTGAGTCGATCAGGCGCTGGTCGGAGTAAGGAACCTTAAGTAATCAAGTTATATGTTTTGGCTTCTCGCATATGGATGGGTACATGATCAAAGTTGCGTCGTCCGTCGTCATGATCGCCCGACCCTTTTTTTCCCAGCTTTGTCTGTGTGTGGTCGCGGTCGGGTGCCCGCTTTAGCGCCCGGCCTAGATGGAAAGGCAGCCTTGGTGATATCACTATACGTACTTAGTTGCCAGTCACCAACGAAACCAGGATATATAATTGAATCAAGCCCGCCACACACTTATTTCAGGTACCTACACCTATCACTGCTTAGCATGCCGTACCTTTATGTCCATGCGCAGCATTTTTTACTATCGAGGGTTCATAGGGTTCCAAGAACCAGTTTTATCTGTCTAGTTTGGTGTCCCGTTCTAATCTTACGTTCATATACGTTCATATGCGGTGAGTATCTCGTAAAAGGTTTGGCATCACCACGTGTGAGACCTAAGCGCAAGGCCAATCGAAACCGCCCATGGCCCGGGGCGTACAACGACATCAACTCAACCAATGATTTTCAAGAACCCCTGTCGATAGCTACTCGTCTCAATTCGACATGTACATGGACACCATGGAATCATTTGGCAGTGCATTATATAGCAATAATATCTTGACTCAGTCCTGTTTACTATTTCCCCTCACTGATTTGAATGTTGGTTCAGGTTGTCTCGAAATAAACGGGGAACCTCTGCGTCAACATCTTCCTATCGCTCAGCCATGACTGGCAGACAGTTACTTCCAATACAGCCGAGGCCCAGTCCGTTAGGCGAGGAGGAGCCCGAGCCTGACCCAGAGTCGAGCAGACATCGCAGAACGCGCCCCGCTGTTCTGGTTGCTTGTGAGCCGTGTCGGCGCCTCAAGTCGAAAGTAAGCCTCTATTCCTATTAGGCGACGACCCTTCTAGAGCTGACTATTTCGCAGTGCGATGGTGAACGACCGTCGTGCCGTAGGTGTCGCAACAAGGGACAAGAGTGCATCTATGAGCTTCCTCAGGATGCGATATCAAGAAGCTCCGCCAGGAAAGAGATCGCCAATCGGCTACAGCGTGAAAACGACGAGCTTCGTCAGCTGTTTCACGATATTTCCAGGAGACCAGAGGCAGAAGCCTTCGATGTCTTTCAGAGATTAAGGTTGGCAGATGATCCCATTGCGCTCGCGCTTTCGATTCGACAGGCCGAGCTCCTGCTACCAGATAGCATTCCAGAGGAGCTTGCCGAGTCTAATACGACATTACAGCAGCTCGACTTGAATGCGCTAGAGGCGAGTCCTATAAAGGTACCTGCTCAACAGTGGACTACTGTGGCCGGAGACGGCATCGTGTCCGAGCTTATCTCCGCATGGTTCAAGTGGGATAGCTCGTTGTTTTATCCTTTTGTTGACCAGCAGTGCTTCACAAAGGATATGTGCACCGCCGAACCCAATAACGCAACCTATTGTTCATCATTTCTAGTCAATGCCATATGTGCATACAGAAGTGTAAGTTATGACATCAGGAGTTGATTTTACAATGCTTATATAAGTAGTAGTATTTCTCAAACACGGTCGATATTGTGCGAAGCAGATCAAAGCAGGACATGAGAGATCAATTTCTAGCTGAAAGCCTAAAGAATTTCGATCATGGGACACCTTTTCTTCCAGCAATCCAAGGATTATGGATTCTATTTTCGATATCCTATCTGAAAGGAGAGGACAAGAACGGCAGCGTGTACCAGTTTGCCGCATACGGCATGCTTAAGAGATCCAGAATAGAGCAGATATTCCCATCTCTGACGGACACTGGGAAACGAATTGTTTCGAAAACTGTATGGGGAGTTTTCTGCCTGGAAAGGTAAATTAGCAGCCATCTTCGGCCCTATCTAAGCGCAAACGACATTTTTACGCCGACTGCCGATCATCACTGTAGCTAACGCAACGCCGCTTATTAGCATCACAGCTACCAATTTTCGCGGTACGATTGTTCTCCCGCAGCCGAGTATACCATGCCTTTTCCCCGAAGTCAGCTACGAAACTAGCTCTAACGTTGACCTATTTGGTCAACCTTTCAATTCTGCGTCGCTGCAACCTCCTTTCGTCACAGGGGCCACTAGTACGTTCTGTCGTGTGGCCGTTCTGGTGAGCGAGGTTTTGGCGCACGGACAAGGTCGTGGCGATAATGAAGAAACTGGTTTTGGCGGTCGAGCTGATTTAATAAAGAGGGCTGATTTTTTGGCTCAGCTGAAAACACTCAGCGACGCACTTCCGCCCGCACTTCGCCATGACCTTAATTTCACACCAGCAACATGCTTTCTCAGGTAAGAATAGCAGATTTAATAATTATAATAAGCCCTGCAGCTACTAATGAGAGTCTATCTGCGCTACAAACAGAATAGTCATGAATACGACGGCTCACGCAATCCTACGACCAGTCCACCCGGAGGTGGTGCTGGATGAGACCGACGGCACCTCAGTGAAGGCAATGATGCTGAAGTACTGTGAGCACGACATAGATCTGATGGAGCAGTATTTCGCTAGGTGGACAATGGGGGAGTTCTCGATTATGGCATTCGTTGGACTGGTGAACTCGGGTACGGTGCTACTGCCTCTATTGTCGGAGAAGACTGCGCAACAGCTGTTCCCGCGCATCTGCAAGCTCATGCACAATATATCCACGTGCGTGACCATCGCAAGCTACGTGTTGAGGGGTTGGAAAGCAGCATTATGGTCCAGAAAGATGACTATCCCCGGCCCTGCGCTACCTTACTTTGAGAACCAGGAGCTAGGGAGAGAGGAGCTCTCGGACATACCGACCAGCTTGGTGATAACTCAGGTCCCTACTTTTGATAATTATACACTGAGAGAGTGGGACGATGGTCAATTGGGGTTCCTGCTCAAGAAGTGGAGCGAGATGAAGATAGAGTGAAGGCCAATCTGCAAATTCACAGCTGGGGGTTGTAGTAATTACCTGCAGCTATTCTGCATTGGGACCTGGTTGACATTGGGGGCGAACAGCGAAAGGAAGCCAGGACAAGTCCCAAGCATGCATCTAATATCCGTATTGCAGGAAAAAGTCAATATTAATCTATTATCGCCGAGTGAGAAATTTAGCAAGTTTGACCTTGAATGGGGATTTTCGACAGGTCATCCGCAAATAATAAAATGCAAAGCAACGTACCTACTCTGGGGGGATTTCGGAAGTGATCGTGTCTACTTTATCAGGTAGCATTTGTCCGCCAAGTAGGCCACATTGTAACACGATGCTGGCACGATCTGTGATGACAGCGCTGTTCAATTTCAAAGAACGTATATGAACACTAGATAAGTGATGTATCATTGTTATTATCAATTTATCAATTTCCTACTAAAGGAAGAGGAAAGGAGCAGGAACTTGAGGTTACTCGCTACCAAGAATTTCAATAGGGCCAAACGGACAGACAAGCCGAGATACCCCCAAGGCCACCTCCCATTTGTCCCTTTTGACGTAGAAAAATCGTCACGATTACCAATCTGACCACCTTCAGTGCCAGTACGACCCCTATCAAAAAGACAACAAACCTGATTTGCCGGGACGGGCGGCAAACACAAACCCATTACGGAGCAAGCTATCCCAAGACCTGCATTATCCCAATCGCATTATGTACGGGTAACTAGGAAATCTAAAGATAATTGCTTAGGCATTCATTTGGTCCTACTTAAATTAATCCCGCCTAAGTACTTCCGGCATCCTACGATGGCTAGCTTTTCTAATTCCAACTCAGTTTTGAATCCCCTCACTACCAGCTGACCCATGAGGGGCTGCGCGTATTCCTGATCATATTACCCGCATACGTGTTGTTTGTCTTGCCAGCAATACTGGACCAGGCTACTAGAGAGGATTGGTGATGTGTGGGCCTAACCAGCCGAACAGAAGTTGTATTCTTTATGGAGAACCCCCTCTCGGGCTGTTATCCTATCCACTATTCCATGGAATCACGTGCTCACATATGCCATGTAATCTAGCAGTAGAACAAGGCAGCTCGCCCCAAAACTGTGCCTTTATTGAGCTTCTTTCCGGAGGATATGCGTGGATTTTACTTGCGATAACCCCTTGAGTTGTGATTCCCACCTCCGTGGGCGGTGGAGAATCAGGTTCGAATATCGTTATCTCAAAAAAAGAAAAAATAAATAACACCGGAGCCAGGGGTTGCCATTGCTCATGACCACCTCGGAAAATGCAAACCCCTGAAAAGACAGCATAACTCTGGGGTCTAAATCCTTATCGCTGATCGTAGTGGGCAGAAAGGAGGAATGTCAAGTAATCGAGCCTTAAGGCAGAGACTAAATAGTATATACCATGCAGACCATGTATTAAAACAACACTAAGCCGAATATGAGGCTACAGAGACAATCACATACGTTCTAATTACCTATGAAGGATGACAGGATGACAGCACGAGTGGTTGCGGTGGCTGGTTTCTGTGGCTGGTGCCGGAGATCCAATATCCTGGTCCACAGGATCCTGTTCTCTACGGCTTGGCTTTCCGAATTAGGCAGTCGATTCATGATTCTAACCTATTACAGTGACCTAGCCAGAGTCACTCCACCAAAACACAACCCATTCAAGAACTAACTACCTCTACAGACACTACCTTTTCAAACGCCTACCGAAAGTTAGATAAAACGAAACAAATAACTTTGCTAATAGATTAATAAACTAAAATTCTTTATTTATATCATAATCACTTTACTTCTTTTTCTATCCTTTATATTAACATTTTAACAAGCTTTGAAAACGTAGAGTCGTGGTAGCATACCATGGCATATGGGCCGTGTTTTGGTGGAGCGACTCTCCTCGGGGTTTCCCGACCTCCACCTTTCCATCAGGCAGGGGTGCACATACTGAACACATACAGGCAGGCGAAGCGGTGGAAGGAAAACTTGAGACACCCCACACCAAGTTAAGCAAAGCTATCGCAAAAAATAATTAACAAGTAAATTAACAAAATGTTTAAACAGCTATTAAATATAATTAATGCTAAAAATTAATAGGTTATATAAGCTTTTAAATAGTTTTAAAAAGTAATAGTTTTAGGTAGTATAGGTGATGCGAGGTGTTTTAAGTTTTTCTTTCATCGCCTCGATAGGTAAGTAAAAAAATGCTTAGCTTTAATACATTAACACTTAGATATAGGCTTAACCTGTCTATCTGTTTTATTCTAGGTGCTCTATCCTCTTATTTACATTATCGACTTTTGTTGTGGCCTGTGAAACTGGTCAGAGGGACCTACTGGTTACTGAGCTGGCAGGCGGTCCGGGAAATAATTGTCAGACCTAGGTAGTGGTAGTAGTGGTGGTAGGTCTGCCAATTATTTTCCGGACCGCCTCGGCTGGGTCGTGCGAACCTACCTGGGAAGGAATTCTTCATGGCCAATGTAGGTATTATACATTCAGGGTTCACCCTAGGTCAACAGCGTCATGATTCTTGACGGCCGTGGTTATCTACAACAATGTCTAGCTTTCTGCGAGCCAAGGAACATGGCAGTTTAAATTTCGAATCCGATAAGCGCTAGTCCTATCCCGGTAGCTGTCGCAGCCGCTCCTGGCCTGAAGGCAGGAAGAGCATGGGCTACCGATCATCGTCATGCATGCATGCATACATGCGCCCTTCGAATGACGGGACGCGCAGTGTACGATGCAGGCATCATATCGCAGATATATTTTCTGCCTCTCAGACTTCACTTCCTCTCCAATGTGTCACTGTAATCTGTACGCTAGGAGGGAAAGGTAGGTAAGTAGGTTAGTGGACCAGCCATCATGGCCCAGCTTAAGAGAGTCAAAACGGCAGTCCTCGAAATCGCCTACTACGAGCACGGCCCACCAGACGGCTTCCCCGTAGTCCTGGCCCACGGCTTTCCGTACGACGTCCACGCCTACGACGCCGTGATCCCGCACCTCGTCTCCGCTAGCGCACGTGTCATCGTGCCATATGCGCGGGGCTACGGACCGACGCGGTTCCTCGCCGCGAGCACGATGCGCTCGGGACAGCAGGCCGCTCTGGGTTCCGATATAATTGCCCTGCTCGATGCCCTCGGGATCCCGAAGGCCACGCTCGCCGGCTTCGACTGGGGCGGTCTCGCGTCCTGCGTCGCCACGGCTCTATGGCCGGAGCGCGTGTCCGGACTCGTCAGCTACGCCGGGTACGACGTCATCGACGTCGAGGCGCAGCGGGACCCGTCGCCCGCCGAGCTTGAGTGCGTCATGTGGTATCAGCACCTGTTCCAGAGCGAGCGCGGGCGGAAATGTCTGGCGCAGGATCGCAAGGCGCTCTGCCGCATCCTGTGGAAGCAATGGTCTCCTTCGTGGGCATTTACGGACGAGATGTTCGATCGCTCCGCCGAGGCGTTTGAGAATCCCGATTTCGTGGACGTGGTCATCCATGCGTATCGGTTTGTGCATGGCAAGGAGGCGGGGGATCCTGCGCTGGACGAGCTGGAGAAGAGATTGGCGGCGAAGCCGAAGATCACGGTCCCGTGTATCACACTGGATGGAACCCAGGACCCCCTCAAACCTGGTGGTTCTGCTAGCCATGCGGAGATGTTTGTGGGGCGTCATGAGCGCAGGGTATTTGAAGTCGGGCATGCGTTTCCTGCGGAAGCACCAGAGGCGTTTGCACAGGCGATCATTGACGTGCACAGTTGGTCAGAGGCAGCGAGAGGTGCATAGACATAATAAGATCATAGGGCCGGTGTAGACGAAACCCTATTGCTACAGGGCGCTTTGGTACAATATACCCCATTTGATCTCTACTAGACCATGGCTTGAATACGCGGCGATTTATTAGGAACTTATGGCGCAAACAATCCTCCGATCATATACGGCCCCATTCAAAAATCAGAATCGAACCAACGCCCACTGGGTATCCATTTTGCGCCGCCTAAAATTGGGAATACAATCAACAATCCACTTGAGACTCTGTTATCATCCAAGCCCACCACTTTCCTCACAAACTCCAACCCGAACCTATTTCTTCCGCCGCCTCGCGATAGTCTGATGTCCACCTATAGTCATTCCAAGCTTTGTCTTGTGCGAGGTCGTAAGGCAATGCATCTTGGTTATGCGGCACGATGCCATCTTGCCAGCTCTCCGTCCCATCCTCTAGAAGATCTTTAACAATATGGCCTGGAATCAGCACACCGCATTCGAAATTGGTAAGCTTAATGAGCTTCTTGTCTGAAGTCGATTCGTTGCCTCTCTTGTCATGCTCGAGCGCGCCCCATGCAGACTGGGACAAGTTTGCCGATCCGACGTATACGTAGTAGGGCAGCTGTGTGCTATTCTGAGGGTTGTAGGCTAGTATGAGTTTCTGATGGAAGAGCTTTCCACGGTCTTTCGACTCATAATGATGGAATATACTCTTTACTTCCCGCGGAGCTGTATCCCAGGGGCGCGTGTGACAGCCGATATTACTCGCAGCATCCTGCGCGGCCTCATCTGCACTTTTGACGTCTTGGAATGTCGGGTAAAATAACTTGATTTTCGGGACGTCACGGCCCTTGTCATGTGTCGTGAGCGTGTCTCTACCCAGAGCGCAGTCATTGAATCCATTCAGCCACTCCGCACTAAGATTGCCAACACTGGCAGTGCATATTTCTAGCTGAAGCTCCTTGGCATCCTCTTTCCTCGGCAGCTCCAGGTCGAGCTGCTTGACAACCCGTCTCAAGCGGAGAAGGCCGTGTCGCTCAGCTTTTGCACCTGAATGCGTGCCGGGAACGGAGGTAATGAGGTGAACCTTGACTGTTGAATAATCATACTTTCCTTGAATAGAGTCGAGAAAGGACTGTGGGGTACCAAGAGCTTCCATGTGTGACAGGAGATCAGCTTCGAAGTCGGCGGGTGGTCGGGTGGAAGGAGAGGATCGTTTCGGTAAATCATGAATGTACCACTGGTTGTCTCCCATTTCCGTGTCGATGCTCATCATATTGCAAGAGGTGATGACGATCCTGAGAAAAGTCGGATATACAAGTAAGAGGATCTTGGAGTGACAAGATCCACGGCCCCACGCGTAGAAAGTATGTATGTTTTGGCCATATCTCTCGCTGTGCAGTTGCTGAAGGGTGGGACGAAGTTAATCGAGCTGCTGGCGGGATACTTTCTCTTGGAACTTGACATCAACTTTCATGCACTGTCATGAGCAAGTCAGCAATCGCAGCTCTTTTAGTCTCAGCATCCGAGGTAAGAAGAGTTGCACAGTTCTCGCTCACCGCTTTCTGTAGTGTAGAGACGTCAAAATTTGGATCTCTACCAATGTAGATCTTTTTCGTCAATATTCATGTCAGCAGCTGAGTCTCAACACCAGTGGGCTATATGAGCTTACAGGGATTCCCCCGGAGGAGTGAGAAAAAGGAAGGTGCTGGTACAGCTCCTCTTCGGCAATGAAAAAGGAATAGATACATGCAGATTCCAGCTGGTCCTTATGTATGACATCCCCCAGGTTGACGCAGTTTTTTGCGTTTTTCCTGCCAGGCGTGCGAGTGATGCGAATTGCTCCGTTTGCGTACTTCATACTAAGCGACTCGGTAGCTAGATGGGGTCCGTGTCAGTACCTTGTCATTGTTATGCTAACCCGGCTAGCTCACCTGATTTCTGTGTTCGGACACGGGCAGTAGTCTTGAGCTTATCAAGGTCATCGTCTGCCTTTCGCTTCAGTGCGCCAGAAACGGCTCTGATAGTTTCATTTCGTTAGCTAGGAAAGTATGTCGGAAGACATTGCTTATCGCAGTCTTACTCTTGTTTGCCCCCCATTGTGCCTCTCATGCTTGTGTTCAGAATACGTGACGCAAGCTTTTGAAAACGTGCAAAGGCAAAGTCTCATGTCAAATCCGTGTTGCAAATGAAGTTTTGGGATGGGTGACACTAAAAAATCACATTATGGGATGAGAGCAAGTTCTGAGTTGCTTTGTTTTTTTGATGCCTATTGTTGTTTCATAAACCAGAGTGTTGTACCTCTAGAGACCCTTCTTAGCTGTGGAGCGACAGGTACATCACTGTCTCGGTCAGGCACTTGCTATCAGCTGCGATCAGCTGTGAGGATCACATTCCTCGGTATCCTCATACTGTATACTAGACTAGATATTTACTTATTAACCAGGGGTCTTTTGTAAACTACAAGGGAGTCTAGGGTGATCCCGCGAGATTCATGTTTACATCAGCTAACTACTTGCATGTGTATGTCATAGAAACGCGCTTCATATGTCGCTAACTAAGCCAAACCACGACTTTCCCCCTCTATTCTTCTTCATATGAAAACGTGAACGTGTAACAATGCAGGACGATGATCGAGACTACCGGTATAGCTGTAACATGTATGCGGATGTTGAAGGATTCCCGCCCCGGCCTCAATCACCGAAGCCAGCAAAATCCGGGGCGTTCTCCTACGATGACAGGAATGGCCTACGAGTAGGCGAATTTTCTCGGGCCACTCTGCAGGACTTGACCCTACTCTTCCGGAAGAACGCGTCATCGGCACGCCGCGCTGCTGCCACTAAGCCGTGGATCACGGCCCAGCTTCGCCTATATGACATTGCCTTTAACAAATCGGCAAGAGTGGTAGAGCTCCAAAACACGCTGGAGGCCGCCGTGAAAGGCCGAAGGGTAAGTTAGCATACCATGGGCAGTGGTAAAATGAAAGCGGGCCAATATTAATTATCCACTGACGATTCCAGTGTGTTGAAGGGGGACCTCCCTCAATTATCCTCGTGCGCGAGCGACTTGCGACTCAATTCGCTCAACAACGGGAGGAATACGCACGTGCCGTCAAGAAGCACAAACTGGAGGTAGATGAGTGGCATAAAGATAACTTTTCTAAGCTCGGTGACCCAAGTGCTGAGGCACGCTACGATCTCGACTTCTTCTTTTCTAAGTATTTTGTGGACGACAAGGGTTTGCCAGCTCCGTATAAGACGCCTAAGCCCGTCATTGTCTGGGATATTCACAACGAATTTGAGTCGCTACGTCGCCGTGTCGATGCCGTACCTGGACTGGAAGCGCGGGTCACAGGAAGCCTGTCGGTGATTGCGTGGGCCCCAGAGCTTGAAAAGGGTATTGACACAGCCTTTACTATGATTGACAGCCCAGATGTCAAAACTGATCACCCCTCGCTCGAGGCGCTCTTCGATCCTGACCGCTTTCTGGCCAAATATTTTCTCGATGGCTTGCACGGTGAGCCTGTATACAATAAACAGAAACGACCTCTCGCTCTAACGTTCCGTGTCGCCTTTGACCGTGTCACCTTTGAGAGGGTTTCAGAGGCTATTAAACGTATCCCGGAGCTCTTGATGCGAGAAACACGGAAACCCGTCCGAGACAGTAGCTGGAGCAACAGCGAAGCTTGCGTCATTGTCGGATGGGCAAAACAAGTGATTCCTCAAATGGAATCGTGGGAGATAGAGATTGCCCAAATTAAGCGACTCGACGCCAAGCGGAAGGAGCGTACCAAGGAGAAGGCAATTCTAGCTGAGCTCAAACCACATATCGACTATGCCAGAGCGCACCGTCCTTACCCATCCGGTCCATTTGCACTCAATCACCTTACTGGCTCGTACCTGATTCATTGTCGCCGAATTCAGGATGACTATGGAGGCGAGCTTCGCTTAATGACTCTCGATATCCATGCGCCAACCAGCACGCACGGGGCTGTAGCTGCCTTTCATTTCGGCGTGGTGGAGGGTATCATGCTACTTGCTTCGTCAGAGCAGTCTCTGCAACTTCTCCGCGAAGAACAGCCTGCACGATCAGATGACGAAGAGGAATTCACCGAGTCCGAATACTCCTCTACGTCGGGTAAGCGCAAGGCCACAGGCCCTAGAAACGACAGTGCAAGGAATTTTAAAAGGCGGCTTGGCAGCGACAGCTCTCAAAACCCTAGTCGGTTCTACCTTCAATGGGCTGGCTGCGAGACGGGCAATGCGGAACTGGTGACGGACGAAGACCATGAGAGGGCGGGCTACTTTGACCTGGACAAAACAGGGATGACCGCGCGTGGTCAATTCCACTATCGTTCTCTTTTTGGCGATAAGCCTCTTGTCTTTACGCTTCTTAAGGTTGCAGATCAGCCCAGGAAAACCCCTGACACCTGGTCGAGCTATTGCGAAGAGGTCAGATGGCAGCGTTGGTGATTCTGTTGGTGTGATTGCATTCTATTCTATGTGTACCATTGTATACCTATCATTCTATAATACTTCCTATTTAGTATATAATCTCTAATGCTACAGGCCATGTTTATGTTTTGGACCAGGACGGCGACTGTCAGGTGCATTAGTCACCTATAGACCCCTGAAGTAGATATAGTAGCCTTGGGTATATATCAGGGGGTTTCCCACCTTTAGATATTAGAAAATCAAAGGCCAATTGACCAACCTTCACCTACCTATGGCTATTGACCCCTTACTACCTACCTGTTATGTGACTACGTCGAAGCTCTACTCACTCTGGAACCAATACTCCTGACAGAACTAAGTGCAACGAGTATTGTGGCTTCCCGTTGCTTCTAGAGATAAGTTATATGGCAGGCATGAAAGAGAACATTGCAATTTGGCTGTTGACAAGTGCGATGTCGCGTGTGGCCTGTGATGGTGGTGGTTGTGGTTGTGTATTCAACGGCGTGCCTCCCTAGGGGCATACGGCGTGAGGTAGCTATTTCCTAGTCCTTGGCCTTGATTCCAACATACTTATCTACCTGATGCAGAATACATACCTACGCAGAATGGAAGCCGCCTTGCACCTTTGCACTACACAGAAACATGATTCCACTTCCTTTCTCTTCACTATTATTCATACAGCCATACAATCAAATCAAGTCAGTGCCAAGGTTATTCTATTCTCGTCAATATATATCGGCTGTTCACTATTGTACAACATCCATAACTTTCTCTTCTACGTCGCCATGCTTAACGCAATCTTCATGCGCCGCCCTATGCAGGGTCATCGTGTGCAGCGTCCCCGTCTGCAGGGTCCCCGTATGCAGCACCACGAAACTTGCGTCGTTACCATCAAGCTATCTGCTACGATGATCACGAAGCTCAAGGCGATGCTACATAGAGAGCCAACTTTTCATTCATTCTCAAAACTCCCAGCAGAGCTGCGCGTAATGATCTGGAAATGTGCCGCGTACACACAGGATCGGGTCGTGGCGATGCGGCCACATGCTAATCTTGCCGGGGAATACCGTGGCTTTCAGACCATGGTTGCACCGATGCCTCCAATTTTTCTAGTCAACCAAGAAGCTTATGCCGAAACCAGAAAATTATATGTCCACCTAGCTCCGGAGTTCCACCCCGATTCTGAACCAACACCCACCGGCCCGCTCATATCTTTTGAAAATGACATATTTCATTTTCCGGAAGATGAACGCCCGATTTTCGGAGACGGAAGAACGTCGTATCCTGCTTTTTCAACTATCAGAAATAACTGGCAAATCAAGTGTAAGTGGCTAGATACAAAGAATTTTCAGAAGTATGGTTTATGGACCAAATAGCTAACATTCGGATTAATTTAGTTGGGAGTTTCCTGGAAGTGTGCCTATCTAAGTCACGCAAGCGTGATCGGAAACCAGTCCCGCGTGATGATGAACCATCCCCCCTCAGACCATTTTGCAGAATCGGCACAAGGCCGTGGAACATGAGTCTCTTGACGGCGACCGAAATGGAAGCTCACAAGCCAACCAATGTCGACTGGCTTCAGGCCATCGACGGGCACGGTCTCCATGTATCTTTCACCAGAGGGGATCTTGACGCACTTAGCTTCGGGTTTGAGAGATGGTTAGAGAGATACTATAGGATGAATAGAGACGCGTGGAAACACGCGGTGGTCGGGCCACCCCTACTATGGAGCCGAGAGCATAGGCGAGCTGAGGTTGTTCGGTGGAGGTTAGGGCTTCAGCAACTGCTTGATGACCATAATTTCCACTGGTATTATCAGCAAAAAGGAATACATTTGCCCCAATTCATGTTCGATGGAAATGGCTGGGTCGTTAAAACAAGCTCAAAACAATAGCAGCACCAAATTCACAAGGCAATTTATATGATAGCACCATACATAAAAGTTTAATAACATAATTAAATAATAATTAATATAAACATATATTTAATTATTTTATAAACTTTTTATAAACATTATATTATGTATTTTTTACACTTTTATTTATTAAGTTATGAGCCGTTAAACTTGGGGTGGCATAGTTTTGGTAATGGTACCTAGGTAGCCCATGTGTGTGGTTTATTTAGTTACCCACTACTGCCCAGTTGAAAAATATACCGCGATATCTGCATACTACGTTAAATGATTCAAGATAGTGGTAGCAAATATAATAGGCTAGCCGGTACCTCTTTAACTTGCTGACATCATTTGTACCTATAGACTATGCAGAGACGCGACTGAACCTCTCACTGAGCGCGCGTTGAATGACATATCTACCTCCTTTGGGATGCACAATCTATGCTGTCTGCTTTTCTACGATTGATTGGCACTGTCATAATGCCATGCACTGCAAGAGCAAAACGATAGGGTCTGAACGATGCCAAGCCCCGCGAAGAAGAGGAAGCTGAATGGCGATTCGAAGAATAACCTGCCATCACGGGGGCTCGAATACTTCTTCGCCAAGCAGAGGAATCAGCATGAGCCTGGTTCTCCACTTGCAAACCAGAACAAGCCAGATGAGGATGTGGCGCATTTGACCGACGAAGAGCTGGCCCGAAAGCTTCAGGCCGAGTGGGACCGAGAAGAAGCCGGCGAGCTAGCGACGGGACAGGAGCCTACGGCTTCGAATGGCAAGAGACTCGGCACTTCGCCAACATTGCAGAAAGATTTACAGCCTAATCAGGATGAGGTTGATGTTGACGGAACACTCTCGGAGCCACCGAAGCCGAACGCGGCTGAATCATCCACCACGGGGAAGGGGAAAGAGAATGGGAATGGCACTTTATCCCTCCAATCTGTTGCGGCGTCTGTAGACACCGTCTCGGAGTCAATCCCCTTCGACGAAAGCCCGCTGATATTTGACCCGGAGAAGTATATCCCGCAACTGCGGGAACACTGGGCCAAGGATGGTGGTAATGCCTCATACGCACTACTAACGCGTTGCTTTGTGCTGGTGAGCGGCACTTCAAGCCGGATCAAAATCGTTGATACATTGGTGAATTGCCTACGCGTGCTTATAGCGGAGGACCCAGAGAGCCTCCTGCCTGCGGTGAGTCATGAATTTCACGAAGATAATCTAGACGGAAATCTTCTATGCTCTTGACTGTCACCACATACGTAGAATGGTCGCTTAATTCAACGCTGTCGCTAGAAGACTGCTGACCACAGAAACAGGTCTGGCTGTCTACCAACGCCATCTCACCGCCTTACATATCACTAGAGCTAGGCTTAGGCGGCTCAGCGATATCCAAAGCATTGCGCCAGGTTTGTGGCCTCGACAACCGCGCGCTCAAGGCCATCTACGATAAGTATGGAGACGCAGGAGACGTGGCCTTTGAGGCAAAGAAGAAACAAAGCTTCACGCTGCGTGCCCCCAAACCCCTCACTATAAAGGGTGTATACCATTCTCTCGTGAAGATCGCCAGCGCGCAAGGACAGGGTAGCGTGGAGGTCAAGCAGCGGCTCGTGGACCGCCTCCTACAGGACGCGCGAGGTGGCGAAGAGAGCAGATACGTCGTGCGCACGCTCTGTCAACACTTGCGCATCGGAGCCGTCAAAACAACGCTGCTCATAGCGCTGTCACGAGCCTTCCTGCTCTCCCGGCCTTCAACCTCTTCCCGCGGCGAGGACGAGGATCCCTATGAATATCCCCTGCGCTCCGTCGAGGAGCTCCGCCGCCTCAAAAAGGAAGAACTGGCGGAGATCTGGGCGCGTGGAGAAGAGATCGTCAAGGCGTGTTTCGCACGGCGTCCCAACTATAACGACCTGATCCCCGCCCTGCTCGAGGTCGGCGTCTGTCCTGAATTGCTGGTGCGCTGTGGCCTGGGACTGCATGTCCCGCTGCGTCCCATGCTCGGCAGTATCACGCGCGACTTGTCAGAGATGCTGACGAAACTACAAGGCCGCGATTTCGCCTGCGAGTTCAAGTACGATGGCCAGCGCGCGCAGGTCCATTGCGACGAGCGCGGGAAAGTGTCTATTTTCTCGCGCCACCTTGAGGTCATGACGGATAAATACCCCGACCTCGTGGCACTCGTGCCGCAGATCCGCGGCGAGGGAGTCGGCAGCTTCATAATGGAGGGTGAGGTCGTCGCGGTGGACCAGACGACGGGCGAGCTGAAGAACTTCCAGACGCTGACGAATCGCGCGCGCAAAGACGTGGCGATTGGGAGCATCACCATCGACGTGTGTCTGTTTGCTTTTGATCTGATGTATTTGAACGGGCAGCCGCTGCTCGATCGCTCGTTTCGCGAGCGTAGAAGTTTATTACGCTCCCTGTTCGTGGAGGTTTCGAACCGGTTCACGTGGGTGCGTAGTCTAGATGCTACGTCCCAGGAATCAGAAAATGTGCTGGACTTCTTTAAGCAGGCGCTAGATCTCAAGTGCGAGGGCATCATGGTCAAGATCCTCGATAACCTACCAAATTTGCCTGCCCCCATATCCACACATGTAGCAAGCGAGGAGCAAGAATCGGCAGATCAACAACAAGCAGGGAACTCTTCGATCCGCGCCAACTCCGAGAAGGGAAACTCTAAAGCCCCTCCCGGAGACGCGAGAGAGAAACAAGTCACAAAATCAACCCGTCGCAAACCCCTCCTTGCGACTTATGAACCTGATAAGCGCCTCGATTCTTGGCTCAAGGTCAAGAAAGACTACAGCGCCGCGTTCGACACGCTCGACCTCGTCCCGGTCGCGGGCTGGCACGGACAAGGCCGCAAGTCGAAGTGGTGGTCTCCCATCTTGCTCGCCGTGCGCAACGAAGAGACGGGTACGCTAGAGGCAGTGTGCAAATGTATGTCCGGGTTCACGGACGCCTTCTACAAGGCGAACCGGCGGTTCTACGATGATGGGACCGGCGATCCCGAGCTCGAACCCGACCCCGGACCAGGTGAAGGAAAAGGAGATGAGAGCAGCAGCAGCAATAGCAAGGAGGACGGCGACGAAGACGAAGACGAAGCAGACGAGGATGGGAATCCAAACGGGAAGAAACGGCAGTACAAGAATGTCCGGAAGACGAAGCCGGGGTTCGTCGATTACGCGGGGTCTCCGGACGTCTGGTTCGAGCCGCAGGAGGTCTGGGAGATGGCGTTTGCCGACATCACGCTGTCGCCGACCTACACGGCTGCCATCGGACTCGTGAGCCAGGACCGTGGCTTAAGTCTACGGTTCCCGAGATTCCTGCGCAAGCGGGAGGATAAAGGCATCGAGGAGGCGAGCACGAGCGAGTTCTTGGCTGGTATGTTCCGCAAGCAAGAGGCGAAGGCACCTCCGCCGCCCGTCAAAGATGACGGGAATGATAATGAAAATGATGAGGTTTAGGCGCCTGGTGCGCGATGTCAATGATTTTTAGCAGGCGATCTCCAGTGATCTAGTTGTAGTGCAATATATATTAGATACTAGATAAATCTTGATGGTATTCCCCCCTGCTGAACTTTTATTCTTTCCAGGCTTTGTATACAATTCGGGCACCGTACTTCTCCCCCTTCTTTAGCAACACCTGATTTTTCCATTCTTCGACATTGGAGGCATTTACAAATCGACTGGGCTCGACGCAGAATCCGCTGCGCGCACTGCGGGCTGGCACGTCATCGACGGCGGGTACGTTGATGTATTTGCCAGTGTAATATTGGAACGCGGGCTCTGTGCTGTGGACTTCGAGGTGGATCTTGGACTCGGGATGATGTGCTTTGACGAGGGCGACGAGAGGCCGGCTGCGCGTATCGATGGGTACCGAGTTGGGGGATGTGCTGGGGTCGACTACGAAGCAGTCGTCGATGTCGGGCTCTTGGGCGCCCAGGGTGAATTGTTCGTTGGTAGCCACCTTGGCAAACGTTGTCGGACCCCCTGTTGGGATACCGCCGTCATCGACCGGTAGATACGAAGGCGTGCAGAGTTGCACCACCGTCCCTTCAATTGAAGGACCGCCGGTCAGGTTGAAGTATCTAATTGAGAAGAATATGGTTAGTTTGTGCGAACAACATGAGACTCGGATCCGCGACACATACGAGTGGTTGGTCATGTTAATGACAGTCTCTTCGGCACCACCGACCAGCTCGGCCTCATACTCAATACCCAGAATCGTAGCCTCCTTTCCTCCACTGCTGATCTTCCCCGTCGTATAAACCACCTTCGCCAGGACCTCGCCAGGGAAACCCTCATCTCCGTCCTCGCTGCGCAGCGTGAACTCAACGCTCTCGCCGCCCTGTAATTCCCCCTCCAGCCCCGCGACGTTTCGAATCCCGATGGGCTTCGGCCCGTCCCATATCCGCTTGCCCCAGCCTTTCTTCCCGCCGTGCAGGGTGTTAGACCCGTCGTTTGCGGTGAGCGCGTAAGATTTGCCCCCGTTCACGGAGGCGAGTTTTGCGTTCGAGATACGGTTCGCGACGCGGCCGATTGTCTCTCCGAAGAAGGGGCTGTTGTGCGACGCGTAGAGCTCTTGCGTTGGGAAGCCTTGGACGAGGTTGACGCCGTCGACTTTGAAGGACTGGATTATGGCTCCCAAGGGTAGGAATGATACTTCGGTGGCCATGATCGGATATGGTGTGTTACGAGTAGGTAACCTCACTGGCAGCTAAGGTCGATACGCTTTTAGATGGTTGGATGCTGCAGTTCAAGATTAATGCTTTGAGCACTTGGGTATAGAAAACTCGTGTCACAGGAGATATGGTATAAGAGGTTCAAGTCGGTGAGTCTAAGTAGTATTCAATCATAGATGGGGTATGCCATACCTATGAAAAGGTTGCATTCAGGCTATTATACAAAGTTGTGGGGGAGCTCAGTAGACGGACTAAATACCGTACCTAGAGTTCCTTTGTCTGTCTGTGTTACCTCCTTGCTGTTCGTGTTGTCGGTGATGGTGGGGTAAGTTGGCGGGGTAAAAGGGAGCTCAAGCAGTCCATGTTGGGGAAAGCTCTGCCGCACCAATGAATGACGTAGGAGACAAATCGAGACGGCCCGATGAGAGAGGTACTTATGCGGTCCAATTCACTCGGAAAGATTTGGTACGAGGTAACTTAGAAATACTCACAGTTGCAGTTCATTTTAGGATATGCGAGAATAATATATCAGAAATTTATTTCGTTTGCGATAATGCTAAGAACTGTAAACTACATCGAATCCTGATTACAGGATGTAAGTACATCGCTAGTAAGACTGTTTTGGGGGCCATGTTAGGCCTTCCTACATTCAGTAATCATCAGAACTGGCACGTACATGTATGCACCTACAATATGCACGACATAGCTGTAGCCTAAGTGCGGCCACCAGTGGTCAGATAGAAATTTACTTCTCATTCGACAGGGACAGTAAAGGCATTGCCAAGTGGCTAGTAGTCAGTAAAGCGACAACCTGAAAATTGCTGCTTTGATCTCAATACGTGGGCAGGTACTTTTTAGGTTAGCTTAAACTTTTAAATGATATGGCCTAGGCCACATGTAGAATATTACCTTAAGTTTGACCTCGGGTTGGCCTGGTTACTGAAGTACCTACATGATTTAGAGGCACACGGAAATCTGACACTAAAGGTAGTACCGACCTTGCCTACTTGATATACCTGCCCTACAGTACATTACGTGACTGTTGAACAGCAGTACTTACTCTAACCTAAGACACATCAAAGCTTACCTACATGTAGGTAGGTTTCTATTATGATACAGATTTAGCCTACACAGGTACAGAAGGTTCAATTCAGAGAACCTACAACAATCTACATTAAACCCTTAGTCCAACAAGATTTGGAGGCACTTTATATAGTCACTTCTATACCTACCTACATATACATAGGTAACGACCCATTCTTCCAATCGATCCACATTGCAACATCATAATCCCTTGTTGTTCTGCCACGTTTCAACGCTTTGTGAGCCCTGGTACGACTTGCCATACGCTCTTGATGAGCACTAACAACAACCCAACAAGATTGGTCGTTCAAGTTTGACGACCTACCTCTTTCTTTCACGTGTCCTCCTTAACCACCATTGTAATCATTCGTCCAAGAACCATCGGTGGCAATGGTCGAGACAGCCTCGCCACCATTCGCGACACCGAAGCGGAAGCGGGACGGTATGATGGCTGACATGCGCCTTGCCGCCTCACCCACCCCCGGCCATGTCGCCAAGACGGTGTTCTCGTTCCAACCACCGAACTTGCAACCCCTCGTCCACTCGGCCGAGCCCACTGAAGACGGCAACAGCAGTCCGCGGTCCAAGGTTGTTCAAAAATTTAGGGACTTGGCGATCGGCGAGAGTAGTGAGGGTCTCAAGGACACCGGCGGCGGCGAGCCCGAAAGCGGGGGCGGGGCATCAACTTCTAGGACCCTTGACTGGAGTGGGCACAAGATATTAGCACCACCCGATTTGGCCAGATTTGACTTTGATGCTGGCGTCGCCGCCGCCCAGACAGACATGCAACTAGATCCCGACGATGAAGATGTTGCCGCCGCTTGTAAACGCCCCAGGGTCCTCAAATTCGACGCATTGGACCCCAAGTCCGTTAACGCTTCCGCACAACCGGGATCTATAGATCCAAACATCACAGGCGCACTCAAAGTTGACAAACCCGGTAGCTTGAAGAAATCCCATCCGCCTATTAACCTTCAGGCGGATTCAAGACCTCGCAGTCGAAAACGGACCGGGACGCCTCCCCCGTCGTCAAAGCGGAAGGGCAACCCACAGTCCCAGTCAACACGACAAGGCGAAGAGGAAGAACTCGTCATTGTAGATCCTGTTCGCGCTGCTTTAACTTGGCACGAAGATGAGATCACTGTCTACGACCCAGATGATAAGGACGACGACGGGACTGGTATCAACGGTATCGGATTCAAACCTACGGCCGCCGTAGCCTACCAACGTGCCCAAAAGCGACGCCAACAGCTTGCCGAGTATAAGAAGCGAGAGGAAAGTGAGGCGAGAGCGAAGAGGAATCAACGTCGTAGAGGACGATCAGCCGGAGGGGCCGAAATGGCCAGAAGACACTCCGCTGTACGGGTGCACTTCTCCGATGCGCCGCCAACGACTGTTATGACAACATGATGCATCGACCGTTGATGCGTCACTATTTTCTCAAGGTGGAAGGCCAGCCACATGTGCCTTTTCTTAAGCTTCTTTAAAGACAAGGAGCTATTTACTTAACGATGATGATGCTAAGAAGAGAAGGCGTTTGCCTGTAGGTCTGACGTACTAGACTCAAGCCCCCTTTGCTTGCCCGAGTCTTTCATTGTTTTGCACAACAATTAATTAGGCGCTAAGTTTGATGATATCAAGGATTGGCTGTTCGGCGTTTGGGAAACCGGTTGTCGGGGCAGTATTGGCTTTTTTTATTAACTTATATGCCTCGTCTACGAGGTTTTAAACTTATTTTATACATACTGTTACTAGGCATCTGGGAAACAGCTTGCTCTAGCTAGCGTTGGGAGAGAGGCAAGGCCAATCAAGCCCACGAGAACTTGGTAGGTGTTACAACGCCACACCTTTTGGTGTGGGCTCATGGGAGCTCATGACAGGGCAAATCCGTATATACACAGCTTTGAAGCAACATTGAGGCATCTTCAACAGCTTCTTACAAGGTGGGTTTCCCAAATAATCACCAAAATTTATACCAGCTTTTTTGTGCCTGTTGCTGGGCGTTCTCAGCTGCTTCTCGTCTTAGTCGTGCTGCCTCTGCCGCCTGTGCCTTTTTCTCGGCCTGCTTGCGATCAATGATCTCAACGGCCCGTGCCATCGCAGCGCGCTCCTTGCGTCTTTGCACCTGGCAATACTCCCATTGTATTATGCTGCCGAGAAGAAAGGCCCCGAAAGCCCAGTTCGCTGCTTTTGGTGCTTTCGCTACACCGAAGATTATAACATCAGCCCAACGGTACTCTCCAACCAACGTGTTATTCGGCTAATTTTTGGACGAGTACATACCTCCCGTGAAATATCGACCTGCTCCAATAGCTGCCCCAGCCCCTATACCCGTCATCAGGCCATCCCTTGCGCACGGTATATGATGTAATTTGAGGAAGTCGTCGGATTTGATTGACTGAAACCCTTCTTTGATCGTTGGCCTCGGTTGCCTGCCTGGCTGCTCTTCTGTACCTCCGGGCGATGCGCCGAGGTTGCTCCTTTCGGGCGTCGTGGAGCCATGGAATATCTCGTAGACCTGGGGCTTCTTGACGTGGTCTGGTGGTTCGGTAGCGCCGGGGGGAGGCCCGCGCAGCTTTGGTGGAGTGTCGTCGTCTTGCGCCATAGCCGATGGCGTGAACAATGGAGCGCAGTAAATGGGTTGCAATAAAAATCGTGAAATCGAGCTATGGGTAAGGTACCTTAAGGTATGACGCTACTAATCCGTGTTATGCATATATGTGCCTATAGTGAATTGAATAGATTGGCCGACCATTGAGGATTAATCGAGGCTCTTTAAACCCCTGACCCGTTAGCGCGTACAAGGGCGGGTCGGCAGGGATGCGCGCTGTACTGGGCTGCCGCTTCGCGTGTCGCGTTTTGTAAGTGGATTTTATTACCCTGTTAAGCAACCCTCGGTCGACTCTGGGACATACACAGACCAAACAAAACACAATCCACCCTGTTGATGTCTTCAGCATAATAATTACATGACAGCAGTCTTCGCATCGCGATTCCCGGTACTAATTACACCCGTTCAAGTCGCCAATGTCGCCAACAAATCGGTAGATCCAATCCTCGAGCCGTCAACCCGCCCTTTCCAGAGGGAACTGGCCTCTTCACCCCCCACCAAGACCAGTCTGCCATTACCACGAGAGAAGGAGGATGCCCAACACGTCGCTCCGCCGGCCCCAGAAAGGCTATGTTCGTCGCGGTGGGAAGCAGGCCTACCATGGCCCCGGCTCACGCAATCGGACCTTCGCTGCCACCTCACGCACAGAGGGTACATCAGCAGACGAAAAGGCCGAACGGGCACTCCTCGTGACGCAGATCGACGAATCTATGGGCTTTGCTCGGTATGAGGCCGGCCGCCCGCGCGAGGGCTGGCTGGTGAATGTACAACCAACAACTGTGGCATTGGATGACGATCGTGTGCCCGGTGGCCGTGCAGCCCTCGACTGCTACTTCATCGAGGAAGACGGACAAACCTTCAAGGCGACCGTCGAGTACGAGCCCTACTTTCTCATTGCCGTGCGAAAAGGCCGTGAAAGTGAGGTAGAAGAGTGGCTCAAGCGTGTACCTGGTGGTGGTGTAGTGCGTGCTGTGAAGCGAATCGAGAAAGAAGATCTCTCTATACCGAATCACTTGTTAGGCTATCGACGTACATTTCTCGAGTTACGCTTTGGCAACGTTGGAGATTTGATGTCTGCTAGAAGAGATATAATGCCCATAGCGGAAAAGAACCGTAAGGCTATGGGGGCGGTGGATGTATATGCTGAGGTCGCTGCGTAAGTTTCCGTTCGGGTGTCGTAAGTGAGAATGGATGAAAAACTGATATCCTTACAGTGAGCAAGCTGGGTTTGACCTCTTTGATGATTCACGAGATGACGATAAACGACATAATGCTTCCTTTTCAGACGCCAGTGATTACATTGTCGATATTAGAGAATTTGACGTCCCATACCATGTAAGAGTAATGATTGATATGAGTACGTGCCCTGACTCTTCGTTCTCTGCTTGCAAGCTGACACCATTTAGATATTCGAGTAGGCAAATGGTACTTCGTAGAGGCGAAACATGGAATCACAACCATATCCCTCAATGAGGAACGTTTAGTTCAAGCAGACCCAGTTATCATGGCTTTTGATATCGAGACTACGAAGCTGCCGCTCAAATTTCCCGACGCCGCGATAGACCAGATTATGATGATATCGTACATGATAGATGGTCAGGGTTTCCTTATCACCAACCGTGAAATCGTGTCTGAAGATATTGCCGACTTCGAATATACACCAAAGCCAGAATATCCCGGCCCGTTTATGATTTTCAATGAGCCTGACGAGAAAGCTCTCATTGAAAGATTCTTTTTGCATGTCAAAGAAGCGAGACCAACCGTCATCGCCACTTACAACGGAGATTTTTTCGATTGGCCCTTTGTCGAAGCCCGAGCCAGCGTTAATGGTATTGATATGTACCGTGAGATCGGATGGAGAAAGGACAGCGAAGACATATACAAATGCACATACGGCGTTCACATGGATTGTTTTGCCTGGGTCAGCCGAGATTCGTATCTCCCTCAGGGAAGCCGAGGCTTGAAAGCCGTCACTGTTGCCAAACTAGGGTACGATCCAGACGAGCTCGACCCGGAACTGATGACGCCATACGCAAGCGAGAGACCACAAACCCTTGCCGAATACTCTGTTTCAGATGCTGTTGCCACATATTACTTATATATGAAGTACATACATCCGTTCATCTTCTCGTTATGTACAATTTTACCCCTTGGAGGCGACGACGTGTTACGGAAAGGAACAGGCACCCTCTGCGAGATGTTATTGATGGTCCAGGCATACCAGGGCGAGATCGTGCTGCCCAATAAGCACGTGTCCCCAAAAGAGTCATTCTGGGATGGGCACTTGCTTGACGCAGAAACTTATGTTGGTGGTCACGTTGAAAGTATCGAAGCAGGCGTTTTTCGTGCCGACATCCCCGTCAACTTTGCAGTGGATACTGGTGCTGTCGATGAGCTTCTCCGTGATCTTGATGCAGCACTGAAATTCTCCATAGAAGTCGAGGAGAAAAAATCCCTGAGCGATGTCACCAACTACGACGAAGTCAGAGATCAGATTGCGTCTTGTCTAAACCGGTTGAAGGAAACCCCGAATCGAAATGAACGACCACTGATATACCATCTGGATGTAGCATCTATGTACCCTAATATCATGACGACAAATCGACTGCAACCAGATTCTATGATCCAGGAATCAGATTGCGCTGCCTGCGATTTCAACAGACCTGGAAAGACATGTGACCGAAGACTCCCCTGGGCCTGGAGAGGAGAATACCTTCCCGCTAAGCGAGACGAGTACAATATGATTCGACATGCATTGGAAAACGAGAGGTTCCCCAGCAAATGGCCGAACGGACCAACGAGAACCTTTCAAGAGCTACCAGAAGATGAGCAAGCTGGGCTCATCAGGAAACGGTTAACATCTTACAGTCAAAAAGTTTATCATAAGATTCGCGATCAGACAACAATTGTTCGAGAGGCTATTATATGTCAGCGCGAGAACCCTTTCTACATCGACACGGTACGCGATTTCCGAGATCGCAGATACGATTATAAGGGTCAAGCAAAAGTATGGAAAGGAAAAACGGAGGCTCTTAAGTCTTCTGGCGCTCCTGGTCAGGAGGTTGATAATGCGAAGAAGATGATTATTCTATACGACTCACTACAACTTGCGCATAAGGTCATTCTGAATTCATTCTATGGGTATGTCATGCGAAAGGGTTCCAGATGGTATTCCATGGAAATGGCTGGAGTCACCTGCTTGACAGGCGCAACAATCATCCAATTGGCTAGATCATTAGTTGAACGGCTTGGGCGCCCTCTCGAACTGGACACTGATGGAATCTGGTGCATGTTGCCCGCCACATTTCCAGAAAATTTTGCGTTCAAGCTAAAGAACGGCAAGAAGCTAGCGATCTCGTACCCCTGCGTTATGTTGAACCACTTGGTGCATGCCAAGTTTACGAATCACCAGTACCAAACACTAACAGACAAAAAGACGTTCAAGTATGAAACCACCAGTGATAATTCCATCTTTTTCGAAGTTGATGGCCCATACAAGGCCATGGTTCTTCCCACATCCAAAGAAGAAGACAAGAATTTGAAGAAGCGCTATGCTGTTTTCAACGATGATGGAAGTTTGGCGGAACTCAAGGGTTTCGAAGTCAAGCGAAGAGGTGAGCTAAAGCTTATCAAGATTTTCCAGCAACAGATCTTCAAGTTCTTCTTAGAAGGCAGTACATTAGCAGAGTGTTATGCTGCCGTGGCAAAAGTTGCAAACAAATGGTTGGATGTCTTATACAGTAAAGGGTCAACGCTAGCTGACGAGGAGTTTATCAACCTCATCTGTGAAAACCGAAGCATGAGCAAGACGCTTGAGGAATATGGTAGCCAGAAATCGACTTCAATTACTACCGCCAAGCGCCTGGCCGAGTTCTTGGGAGAGCAGATGGTCAAAGACAAGGGGTTGAACTGCAAATATATCATCTGCGCCAGGCCTCGCAATGCCCCAGTCACGGAACGAGCAGTACCAGTCGCTATTTTCTCCGCTGAGCCTGAAATCAAGCGAAGATTTCTAACAAAATGGTTGAAAGAAGAGCCTTCTGACATGGATCCACGAGCATTGCTCGACTGGGATTACTATCTCGAGCGTCTGGGGTCCGTTATTCAAAAGCTGATCACAATTCCAGCGGCTTTACAGAAAGTGCGCAACCCCGTACCGCGTGTCGCACATCCGGATTGGCTTCAAAGGAGAATCAACATCAAGGACGACAAGATGAAGCAGAAGAAGCTCACAGATTTGTTCACGAAAGAACCTCTGAGTGACATAACAAATCTCAATGGCCCTAGATTAGACGACCTTGAAGACTTCGGTGCGAGACTACTCAAGCCAAAAAGCACAACTGCTGTCATCAATGCCTCCCAGATAGCACCTATGAGTTCTAAGCGAAAGTCCCCGGAACCTGAAAAGGAAAGCCAAGATCCTTTTGCAGCTCTTCCAAAAGTTATGCCAAGTCCATCAGAGGACTATCCAGCCTTCTTAGAATATCAGAAGAAGAAGTGGAAAATTCAAAAGCAGGCTCGTATTCGTCGCAGGCATCTGTTCGGAGATCGACGAGGTAACGTTGGCAGCAATATTCAGCAGACATTCCGCAATCAAGCCGAGGTCACCTTCAGAAACACCTGGCAGCTTCTACAGCTTCGAGCAACAGATAGTCCCGGGATAGTAGCAGCATACGTCTTAATCGATGCAAGGATACATACGCTCAAAATCAAAGTTCCACGTCAAGTATTCCTTAACCTGAAAGGGAAAGACTTGCCCGATATAGAGGTTGAGGGCTGTGATGTTGAGCAAGTCCCTCACACTCTTCCTAACGGCCACCCTTCTGCCCATTTATTCAAGATCACCGTTCCGGAAGATGTCTATTTTGCGGAAGCTGATAAGTTTTCCTTATTGTTCAATCATCCTAGTGTTGAAGGGGTGTATGAGAAGCAGGTTCCACTCCATATGCGAGCTGTTCTTCAACTAGGCAATCTTTGCACAATCGATGAGAGCCAGCCTGGTGTTTTGGGGAAAGGGCTGGAGGAAGGATTCGATCTTTCTGGCTTGAGGCGACCGCTGAAGCCAAAAGCTTATCTTGACTCGATTCCCCTTGCTTATGTCTACATATCCCACATTACAGCCGGGGAACGACAAATATTTGGTCTTTTCTCCTCAACGAGTGACCAAGCACACATAATTATCCTACAGAGAAGCAAAGATGCCAACTCAGAACTGCCCAACGTTACCAAGATCTATAGCGAAATGCGCTTGCGAAGATTGAAAGAAGACCAAGAAAGCAACTGGCAGGAATGTTTTGAGTATCAAGAGAAGCTAAACTTCAAGGTCACACAAGTCACGACACGGAGAAAAGCTCACTTGGAAATTGGTGACCTTGTCAAGAAGATGAAAAAGGACGAAATTAGGCCCACAATGCTCGTTATTCAGTCCTCCCAGCGCAACTTGCTCATCCACGATGTTCCTATCCTCGCAGATTTTCCTATTCTCCCGTTGAAATATGATCAAGCGGACAGCTCTCTTCCACCTCTTGGTTGGCAATCTGTGGTTGCCAAGCGACTCGTTTCACATTATCTAAGTCTAGGATCTTGGGTACTCCACCTCACTGCTCTTGCAAGATATGGTGATATACCCCTCTGCAATTTAGAACGAGATGATCCTCGGTTCCTTATCGATGTTGCATATGCCAGGCGACTGCAGATGAACAATGTCGTTTTGTGGTGGTCACCAGGATCAAGACCAGATCATGCTGGCTACGAACAGGATGATGTTACAGGTCCTCTCGATACTGTTGTCATGCCGTCAGCTAATAACCCTGGCACCTATGCATCTGTGTGTATTGACCTCGAGGTCCGCAACCTTGCAATCAACACGATTCTTACTTCATCCCTCATCAACGAACTCGAGGGCGCTGACTCTATCTCATTCAACCCTGCCTCCGATGCGGCCCCTTCAGATGGCTCTGAAATGCTCCACTCAGAGTCCGCTTTTGCCAATGCCGGTGTTCTAGTTCTCCGCGAGATGGTCAAGTCATGGTGGGCTGAAGCCTGCAAGGGCAGTCCGATGGCTGATATTCTCGTACAACATCTCGTCCGCTGGGTAGAATCACCAGACTCCTTCATGTACGACCGTGCTCTACATTACTACGTGCAAATGATGAGTCGCAAGGCTCTACTGCAACTGATGGCAGATTTCCGCCGAGTTGGTTCACAGGTTGTGTTTGCCAACTCGAACAGATTGCTACTACAAACGACGAAGTCGGAAGTGGGTAATGCGTACGCTTACAGCCAGTATATTCTGAAGAGCATCAAGAGCAAGCCACTCTTCCATTTTATCGATCTAGAGATTAAAGAGTACTGGGACTATCTGGTCTGGTACGACGAGTTCAACTATGGCGGCAAAGCCTGCCAAGAAGTTATCGAGGCCGAAGAACAAAATCTGGAGACCATTATGTGCTGGCAAATCAAGACATTTCTGCCGCTCAGACTTCAAGACACCTTCCAACACTGGGTCGTCGAATTCATTCAACTGATGCACAGCATTAAACACCCGCATAATGGAGACCCCGATTCCACACCACGACTTACGCAATTGCCGTTCCGAAGTCTCACACAAAGCACTGACATTGATGACAAAGATAAACCCCAGATCATACTCACGAAAGCATTTGAGCGTCCACTTAAAAAAGAAATTCCGTCTCTTATCTCGACACGGACTCGTGAGCTCTTACACCCTGAACTTGCATCTGACTGGTCATTTCCCTTACTTCCGGGCAACAGTGGAAGCCATAACCCACACCCACAGCTGAAGCATCTGCAGTCGCAAGCGCAGAGGAAAGGGACCGAGAACGCGGTCCTCGAGCTGGTCAAGTCCCTCATGCAAGTCCTGTCGCTCGACAAAAACATAACGAACGAGGCGCGTCTGCTACGTCGCGAGTTGTTAGCGCTCTTTGATGTCCGTGAGTTCAGCCATGATGGCATGTTCGTGAACCCGAGCGCCTCGCTCAAGGTCCCACAGTGGAGCTGCGCCGAGTGCACGCTCGCGCGGGACTGGGACTTGTGTCGCGACGAGAGCTTACTGCCTGATCTGTCGGCTCTCTCCGCCGCAAACGGCGGTGCCTTAGAAGGTACATCCGCAACGGAAATCCGGAAAGCAGCTGCAGCAAAGCCATGGAATTGTACCTTTTGCGGCGCAGAATTCAGCAAGCTGCGAGTCGAGGAACGGCTCCTCGCGGATGTGGACTCGTGGATAGTCGAGTGGACTACCCAAGATATCAAGTGTGAACGGTGCGGGAGTGTTAGGTTAAACGAGTTCATGGAACACTGCACGTGCTCGGGCCCCTGGGGCGAGAGTATCAAGAGAGAGGATGTGGTCAAGAAACTGGGCGTATACGCGGGCGTTGCCGAGTGGTTTGGTCTGAGGATGCTGGCTGCTCTTGTCAGTGAGGTATTAGAGAGCCTGTAGGTTTAGACGCATTACATTGAGAGATGCGGATGGGATAGTATTGAAGGTTGATTTCTTTGTTTTAGCGTGGTTCATTGCTCAGGCATCAGGCATGGGAAAGGGGAATGTAGCATCGCCTCCATGGTTTCATTCAAGGCATCAGCCAGGTAGTCGGCATTGGGTTCTGTGGGAGTACTGATGTAGTGCTTAATGCGTAGGTACTGATATATCACTTACACGCTCAATATCCCGTTGTAAGATTCCTACAAATCTAAGTAGTTTTGTTGTTACTCTCAATAATCATGTAGTAATTCATATAGCAATGCATGTACTTGGGTAACTGCACGTGAGCAATAGTGTTTATTTACAATTGTCGTCTATACAGTTTGGTTCGTAGGTAGTCATGGTTCATGGTTAGGTATTGGGTGACTTCGATGTTACCTGTTACCTGTTACCTGTTACCTGTATCAAGGTAAGTACAGAGGTACAAACCAATCACATTGCATGGATAAAGTGGGTCACATGCCAGCACGACGTCGCGGGTTAGCTGTCGGCGGTCCCAAGCTGCAAGCTCAGGTCTCTCCCGTCCTTCTCACGAAGATTCGCCGGATATCCGCCGACAACTTGCCGTGATTGACACTCCCGACCGCCGCCTGACCTCTTGTCGATGGCTTCCTATCCGGAGGCTAATGCAGGTGGTTCTGCGTCTGCGTCTGCGGCTGCCGCTGCCGACGTTGCATCTCTGGCAGCGTCTCAACAACCCCAGCAGCAACCACACCCACTCCATGTGCTGACCCAACCGCATCATCACCATCATCACCACGACCACCACGACCATCATCAAGAAAACGACCACGACCACGACCACAACCACAGCCACAGCCACGATCACCAGCCCACAGTCACCGCCGCCGCACAACACCCGACCCTCTACGACGATGCAGCCCTCACATCACCCTTGCCCGCCACCGCCGTCGCCCATCATGGCCTCCAGGCGTTGCAGGCCGTGTCTGGCGCGCCCATGTCGCCCACGAGCAACGACCTAGCCCAGCAGTACGCCCAGTCGGCCGCGCTGCAGATGGGCGAGCCGCAGTTCTCCTCAGCGCTTGCGGCTTCCGGCCTCACCGCGCCGCATATGGGATCTCATGCCAGTATCCATGCCTCGCAGAAGGTCACACGGCTTCGTCGAGCCTGCGACATGTGTAGCCAGCGCAAGGTCAAGGTATGTTACTTTCACCTTCAAATGCCCCTCCAGCACGCTGACGATGGACCGCGCTTCCTGTAGTGTGACGAGTCTGGCCCGCCCTGCAAGCCATGCTCGGATCTCCAGGTCGAGTGCACCTTCAGACGCGAGATGAAACGACGCGGCCCTCCAAATAAACACGCCGAAGCCGCCAGAGCTGCGAAGCGCCACCAAATCAACAACATATCACCGATACAGCATCACACAATCACCACCGCTGCTCACAATCCCATCACTACTGCTCACGATACTATCACCACCGCCACCATAACACCTACCGCTCCCACCGATGGCCTCGCTGATGGCCTCACCATCGGCGATGCCGAGGCCATTGCACCCTGGCATGTTCTGCAGCTATTGGTAGACGACTTCTTCATCTATGTCCATCCCCTCATGCCCTTCCCACACGAGCCGACGTTTCGCCACGCCTTTGAGAATCGGGCTGACCGGACCGATCGAGAGTTCCTGGCGCTCTTGGCCAGCATGATCGGCATTCTGGTTGCTTCATTTCCTCGCAGTGCTCGTGCACATCTCAAAGCTCAGCACAGTGCTGAACTCTTTCCCACAGCAGTTGTCATGATAGACCACTGCCGCTCTATCGCTCTGGACGCGCGTGGTTCAACATATGTGACGAAACATGAGATGAGTGTCGACGACGCCGCTACCAGCTATTTCCTGGGCCTGGCTGCTGGTTATACCTTACAATGGAAAATGTGCATGCGCTTCTTGTCCGAGGCCATGTCGTTCTGTAAAGAGCTTCGCGCTCCTGGGCCGCGCAACCTGTCCGGCCTGGTTGCGTATCCACCTGAGCTCGCTGCCGCTGCCGCGGACTCCATAGCGAACAGGCCAATTGATCACATCAAAGATCAGATGGGGAAGCGGATATTCTGGGCTGTGGCTGCAGGTATTCGGTAAGTTATACGGATCAGTACCGTGAAAGAGCAGGTTAGAATTCATACTAAGTCTACTTTTAGATCAATAAGTCAACTAGGGGTTTCCATCAATGAATTGCCAACCCTGCCTCCACCAACAACTCAGGAACCGTACCCCGAAGAGCCACTCGAAGTTGACGATGAGTATATATTTGTCGACCAAATCCTGGCCCAGCCAGAGGGGTCCATCTCCCTCATCACTGGATTTAACAGAAATATTCGAATGTACATGACGATGAACGAACTAATAGGGGTGGAGATGTGCTATGGAATTAACTTCTTCGACTGGAGCGCCCAGAAAAACATCGTTAGTAACGGTCTTGAGTCGGCAATAGTAGCAGTCAAGGATCTCCCCCCGCATCTGCAAGTCTTCAGAGTTGATTCCGATCGAAATGATCCGAGCGAGCTAGATCAGGCAGGTCTTCAATACTGCCCACCTGGGTTACCCGGATCGCAACCCGAGAACGACATCCGACGAGTGCCCTCAGAACCTTCGCTACGACGTCAGCTGCAGGTTGAAATACAAAAGGCTAATATCCATGCCGCTCAGCTTGCAACACGATCCTACTTCGTAGAACGCTACCTGAACCTTCGAGATGCCCACCCTGAAAACGCTCAAGCAGCGAAGGACATGAGGGATGAGATGGTAGCCGAGGAACGAGAATCAATAGTGCAAGACCTCTTCGCCGTGCTAACCTCCATCAGCCAGCGGAATCTGGAACCAAACGGACAGTCGACCATGAACAAGATTCGACAGGTTGCCAGCACGCTAGTAGAGGGTGCCTCGGAGCGCAAAGGTCCCGTCGCTATCAAAGCCGAAGAGTACCTCAACGGATTTATTGAAATCTTGGTCAAACTCGAGAGATCTGGGACGGCTGCCATGGTGGGTATTACCACAGACACAATGGGGCCACAGGACGAGGAAGAAGAGCTCAGGAATTGGGTCAGCCTACGAGACTATCAGATGCAGTTCGTCTCATCTAGGGACTTCCTTGGGGACAATATATAGTTTGTTGAATGCCGTCCTTACACAGGTGCCTTTTTATCCCGACAATGTTCATCACCTGTATTATCTGTACATGTTTTGGTGAAAGAAACATGCTACTAGCGATTGAGGGATGCTACTATGGGTTTTCTCTTGTATGGATGTCTAACTAAGGTTAGTTAATGGTCTAATACGGTGAATCTTTCGGCAGCACTGATAGCATTACATTGCCACTAGCCTAGCTGGGTGTTGAGAGTAGAATGAACAACCGGTGTTAATATACGGCCAATATCATTGACCAAAAAGGTCCTCAGCTCGAAATACATGAGTATCAAATAACATTTTTTCCAAAGACTGTGATATACCTGCTGATTGCAAAACGCTCTATTTGCTAAACCCAAGTGTCGGAGCAGACGGCTCAGATGGGATGATTATATACATGAATGTCTAGCGTGATGGAAAGACAATGATGAGAACTTGAACTCTCCACCAATTATTTTGACCAATGCCAGCGAAGGCCACTGTATATTTGTCTCGATTTATGCTTCTATGGTGATCCCATCTTCAAGCGATGATAGAATCAGTTTAGTGGTTTGGCGGACCATGCAATGTAATGCGACGCAACCCTTAGCAGAAGGGAAACTACCGAGGGCAACTATCATGCAGATAAGACATTTCCCCTTCTCTTCTTTTCCATCTAAACCGAAGCAGCAGGGAAAGACGAGTCATCAGCGCGCGTGCACCCCGACTTGGCCGTGAGCTCGGCCGGGCACGAGACCTGCGTGAACGTGACGCCCGGGTTGTCGGCGTTCCCGAACCAGTCGAAGCGCCAGTAGCAGCCGGCGCGCAGCACCTCGGGCATGCTGGCGGCGTCGCAGTCGGCGCGGCTGCCGACGCCGCCGTACTGCTGGCCGGGCAGTGACTGCCCGTACTCGGAGGCGCACCCGTCGAAGATGCCGACGCCGCCTCCCGGCATCAGCAGGTCGAATTGGTTGCTGCCTAGGTCCCCGCCTGTGTTGGTGCTTTGCACTATTAGGGTTTTGCCGGCTACTGCGCCGGAGGTGAAGTCTAGTCTGGGGTGCGTTTGTTAGTTTATGCTGTAGTTGTTGCTGTTAGGGGGTATGTGTGTGTGGATAAATATTTTTGATTCAGGGGTGTACAAGCAGAGAAAAGGAGAAGGGAAAGGGGAAGGGGAATGGGAAGGAGAGATGAAGGGGACGGGAACGTACTGATAGCAAGCACAGCACCAACTACTCTCGGTACCACCCGATATCGCCGTGGCCGCGAAGCCGTACGCGAGCGTATCGTTCACGGCCCAGGGCGCGTTGTCGCTGCACGTGTAGGCGGTGCCGCCGTCGCAGCCCGACTTTGTGTCGGCGTCGCTGAGTGGGCTGTCGCTCTTGTCGCATGTCTTCACCGGGGATGACACGGATGCTTTGCCGCTCCATGCGCACGACGGCTTGCAGCAGTCCCAGTACCGCGTCGTCACGCCTGTGCCTGACGCTGCGGATGCCGGCGTGCTTAGGCTTGCTGCCGTGGCGAGGAGGCTAAGGACGGTTTTGGTGTGCATTGTTTGTGTTTGATGCTTCGGTTATGGGTTGGTTGTGAGTGAGCACGCCTTCAAGCTATCTGATGGTGATGCGTCGCTTTTTATATCGTGTGTAGACGCCCAGTTGGCTCATCTACCACTTACAAGGGGCCCTTGCGGACCCGTTCTTCCTTCACCTAGGATGCCCTCGCGATATCCTGGGTTTCTGCATTTAATTGACGAGTTTCCTAGATCTATAAAGGGGGTTGATGTCACACCGATACAGGCTATGTAAAGACATGGGTCAGAGATGCCATGCCGGCTCAATCTATAGCACTGCAGATCTGGTATGTTTTAATAGGAAAGAAAACCATCTGCTTCCGGTAAGAAAAGTATTTGCTTGCGTAAATACTATAATTAGTTTATATGTTAGGTTTCCTACTATAAGTTTTTTCTTAACTTGATTAAGGCCGAGGTATTACACCACATTATACAGCAGATGTCTGGATCTGCACTGGTAAGAAGCCCGATTGGGCAAGAGGTTTGTTTCTCTGACCGCCGCTCTTCCTCCAATTTCAGCTCGGCGGTCTGGGAAACAGCCGCACTCGTTGGAATTGGGTAACCCGGCAGGACGGTTCCGGGGGGCGGGCCGTTGGGCGTTTCAGATCAATTGATGACGGGCGGGGACCATGACGGCAATCAGAGCCGACTCTCCGAGAGAGTCTTGGCCAAACCTGGGAAGTGTCTTGGTTTCTGTTGGTGGCTTCTATCGTCAGATAGTCGGACACATGTGTTGTCTACCTATATAGTAAGGTATTTATGATAAGATATTAAATCAACAAATGATGAAGAAAGCTTGCCGTTCAAAAGTAAAAATAGAATATCTACATGCTGCCTATACAGGAGTTCAGAATCCGCTACATTATTACTATTGCACGATCCTTAAACAGATCTAACTAGCTATTATCAACCCTATATTAATCAAGTCAAATCAATCTTAGATTTACGGAGTTTTGTTAATATTGATTTAGTTTGCAGTTGAATGATTCAATGCAAGCGATGCATGATGTTGCAATCCATTACATCTGTGAGTTACGCTTCTCCACACTTTCTTCCATGCTTCTGATTCGACAACTTGTGCTCTCAGACAGGTACCTTGATGGTCGAAATTGCAACGCCAGCGTTTCGATGGTTTGCAACAAACATAGGCGCGTGAATGCCTTCGAATTAAACGATATAGACCATTAAACTGAATTGTACTTTTTTCGACAGAATACAAGCCCATCTCCCCGCGACAGCCGACAAAGAAAAGCAATAGAATCAGCTATTCTAGTAGTTAATCGTTTACGTCACGACTCCTCTGTACCGTCACTTATTGTCGCCCGCCAGACTTGATCAATGGCGTCATATACTCACGCGAACGGGTCCATGAGCCCTCATGTTTCGACCTGAAGATGTATATTTGGCCGAGGCTAGGTAGAGAAAATCAATTTCTAAACTATTCGGTGTAATATAAAAGCCCGTTCATATCGACCCAATACACCAAATCAACAGCAATCGTACTACTTTTGGTACTCATCTTATAATTATAAGTCAGTAAAGTTACACCACAATTCGCAAATATGCCGTATCCCGACGAGTTTGAAGGTTTCATGATCAATGAAATCGGCAAGCACACAGAGTTCAAAAAACAGGCTGTATGTCTTCCCTTCATTTCATCGCCCGTATTACCATCTGTCGGGCTAGCATATTAACCATCATCTCGCTACACAGTTTAAGCCAAAGCAATTCGGCGACCACGACATTGATATCAAGATTGAATGCTGTGGTGTTTGCGGGTCCGATGTTCACACCGTCACCGGAGGCTGGGGAGATGCTCCGACACCCATCTGCGTAGGACACGAAATCGTAGGCAAGGCAGTCAAGGTGGGATCCCAGGTGAAGGATGTCAAGGTCGGCGATCGCGTTGGTGTAGGCGCCCAGGTCTGGTCTTGCCTGAAGTGCGATCAATGCAAAAACAACAATGACAACTATTGCCCGAACAAAGTCGGTGAGTCGCATTTGCGATATCCCATACCCTCAGTTCTGAACACTCACACGCATACAGATACCTACGGAGCGCCTTATCCAAAGGAAGCCGACCCGGAGGAGACGATCAGCCAGGGTGGTTACGCATCTCACATCCGCGCGCAGGATTTCATGGTGTTCCCTATCCCCGAGTCCATACCATCCCACCTAGCGGCACCCATGCTCTGCGCCGGTCTAACCGTGTGGGAACCCCTGACACGCGAGAACGTCGGGCCCGGGCAGCAAGTCGCCATCGTCGGCCTCGGTGGACTGGGCCACTTCGCCGTCATGTTCGCGAACGCGCTCGGCGCCGAGGTGACGGTACTCTCGCACTCGCCCAGCAAAAAAGATGACGCGCAGAAGCTGGGGGCCAAGCACTTCGTGAGCAGCGGGGAGAAGGACTGGGCCAAGCCGCTGGCGTTCAAGTTCGACCTGGTGCTGAGCACGGCCGACGTGCTGGCGATGGACGTGCTGCAGGGCTACCTCTCGACGCTCCGGGTCGGCGGCAAGTTCCACTCGGTCGGCCTGCCCGACGCGCCCATCGACGGGCTCAAGCCCCAGCAGCTCACGTCGAACCGCGTCACCATCGGCTCGAGCCACATCGGTAGCCGTAAGGAATGCCTGGCGATGTTGAAGTTTGCTGCCGAGAAGAAGCTTCACCCATGGGTCGAGACCGTCCCCATCTCCGAGAAGGGGTGCGCCGAGGTCGTGGAGCGCGTCAACAAGAACAAGGTGCACTATCGCTTTACCCTCGTTGATTACGACAAGGCCTTCGGGGCATGAATGCATTGGCGACACGGCGAGGAGATTGGACAGTGGTAAAACAAAGTGAAACGTACATAATGGCCGATTAATAATAAAAAGTTTCAGTCTAATGTTGATCGAAGGTGTGCTGCCTACACGAAAGCGCTTCTGCTATTCTGTCCTGTGATGATATCAATATCGGGGCTAAACTAGTATCTGAAGCATGAATATCATGTAAGTAAACACAGCGGCGGAGTCAGAATGAATTTCGTTACCTTAGGTCCATCGAACATCTTTGAATACTACATAGAATCGATGCAAGATTGGTAAGAGGCACTGAAACTGTGGCTGTTATAATGGCTCTCATTGGGAGGGGAGGTACAATGTGACAGTAGAGAAAGCTGCTGATAGGATAGATAATATCAATTTTTGGTTGACTTTGGGCAGCGCATACGTCATCAATTGACAGACCCTTATAATAGCAGCGTGTTTGGCGCTACTGCAGAGGATTAAAAACATGCAACTGTCCAAGTGTCTCTCTCTACTAGAGCCCCCCCCCACCCTGCGGGACACCCCCTACCTACGGGACGCCTCAATCAATTGAATCGAAACTGCTATCTATTGCAAAAACGCATTTTTCTCAACAACCAGTAGATTTCTAAACGCTACTCTAAATGCCACTCATTCAACATACTTTCAAAAGTAGCCGCTAAAATTGCTGCTTGTTCTTTTGCAAAACCACCTGCATAAAACTGTTTTTATCTTTTGGCCTGCTTTTCGGCCTTTAACTTAGCTTTTTTAATATCTTTTATATTATAAAAGGTTTGTTGGTAGTTTTTTTTAACTTTTTTACGGCCTGTAAGCTATAGGCCTTTGTTTTTAGCCTTTAAGCTATTAATTTTCCGCTTTGCTAAGGCTAGTTTTAAAGCTAAAATATCGATAAATTTACCTGCTTTACGTATAAAGTTTTTAGCTATACTCGTAAGCCTTAAAAAAGGTGACTTTAAGCTAGTAAATTAAACTTATAAGTTTTGCAAATTTATTAAAGTTATTTATTTTTATTTGCTTTAATTTTTTATAAAAGCTATTTAAAAGTAATAGGTTAATGGCTTACATTAATTATTTTTTTGTTTTCGAGTGGTTTTTTTTTATTAACTGGCTATAAACTTAACTTTTTAAATGCAGCTGTAATAATCTTAAGCTATAAAGTCCTAGCTTTAGCTTTAAAGTAGGCTGCTAAAAATCTACGTTTATAAATAGGTGCAAAAGCCGGAAAATAAGCAAAAAGTGACATTTCCTCTCGAAAATAACGTTTTAAAACAGAAAAAACGCCTACATTAGCTAGCTGGGCTACATGTAATCCGTGTGAAAATAGAAATATTAGCTCGACTTTATTATTTTAAGCTTTGTATATAAATTTGCCATTTACGTGAGTAGCGTGGCTGTTAAAAAATAAAAGCCTTTACTGCTTAAGATTTTTTAGTTTGGTTTTTAGCAGGTAAACCTGTTTAAGCTATTAATAAGCTATTCGGTTAATAGTTCACTTATTTGTAATAATTTTATACTTTTAATAAAGAAAATCTTTTTAAAACTATTGCCTTTAAAAAAAATTACCTTTAAAAATAACCGCTGGTGTAAAATAACAGCCATTAGCTAGTATGGTCTTTAAAATAATCACTTAAGTGCTAGCATTAAAGTGTTAACAAGGGCCACGCTTTGTAAAAAACAAGCCAATTACCTTGCCGTAAAAAAATTTACCTTTTTAAAATCCATATTCATCTATATTAGCAATAAATTCAGGCAATAGCTTGTGCCTCTGCCGAACAAATTTATAATGGTTAAAAATGCGTTTAATTTTTTCTAGCAGGTCCATAGCAGCCCTAGCAGCCTCTAGGGCTATTTAAGGCTTCGTTTTTATACTTAGGTAACGTTTAAAAAATCGCTTAATCCAATGGCTCTTAATTTTCTGGCTGCACCTTTGGGCCTTTAGAATACACTAAGCAAATTGAACAACTTCCCAGCGGTAAAAGCTTCGTCCAGCACTTTCAAATTGGTAAATCCAGTTCACGATCTTAGCCTTAACTTCAGAACTAAATAACTGCCTGATTTCTTGGGCCTAGTGTTGAGAATTAGAGCCATGAAGTCTGTTGAAAAGGGTTGACCTAGGGACCCCGAAAGCCTTGGCGCTAGCCCTTAGGGATTGACCGTTTTGGACAGCTGCAATTGCAAAAGCAATATTCTGTTCAATCTCTAAATCCATAGTGATTTTAGGCTTCAAAAAAGGCTTCAAAGTAACTGAATTGATTGAGTGAAGGTTGAGGGGTTGGTTCGTTGACCGCTATTTGGGGTGTCCCGCAGGGTGGGGGGGGGCTCTAATAGGTAGAGTGAATTCAGGGTACATAAGCCACTTATAAAGATTTTGGGGCTGAAACATTGTACAGTAGGACCGCTGATCCTGTTACTGTAGCATTTATTGTTAGCGGCTGGCGGATAGTGAGTTAACCTCAGCAATCTTTTTAACTCTGGTAAGGAGTTGGAAGGCCGATAACAACTTACATGCAGGGATGTATAGAGGTGTACAGGCCTATACAAGGTTGCTCTTGTCTTTCCATGCTACCTCTAATTAGGAGGTACCCCATGAAGTACCTATTTAATCAGGAAGCTTGCACCAAGTAGGTAAGTAGATAAGGTTGAGTGATACAGAGTTTATTGCTGTTCCATCTAGAATTAATTCAATGGCAATGGCTGTAGGTACACTGAACTCGCACGTGCTCAGGTACCGGTACTCTCTTACATTTTAACACTTTACCGGCCGGGTACTTTATCTAGGTACATGGCCTACCACTCTGCCCGATATTCCTACAACTGGGTGCACTGCCATAATTTAGGTGCATCCCACTCATCCTCCGTGCACCTCCGCCACTGCTATCAACAGCAGGAATTCCATCCTTTTCTGACCTCGACACATTCGTGAACTGCGGAGAACCGACCTCTATCATATAGTCTTATTCATCTACTCACGTCCATCTGGGCAGGTTTCTATCGAGTATAAAGTGAGCCTCAGATCGGCGGTCCACCTCTGCCAAGCCCGCTATTACCGACTTGGCCAGCTGCTTGCCCAGCGCTGAGATTGGGATCCTTGAAAGGAGAATAGCGGAAAAGTGGTCGACTGGTCAACTTTTAATCCGGTCCTAACAACCATTCATTGACTTCTCACCACCATCCTCTCTCCAATTCCACTGTCCAGCATCCTCTTCCCCTGCTCTCAGGCGAGCCGCAAGCGACGACGCACACTCCGGCGCATCAGCCGTGAAATACACCGTCGGAGAATTCCGCCGATCGCCCCAGAGAGCCTCCCCAACTCGATACACGCGCGCCGTGGTCGTCAGCTTACAGCATTCCTATTTCCCGACCCTTAGACCATCCCCGGACCAGCATGTCGTCGGGATTGACGAGACGCCGTGGCGGAGGCGGCGCTAGCAATGACGCCGAGTCCAGCAACGGCATCAATCGCTCCCATTCCTCGGCCGGCGCGCGCGACAGCGGCCCCGAGACCAGTTATGAGAATAGCGAGAATGGCCATAAGATAGCGTTCGACCCCCGCGACATCAGCGAAAGCGCCGAGAGAAGCAAGCAGCCCAAGCTCACACTGATGGACGAGGTTGTGCTGCTGGGGCTCAAAGACAAGCAGGTAAGCACGCGCCATCCCAGCCGGCCGGCGACCCCCAATGTCGACAACACGACACGCTCAATGCTGTCTTCACTCTACGATACTGACAATCGCTTGCCGGCAGGGGTACCTATCCTTCTGGAACGACAACATTAGCTACGCCTTGCGAGGCTGTATCGTCATAGAACTCGCTTTCCGCGGCCGCATCAGCATGCAAAAGGATCCATCTCGACGGAGATTCCCCCTGGCAGACCGGGTAATCGAGGTCATTGACGATACGCTTACGGGCGAGGTGCTGCTAGACGAGGCCCTGAAGATGATGAAGCAGAGCGAGAAAATGAGTGTCGGCACATGGATTGATCTGATGAGTGGTACGTATGCCGTCTGTGCTCTCTCCAAATGTAGACCGTTCGACTGTCGTAGCTAACACTCTTCGGTGCCATAGGCGAGACCTGGAATCTGATGAAGATCGGCTATCAGTTGAAACAGGTCCGGGAACGTCTGTGCAAAGGCCTGGTTGACAAGGGTATTCTGCGAACCGAGAAGCGCAACTTCCTCCTGTTCGACATGGCTACACACCCTGTGGCTGACGGCGGTGCCAAAGACGAGATTCGACGGCGCGTTAGAAACGTCCTCACTCAACGCACCGTCGTCCTTCCCAGCTCCCAGTTCCTTCCCGAAAACCTCGAATTCCGATACACTCGCACCATCGCCATGATCTGTGCTGCGTATGCCGCCAACGTACTGGAGAACGCTCTGACGACTCTGGGCCATGAAGCTCGCGAGCGTGCCTTTACTCAAACAGACGAACTTCTCGCAGAATACTCACAATGGCCATTCGGTCGGAAACCAAGTTCCACCGGCATCGGCGCCAACATTCCCCAGATCATTACCGAGGTTAGTAGACTACAGCTCCTACTTTTTACACAAATTCTAATGTCATCGCTCGATAGGAGATCAACGGCGCCAAAGATAAGGAACTTCAGCTCGAAGTTGTTGCCGCATGTCTCAGCGTTTTCACCCGCCTCGATTCACTACTGTAAAATCGGATCAACAAACCCACCCCATATCTCCCGTCCTCCGATACGTAGGAGGTAAATTCTTACCAAACACACTTCGAACATCCTTTCATGTTATAACGTTACTACCAATGCCGAGGAGACGCAAGAGAAGTGGCTTTACGACACCGTACTAACAAGAGAGTATTGGTCTCCAACATTACTTTGATTAATGAGCGGGTGAGGCACAGGGGAAGGGGGATTTGGCTGCACCTGTCAGATGTGCAGATAGTCCTGTGATGATCAACAAAATGACGATTTGCTTGGTAGATGAAATGGATAGAAAGGATTTTTCATAGGCATGATTCACTTGATGGAGACACAACTGCCTAATGGAAAGACGGGAAAAGGAAAAAAGGAGAAACCGGATCCACGCGCCCTCTCGCTACCTTGCAGTCTACAAAACTGTCTTCGGATTAAAATATAGGCAAAGGGACTAAAACGAGAGGCAGAAAATCAAGGCCGCGGAGGGGGGGGAGGTTCCAGCACGGTTGGCGGCTTGATATGATTGACCGGGCTGGGCTGGCTGGTTTGGCCTGTACTTGTTGTTGTCAACTTCATCATGGTCAATGTTTTATCAGAGCAACCCTTTCTTCTTGGCCGCGTTGTTCGCTTGTCGTGTTATAATAGTCTAAATATTATGGAATACCAATGCCTTTTTCTCTTTTTCCATTTCTCTGTGCGAGATATCTTTAAGACAATTCGAGATGATCCGAGATGATTTTTCGCCATTTACCCTCTTGAAGCTTGGTCTGACTCTTCTTCATCAAGCCTTCTTCAGCTTGTCTTTCCAACCGCCCTTCTCAAACAGCCAGATCGCCTCCGTCGCGTACGCCCTCGCGCTCCGATGGCCGCGGCCCCGGCCCTCCTCGGTGCCGATCTCGTCATGCAGACTGCGCAGGACGGCGTTCTCTGAGAACTCTCGCCAGATCCCCATGCTGACGTCGTCGTGTCCGACCCCGCCGAACTCCCCCTTGCCCAGCCGGTAGAGGATCCGCCCGAGCGTCTGGTGCGCGACGCAGCGCTGCCCCGGCACCGCGCTCCGCGCCAGCCGCGCCAGCTCCCGGACCGTGTACCCCGCGGCCTCGGGCGCCTCGCCGTGGTGGTGCAGGCCCTTGGACGTGGGCACGGCGCGCGAGATGCGCGGGGGCAGGAGCGCGCCGCGGAAGTCGAAGCGCAGCGCGGAGACCGGGAGGGAGTCCTGGCCCGGGTAATACGGGCTGTCGCGGTCGGCGGCCGAGTTCGGCGTCGGCACCGGGGCCATCCAGGCCAGCTTGGACGGGTCGGCGGGGAGCGAGGGGAAGTACTTCTCGTGCAGGTTCTCGAGGAAGTTCGGGTCTGAGGGGTCGAGGTCTGCGGGCTGCGGGGCGCGCGGCCAGTGCGCGCTTTCCGGCTCGGGTGCGGACGGGTCGATTATGTGCTCTGCTGGGGGGATGGCTGGGGCGCTGTCGTCGTCGTCGGCTGCGGGGGTGTGATGATTGGGTTTCTTGGTGTGACTGGATGATGAGGAGTGTTTGTCTGATTCGTCGGATACATGGGGTTCGGGAGTTATGCTATTCGCATCGCTATTGGCGCTTGTGGTACTCGGATCTTCTGGTCCCTTGCTTATGGGGGCGCTCGAGGCTATTTGACCCGATGCGTCGTCTATGCGTATAGTAGGCGCGATGTGCGCCTGTCCACTCCCTGAAGATGTGGCTTGTGGTGCTGGCTGTGGTGAATCTAGGGATGAGATATTGGCAGCCTCATCCAGATTCGCGCGCTTCAATAGCCTTTCGAGGACCGATGAGTCCAGGCCGCTAAACAGCTCTTGCCGCGCTTCTTCGATCTCTTCCGGCGACATGGATGCCAGTCTCTGACTGTTCTCGCGATCTATGTTCGTTTTCTCGTTCGCCATGAAACTTTGGCCCGAAGACGTCGCTGTTTGGCCATGATGCGAAGGCTCGAGGGGCTGACCGCTTGAGGAAAAAGATACCTTCGGCTTCTGTTTCTGATCTTGAAGTTGTATTCCTTGTCGCTTCTGCTTGAATGCTGATGCCTTGTTGCGTTTCTTGTGCTCCGGGAATCCCGTTGCGGCTGATTTAATCTGGGGAAAAGAGGGCGCGTTTGCTTCACCTATTTCCTTCTCCTTGACATCAAGAATGAAAAGAGACGAAGCCATGATACGGAAGTAAATCCACTCGACGTCTTGCAGAGTGAGTTTATCGCGATTTAGACCTGGATGATAAGAAGAAGCACGTGGAATGATTGAGAACTGGGGTCGGAAGCTTGAAGATGCAATCAAGAAATCTCAAGGTTTAGGTTGATGCAGCAGCAACTGGGGCTAACTAACTTTGACGTAGACCCCTCAACTGTGGCTGGCAGGTAGGTATACTTTACAGATGCACTGTGCGGGTAGTCTCGAGCTATACTAGTTTGGGACGAACTTAGAAACACATGCATTTTACTCCACCCTTTGAATTTCCAGTGCCAACAACAAGCGCCCCTCATCGCTTAATGGCCCAATTGAAATAACCCGGTATTTAAAAGCAAGTAGGTACCTAGGTACCTTTACAAATTTGTATTAGCATTAACCAGCTCTTTTAAAACCTTTTTACCTCGATGTGTAATTATTAATTTGTTTGTTGTCATTGTTGTTAGTTGCCTTAATTTATATAGGTGTAGATTATTGTATTTTGTGGCACATTCCCCTTTAATTAAATCAGGACTGGGAATTTCTAATGTAAACCATGACTTTATATCTTGGTATAATAGAGATACCTAGCTATGCTATTACAGTTGTATTTTATAGATGCCAACCATAACTTACAATCGACAGTGTGATTTTAAAGGCTTGCATTATGAGCTGATTATCGCTCACCTCGATTGATCTTGCCTATACATATGGCATCAACACAAGGCGTAATTCTTAATTAGTTTAGTATTAAATTGAAAATATATAGCTCATAATGAAAACCCCTTGTGTTTATATGAACTAACAACTTTGCGTATGATAATATTGCTGCCGCTGTTGTTGTTAGTTAGCTTTGGCTCTGGTACGGGACGAGGAAATGTGAATCGGTTAGTATACTATACGTACATCTATTCCCTGCTTCTCTTTTTAGATCTGCCGTGGACCCCTGTCGCATGCACGCGGTTATCTCGCGTCAAAATCTGCGGCTGGAACAGGTGGAGTCAGCCTAAAACTTCTAAAACCTTTCCTAGGCTGAAGATACGTACCGAACATCCCCTGGCAATCCTGTATTGGGGCTAGCGCGGTTCCTTTTCTGGAGAGGCTCAAGCTTGGTTTTGCCAAGTCGCCAAGGCTGCATGCATGCAAAAATTCAACAATCACCATCGGCTGGCTTACCTTTCTTCGCCTTTCCTTTCCCCCACAGATGACAGACCCTGGTCAATTAGTCTATATATACTTTGTGTACTTACTCTACAAGCAGGTGTGAGCGAACTGTTCTTTCCAGTAAGCATCGCTGGGTAACGTGTACTACCCCGTAACCAAGATATTTATGCATTGAATAGTTAATGTTGTTGTCACCTGCCCAACCCGGTAATTTAATTCAGTGCAGTCAACCTACTAGGTACTTGCTTTGCTGTTCATATATGTAGTGTCCAACATGCTGAGCACAGATTAAATAGACCAGCATGCCTGTGACCAGCGTGCAGCTTCTAGGATAGGTACCTACATTTCCGCCAGTCAGTAGTGCGTGTACCTAGAGGCATATAGACCTATCTAAGAGGTAATTAGCTCGGTAGTACCCTGCTTGTACTACCCACCTAGTCAATTGATAGGTACCTACCCGACCGAACCTCACGGACTATAAGTACAGACCCCTATACTTGCAGCAAAGTGGCCCCTGGTCTTGGCTTACCTATTCCTCTTGTCTTACAGAATTTCTGCCGTGGCTTTAGTAGACATACATAGAGACCTGTCCATTCCGTAAATCCCCTCTGCAGGCCTAGTTCGGTTCGTGTGTTCCTTCCATCATGATTACTGGAGCGTTGGGTCACCTATACTACCTCTGCTGGCTACCTAGGTGCCCAGTTACCAGTACTTGTAGCGCATTATAGCCCCTAATGGCTGATCTGCATACACCCTCTCTAGCTGCTTATTTCTGGTGCCACCCCCCTGATCGGATGATTTGATGTGTCTGTCTATTGCCATTCTTTAAAGCAAAATTGTATGCCCAAGTGGCCACGGCGTTATTATAATTCCCTCTCTGGCTATAGATGCCGAGCCCTGGTAGACCGACTATGTAATAATTCCTTCACGGCCATCCACCCCCCCATCTCCCATCTCCCATCCCCCATCCCTTCGCTCTATTACCGCTACTGTACTGACGCCCCCTCTCTCTCTCTCGCTTGTTCGTTCTCGTGTCGGCCGCCTCCCATGATCACGTACTGACTGAGTGCCATCCTGGCCCGGCTTGACCTGACCTGTCCTTGTGCCCCTGGCTCGTAGTTCTCACATTTGGCCTCCCAATCAATCTCGCTCCCATCACACAGTCGAGCCCCCCCTCCCAAGCTTAGTCCCGATCTCTAATTCGGGTTATTCCTAACACTTAAAATTTCCCTGGCAAGTCTGCCCGATTGTCTGAACAACTCAGGTTTCTAGTCAGCCCCGTTTTTCGTTGGAGAGCTAGTAATTGCCAATTCCCAATTCTCAAAAAACGTAGCCATCCCCATCCTCCCCGTCAGCCCGTGCCAAACACTCTTCTCTTCTCCTTCCCAACCACCGCCTCTCACCACCAACACCGCCAAAATGCCATTTTAGCAACAATTCCATCAACAACCATTGTTGCGCCGCCTCTTTCCATTACTTTCCCCCTTGCATTTTGTGCATCGCACTTTTGTGCATCCGATCACACGCCTTGCAGCATCGTTCGCGTCTGCCTGCACGACTGTTTCGACGGGCAAAGTAGCGAGGCGGACGACTTGCTGCGATCGTTGTGATTCTCGTGAGGTTATTCAGATCCGCCAGTCCAGCCCAGCCAGCCAGTGGCAGGACACGCACGCGCCGCCAGGCCGACCGGAGAGTGGAGGTCACGTTACTTACCGACAGCAGCAACCTGTAGTGTACCTAGGTACTGTACTTCCAGCAGCTGTCGCCCGTGTTGTCCCAGTGCAACCACCATCGGCAAGTGAGCTTTTTCAGCCAAACCATTGCCGCATGGTCCAATCAGCGGCCCGCAAACCGCCTGCAACGAACACCGAATTACCAGCACAGCCCCACTCTGCTGCATCCTCTGATTTCCCCGTGCTACTCTTGCTGCAATCAATTGCTAGCCTAGCATCATCCTTCCCAAGTGAGCCTAGGTACCATTGCAATTGCAATTCTCTACTAGTGGTCGCCAGGTACCAAAGTACCCACTACGTCGCGCATCGACCAAGTGCATTATCCAATTCCATTGGTAACGCGAAGGCAGCTGTAGAACTCAAGCCGCATGTTATCTTCAGCGACGTCAAACCTGAGTCTCAAGAATATCCCGAATCTCAGTAGAGTTTCGGTTTGACTAAACATTATACAGTGGTTTCAATTTCACTAACTTCTCAAGTTATCCACTGAGTTTCCAGTGTTTGTATTCAAGAGTTTGCATTGACTATTGTGTAATTCTTCAATTGCCATTGTTAAGCCACAGATATTGATCGAACCTGTTGAGGCACGATATCTGTATAAAAAAACTCTTCATCCTCCAACTTGATATCCAACTTGAACCTCAACTTCTACCCATCCAAAGCTTATATTCATCCACTACCATCACATCACAACTCTACTGCTGAAATGGCCACAACACCCGGAAACCATACGCGATACAGCTCTTCGCCTGAATTGTCAGATCCGCCCTCCATGCTTTCGGCACCGGCATCACCCGGCTTAGGGAGATCCAAGCAGAACGGGGGCGAACTTGACGAGATTGTTGTTGATCCAACTACCATCAGGTATGACGGCTCTGGCCAGCCTCTCCTTACGAAGGACGGTCTACCTCGACGGAAGCCTGGTCCCAAACCTGGATCAAGAATCAAGCGGAATAGTACCAATGCCGAGGAAGGGGGTGAGAAACCAAAGCGCACGAGGAAACCTAAGGACCCAAATGCGCCTCCTGCACAGCGACGGCGTAAGACGGCCACGGGAGCTGTTGATGTCGAGAATGCTGATGTCCCTTCGCGGGCTGCAAGCTCGCCTGCTGGTCCTGCATCGGCGGGCACGGCCGCTCGCCAGCCAAAAATTACTGAGATGACTACTCCAATAGGCCGCTTGGAGCCCATCTTTCAAAGAGAACCAAAACGGGAGTCAATGCCGGGATCCATGTCAAATATTCTCAATGCCGATCCTGAGCCGCAACCATATCATCAGCAGCAGCAGCAGCAGCAGCAACAACAACAACAACCACCTCCGCCGCGGCCTAGTGTCACACCTCGAGCTAGCGGCACTGCATATGATCCCATTCGATCGTCAAATTATGACCCTGTGAGGGAGACCATGGTATCTCACAGCTACCCAAACACAATGGGGTCTCCGCGGGGCCCAAACAACACAAATACGATCAACCGTGCAAGTGCATCACCTTCTATTGCTAGTCTGGTTGACCCTCCGGTACAAAATATCATCTCACCAGTACCGTCTCACACCTCTTTTGCGCTGAATCAGCAACAGAACCACACACAACCTCAATCACAGCCACGTCTACAACCAGATTCTAGTTCAGTGCCCGCCTCTCCTAATCCTTTCAGACGGGATTTTGCACCTCCACCAGTGCCCAAGCCACCTACAGTAGAGTCAAAGAAACCTGCTGCTCCTTTATCAACTCTAGCTGCCTCAAAGATTGAAATTCGTCCAACATCCATAACCACTATTGGTGCTGCCGGTGCAAAGCGGGCGGCATCCAAGAACTACAGCGCAACCTCTTCTTCACCACGTATTCACCCCACTAAAGAGACACTGGAACCACTTCCGGGACGATCCATCCTTGATTTTGGCAGGGCCGAGCCCGGTTCAGAGCTTGTTGCACCATCTATTGTTCTGAACATCGCCCTAAACGGAGAAACAAACAAGTACATTAACTTTATGCGAATGGCCGAGGAGCAGTACGGCTGGGACGCTCTCCACCCCCGGCAGGCTGAGCACAAGGCACGCAAGGCGCGTATTGCGGCTGCTTCCGCAGCGCTGGCCCAGAATGACTCTAGCCGAGAAGGTGATGAAATGTCTGTGGACGAGTCAGATAACGAGGATTCGAACATCGAGATGGGCGGCACAAGTGGCCCAGACAAGGCTACCGACGGCAAGCCAGCTAAGAAGAAGAGGCACTTCAAAGAAGATGAATACGATAGGGACGACGATTTCGTTGACGACTCAGAGCTTCTGTGGGAGGAACAAGCTGCAGCCAGCAGAGACGGATTCTTCGTGTATTCTGGACCCCTTGTACGCGAGGCTGAAAAACCTGAACCGGGACGGTATGTTGAGCTGCTCGGCCACTATAAAAGTGTTACTAACTCAAGTACAGTGGTGATGGGCTCCCGAAGAGAGGACGTGGCTCCCGCGGTGGGCGTGGTGGCAGTAGGGGTGCTGCTGCTGGCACTGGACGAGGTCGTGGTGGTGGCCCTGGCTCTCGAGGTGGTATAACGCGAAAACCTCGCATGACGAAGGCCGATAGAGCACAAATGGATCGCGAAAAAGCCGAACGCGAAGCCAACTTACTCAAATCCTCTACCACGACATCTTATAATGTGCTGCAGCCCGGCAGTCCGAAATTTGCTGGCCTGTAATGAACCTGGAACTCATGACCGGTGCAATGAGCTTTACAAAACAACATGGGCGCGACGGGGTTACGCGCATTTGGGCTTATCTGCCCAGACACTGGAGGCTGTGGTCATTGCATTTTAGATACTCTTGCTACCATGATAGCATCGTTATGCTGTGTAAGCGGAATGGGAACTATCAAGTGTAGGGTTTGTAAGCAAGGAAGGTGGCTTTTCAAATTCGAGAGCACAGTGTAGGGTAACGCTCAACATGAAACTGTTTGACTTTTCGCTTTGCTTCGACTTTTATGGTGATTGGAAATGCTCTCCAAGTTGAGCAATAAGTAATCAGAGCCAGATGTGATGAGAAAATGGATATTTAGTAACGTAGGTCCTTAGTTTCCCCGCTAGGTCCGTCCTGGTTAGCAATCACTGGTCCACTTTCGCAATGAGTTTGGCCGGCCGCATGAGTGTGTGCGCGCGGGCTCCCCATGTAAGTGGCAGCCTTCGCTTCCAGGCAGATATTCCATATTTCTTCTCCTCTCTTGCCCTGCTTTGTAAGATGCTTGCCATGTGAGTGACGTGATTGGTTGAAAATAGTAGGGTTGTTGAGATCTCCTAGTATTTATTAGAGGCACCGAACAACCCTCCTTAATCTCACTTCTTTTTACCCCTTTATTACTTTCCCTCACCTTGCTACCTCCTCATCCTTCCTCGCTTTTCTACTCTCCAAGCCCCTCAAAAACCTCATCTTCATTATTTATAAGCTTCATTATTGATCTTTGTAGCTCTACTAGCAATGGCTACTCCTCACCCCCTATCCGCCGCCGCCTTGTTCGACCTGAAGGGCTGGGTCGCTGTCGGTTCGTCTTCAAAGCCGCTCTTCCGAGTACCCCCTTTTCCTGCAGCTTCTTCCTCCTTCAACACTATAGTACAACGTGGATCACTGCTAATCATCTCATCTTCTCACAGTGACCGGAGGCGGTACAGGCGTGGGGCTAAGTATGTGCTACCCCTGAATTTGCCAATTTCCCAAAATTCCCATCACCTTCTCGCCCTCGCAACTTCCCGGCCAGCATATCCAATTTCTACGCTGTCTGACGATATTTCGGTAGTGATCGCCCAGACTCTGGCTGCCAATGGCGCGAAAGTGTACATCACGGGTCGCCGTGCCGACGTCCTCGAGACGAGCGCACAGATCCATGGTGCTCGAGATAAGCTGGGCGAAAATGGAGGAGAGATTGTCCCTCTCGTCATGGATGTCATTGATAAAGAGAGTATTAAGAATGCTGTCAGCCAGATTGAGGCCAAGGAGGGTTATCTCAATGTGTGAGTCCGTCTAGCTGTTACCCCCTTTTATCCGTCCCGTCCTCGTGAGCGTCGGCGTTATAGGATTTGAAATATAACGACGTGTTATTTGGCGTGGCGTACGAGACTCGCGGCGTGGTATGCTAATATGTTTCGATTTCTATACAGTCTTGTGAATAACGCCGGCATCTGGAAAGGACGTGCTGCTGCAGCCCCAGCTGATGGTCCTGAAAAATTTGGTGCGGCCATGTTCGCCGAGGAAATCGAGGACACTTGGCAACAAAGTACGTCTGCCGCCTCATAATATTGACTGATTTCTACCCTCAACAGTAGTGCTCGTCGATTGACATCCTCCAGCTTTTCTCACCAACACCACGTCCCCGTACTTCGTTACTGCAGCCTTCCTTCCACTGTTAGGGAAGGCATTGAATGGCCCAACGAAGCAGATCGGTACCGTGATCAATAATGCTTCTGCAAGTGGAATGCTACGCATGTGAGTGGCCCTTTTCCATTAACACCGATTCAACACTGATTTAGGGTCTCGCGCGATCCGCATTGAGAGACCAAGCACTTGAAGCATCCAGGTGGCCGAGTGGTCACAACCCTATCAGAAAACTTGGCACCAAAAACAAATTGATTAACATAATACAGGACACAGAATGCTCAATACTCGTATAACGTAAGACAACCCCCGTTCTCCGCACTTCTTCTAGACCGTCGGCTCTCGACCTGAATATCTCTACTCCGTATTGACAAATGGAAACAGGCTAGCAAGGCGGCCGCACTCCACGTCAGTCGCAATATGGCATTCGATCTTAGCCATGAGAACATTAATGTCCGCGTGAACGGGCTTGCGATCGGTACGTCCACAACCGTGATTCAGTCTTTCAACTACCAAAAAACCCATTTCGTTTCATATCATTGGGATTCCGATCCCAACTTATATATCGCTGATCCTCGACATCCCCCTTTCATTCGGCAGTTGTCTCTTTCTCGAGTCAAATACTGACGTGTACTGTGTGTCTGAAACAGGGTACTTCCCGTCCGAGATGACGACCAGCGCTTCAAACGATGACAACCAGAGCAGCTATGATGTAGAAGGCTTCCAAGCTCTCCTGAAGACGATGGGAGTTACAAACGTCAAGCGGATGGGATCGCCCCGTGATCTCGCTAGTGTGAGTCTTCTCTATGTTTCATCCCCAGCGAGTAGTGAAGACTCGATAGGAAGATTGATGTATGTATGGTTCGGTACTAAACTGTGATAGGTCATCCTCACCCTTGCTACGAATGAGTTCATCTGGGGCACTACCACCGTTCTTGATGGCGGGTTTACGCTGCAGGCGGCAGGGAATCTGTAAAGGGTCTAGGAATAGATATTAGCGTATCGGGAAAGAGGAACGACGTTCATTGGGTCAATACCTGGATGCACCGCTGAAGATACAAGAACTTTTCACGGTATGGCACAACTTCATATAGTGGGCGAAACCAACTAAACTCGCGAATTGCAATAGATAGTCTCACGATCCTTAAAGATAAATTACAGCCCAGATCACGAAGAAGTCTAGGCTTCTTCGGGCGACAACAAGGATTTATATAACCCCTATACTAAGGATTCTGATAGATTGAAAAATAGAAGAGGGAGGAGATGGGGTAGAAAGTAGGATGTGTTTACCGCTTCATTTGGAAAACCATATTGAAGTTTAACATAGGCCTCGCCTACAGCGTCATGAAGTTCCCAGCTCGCCGGATTGTCCGCTGCAGCGGTATGACTGGTTAACAATTACCCGAGCTCACTCAGAAGAGGATTCTTTTTCCGGGGTTAGGATCGCAATAGGTTAAAAGGAACTCCAAGGTGTACGTATTTTCTAATATTTTCTATGAAATAGTCTAGTTATCCTCAATTAATAGGGAAGAGAATCGAGAATCAATGATATTGAGCCTTAGCTCTACACTCTGATTTAGCCCTAATCTATTAGTTCGGCGTGTGCGCCCCAGAGATCTACCTCTCTAATATCTTGTGATGAACTCGTGGTAGATTTTCAGGACTGTTCTATGTATTCTTGCAGCAGAGCAATTTCCTTTTGCATTTCTCTATCTTGGCCGTAAGACGAAGACGTAGCTTTGAGAAAAGGTTATGTCTTCCACGATTCTTCAGTTCGCAACCCTCGCTAGTAGCGTAAGGTAGACTTTCCAGACATCCGGGGGCTTCTAAAGTGGGCATAGATATATCAAAGTGTTCGATGAAGCGGCTGCGGTATGGTAGGTTTGCGAGTAGCGGCGGTACTGATGAAGGGGGTGTATATGCAGGTAGTTTGTCGCCGTCATAGAGAGGGAGAGGATCACGATCATAGCCTGCGAAGACCTCGTAATTGGCGAGGAAGCCGCTCAGGTTGCTATCATCGGCATCATTATTCCCAGAGAGGATATCTCTGTTGCTTGTTATTCCCATATCAGTGCTTCGGTCACGATGGCCGTAGTCCAGGGCTGAAAAGCTCATCATGCCAGTGGATGAGACGTTTTCTAAGTTGATTTGAGCTAAGAAACAGCGCGACTCGGTCCACGAATGATCTGGATGTTGCTGTGAGAGAATGCCAATCTCTACTGCCCAGGGAACACCCGAATGCAACTGTAAATATTTCAGATTCAGACACTTAAGTCTTGAGAGATCGTGAATTCCAACTGTTTTTCTTTCCTTTAAATCTTAACTCTGGTGAATATTGTAAGTGAAGGCATGCAGACATGAGTACCTACTACGGATTTCGGAATTCGCTGATTTATACCGGCTGGTTCTAGCTAATGGGGTCTGAGACATGGAGGACAAAGACCTTCAATATTCGGTTTGTAACAAAGACCATTGTTACAGTGACTCATACCTCATTCATGGATCTGTGAAGTGTTATAGGAAAATGCTTGCCGTATGCCAACAAACGAAGGCACAACTCGTAGTAAACCGCCAGCCAGACGAGGCGTTCCAGTAAACCGAACATCAGAAATAGTATGTCTCTTTTCGTTCAAAATCTGTCAAATACGGAAGAAAGACTCTTGTTTTCTGCGTGTCTGAAACAATAATTACAGAAGCTTTGTTATTTTCTTACCGCGGCTGCTAGTAGTGTCTAGCTATTTAAAGAAGCGGTATCGGAAAGAAAAATCTAGACCAGTCAAACTAGATTGATCAAAAGTTCCCTTAGCTACACAAGTTTCCCCTTTAACTTAAATTTTCGTGTTATAAGTAAGTATAAGTTGGTCTTGAAGACTAACGTTGTCGTGCTAGAAAATGAATTCATCTTCCGCTAGGAGAAGAGTGCCTCGGCCTTCACGGTATCTCCCCCAAGATATTGAAAACGAGCTTCGTACACAGGTCCTTGACGCTGTTGAAGCTGTGGGCCAAAAACCCAGTCCAGCTGGAAATATTGAAGGCCCGCAGATCATCATCGGGAACCTCGAGAGTGGATGTCATGGGACATACTTCCACGGGCCCGGCGGAACAGAATTCTTTTTTCACCATTGCAAAATGCAATACGCTACACAATGCAAGTGCATCGCTCAAGCCGGCGGAGGAGATACGACGTATCAAATCCCTGTAGACCTCAATAGCTACCGTATCCGACTGATTCTGGGTCAAGGCGTACGGTACCGTCTTGAGCCTAAGCTCGCTGCGATTGTTGCGATGAAAACTTTTCTGGGTATGAGCGTTCCCAAGCCCCTGAGAATGACCACGCTTAGCGCTATTTGCGAAGAGATAGGTACGGAATCCCCATATGGGAAAGGTGAGGAGAAAGAAGACCAAGAATATTAACAGCTAATAGTAGTGAATCTTGCTAGGTAAGGCCTTAAAGCTTATCTCCTATTTCTATCATAAAAAATCGAAACATTTGACTTTTACATGCTTGACCTCTCATTTTGAACGCCGCTCTGCTGATCGATTGACAGTCTGCCCAGAAGAATAAACTGACACATTGATATTTGGATAGGACTGTTATCTTTAGACACCCGTAGCTAAACTAAATCGATGACTAGGCAATACCTTTTAGGGTCACAAGCGACGAAAATTAATAATCGCTATGAGAGTTTCAGTGGCGCGAGCACCGAAAACTGGAATATCGTTTTTTCTTCTAGAATCTCCCACCCTTAGGAGAGGCCGCCGCGCTTTCGGAGACGCTATGCTGCTCTCTAAACGGGGTTCAATATCGGCGCAGTGAACTATAGTGCTATAGAAAATCCCACCTCGGGAGATGCTTTTATCTAACAAGCGAATACGTGATTCTATGACACATCAACCTTAGACTCATATCTCCGGCTGCTATCAGACGAGATTGTGACAGGAATAGTACACCACGAGACACTTATTGTCACGAAGTTACCGATTGGATATCACTGTGGCCACTACCCCAGACCTAAAGCTGAGTATAGTAGCCGGTAAATGAATCTAAAATTAAGATCTCTCCATGTAGCTTAAAATTGACATGATGTAGAAGATGCTGAAGCACTCAGGAACCACCATGGCATCTGTATATATTGGACTTTTAACTCACTGATATGGTAGACTAAGAAATGTTATACTATGTTTTCCTCTGTATTTTCAGAAGTAACATTGTACGGAAGTATAACACACGCTAAATACGAGGCTACAAGTGTCAGTGATATCTACAAACATTACCACCACTAAAAATAGTATAGCTAATTATCTCACGTGAGGCTATTTAGCTCTCGCTTATCTGAGATATCCGGTCGGAGGTCGGCGGTTAGGAGTACCGAGGATATGTATATAGAGCGTCAGTTGTCAGAGGGAGGGTTAGGAAGCCTCCAAATGGTTAAGGACGTAGTAGCCCCTAGTAGATTATGGTCAAATTGAGTTTATCTCCAAGCCCCCTTTACGTCCCTTGTGATAAGGAATCACTAATGCATTATGACTGCTTGAGTCAGCCATGCGCCCTTCAGCCTTGTCAGTGGCTTTATCATAGGGGTTATATGAATTCTTGTTGTCGCACGAAGAAGACAAAAGACTTCATGATCAAGGCTACAAGTATATACATAAAGAGTCATTTATCTTCAAGGATCGTGACGAACCTAATAAATACCTTAGACACTACCTAATATCGCTTTGTAGTAATACCAGATCACCAAAATGAGCTAAGCAGCGTAAACTAATACCCTTGTTGGGAATTGAACCCAACTCACGAGATAACTCGCGGTAGATAACAAATTCCTGGCTTGGTATTTACTTACTTTCACCAACGGATATAGGTTAACCTTAGCCTCTACAACAACACTGCAACCCACAATGGCATTCCATGACATTAGGGGTTTCCGTTGCTGCGAATATATGGAGGGCCCAGTGTCCTGCCACTGTAGCTACTTAATATATAGAAAGGCTAGGCCGTACCTGCCTACACGTAACCTAATATCTTCCACGTCATACCTAATCATAGCTATATATTGCCTTAGTCATTCTATCCTAATAATTTGACTGTATATTTCCAACAAACGAGCATAAATCTCAAGAAGTCGTATGCTTTGGATGAGTAAAGGCCACTCGTTATTGCACGAAAATTCCGACATATGTCAGTGGTCGCTATCTTCTATACACTATAGCTTTGTTCTACCTTGCATCATTTAGTCATCGTGATGTCTCAAGGGCATTCTATGAGTGAGCTCATTTTGCTCTGCAACCGACTTGCCACAAGAATTCAACTGTTGGAGATCAAGGAACGAATTTCTTCCACCTTTACGCCTGTTCGAAGATGGGCCTTCGCAATTGTGACCGACACGGCTACCATGGCGATCTCACCTTCAATTGCAGATCCTCCCAGCCCAGCTGGGCGCGTGAAGATAGTCGTCAGAATCATCTGGGACTTCAAATTCTCCGGACCTGCGAAGATCGACTACTATGATGGGTGCCCGGTTATCTCAAAAATAGCCGTTGAGGAAATTATACGCGCCATTCACGGCGCTGGAATGAACACATTCAACCTGAAGGATGGAAGAGGTATGATTTCCCAAGTGCAGGTATTCGCTTCAGATGCTGACGTTTTTTCTAGGGCACCGATACTGGGTCTGTGTCGTCCTCTTCTATCTATTCTCTTTCATGATACAAACTACTCCGGGGGAATATATGCCCGAAAGAGCAGTCGAAATCATGACACGCTGTGATATCGACAATAGGCCGATCGAGAAGGGCACTTTCGACATGAGCAAGTTGAGTGGAGAGGCAACAGCGGCACTGCTCTTGTGTGACCGGGCGATAATAAATTTTCGAAGATTGGAGAGGGCGCCTAAGGGCTGACCACGCTCCTCTCCTTGTTGTATTCAGACGATGGGTGTATGTGGGATTACTTCGATGTCGAGGCACCGCTCCTAATGATTCTTGTATAGGTATATTTGTGTTTTGATAGCGTTGCAAGCGGTTTGGGAAAGGTCAGGCGATGAGGTCTATTCCATTCAAAATATATATAATGTCAAGCGCTAGACGCATATTCTTCCGTGATATCCGAGCCTATACCATCGTCTTTATTTCTATGATAGAGGAAACCCCTGAAAGGTCCGTTACCTATAACTTTATATCCAATACTTTCCACTAAATATGTTCTCGCTATGGAAGACATAGTTATAGGTTCGACGTTATTGAGCATCTAGCTAAGTGCTCCGTAAGCGTTGTAGAGAGATCTTTCATCAATGTAGGTGACCATTAGAACCTTCAGTAGGCATTTTATATGTAGATTCTTACAGCTTGGTCTGGTTACATTAGGTGGGGTACTTACCTAAACAGGGAATAGACTAGGATTCAATTGGCTCCCGCACATGTGTTATCTAATCTACTAAATATATATTAATACAGAGGTGCACGGACCAGATGAGACGGGAGCATTGAAGAGATGATAACGGTGCTAAGACTGAATTGAAGCGATCTGCTCCGCACTAAAAATTCACGGCGCCACCAAAAAATCAGTCTGCCTACCAGCCAGTGCCAAAACCAATCACCAGCCGCCATCTTCAACCGGTCCAACCCACTTTGCCGCCTTGCTTGATGGTTGGTCCTGGCCTTTTTTTTCTGCCTCTCTGTTGACATTCGTCCATTCATTGATTGATTTACTGTACGGCTGGAGTATCGTCACACCCGTGCTCTCCCGCCAACCTCAAACCGCCAACATCCAACGTTCAACGTTTGACCCCCAACGGACATAGTGTACCCCATACCTACCTATATACCCCAAACCTGCCAGACTGAACGTCTGCTTTGCTTGGTCGAAATGGAGGACTCATCGCTCAAGGTTCGTGCCTACAACCTCGCTCTTCGCTGCCTGGCTTCGCGCCCGGGCTGTGGGGTATCGGTCGTGGAGATCAGTCAGTAACCAATACGTCTACTACAGGAGCGTCTCCTCAACTCCCAGAAGGCCTTCGATGGCTTATTGTCCCTCATCCCGGCCAAGATGTACTACGGTGAAGATGCAAGCGTATGTCTATCTCCCTTTTCGATCCCTCCGGTAGCCAGCACTGCCCTCCCTCGCTTGCTCTTGTACTTGGGAACGGCTTGCCACTGGCGGCTACAATGGTCCTTAGCAAGCACTTAGCCTAAACATCCGCCTACAGGACCAGTGGCAACGGAAAAAGCAGACAAAAGCACAAGCCGCCGAAGCAAGGCGGAATAAGCTCGATCCCGACAGCGCGTTAAACCGAAGTGCCAAGGAAGTCATGGACGAGCAAGCGAGAAAGAAGCGCAAGCACGAGCAGATGCAGGATGGCGACGAAGACTGGTCAGAGACGGAGGGTATCGAGGCAGAACAGCCCCGTCAAGGACTGAAGAAGAAATCGGCCAAGGAAGCAAAGAAGAAGCAGAAGCAGGAGGCCGAGGAAGCCGAGCTGAACGAGAAGGAAAGGCACAAAGAAGAAAAGAAGGCCGCGCGTAAGGAGCGCAAGGCAGAACGACAACGCCTGCGAGAGGAAGAAGCCGAGTTCAACCGGAGATCCATCAAGGGTGTTAACAAAATCAAGCTCGGAAACCGAGAGGACAGATCGCATACGACACCAAGCAACGGCGCACCACATTCCGACCCTGCGGATGAAACTGCCGAGCCAATCGAACAAGATACGCCGGAATCAGATACTGATGAAACAGGCGACTCCGAATCCATGACATCTCCCACCGATACCCCACAGTCTCCCGTTTTCGACGTGCATGGGACGCCTGCGGATTCTACGGGGCAAGCCCCCAGTGTCACAACTTCCGTTTCTTCTGCCGACCCAGCGTCCGACAAACCGAAACATATTAAACTACCCGCAGATAGCGCTGCCCTGCGTGCTCGTCTAGCTGCCAGGATCCAGGCGCTGCGGGATGCCCGGAGAGCCGATAAAGATGACAAGCCAATTCGTTCGCGGGAAGAGTTGCTGGAATCTCGCCGTCAAAAGCAGGCAGAACGCAAAGCCCATAAGAAGGAGCTAAGGCAACAGGCCAGGCTGGAGGAAGAGCGAAAACGTGAGGAGGCGCTAGCATCCGCACGCGAATCTCCCGGAGGTATCCTTAGCCCTAATGTTGATATCGACGAACAACACAACTTTGCCTTTGGCCGTGTGGGATTTGGCGATGGCTCTCAACTATCCCACGACCTTACCCATGTTCTCAGTAAAACGCCCAAGAAGGGCCCATCAGACCCCAAGACGGCTCTTCAAAAATTCGAGAACCAGAAAAAACGACTGGAGGCTATGGATGACGAAAAGCGCAAGGATGTTGAAGAAAAGGAGGCCTGGCTTACCGCGAGACGGCGGGCCGAGGGAGAAAAGATCAAAGATGACGAAAAGATGCTGAAAAAAGCTGTCAAACGCAAGGAAAGCACCAAAAAGAAGAGTACCAAAGAGTGGAAGGTGAGGAAGGAGGGTGTCGCAAAGGGCATCAAGGACCGACAAAAGAAGAGGGAGGAGAATATCAGAAACCGACGAGATGAGAAGCTGCTCGGTAAAGCTGGCAAGAAGAAGGGCATCAAGAAGTCGTCCAAGGGTCGAGCTGGCTTCGAAGGCTCGTTCATGGGAAAGAAGCGATAAATGCCATAAACCTAATGAACCTACTTATACGACGAAAACCATTTCTCAAAATATAAATGAAACCTTTGTGCGTATACGATATCGTTTTCTTGACTCCAAAGAATTGATATCTTCCTTTTTGCCCTCCTCTTCCAACCAGGTGGTTCATCGTTTCTGCGCCCTTCCCTGAATAGGACTACTACAGTTTTGATCAGAAGTTTTTGTCGGTCTTCACAGTCTATTAATTTCCAGCATAGTTATAGTCTTTTCAGCTCGACATGACTGCATTCCCCGGACGACTAGGGAACAAATTTGCCATATGCCATTATGAGAGAAAGAGTCCTACAAGTAGTCTTTACTCAATCTCCTCCGGTCTTCAAAACTTAAGCATTTGGTTTAATCTACCAGCCTTTTGAGCTCACCTCATATGCAATCAGCAAATAATGCTCAGACCCATAATCTCAACCAAGCGACTTCTAGTTTTACAACTATGACCATCAATCAAGTTAAACTAGTCGCATGGGGCTAGGTTGCAGATCAATAGCTACCAGTTTTCACAAACATTCGATGATTCGGATCGACGGATTGATAATAGCCGGTAACAATGCGGTAAGATGTCTTGCTAACTTTCTACTCGAAGTAGCAAATATCATTACTAGTTGACTCAGGGTGCTGTATCCCATGAACCCGCACAACGATTCACCTACCCACTTCGCCATTGCTAAGGACTACTTGTAGTAGCCCGTCCCGATCATATCACGCAATATTCACCTGCAAGCATACAATCACCATTTTGGAGAACCCAAGGGAGAAGTGCAGATCCGAGCCGCGTATCTCAACCCTGCATGAACCCACGCCGAGATACACAGCAACAAATTCCACTTCTGTTCCAACACCACCTGCCTTACCGGGAAACCGGAGCATTGGTACTATCGCCGAGTCATATTCCTTAGCCACCATCTGCGCCGATGATGCTATTTGGCACAATGTGCGACCTATATAGCCGAATAGACTGGGCTGTACTCTCAATGATTTGCAATTATTCGTCAGTAAGATATAAGAACGAAACTCAGACCCAGAGAACCTCTAAAAAGAAAGGTTGAACGTCCTTTCAGACAGCTTACGGCTTACACGTTACTTGCCATATCATCATATTCGACCATTTTAATAAGAGTTTGGAATTCGGCAACTCCAACGCACATGATTTAAAATCGCGCTAGTGCACATATATAGCGTGCAACCACGTTTTCGTAGCAGCCCACCATGCGGTTCCCAATGCCAAAACTTCCCGCCCTTCTCCTTGTTAGTTTCTAGTCCATCATGGCCAGGGCCCAGGAGCCCGTTGTCGGCCCGGCGAATGGCTCCCTGGTGATTGTGGGCGGAGGCACCCTCAGTGACTCCATCTACCAAGAGGTCATCACCCGAACGCGCGGGGGTCCAATCGTCGTGATCCCCACGGCAGACGGAGCGGATACCTATGACCAGGACGCCGCGAGCGCGTCGCATTTTAGACGACTCGGCGCTTCGAGCGTCACCGTTCTACACACCCACGACCCAAAGGTAGCCGACACAGACGCTTTCGTCGCGCCACTGCACAGCGCCTCGGCGGTCTGGTTCGGCGGCGGCAGACAGTGGCGCCTTGTGGACGCGTACGCGGGCACCAAGACCGAGGCGGCGTTCCGGGCCGTGCTGGACAGGGGCGGCGTCATCGGCGGCACCTCGGCGGGCGCCAGCATCCAGGGCAGCTTTCTCGCGCGCGGCGACACGGCGACGAACCAGCTGCTCGTCGGCGACCACACCGTCGGCTTCGGGTACCTCCGCAACGTGGCCATTGACCAGCACGTGTTCGCGCGCAACCGCATGTTCGACATGTTCGACATCCTCAAGGTCCGGCCCGAGCTGCTCGGCTTCGGGTGTGACGAGAACACGGCGCTCGTCGTCGAGGGCGACGAGGCGCACGTCGTTGGTGCGAGCTATTGCGTCTTCTACGATGGGGGGTTCTGGAGCCGTGAGGGGAGCGAGGAGAAGAACTTGCCGTCGAAGGATCGCATTTTCTATTTGTTGCGGGCTGGCGATAAGTATGACCTTGCTGCGCGCAAGGTTATTGAATAAAGAGGTGGCTAGAGGTGATGTGTGCGGACTGTTGGGCAGGGATGGATTGGAGGACGAGGTATTGGTGTTGCCTCTAGGTAACTACTAAGAATCTATCCTATAGCAAAGAGAAAAAGGTCTTCTGATGAAATGAAGAAAGGAAAAAATGATAAATTGATCAATAATGACATGTTTTCTATTTCAATATCAAGAAACATAAGTTCGCCCCTCCATACCAACTCTTGCGTCGCGCATGCGGATATGACCATGCTGTTCTATAAAGGCGTTGGAATAAGATGCCGTATGGCCAGTAATGGGCCAGATCGGAACAGCTGCTTCACATTCGTCGGTATATCACCTCTCAATGAACGAATGCAGTGAATTTGACGATATTATTCTACCATAATCTATTAAAGATGCCGAAACAAGTGCAGCCACCAATTGTCAGAAATTTACCCTCCTTTTATCAATCGACTGCAATTAGGTGTATGAATGATTTAAATGTTAGGTCGATTCGATTTTCCGCTGTAGATGTCATTGACAATAGTTGAGGAGTTACGCTGGGCTCTGACAATTTTCTCTTACTGCAATAAGAGGTGATTTAGCGACCCAAAACGACATCTACGGTTTCACGACCGCCTTGACTTTAATGGGCGCATGGTCTAGAGGTATGATATTCGCTTTGCATCTGAAATTCAGAATAATGCCTGCGAAGGGTCCGGGGTTCAATTCCCCGTGCGTCCAACGTTTTACATTTTATTGTCTGTTTTCTTTATGTCATTTTTTATCAAACTAATTGGGGCTCTGCTCCCTTTTTCGTATGGTAGTAGGTAGGTACTTTTGAAGAACGATGCTATTGCTAAGACTCGGTCCTTCAAAGAAATTGATCTATGGCAGTGGAGTGGAGGACGAAGATCGTAGCCTCAACCGGTAATTATCCAAATGAGGCAATTGCCTCGAAACGGCTAGAGGAATTGGATGCTTAGCGTCCCTCCGTAATTGATATCGCTGACATTTGCGAAATGCTCATTCAAAACAGCTGACGAATTTAGCAGAGTTCCGCTTTGGGGGTCAATTGAGATGCCTAGAGATCAGTTATTGTGGAAGCCGGGTTTCTCGTTGTCTCGGAAGCCGGCGAAGAAGTTGATGACGCGGAGAAATAGACAAGTGACAGGAAATGCGACACAACAGTACGAGTTCATTTCCGAGTACCCCGCGTCACCAGATCTCGAGCCACGGCGTCCTATCCGGAGCACCGTTGGAACCACTCTGGAAGTGCAGACTGCTTTTGCAGCCGATGTCTATCAGACACGGACAAGTTCTAACAGCCAGCCAAGTTCTGAAGATATTGCTGAGATTAGTGACATAGCCCAACCCTTCGATGAGACTGATAGAGGCTTAGCCTATAACAAACACCACGATCATCTCACATTGACACCATCGAGTATATTATACAACAGCGTTTCGCACCGGTTCGAGCCAATTCTCGTGAAATGTATAGTACTCGCTATTCATTTTACTGGGTTAAAAGCTAATAGTTTATAGACAACCAAGAGTTTTGCAAGATTCCCTTAAGTTCTGAACTCCAGATCAACCCATTTCAATACCATGAGGGCTCTAAAACTGAGCCTCTTTTCCTGCTCCACGCCGTAATGGCATTGGCTGGCCATCATGTCAAAAGCCAAGGCATGGAGCAACACCATCAAACGTCACTGAAACTTCTCCGTGAAGCGATCAACACAATATATAATAATACCGATGTTTATCATATGCTCGATACTATCATAATTTTGTTCTCTCTAGATGTAAGGTTTCGTTCTGGCTATTCACCCTTCGTAGCTTTGTTAATCTCACAACTGGTGATAGGAGACCCAGTCAACGCTAGGGAACTGGCAAATACATCTTACAGGAGCCTTTGCACTGCTCGAGGCATATGGTGGTATCAAGAATTGGACTCAGTCACGCAGAGCCGTCGTGCAAGTGGGATTACTAATATGGTATGTCACATCTTATCATAGATGGAAGGGGCTTTAAGGGGAAGCTAACCCTCTCAGGTGGGATGCGATTACTAGCTTGTTATCCAGAGAAGATTGTGTGTTCCCTTACTCATACTTTGAAGCTGTGGTATCAAACTGTAGCGAGAAAGATTGGGACTACTTCCGTCTGTGTGGATGCCCTCTCCAGCTTGTAGAGGTAGTGATGCGACTGGTACGGTTGGGTGCTGAAAAGAAAAAATCACTATCGATGCGATATGTTAAGTTCGACGACACTATCATTTCAGATCTCGAGAACTTGCTTGAGTCTTGGCAGCATGTATCGCCACCGACAAGCTTCCAGGACGAGGATTCTATGCACCAAGACCTGGATACCATGCATTGCTCCGAAGCCTGGAGGAACGGCCTACTACTTTACCTCTACCGGGTATTTCAATGGGAGCCTGGAAGTCAGGTTGCAGCGCGTGCCGCGTTGCGCGCCCGGATCACTGCTGATCACATATTTGCTTGTCGGGAGGATAACCTAGTCGCAAAGCAAGCTCTATTGCCGCTCTTCTTTGCAGGTTGCGAACTGAAAGACGAGTCGACACGTAGGAAAATCCTCAGATATTGCGCTCTTTGGGATGATATGACTCGATACCACATGTTCGACAGTACGATACCCTTATTGAAAGCGGTATGGGCTGAACAGGATCAAAGGGGGTTTGATCACGTATGGTGGGGTCAGGTTGTAGATAGAGTCCACGCCGCTGAATCTCGCGACACATTGCAAATGCGGCTCTGTTTTGGCTGATTCTATTTGTTTTGGGTTAACTGACTCCGTTATATTGTCTGTTGTCGTTGGGCTACGAAGTAGATAATGTCCCCTGTTGGAAAGAGAGTGCGAAATGTAGCTACGTGAGCAATGTATTAGCTTCCTTCGTGTGTCGTATCATCACCACTATGAAGAGACCTTGTAAATAGGTACTGTATCTATCATAGGTTACGTATTTAATATTCTACAGCGAAAATTAGATGTTATAACTATCGAATTTAAACAAGGAATATGTAAAAACCTAACTATTCATTAGCTAGCGATAATTTAAGAGAGCCTGTGTTCTCACAAGTACAAACAATCTCTTTTCGCAAGCAGGATATGAGGGTCTAGTGCTAGTTGGTAAAATTAACACTCTTACTGCTTTTGGTCTCTTACCAAATCGGCTCAATTTCCACTTTGGTAACTAGTATCACGATGAAGAGGAGATAGAGAATATCGAAGATTGAACTGTGTGTAGGGCAGGAATGATTCGAGTTCGTTCCACCACACATATCAGATCAACGTTTCTGCATTTCGATGCATTTTAAAAGGATGCTCGCCTCACTTTCGCCTGTCAGTGTCAATACCCAACTAAAAAGTCTACTCCTCTGCTTGATATTCCAGTACACTGATCTACAGAGCCATTTTTACTGCCCGATAACTATACAACTTCCTTTTCATACCCCTCCCGTCGCTTCTTAAGTGGCCCGTTGTATTTTAACTTAGTCTTCGCCATGCCCGCAACTGAAACGACCGTCGCTAACACTCTGCCCTCGAAATGCTCAGAGGCCTTGACTATAGACATCCCTGACAAAAACTCTAAAGCAGCGATCGTTAAATTCAAAAAGGATAATCATGATGGCACGGCAGCGCCGCCTGGAAACGAAGTAGGTTAGTGAGGCCATGTCTACAACATCCTGGACTCTTTATAACTTTTGTTTATAAACAGGGCAGTATCACGACACCGATGCTATATTCGTTACTTGGGATGGACCGGATGACCCTCAAGACCCATTCAATTGGCCACTCTGGAAGAAATGGTGGGCAGTCGGGCTCGGACTTCTTGCGAGCTTTATTTGTTCTGTGAACGGTAGTATCCTCACGGTTGCGCATAAGGCCATCGCAGAGGAGTTCAACATCTCCGATGAACCATTTCCTCATTCTTACTGGTCTACTACTTCATGGGGAGTTGGAGCTGCTTTGTTTCCGCTTTTCTTGTTTCCAGCCATGGAAGACTGGGGAGTTCGACCCGTTGTTCTCGGCACGTACTTCGTTTTTGTCATCTTCCTGATCCCCATCGGCCTTGCGCCAAATTTCGCTACGCTTGTCGTCATTCGGTTTTTCAGCGGCGGCTGCGTGCCGCTTACGAGCGATGCTGTCGCTAGTATTGCATCAAATGTTTTTCATGGGGATAAGGCCAGGAGTGTACCGGTGTGCCTTTACGTGCTGATCTATCTCGGGGCGACAAGCTTAGCCCCTGTCATTGGCGCTGCAGTACTGAGTTCTCTTTCCTGGCGTTGGATCGGATATATCGAGCTGATCATCACCGCTGCCCTGTTCCCCATCTTATACATCGGCCTCCCTGAAAGCCGTGGCTCAGCAATTTTGCGGGCCAAAGCTACGAAATTGCGTCGAGAGGGAAAGAAAGCATACACAGAGCAGGAGGCGGATTCGACACCCCTCCGCCAGCGCGTTACAAGTAGCCTGACTCGACCCTTGTATATGTTATTTACAGAAGGGGTTGTTTTCGTTGCTGCGATCTGGGCTGCTTTTATCTTGGGAACGATCTATCTGTTCACACAGTCGGTCGAACAGGTTTACGGGGAGCTCTACGAATGGAGCCCCATACAATCTGGATACGTTCAAGGTGCCATTGTCGTCGGTGGAATCCTGGGCACGGTGCTGTCTCTTTCCACCAACCACTGGTACGACGCTTCTGCAGCTAGAAACACAGAAGAACCGGGTACACCAATCCCTGAAGCTAGACTGTATGTAGCGATCATCGGCGGCTTCTTTGGAGTTACAGGTGGTATGTTCGTCTACGCCTGGGCGGCCTACTCTACTGTACATTGGATAGTCATTACCATCGGCTTGGGCATGGTAGGTCTCGGGACTACTGCTGTCATTATTAGCAATGCAAACTATCTGATCGATGCATATAGCAAGTATGCGGCAAGCGCTTTGGCGGCTGTGGGTTTGGTCGAGAACTTGTCTATCGCATTTCTTCCTCTCGCTTCGACGGCTCTTTATACAGATCTTGGGTTTCACTGGGCAAGCACGCTTCTCGGCTTGGTATCTTTAGTCCTCGTTATCACTCCGTTTGCAGTTATCAGATGGGGAAAGGAGATCAGAGCTCGCAGTCCGTTCATGAAAGAGGCAAAGATCGAGCGGGAAAGAGACCATGAGGTAGTGACTGATGTCTGAAGGCTGTGTGTGATGTAAATATTCGAATAGAAGTATTTAAGGACTGAAAAGTGTTAGAATAGGAAACAAAGAGATAGTGTGCATATATTTCTCTTTCTGAAACAACAAATTTTGTAACCCCTATCTATGGTTGACCCTTCATGACAAAGAGAAACCCTATTGGAAACTACAGATTGGTTGGTCATCGTGGCAACGATCTAGGCTGTTAAGGTTGCCGGCGTAACCCAAATATACTCGAAACTCATTAATGGGAGATGAAAATATGCTGAGAACCTCTCATAGAGTAAGAAGCGAATCTTATATTGCCGAGAATTATCGCAGCGATATATACTTCCATAGGAATGGTAGCTTCCACTGACATCCATGGCTTTTCGTTTATACTCAAATACGCAACAGTAAGGGCAAGGGTAAGGGCCAGTGTCAGAAGCCTTAGTAAAGGGGTTATGCGAATTCTTGTCGTCGCACAAAGAAGGCTAAACTTCTTCGTTTTCTAGGCTGCAACTATACACACTCCAGGTCCTTTGTCTCCTAAGATCGTGACATTGAGAAACTTCCTACGATCTCTGAACAAGAAGCAGCCGCGCGGCATAGGCTGAAGACATATCGATCATTGTCAGGTGCATTAGTCACCTATAGTGGAGATAGTGGCCTTGGGTATATATAAGGGGGGTTTCCCCCCCTTAGATATTGGAAGGCCAGGGGCCAATTGACCAACCTTACCTACCTATGGCTATTGACCCTCTACTACCTACCTGCTATGTGACTGCTTCGAGGCTTTATTCACTCTAGAACTAATACCTCTAACAATTATCTAGTTTCTTTTTGTTATGTTTCCCATTTTCTACGATATGATTTTGATTTATCCTTTAACACAAGAATTATAAAGCAGTATATAAGCTTTATTAGGTGTTTTTTAAATTTATAATAAATAAACGCTAGTGATAACAGTTTAAAAGCTTTTAATTGTTTTTATAACATATAATATATTTTATATAAATTATTAAATATATAATGCCGTTTTTTTATTAAAGCTTTTTTAAATATATTTTATATTATATTAAAATTTAATATAAACGTTTTTTATTTTATTTAATATTTATAAAATTAAAATAAATATATATTAATTATTTTAATAATATTTTTTTTATTAAATAATTATTTTTAACTTTATTATTTAATTTAATTATTTTATTATTTTTAAATTTTTATAAAATTTAAGTATTATTTATTAAAAAAGGGGTTTTAATTTATAATTATTTATTTTTAATTTTATAACGTTTATTTAAAATATAATTAATTTTGCAAAGTTTTTTATTTATTAACTTTTATATTATTTTTATTATTAAATTAATAAAATTAAAAATTTTAATTAAAAAGCTTAAAAAATAATTTTTTAATTTTAATTTTAATAAAAATTAATTATTATTTAGTTTTTTTAATAATAATAAATATTTTTAAAATTTAAAATTAAAATAAAAGCTTAATATTATTTATAGGTTAATGTTATACATAGGTTAATGTTGCATTTTTTTCATTTTTTACGCGTTAATTTAAATAATTTAATTATAATATATGCAAATTAATTAAATTAATTAAAATTATTTTTATTAAAAGTTTTTATATTTGCTTAACGCATTTTTTACTTAAGCTGGACACCTAATTAAGCTGGCCACCTACGTGATATATATAGCACCGGTAATTTTATATAGGGTACTACTTACCCCCTTTTTTAATAACTTAACAAAAGGTAGGCCTATAAACTAATAATTAATATATTTGAAATCCTTATTTAAAGAGGAATTTAATTGTATTTTTTATTATTTTATAGCTATTTTATTTAAGGCTATATAAAAAATACGCTAAAATAATCCCTGCAAAATAAAGTTTTATAAATGCACGCTTAAATAAAATAGCTATGAAATAATAGAAAATATCATTGGGTTCCTCTTTAAATAAAGATTTTAAATGTATTAATTATGAGTTTATAAACCCACTCTTCGTTAAGTTATTAAAAAAAGGGGTAAGTAGTACCCTATATAAAATTACCGGTGCTATATATGTCACGTAGGTGGCTAGCTTAATTAGGTGTCCAGCTTAAGTAGGAGATGCGTTAATAAATTTATATATTATATTTAATTTTTTTACAAATATTATAGCATTATTAATTTATTTGTATTTTTTTATTAAATAATTATTTTTAGTTTTATTATTTAATTTAATTATTTTATTATTTTTAAATTTTTATAAAACTTAAGCATTATTTATTATAAAAAGTGTTTTAGTTTATAATTATTTATTTTTAATTTTATAACGTTTGCTTAAAATATAATTAATTTTATAAAGCTTTTTGTTTTTTTAATATAAAAAAGCATTTTTATTTATTAATTTTTATATTATTTTTACAATTAAATTAATAAACTTAAAAATATTTATTAAAAGATTTAAAAAATAATTTTTAATTTTAATTTTAATAAAAATTAATTATTATTTAGCTTTTTTAATAATAATAAACATTTTTAAAATTTAAAATTAAAATAAAAGCTTAAAATTAAAAAGAAAGTATTTTTTTATTTTTTAAATATTTAATATAAATATAACTTTTTTTATATTTAAAAGCATAATTTTAACTGTTTTAAAATTTAATTAAAAAAATTAATACTTAGGTATAAAATTAGCTTTATAAAAGCATAATGGTTTTTTTTAATAAAATTATTTTAAATATATAGTTAATAATATATTTTATAGCGCTAAAAACGCTTTACGTAAAATTTAATAAATTGGTTTATTATTTAAAAACGTTTATAATTTTAATAAAATAACTTGTAAAATATATTACGGAAATATTTTACAAGCATTGCTATTAACGTTAATAATTAGCTTTTTTAATACTTTTTTTTAATATTTTATATATAGCTATAAACATTAAAAATAATTATTGCAATTAATATTAAAATAAAAATAAACCAATTAAAAATAATAGCTTATTAATTATTTAATTTATTTTTATTTTATTAGTTATATAATGTTTATAAATTATATTTAAAATTTTTCTTTTATATTTTTTAATAAATTTAGCTTAAAAATAATAAGTAGCGTTATAAACGCTTTTATATTATTTTATATAGTATATATTTTTTAAATAATAAATTTAATAAACATTATATAACTTATTATTTTTTTAATAAATTATTTTTTATTTTTAATAATATAAACAGGCTTTAAAAATAAAAGCAATATTTTTTTAAGCAAAACGTAATTTTTATTAAACACTTTTAAATAAAAGGTATTTTATACGTTAAAAAATAAATATGCGTTTTTTTATATAAACAAAAAAAAATTAATATAAATAAAAAAATAATAAAAAGTTAACTAGTTATATATTGTTTATATTATAAATTTATTTAATAAAAAAGCTAAAAAACTTATGTTTTTTTATATTTATGTTTTTTTATAAATTAATATAATATATTTTTTATTTAAATAAAACTTTATATATATATTTAAAAATATTTTAATAATTATTTATATAATTTAATTAAATTAATTAAAATTTAATTTATTAAATGTTTTTATAACATTTTTATATATTTGCGTATTATAATTAAGCTTGCTATAAAGTTTATAACATTTAACGCAAGTTTTTTTTTTATATAATAATTATTATTATATATAATATAACTTTTTGCTTTAGTAATATTTTATAGTTTTATTTTATTTTTAGCATTTTTAACAATATAAAATTTTATATTTTATAGCTTAGTTTGCTTTATATAACAACGTTTTGCTAAATATATAATTTGCTTTATAAAAACTTTTAAATTTTTTTTTTAATAATATAATATTATATATAATTTAGCTTAAACTTTTAATAATAAATATAAAAAAAAAATTTTAATATTATATAATTTTTTATTTTATATATTTAAAAAAAATTATATAAAAATTTAATTAAAAAAATAAAAGTTTAATTTAAAGCATTATTAAACAATTTAATTAATTAATAATATATTTTAAATTATATAATATTAAATTTATTTTTTTACATTTTTTTATATATTATTTAAGGTTATTATTTATTAAACACGTAAAAAAACGCGATTAAATTTTTTTTTTAAATATAAATAATATGCGTGCATATAAAAAAATTAATTTGCTTGCTATATAATTGTTTTAAAAAGCTAAATATTTTAACATTAAATAGTTAAAAATAATAAAAAAAATAAAAAAACATATAAAAAATAATAATATTGTTTTTTTTGCAATATAATTTAAATTTATATAAATAATAGCTTTTATAATTATTAAAAAAAAAAAAAAATAATAGCAATTTTTTATATAAAGCTTTATATATTAATTAAAATGCTTAATTTAATTTATATTTTATTTGTTTATTATTTAATTATTTTTTATAATTATAATTTTTTAATTATTTAATATATTATTATTTTTAAATTAAAGCATAAAATAGTTTTTTTTTGCTAAAATAATATAAAGTAAAATAATTTAATTATATAATAAAATTGTTTAAATAATTATAATTTATTTTATATTATTTTGTTTAATTATATATAGCTTTTCTTTATATTTAAATAAAATTATAAATATTTTTTTTTCAAATTTTATTTTTATTTTTAATTTTTTATATAAAAACAAATTAACGCATCCTTTATTTAAGCTAAACACCTAATTAAACTGGCCATTTACGTAATATATATAGCACCGGTAATTTTATATAAAGTACTACTTACCCCCCTTTTTAATAACTTGACGGAAAGTGGGCCTATAAACTAATAATTAATATATTTAAAATCCTTATTTAAAGAGGAACCCAATGATATTTTCTATTATTTCATAGCTATTTTATTTAAGCGTGCACTTATAAAACTTTATTTTACAGGGATTATTTTAGCGTATTTTTTATATAGCCTTAAATAAAATAGCTATAAAGTAATAAAAAATACTATTAAATTCCTCTTTAAATAAAAATTTCAAATATATTAATTATTAGTTTATCAGCCTACTTTCCGTTAAGTTATTAAAAAAAAAGGTAAATAATACCTTATATAAAATTACCGGTGCTATATATCACGTAAGTAGCCGGTTTAATTAAATGTCCGGTTTAAGTAAAAAATGCGTTATTTAAAATTTAAAAAAATTAAAATATTATTAATATTTTAAAAAATAAATAAATAAAAATATTTTTAATAAATAATTAATAAAACTATAAACTTTATAATTATATATATTTTTTTAATTATTAAAATAAAAAAACATTAAATATTATATATAATAAATTATATAAATAAAATAAAATAAATTAAATTAATAAATTAATATTTTTTATATATTTAATTTTTATAATAAAAAAATAAATTAAAAAAATATTTAAAATTTATTTTATTTTTAATTTTTATATATTAAATAAAATAATAATTTTAAATAATTATTTAATGTATTTTTTATTTAAACCGGACATTTAATTAAATTAGCTATTTAATTTTTTATATAATAATATATTAAAAAAGCTTATATATTTTAATAAATATTAAAACTATAAATTAATAATTAATATATTTGAAATTTTTATTTAAAAATAAATTTAATAATATTTTTTTTAAATTTGCTATTATTTTATTTAATATTTTTTTAAAAAACCATATTAAAATTTTAACGTAGTTTTAATTACACTTATAAATAAAATAATAATAAATTTAAAAAAAACATTATTAAATTTAACTTTTAATAAAAATTTTAAATATATTAATTATTAATTTATAGCTTTAATATTTGTTAAAATACACGGGTTTTTTTCGGTATATTATTATATAAAAAATTAAATAATTAGCTTAATTAAATGTCCGGTTTAAATAAAAAATGCGTTATTATTTTTTTAATTAAAAATTTATAAAAAATTTAAAATTATTTTATTATTATAAATTTATAATAATATTAATAAAATTTTATAATTTATTTATTTATATTTAATATTTTATAAATAAAAATATTAAGCTTTATAAAAAATTTAAAAATTTTTTTATTAATAATATTATTTTTCTTTAATATTAAAAAAAATATATTATTTATTTTTATATTATTTTTATTTTATTTTATAATAAAAACATTTTTTTTTTAAAAAAAGTTTTTTTTAAATTATTTTTTTATATAATATGGTTTACCATTAAGTGGTATATATCACTTAATGGCGCACCTTTACTACTTTTTACTACTTTATAATAAAATATTTTAATGAAAACACTTTTAATTAATTTAAATTAATTGTTATTTAACTTGCTACTTAATTTTATAATAATTTTACAAGTTTTTAAATTATAACCTGTTTTATTACAGCTGTTATAACACCTGCTATTTATTTTTTTTTGTTTTAACAAACCTTTATTTTTACTTTTATTAATTGCTAAGCGTTTACTTTTTGCTTTATTGTTTTATAGCTTTTGAAATTTTTTAACAGTAAAAAGTTTTCCAAGCTGTATACGCAATTTTTTAGCTTTTTAACGCTTAAAAAAGCCAAATTAGCCTTTTATAATATGCGTATTTAATTTTTTATAAAGGTTGTTTTATACGTTATTATATTTATACTTTTTACTATTTAATTTACCGCATTTAAAATTGGTATTAAAAAGCTTTTTTTATAAGCTAAAACTTTAGTTTTAATAAAAAAAAAGTGTTTACTTATTTGTTAAAAGTTAAATAGCGTTTAAAGGTTATAGGTATTAGCTGTTTTTAAATATAATAAGCTAAGTGTAAGCGTTTAAAAACGTATATTTAGCTTGCTAATTACTTTGTTTAAATAATAAAATACTAAACTAAATGCGTTAAATTTAAATTTAATATTAATTTTTATAAAAGTGGTAAAATGTGCGGCTTTAAAAGCAATAAAAAATTTTAGCTTTATAATATAATTTATTAAAGCTTTAATAAACAGCTTGATTTTTTTTAAATAAGTGCATTTTAAAAGCAAATAAAATGCTATATTTAATAGCTAAAGCAAGTAAAATAAATAAAGCGGCATATTAAGCGTAATAATGCCATTATTTTTGCAATATAATTTAAACTTTATTAAAATATAGCTTTTATAATTATTTAAAATTAAAAAGTAATATAAACCTTTTGTTTACATTTTAGTATATTTATTAAAGTGCTTAATTTAGTTTATATTTGTTTTGTTATCGGTTTAATTATTTGCTATTAGTTTAATTACCTAATTGCTTGGTAAATTATATTTAATAAACTAATTTAAAAAATAACATGCATTTAAAATAATAAAAAACAGCAAAATATATTAACTTTGCAAATTAATACTTTTAATTATTATTAATTATTTTTAATTGTTAAGCTAAACTAATTTTGCTTTTTTATGCTAATTAACACGTATTATAACAAGTGTTAATATAATTATTTTTATTATAAAGCTGGTTTTATTAAAATTATATATGTTTTTGTTTAAAATGCTATATTTAGCTTTAATATTTACAACTAGCTTAAACTAACTGGAAATAACGCCTAGGTTTTCATAAAGTGCTTTTTAATAATTATATTTTTGATTTATTTTAGTTTTAAGGTTTAAATTGCGGTTAATAAATCGCTTAACTTAATGTTTGCTAATAAGCTTGCTACCGTGCAATTTTAAAAAGCATTTTTTAGGTATCTAAGTTAATTATATGCTTTTAAAGCACTTTTTTTTTAATTTTATTTAATTTATATTAATTAAGTTTAATTTTACGTATTAAAGTTCGGCCGTTAATTTAATAGCATAAAATCGTTTTAAAAACATTATAAAGCTTTATAGCAGCTTGTTAGCTAATTTTATTTGGTTTATTATATATTGCTTAAATTGCTAAAAAAATTTAATCTTTTTTAAATTTGGTAGTTATTATGGTTAAAAAGTTATTACGTGTTAAAGTTTAAAAAAAAAAATTTAAAATAAACATGCGCTACTAAATAATACGTGCCATTTAATGGTAAACCACGTTAATTATTTAAATTTTAAATAAATATTTTTAATATATTTATTATTAAAAAAAGGCTTATTATTTTTTAAAATTTAAATTTTTTTAATTAATTATATAATATATTTTTTATTTAAATTAATTATTTATATAATATATATAATATTAATAATTTTATATAAAATATTAACGCATTTTTTATTTAAGCTAATTATTTAATTAAGCTAGCTATTTAAATTTTTATATAAAAATATATTAAAAAAATCTATGCATTTCAACAAAAAATAAATTTAAAAATTAATAATTAATATATTTAAGATTTTTATTTAAAAATAAATTCAATGGTATTTTTTATAAATTTATTATTATTTTATTTAATGTTATATTAAAAACCACGCTAAAATTTTAACATAGTTTTAAATACGCTTATAAATAAAATAATAATAAATTTATAAAAAAAATTATTAAATTTATTTTTAAGTAAAAATTTTAAATATATTAATTATTAGTTTTTAAGCTTATTTTTTATTAAAATGCATAGATTTTTTAATATATTTTTATATAAAAATTTAAATAATTAGTTTAATTAAATAGCTAGCTTAAATAAGATATATTATTTGTTTTTTTTTAATAATTTAATAGAAAATAAATTTATAAATTAATAATTAATATATTTAAAATTTTTATTTAAAAAAGATTTTAATAATATTTTTTATAAATTTATTATTATTTTATTTAATATTATTTTAAAAATTATATTAAAATTTTAATATAATTTTAAATATATTTATAAATAAAATAATAATAAATTTATAAAAATTATTATTAAAATTTTTTTAAATAAAAATTTTAAATATATAAATTATTAATTTATAAGTTTATTTTCTATTAAATTATTATTATTTTTATATATAAATTTTTAAATAAAATTAAAAAATAATTAATTTAATTAAATATTTAGCTTAAATAACAAATATATTATATTTAAATAATATTTTAATAATAATAAATTTTTATATATTTTTTTATTATATTATATATAATATATAAATTTTTTATAATAAAAAAAAAAACCAAAATATATTTTTAACAATAATTTTAATAAATATTAAATTTATATATAAAATATTTAATTTATATTTATAAAAAAAAAATTAAATTTATTTAAAATTATTTAAAATTTTATTTATAATTATAATATTATTTTTTATTATAATTTATATAAAATTTTATAAAATAATTTTAAATATTAAAATATTTTTTATTATATTTTTTAATTATTATTTTTTTTAAATAAAAATTTATTATAATTTATTAAAATTAAAAATTATTTATATTATTTTAATATATAAAAAATTAATATTAAAATATAAAATTAGCTTTATAAAAGCATAAAAGTATAAAAGCATAATGTTTTTTTTTAATAAAATTATTTTAAATATACGGCTAATAATATGTTTTATAACATTAAAAAAGCTTTATATAAAATTTAATAAACCGGTTTATTATTTAAAAACGTTTGCAATTTTAATAAAATAGCTTGTAAAATATATTAAAAAAAATTTTATAAGCATTATTATTAACGTTAATAATTAGCTTTTTTTAACACTTTTTTTAATATTTTATATATAATTATAAACATTAAAAATAACTATTGCAATTAATATTAAAATAAAAATAAATTAATTAAAAATAATAGCTTATTAACTTTTTAATTTATTTTTATTTTACTTTTTTAACCGGTTATTTACCGATTATTTTATTAATTATATAATATTTATAAATAATATTTAAAAACTTTTTTTTACATTTTTAATAAATTTAGCTTAAAAATAATAAGCGGCGTTATAAACGTTTTTATACCGTTTTATATAATATATACCTTTTAAATAACAAGTTTAATAAATATTATATAATTTATTATCTTTTTAATAAGTTATTTTTTATTTTTAATAATATAAACAAGCTTTAAAAATAAAAGCAATATTTTTTTTAAATAAAACGTAATTTTTATTAAATGCTTTTAAATAAAAAGTATTTTATATATTAAAAAATAAATATGCGTTTTTTTATATAAACAAAAAAATAATAAAAAGTTAATTAATTATATATTATTTATATTATAAATTTAATTAATAAAAAAGCTAAAAAATTTATGTTTTTTTATATTTATATTTTTTTATAAATAAAATAAATAAATAATTTATTAATATTTTTATTTATTTATTTTAATATAAATTATAAATATATTATTTTTTAAATTATTTAATTTTTATATTTAATATATTTAATTATTTAAAAATATTAAAAATAAAAAAAATAAAAGCAATTAAATTAAATAATTTAATAAAATTTTTATTTTTAATAATATTTAAATAATATAAAAAATAAATTTTTTTTTATATATTTTATAAACTTTTATTTTATAAATATTATTTTAGCATATTTTTTATATAATTTTAAATAAAATAATTATAAAATAATAAAAAATATTATTAAATTTTTTTTTAAATTAAAATTTTAAACATATTAATTATTAATTTATAAATTTATTTTTTATTAAATTATTAAAAAAAAAAATAATATTTTATATAAAATTATTAATATTATATAAATTATATAAATAATTAGCTTAATTAAATATTTAATTTAAATAATTTTAATATATTTTATAAGTTAATAATTAAAAATATTTAAAATATATAACGCATTTTTTATTTAAGCTAAACACTTAATTAAGCTAGCTATTTATATAATATATATAGCACTAATAATTTTATATAAAATATTATTTACCTTTTTTTTAAATAACTTAATAAAAAGTAAGCCTATAAACTAATAAATAATATATTTAAAATCTTTATTTAAAGAAAAATCCAATAGTATTTTTTAAAATCTTATAGCTATTTTATTTAAGCGTGCATTTATAAAACTTTATTTTACAAAGATTATTTTAGCGTATTTTTTATATAGCCTTAAATAAAATAGCTATAAAGAAATAAAAAATATTATTAAATTCCTTTTAAAATAAAAAATTTAAAAATATTAATTATTAATTTATAAATTTACTTTTTGTTAAGTTATTTAAAAAAAAAGGCAAATAACACCTTATATAAAATTACCGGTGCTATATATATTACATAAATAGCCAGCTTAATTAAATGTTTAGCTTAAATAAAAAATGCGTTAATATATTTATTATTAAAAAAAAGCTTATTATTTTTTAAAATTTAAAAGATTTTAAATAATTATATAATAATGCATTTTTTATTTAAGCTAGCTATTTAAATTCCCATATAAAAATATACTAAAAAAGCCCGTATATTTTAATAAAAAGTAAACTTAAAAACTAATAATTAATATATTTAAAATCTTTACTTAAAAATAAATCTAATAGCATTTTTTATAAATTTACTACTATTTTATTTAATGCTATATTAAAAACCACGCTAAAATTTTAACGTAGTTTTAAATACGCCTATAAATAAAATAATAGCAAATTTATAAAAAATATTATTAAATTTGCCTTTAAATAAAAATTTTAAATATATTAATTATTAGTTTATAGCTTTAATATTTGTTAAAATGTACGGGCTTTTTCGGTATATTTTTATATAAAAAATTAAATAGCTAGCTTAATTAAATGTCCAGTTTAAGTGAGAAATGCGTTATAAATAATATTATTAAGCTATATAATTTATCGATTTATATATAATATTATATTAATTATTAATTTATAAACTTTTTTTTTATAAAGTTATTTTAAAAAATAAATAAATAATTGTTAAAATTAAACAAGTTTAATTAATATATTTTAATTAATTGATTAAATGTTTGTTATATTATTATATATAAAAAAATTTAAATGCGCTATATAAATTATATATATAAAAGTTATATTTTTAATAAAGCTAATTATATAACTTTTTAAATTTAATACACTTTTTAAAAAAAACTTTATATAAATAAGCTTTTTTATAGATTTTTTATATTTTAATTTATAAGTTTTAAATAGCTTAATTTACTTTTTATAAAAATATTTTAAAAAGCTTTTAAAGCTTTATTATATATTTTTATTAACCTTTTTATACTATAGTATTTATAAATATTAATAAATTTTAATTATTATAAAAATTTATTTTATTTTGTTATATTTAATAATTTTATAAAACTATTTGTAATTATACTATTAATTAACATATAAATAACATATAAAGTTTTATTTTTAACTTTTTACTATAGCTAATAATTATATATATTAACATGTTTTAATTTTATATATAACGTAATTATTTATTAATTGTTGCATTAAATAAAAATATGCTAATTTATTAAAGTTATTTTTAATTTTTTAATAAAATAGCTTATAAATATAATCTTTTTAACTATTTATGTTAACGTTAATAATTTAACTTTTATAATAAATATAATTATTATATTTTGCTTGTTTATTTGCTATTTTATTATACTATTAAATAGCTTTATTATATAAGCTTGTAAATTTTTTTAATTAAGTGTATTATTTGCAAAAAAAGCATTGTTAATTATTTTAAAATTATTGTTATTTTTAAATTAAAAAACGTAATATTAAGTGCGTTTAAAATAGCTTAATAAATAATTTGCATTTTTAAAATATTTTAAGCTTAAATTTAAAAAAAATTAAAAAAGCTTTAAAGCATTAAAAATAATATTAAATTAAATAATTATTATTATATATATAATTAATTTTTTTTAATATAAATAAATCTTTTGTTTAATAGCTATTTTTATATATAAAAGCAGTTTAATTATGTTTATAAAAATAAATAATAAAAAAAAAGTATAATTTTTAGCTTAAAGATTTTTTTAAATATAAAGCTTAAAATAACTATATTAATTGTTTTTAATAATTTTATATAATTTTAACATTTAAAAATTATTATAAATTATTATTGCTAATTATTTAATATATTTATTAAAGTTACTTTATAGCTTTTTTTATAAGCTAATATAATATTATTAACATAAATAAAAATAAATACTTTTTTATATAAATAGCAATAAAGCTTATATAATACTGCTATATATTTTATTTTTATTAATATTAAAATAAGTTTTTTTTGCTAAAGCAAAAATAATTTTTATAAGCTATATAAAACTTTATTAAACTATAATATTATTTATGTTTTTTTATAATTAAATAATATTTATATATATATATATATTTTTAATTTAGCGTTTATAAATATATTAATAATATTATATTATTTTAATTTAAAGTTAAATTTAGCAGCAATAATTATAAAAGTTTTAAATAATTTGCTTGCAAAAGTTAAAGCATATATATTTTTAATAATATTATAAAGCTATTAATTTTTTTAAATTATTAGCTTTGCTTTACATTTAAAATAATAACTATATTTATTAAATTTATATATATATATTTATATATAATTAAATGTTAATTTTTTATATATAATATTTATATTAACTTTAGTTTAAAAGTTTATTTTTTAATGCTTTTAAAAGTATATTTTTTTTACTTTTTTAAATTTTATATTTATTAAATGCTTTTTAAGTTTTTTATAAAATTTAAAAAAAAAAAAAAAGTTTTATTTATATAATTTATAGCTTTTTTTAACTTGTTTAATAAAAATGTTTTTATTTATATATAAAAGCTATAAAGCTATTGTTTTTTAATTTATTTTATAATTATTAAAATAGCTAAAAAATTGTTTTAATAATTTAGCTGCTTTAATTTTGCTTATTATTATATTAATTTATAATTTTTTAAATATATAAACGTTTACTTACAAACATAGCTTTTTAACTGTTTTTATAAAATTTAATACTTATATAAAATTAAATATTAAATATATTTATTAAATTTTTAAAATTTGCTTTAAATAGTTTAATTTTTTTTAAAGTTTATAATTTAATTTTAAACTTAATAAAATTTGCTATAACATTTTAATTTTACAAATTAAGTTTTTTAATAATAGCTATAAAAAAAGCGGTTAATTATAAAAACTTAAAAAAAAATATAATAAAAAAAAACCTTTAATAAAAAATTAATTAAGCTTTTTTGCTTTTTTTAATAATTTAATATTTATAAATATACTTTTTTTATTTTTTAATATATTTGCATTAACAATATTATTTTTGCTTTTAATAAAATATATATTTTTTATATTTTAATTAATTATAATAGCTTTTAAAGCTTTATATAATAATTTAAGTTTTATAATTATAATATAAAATAAAAAGTTGTTAATTTTTTTAACTTTTTATTTTTAAAAATTATTTTATAGCTTATATAAGCTTTTTAAAAAAATAGTTTTTTTATTAAAAATAACGTTTTTAATTAAAATAATTATATTAAAAAATAAATAGCTTATAAAATAGCTAATTTAAGCTTTTAAGTTAAGTTTATTAAGTTTTTTTTTTTTAGTTTAGCATTTGCTATTAAAGCATAAACTTTATAACTATATATATATAAATAATATAAATTAAATTAATATTAAATAATTATAATTTTATTTTTATTAAAAAAATAAACATAAAATCTTTTATATAAGCTTTTTTATTTATATAATTATTTAAGCATTTAATTATATAAATATATTGCTGTTTTTATAATATTAATTTAAAAAATAATAAATAATTTAAAGCTGCTTTTTATTGCTTTAATTTTATGCTTAATTATATTGCTAGCTTTTTTAACGTTTTTATTTTAATTTTATATATTAAAAACGCATAGCTTAAACATTATTTTATATAAAGCTTTAAAATGCTTAATAAAATTATTATGCTTTAATAGTTTATTATTATATTTAAACATTTATATTAAAATAGCATAATAAATTTTTAAATATTAATTAATAGCTAGCATTAATAAATTTTTAAAACTATGTTTTTTTTAATAATTATAAAAATTTATTGCTAATTATATTTTAAGTTATTTAAAGTAATTTTATAATATTTTATTAATTTATTATTATATTTTTAATATAACGTATATTTTACACTTTATTATTTATATTTTTATTTTTTTAGCTTAAACTATTAAGTAATAAAAAATATTAGCTTTTAAATAACTTAACTTTAAATACTATTAAAAAAAATTAACTTTTAAAATAAGCTTTAAAGCAATAAAAATTAATTTGTTTTTTTATATATAAAAAGCATTTTTATTTTAATATAAACTAATAATATTTATTTTATAATTAATATAGCATAAATTTATTTTGTTATTATAATATATTTATAATTAGCTTAATATTTTAATAAAGCTTTTTTTTAAAAAATATTTATAATAAAATTAAATTAATAGCTATTTTTAAGCAATAACGCATCTTTTACTTAAGCTAAACATTTAATTAAGCTGGCCATTTATGTGATATATATAACACTAATAATTTTATATAAGGTACTACTTACCCCCTTTTTTAATAACTTGACAAAGAGTGGGCCTATAGATTAATAATTAGTATATTTGAAATCTTTATTTAAAGAGGAATTTAATAGTATTTTTTATTATTTCATAGCTATTTTATTTAAGCGTGCACTTATAAAACTTTATTTTACAGGGATTATTTTAGCGTATTTTTTATACAGCCTTAAATAAAATAGCTATAAAATAATAAAAAATACTATTGGATTCCTCTTTAAATAAGAATTTCAAATATATTAATTATTAGTTTGTAGGCCCACTTTCCGTCAAGTTATTAAAAAAGGGGGTAAGTAGTACCTTATATAAAATTATTGGTGTTATATAAGTCACATAAATGGCCAGCTTAATTAGGTGTTTAGCTTAAGTAAGAGATATGTTAAGCTATATTATATAACTTTATTACTTTGAATTTTTTTAATTTTTATATGCAAATATTAACGTTATTAAAAGCTAAAATAAACACAAGGCTATTTTTTGCATATATAGCGTTTTTTTTATAGTTTGCTTAAAGTTAATAAATTTGCTAATTTTATTAAAAATATAAAAAGTAGTTTTAAAGTTTAAAATAATTAAGTTTTTTAACATATAAATAGTTTTTAATTTAAAATAAAGTTTTATAGCAAAAAAAAACTATATAAATATTTATTTTAATTATATTAATTTTTTAACTTGCATTTTAAGTTTTTTTTTTTTTATAATATTTTTAAAGCTTTTATTACTTTTTAATTTAACTTAAACAAGCTTTAAAATAGTTTAATTTAAAATAAAATTATTAAATGCTATTTTAAAATAATATAAAAGCTAAAATAGCTTTTATATATATAAGTTTTTAATTTATATATTTTAAAGTTATTATAAAAATGTTTTTTAAAATAATAATTTTAATTGCTTTTATTTTTTTAAGTTTTATAGCTTTTGCTATATTTTTAAATGTTGTTAATAAATAGTTAGTTTTTTAATAATATTTTTACTTTTTAAAAATTTTTAGCTTTATTATTTGCGTTTTTTTTGTTAAACTAAGCTTTAAAAGCATTTTTATTAATATAAATAGTTAATTTATAAATAAAAGCTATTTAACTAGTTTTATTTTTAAAATTAGCAGTTATTTTTTAATAAGTTAATTTATTATTAATAATAGCATTTTTGTTAATTATTTTATAAATAATAATTTAAGTGTTTAAAACTTTTTTAAAGCAAATTTTTAAGTTTATAATTAAATAGTTTATATTTTTAAGCTTTATAACTTTATATTTAATAGCTAAAAATATAATAGCTTTTTATTTAATTGTTTAAGCTTTTAAATTTTTTAAAAACTAGTTTATTTTTTTTATATATTGCTAATATTAAGTTTTAGCTTATAATTATTAAATAGCTTTTAAATATTTTTTTAGTTTTTATATTTAATTATATTATTTTTTAATTGTTTTTATAAATTAAAAAATAATTTGCTTACTTTTGCTGTAAATCTTTTATTTTAAAACATATAATTTTTTAATTTAGCTAAAATTATTTTTATATTTATTATTAAAGCTATTAATTTTAATTAATTGCTTAATTTAGCTTTATAAATAATATATAACATATAAAACTTTTAATTATTAAAATTAAGCAAATTTAATTAATATATTTTAATTAATTAATTAAATATTTGTTATATTATTATATATAAAGGAAATTTAAGTGCGCTATATAAACTGTGTGTATATAAGTTATATTTTTAATAAAGCTAATTATATAACTTTTTAAATTTAATAATAATACTTTATATAAAATTATTAATGTTATATAAATTATATAAATAGCCAATTTAATTAAATATTTAAATTAAATAAAAAATATGTTATTAATAATTTATAAATAACGTTAACTTAACGTATTTTTTATTTAAACCGGATATTTAATTAAATTAGCTATTTAATTTTCCATATAAAAATATATTAAAAAAGCCTATGCACTTTAACAAAAAATAAGCTTAAAAACTAATAATTAATATATTTAAAAATTTTACTTAAAAATAAATGTAATGGTATTTTTTATAAATTTGCTATTATTTTATTTATAAACGTATTTAAAACCACGCTAAAATTTTAACGTGGTTTTTAATATAATATTAAATAAAATAATAGTAAATTTATAAAAAATACCATTAAATTTATTTTTAAGTAAAAATTTTAAATATATTAATTATTAGTTTTTAGGCCTACTTTTTATCGAGATGCATAAGCTTTTTTAATATATTTTTATATAAAAAATTAAATAGCTAGCTTAATTAAGTGTTCGGTTTAAGTGAAAAATGCGTTATAAAAATAATTTATATTATTAAATTTATAATTAAAAAGAAAATTTAAATATATTTATTATAATTTTATAGCTATTTTATTACATAAGTTATTAAGTAATACGTTAAGCAAAAATTATTTTTAACGTTTATTTAGCATATTTCTTGGTAACTCGTTTAATAAAATAGCTATAAAATTATAATAAATATTTTTAAGTTCGTTTTTAGGTTATAAATCCAACGGGATGAAATATTTAATTATATAATAAATATTGGTTAAGTTATAAATTATCACGTGATAACGCACGGCCGTTTTTTATATAGCCTTACGGGGTAGCCCGGTTAATTAAATAGCCCGGTTAAATGAGAGATGCGTTAATTGCTTTAATAATTATTTTATCATATTGAAAATAATTGTAAAAATTACCAATTAATAAATAGCAACTGCTTTAACATGCAAGTTTATTGCCTGGTATATGTCGCCAAGGTAGGTACATTGGGTAAATATGGTACCTTTGTAAGGCCGCCTGCTAATTTGGATGGTGGCACTACGGCCACCGTAGCATTTACCTACGGCCACTCTAGGTGGCCTCCGACGTCGGAGAGACAGGTCCGGCGAGCGGTTGAGACGACCGTGTCGGATGCAGGATCTCGGGTGCAGGATCGCCAACTCACTTTTCTTCGTTCAATGTTGCATCGACGTGATACTAGTAAGAGTCCCCCGGCGTTCGGTACCACGCATGGGAGACTAAGGGTGAGAAAAGAAAGTCGGAAGCGGGCAGCCGAATACGAGAAGAATCTCAAATTCGCCACCCCCATCTCACCGTTCTACCACCCTTTCTTTACCGTCCCTGATCGTGAAATAACCTCGCTGGAAATCATCCCCCTACCCCACGTAGCTCTTATCCGGGTAGGTGTCGATGTAAAACAGTATGTCGAAAGTCCAGTCCTTAATCAGAAAGAAGATATGTATCGCTGTGCTAGCGAATACTCTACTCTTCACACGTAGCGTGTAACTCGCACAATATGTTTGCCTGAATAGGTAATTTATAGCGGCTCGGCCAAATGCTAAGAGTGCCCTTGTCATGGGCGTGGTCGACATGCTTGTCACATCATACTCCCATTCTTACTGTTATAAATCATTCGACATGGATCACCACGATGATTACCCGCGCCTCTCCTGGCTTAATATCGTCGCCCCGTTGGGAGGAAATGGTCCGGACGATACTGCTCACATATTGCAAGTGCTTGTTCTAGCGATACTGCTTATATATTGCAATGAATTACTCTAGCGATGATAAAATTGTCTGTGCCTACGCCGTGAGCAAACTTCCCGTCGACGTGCATCGCTTAATTTCGTATTGCCCCATAAAGAGGCCTATTAGTGTCGTCGTAATTCACCCATGAAATCGCTGCCCGTGGGAAGCGTTGGACAAGCTGCCTGCGGAGGAGGATCACGTATGACCCCGTTCTCGATAGTAGCACTGCCGTCTTTGATAGCGTCAATCTGATTCTGTGCACAAGTGGAGGCCATGCCTCTGAGATAACATGTAATTGAAGGAGGCTCAGGCGCCGTCAAGGTTGCTGTTGACTCGGAAGTGCCGTTTGTTGAGTAGTCAGGTGAAATGGGGATGTTTCCGGTGGCGACATCACTTTGCTCCATGACTCGGCGCAGTATGCTGAGTGTGACATTGGGCTGATAAGAAGGGACCATGTGACCAGACTGGTATATCCGGCTGAAGGAAAACAAGCCGTGCTGGCGAACCTGGCCTACTGGATCAGAGCCGTCTATGGTGATATTGCTATACCCGGCAAGCCTGAACTTGTCGCTCTGAGAATACTTTACACCTAGACTTACTCGTTCGCCGCCAATCCAATTGCAAGCGAAGTCGCGGTCTCCATAAACCATAGCTACTTGGATCCCGGAGTCGAGTAAAATCGCTATGTCCTCTAGATAGCCACGCGGGTCTCTCCTTGCATAGTCGCCTGTGAGGTTGAATGCCTTGCCGACGGCGTTTGAGATGTCGGTGTAATTAACAGGGACTCCTATCGCCTGGCGTATCTCTTCCCTGCTTAGGTAGTAAAGATACTCATTGCCTGGGAAGGCATCCAGGTAGCAATGAGCGATATCGTAAAAAGCCCATTGCTTGCGAAATATATATGGACCCTCTACCTCATTCTGGCAGAAATCGCTCGCATCTTCGCACGCCTCGTTGACATTAGTTACGTTGCCGTACATGGCAGAGTCGTCACTCTTGCCTAAGGATAGGCAATCGTTGATTTTATCAAGGCACCCACCCGGCTGTTTGGAATATGCCATAAGCGCAGCTTTGTACTCCTCGCCGGTGATCCCAGTAATACCGTAAGGGTTCTGGTCAAACGCGAACTCCGGAGCAGATGTTTCTTGGGTCAATAGATCCACACATCCATTGATGATGCCGAGCGTTGTAATATTGAGGTGTTTCGCGCCATTCAGGGACCCACGACGTATCTGAAGGTTTTGCTCTTCTATAAATGCAGCAAAACCTGGGCCATATCGACCACCGTATGACTCCGTCCAGATGCTAATTGAATTATCACTAGAGCTGTATTCTTTGAAATCTTGAGACCACACCTGAAGAAAGTTCCAGAAGTGGCGAGCAGCATTCTCCGTTGTATTCGCAGTCCAATTGACGTTCTGGCTGCTGAAGGTACCGGGGATGAATGTAGTGTTTGCGTGAAGATCCTGGTCTGCGTCTTCGGGGATAATGTTGCTAGTTTCTAGATCTAAGAAACCCGGGGTCGGAATGTCGTAACTGAAGCCAGTCTGGACGGGCTGGTCTATATAAAGCACATTGTAGAATTGATTCCACGATGAATTTCTTGGCTCTGGTTCGAACTTGCTATTGATGGAGCATGGTCCGTTCTCCGCAAACAGTCCAAACATAGACGACGCGCCAGGCCCGCCGTTCATCCAAATAATTAGGGGAGCATTCTGAATGTCGTTTTGGGATTCGAAGTACCAAAAGAATGTGTGAATTGGGTAGTCATGTTCGACACCCTTCATTGAATTCGGTGGAAAGTTCACATAGCCACTGTACGATGTGGCGTTACCGCATATTGCTGCCTAGAGTCGGGAAAAGAGGTAGTCAGTATCTCAACATTATAAGGAGGGGAGCAGGGTGGCAATGCTTCCACACCCAGTCATTAGGGACATACAGGAACTTCATTGTATGTGATGTCAACGCCATCGAAGACATCGGAAAAGATAGTTGTTGTTTTGTCGTGCTCGCCAGTACGGTGCGCTATACTACCCAATACGCCGCACCAGAACGGGAGGATAATGCGCCACCAATGCATAATTTGGGCTCTCAGTAGAAAAACTTCGGTTTCTAGTATGCTGCTCTTATTGTTCTAGTTAGGGGTAAGAGCGTAATTATATGCTAAGCGATTGTTGAATAAACTCTTCAGGGGCTCGGAAGAAGGAGAAAGGCTTATTATTTCAGCTAACTCGGTTTAGGGAGACCGGAAGTATCTCAGACTCGATAGAAGAGGGGGGGACCTAACGAGAACTTCATCTCACCGAAGCCGGCGAATGTAACTATCTTTCCTCAGCTGCCAAGGATTGTTTCACAGCATATACGAATCGACACAGGTAATATATAGGAACGATTACACATTTCACGGCAGTCTTGTAGAAGTCACACGTAATATATGCGAACGATTACACATTTCTCGGCAGTCTTGTAGAACCATCAAGGGTGATTTCTAACTTGCATGTGTTCGGTTACCAGCGTCCCAGAGTCACCGTTTTGGTGAGCTGTTACACTGCAGATGACTAGCATCGATGTAAAGAACCTCCTTTCCCCTTTCTTCCCCTCGCATCTTTTCGAAGCGCCACCAAGTAACATTTATTTCTCGCTTGGCTCGTAGAAAGATGACGCCCGCAGAGTGATCATCTGTCGGAGGATTTGGGCAGAGTGAACAAGAGGCCTGCTGCAGTTAGGTAGCGGGGTATAGGGCTTAATAGACCAGATAGGTGGAAAAGGAGTAATCAATTAATTCCTGGACTTGCCAATTTTAAGTGGCTTTGCTACCTATATATTGGTAATCGAGTCATGTTGTGTCACAGAATAGAACTGCAGCGCTAAACTGGTACACTACTGCAAAAGTAGAATGTTATTAAGTTGGATACTTGACTATCTGCAGTTGCCTACTCGGTGTACCGTGGCATATCGCCACCCTGTAAGGTGTGCGACTAAGTCACCTGGCATCACCTCCCTACCTGCAGCGTTATGTCGGTCTATACTACGGCACACATGTGAAACTTCGTACGGACTGTAAATGCAGACGTTGGAATGTGCGGCTGGAGGGATCGCCCAAAATACCCTGCGGCTGGTGGAGATCATATCCTATCCTATCTACAACCTTCACTTAGCTACGCGCGCAGAACAGAGTAGGTTGGTTGGATAGGTGTATTGGGGGGAGAGTGAACCCTAATTCGGGTCCTTTACGCCGCCGTACTGACCAGGTAGGCATGACGCGTAAAGGGTTCGAATAAGCTGCCCATCTAAGTACCTATACAACCTATGAAAAAGCAAAAAATCAAAAACAGCCCCTTTATATAGGTTGCCAAGTGGCGCTAGCCCTGTTCGTAGTAGAACCCTTCAAGAATGACTAATACCCTAAAAGGCTGAGGAAACTATAGTCTCCCCTTAAGAGTTGACGTTCTTGGCTCGGGGACAGGGGTAGGCTAGAGCAGACCGCACCGGAACGTTCCTCGTAGCATTACCAGGATGTGCTCCATCGACCCAGGCCAGTTTTAACCCCTTCTCAAATAACAGGCAGTGGGTCGAGCCGCCGAAATGGAACATTCCAATCTCGTCGCCCTTTTCTACCTGTTGTGGGAGACTCTGCCGGAATTTTTCATTAATCTCGCAAGTCGATACATCTGACATGCCAACATATACAGCGCCCACGAATCCGATATTTGGGTCCTTCGTTTTGAAGATGTAAACCGCTCTTGTTGCGACATGGCTGATGTAACCCTGAGCTTGGTCACTACAATCACTTGTGTTAATAGCTTTCTCCTCAACTGTGCATGCCTTGAGAGCTAAAGTCATATGTTGACTTGATTATGAAGATGTAGCTCCCATGACTACACAAAAAGGATAAGAAACAATGAGTGATTTCACTTACGGTGCAGCTGGATCAGGGCCGTCTTGACTGCTAAAGCCAGTGATTGTGGGCTCCGAGAAATATGTGCCATCAATGACCTCGGCGTAGCAAACTTGTCCCTTTACAGGAGAGTGCCAACGATGGTATGATGTTGCACTTAGGAAAGCCTGATAGACTGTACCGCCAACGAATTTGCTTACATATTCGGGCTTGGAAGGTATCATCTCAGCTACCGAGTATGGTTGACCCTTGAGCCAGAAGGTATCGTGCTATTCAGTATGGGGGGTTAGTAATTGCCATTTATAGCGGAAAAGGGGGACCGAGGAGTACGTCTCAGAGCAGAAGCTCCCAGGCTATAATTAACAAGAAGCTTTTGGCGTGGGGACACTGTGAATAAGAGAATAAATAACTCATAGTTACTAACCTCCTTGACGTTCGTCTGGAGGGCAAAGGGTTTCGATTCGCATGAGCTTACGATCCATTTTGGGTCATTTGGTTCATGAACTGGTCGGCGGCTATCGATAGTATTGAATGCCCTAACAAAAAAATCATCCCATGACTGAAAGCCCCAATGATCTTTGGACGGGTCGCAGTCGAAGATCTGGGCGAACTTAAGCATTTGGCCCTCGAGATTGGCGTCATCTTCAAGTATTTTCAGTGCCTCCGGACTTAGCCACCCACCCGGCTCCTCGGTAATCACCTTTAGAGACACTTCCTTCGTAAGAACGTTATCTCTCCAAGCGTTCAGAATGTCCTTGAGTTTTTCGTTGACCTGTTGCTCTAGGAAGAAGGCATACCCACTTGGGGTAGCCATAGGCCAGTCGAGTATGGCGTTAAAAGGAAATCCAATCAAGCCAACGTCGTATTCATGAATACTCCACTCCGGTGCCTTCTTCGTCACTATACATTGAAATGCATGAAGCAAGCAATTATAGTCTCGGATCTGCTTGTTACCAATCGGGTCTGTCAGGTACGGTTCTTTGTTAGGAACTTCGTCTAGCATAGCCGCAGCTAGCATCCGAAGCTTAGCACTGCTCTGGACAACAGTATCGAAGGCTTGGATAGATGGAGCCAGGTCCTTGGATCCTAGGGGTCCTGACCATCGGCGTTGCTCGTCCACCTCTGCAACTAATTTTCGAACCCATCCAATCAGTATCTTGGGATCTGGAGGTAACCATCCTCCAGCCCGATTAAACTGGCCATGCAGGTAAGGTACTTGGGTAGGGGGAGTCATATTGCAAGTGTGACTGCTTGGTTCCAGAGTTTGAAGGTTTTCCTTTGAGTGTGAATAAATGATCGCTTAAAAAGATCGAGTAATTTGCGTGTTGAAGGGGTCAAATGGAAGGTGAACTTCATAATTATATATTCCGTCTAATTTGCCATCGCAACCTATCATACGGAAGTCTCCTAGGGTAAAAGCGAGTGAAATTAGGGTGATCCAGTTTTATGGGGCTTAAGATGTGTCGGGTATATCTCATCTCGTATTTTACAACTTCTGCAGTACGTATTACCACATACCCCCCTTCACGAAGATACTATGTACACTGGGTGCGCGGGTCCTAATTGGCTTAGAAGCAAGAAAAGAAACCAGCAGTGTCTCGTAGAGTAACATACATGTTGCATGACCGCCAAGTCCGTACCTATCTGAATAACAGCCGACAAAAAAATGAAAAGGTAGCAACTTGCATGATTGTACGGTGAGCGTTTGGGTTACACTGCTGCCGAGATAATTACGAGTGACAGCCCGCGGTAGAACAGCATTGCCGTTATCGGGTTCCACAGACAGCATACCTAGTTCGTAACAGAAAAGCAATAGTAGACTGACGTTATCGTGGCGGCCAGTGTCATGATACTCCACTGCAGATGGTCAAGTGACTGACTTGATGACGTTGTACTTTTACAGTAGTGTGACGGTATAGTGTTGCAGTTCTGTTACGTGACACCCAGCGGGCACGTCTCATGCCGATCTGGCCCTCAACTTATCTCATGCGTACTTGAGTGGTATAATCAAATGAACTACTTGTTGTACATAGCCTTCGCTTGGGGAGGGATTCTGAGATGACACAAATTGCGTCATAACAAGAGAAAGTACATAGTACCAAATAGCGAAATTGACTTTCACAAATCGTCTGGCTGAGCTGGGCCGACTGCTTAGGTGTATCTAAAGCTCAAACCAGGAGAACCCAGCTCTAAAATATAAGCTGACAAAGCAACAAAACTGCGAAGATGAGCGTACCAACTATAAATATTGACTGACCTCTCATTAACTAATTCCACCATATTGCGTACAAATACAATACAATACGGTTACTATTGATGATCCCAAAGTTTCATTGGAACAGCGCAGCGACTAAAACCTCTTTTTACCGTTATTAAAACACGACACAGACCATGGCATTTCCAATGATCTCCCGGTGCTTAGGTATGTTGACTATAGTTCCAACTAGCACCCAATATCTAACAAATATGTAGTTCTTGCTATGCTTCTACTATGCCGCTTTGGTGTTGGTTGGAAAGCTGATATCAGGGCGGATAGCAATCGAGATGGCAACGTAGACATTAATGGAGACACCGATCTTGCTGACAAGTACGAATGGTCCGACCTTGCAGGAGCCCTGTTTTTGGCAAACATCGGAGATACAGGGGGGCGCTGCTCTCAAATTGCATTATCTGGCGATCCACTTTCAGATGAAGCTCTAGCGGCCTGTAATGATGCATCAGACGACATCCAGCGATCACCCGGTTACATGGCACGGATTAGAACAGTTCCAATTCTAGATCTTGAAGACGGAGCCTGGGGAAATGTCCAAGTTACCGAGGAGATCTCCCGAAAGAACGTTCGCCTATTTCGACAAGAACAGCACGAATGGATCATCATAACAAATGACTACAAATTCAATGCTAGTGAATTGAAGGCAGGTCTGAACCTCGGAATAGACGCTCGAGACACAAGGAGACCCCGTGGCTGGAACGGGCGGGCTGAAGTACATTTCCACGTGCAAAATGGGACAGAATTCCAGGTTGATAGTGTCTATCTCCGCGTTGCCCCTATTCTCACGTTCCATCATCTCATGGACGTTTCGGAAGTGCTCACTACAAACATCAATGACTCCGAGATACAGACACACTTCGTCTCCGACTTACAAAAAATACTAAATGATTCAACGCCTAAAAAGCCTCTGTGGCTATTCGAACACTCAGACGATGTCTGGGCTCAAGATTTCGTTGAACCCGCGTATACTAGCATGCCCGGTTCAGAGGGCCCAATCACCCTCGAAGTAATGATCCGCTCGTCTCAGGGGTCACGTACTGCTGGAAGACAGGTGTTTGAATACCTCAGAAAGACTGGTAGAGGCGCTGTCTACAGCACAGGAGGGACCAGAGATGAGATTGACTCGATGGGAAATCTTGAAACGATCCCTCCATATTCATTCAAAGACAAATCCTTTCCGGCTGGACGCATTATCGAAGGATCCCATGCAGAATCGTACCCAACATACCCGCATGTGTACGACTACATGAGGGCACAAGAGTTCCAAGACCCTCTTATTCTGGACACGAACTGGCTGGCTGTCGGACACGTAGATGAGATGGTGCAGTTCCTCCCAGCAAACACCCCATATGGCTGGGCTCTCTATATTGCCGATCCTGTGGCAGGAATCAAGATTCTTCAAGACGCCAAAGAGGATCACGGTGACACGCCTGCATTTTCTCGACCGAATGACACTTACACCCCCAAGGGTTTAGGTGACGTCCCCGGCCTCACTATCAATGAACTATTAACAGACAAATTGATTAGTGACAATCAAGGATTTGCTGACAAACTCGACGTCGTCCTGAACGTGTTGCAGAAAGAAACCGGCATTGCACCTCAGGACATTCACTACGTGCCAATGGTTTTCACTACCGGCGTCTGCTGGGGGCCAGACGAAGGGGTTGCTCCGGACCGGAACTGCAGCACTAAACATGCTGCCGCACTATATCCCGCAGTACTGAATGGCGTCGTCCTGAGCAATTCGACGTACCTATCTCCGAAGCCTTGGGGACCGTTGATTGATGGCACGGATATCATGGAGAAGGCTACGAATAAGGTATATGGAGAGGTTGGTCTTAACGTTGTGTATATCGACGATTGGTACTCGCACCATGACGGTGGTGGTGAAGTTCACTGCGGAACAAATACCGTCCGAGTTCCCAACCAGCCATGGTGGAATACGGAACCACCAGCGGCCAATGGAGAGAGAGCCGGAGGGAATGAACTGTAGAGGCAATGAAGAAGCCTTTATTATCCGCTGCGTCATAGTGCCTGTATACTAGGGCTAAGGTATTAGTGATGGTTGCCCCATACGCCACAACCATCGTCCTTAACACGCTGATTACTTTCGCTTTGCTTTTAACAATTAAAAAAAAGCTTATGCTAAATGGGCTATGTATAAATTTATGCGTAAATGTAAATAGTAATACTACGTTTAGCTAATATTTTTATTTTTATATTATTTTAAGTTATAAGTTTAAAGGTTTTTTTATATAAAGCAAATTTTTTTTTATAAAAAACTTTGTTTTTATATAAAGTTAAAATTTGCTTTAAAGGTTATTTATTTATATAATTACCGGTTTTATAAATTTAAAGTTTTATAATAAACTTTTAATAAATATTTATTAAAAATTTAAAAGTTAATTATAAACGTTTATTAAAATATTAATTTAAATAATTATTAAAGCAATTAAATAATTTAATAATATATTAATATAAATAATAATTAATTAAAATTATATTATATATAAATTGTAAAATTATATAAAGCTTATTTTATTTATTTATAAAATTATTTATTATATATTTATTTTATATTTATTTTTTACTTTTTATAAGCTTTAATTTTATATAAAACTTATTATATAAAATATTTTTTTAATTATATTTAACTTAATTATTTATAATATAATAATATAATATTAAATTTTAAAGTTTTATTAAATTAATAAATAAATTTTTAAATAAACTTTAAAGTTTTTATGATATTTTTTTAAATTATTAAAATAATTTAATTTTATTTAATTTTAATATTATAAATAATAAAGCTGTTAATTTTTAATTATTATTAATACGTAAATAAATAAAAATTATTTAATAAAATTAATAAACATTAAATAAGCCACACACGCTATATAAAAGCAACTTTTATAAATAATTAGTTTTTAATAAACATTTTCTTTTACAACTTTTAAATATGATTAACGCATCCCTCACTTAAGCTAAACACTTAATTAAGCTGGCTACCGCTTGGTTACACCTAAAAGTCCATATATAAAAATGGTAATAACTTAGTAACAAATAGGTTTACAAACTAATAATTAGTATATTTGAAATCTTTATTTAAAGAGAAATTAAATAGTAATTTTTATAAATTTACTACTATTTTATTTATAGGTGCACTTAAAACCACGCTAAAGTTTTTGCGTGGTTTTTAATATAGTACTAAATAAAATCGTAGTAAATTTATAAAAAATACCATTGGATTGCTTTTTAAATAAGGATTTCAAATATACTAATTATTAGTTTATAGGCCTACTATTCGTCAAGTTATTTAAAAGGGGGGCAAGTAGTACCTTATATAAAATTACCGGTGCTATATATGTTACGTGGGTGGCCAGCTTAAGTAGGAGATGCGTTATATATTATTTAATAATAATGATTAGCGTATTATTTTAAATAATTATATTATAAACATTATATTATATTTAATAGTAAATTAACGTTTAATTTTTTATTGTTTTTTTTTTCATTATTTTTTTATTATATTAAATTAATTATATTAAAAAGTTATTTTTTATTACGTTAAATTGCTTAATATATAATAAAAAAAAAGCAAAAAAAATTTAAAATAAAACGTAATTATTTTTTATTATTAAATAAATATAATTATTTAATAATTAAATTGTTAAATAAATTGTTTTACTTTATAAAATTTAATAACGTTATTATTAAACCGTAATAATTGCTTTTATAATTAAAACGTGTTAAAAAGCTTTTAGTTTTTTTATTAATTTATTTAACGCAAAGATTTTTTAAATAATAAGCGTAAATTTTATACTTATTTAATCACTTTAAATAATAATAAAAAATAAATAGCTAAACCTTTTTATAAATTAATTATAACGTATTAAATTAATAATATAAATTTAGCTATATTTTTTTAATTAGCAAATAAATAAATAAACGTTTAAACAAATATTAATTTTTATTGCTAAATATATCGATTTTTTAATATTATAATTTATTAATAATTAAATTAATTTTAATAAAAAATTAAATAAAAATTAAAAATTTACTTTTATATTTAAAATTAATATAATTAAAAATTTTACAAATTAAAGCGTTTTTAAAAAGCTTAGTTTTAACCGGTTAATAAATTATATTATTAATTTTATTAACGCTATATAAAATAACACTTTTAAAAATAACACTTTAAAATAAAAATTAAATTACGTTAAAATTTTTAACTTTTATATTAAAAAATCTTTTAAAATTAGCAATTATATTTAAATTAATGCTAATATTTATTTAAAAACAATATAATTTAACATGTTAAAAATAATAGTTAATAAATAATTATTATTTGCAATTTATATAACTTTTAAAAAATGTTGTTTAATTTTAATAAATTAATAAATTGTTTTAAAAAAAAAAAACTATTTAAAATTTTTAACAAAGCTTTAATTAAAATTATTAAATATTTTAAATTAAATATTAATAAAGCATTTAAATAATTAAAAAGCTTATATATAAAATATTTTTAAAGTAAAATTTAAAATGGTAAATTTATGTAAAATTAAACAAGTAGCGTTTTTTAGCTTATATAAATCGCAAAACAATAAATAAAACAATAATAAATAGCTAAAATTTATAATTTTATTTGCTTATTATTATGCTAATTAATTATTAAATTAATTAAAACTTTTAAAATTAAAAATTATTTTATTTATTTAAATAAAAAATTAAAAGCTTATTATAATAATTTGTTTAACATTTTTTTTTATATTATATAACTAGTTTTTAAGCTATTAATTAATAAATTAACAATAATATATTTTATTTTATATTATTATAACCTAATTATATTGTTTATTTTAATTTTATTGTTTAAATTATAAATATTGCTAGCTTTTATAATTTATATAGCTTAAAAATAACAATGCATAGTAATTTGCTAAATATAATAATATTATTAATTAATTTTATTTTAGCAAAAATATAAAAATAACTAATTAAAAAAATACCATAGTTAAAATAATTATTAAAATTAAAATTAATTTAAATATTATAATAATTAATAAAACTTTAATTATTAACAGTTTTATAATTATTAAAATAAAATAAAAATTATAAAAAAAAAATTAAACAAATTATTTACTTTATTAATAAAAATAATAAGTTTATAATTATTATAATAATAATTAAGCTTATTATAAAGTTAAAACTTTTATAATATTAAATAATATAAAGTTTATTATTAAAAAAGCTTGTTTTATAATTAAAAAATATTTTATATTAAAAAAAGTTTTAAATAAAAAAAAGTTTAAATAAAATATAAAAAAGAAAATTTTTATATAACGCATTTTTTATTTAAACCGGACACTTAATTAAGCTGGCCACCCGATTTTCCATATAAAAATATACGGAAAAAGCCCATGCATTTTAACGGATATTAAAGCTACAAATTAATAATTAATATATTTAAAATCTTTATTTAAAAATAAATCCAATGGTATTTTTTATAAATTTACTATTATTTTATTTATAGGTGCACTTAAAACCACGTTAAAATTTTAGCGTGGTTTTTTAAAAAAAAGTACTAAATAAAATAGTAGCAAATTTATAAAAAATATCATTAAATTTATTTTTAAGTAAAAATTTTAAATATATTAATTATTAATTTATAGCTTTAATATTTGTTAAAATGCACGGGCTTTTTTAATATATTTTTATATAAAAAATTAAATAGTTAATTTAATTAAATATCCGGTTTAAATAAATATCCGGTTTAAATAAAAAATGCGTTAATAAATATATAATATATATATATTAAAACATATATGCAAAATAATTATAAAAAAAAATTTAATTTATTAAAAATAATATGCTAATAATTAACATTAAATATAACGCATTTTATATTTAATTTAAATATTTAATTAAACCGGCTATTTATATAATATATTCTTTGTTTTTTTTTTAAATAACTTAACAAAAAATAAACTTATAAATTAATAATTAATATATTTAAAATTTTTATTTAAAACAAAATTTAATTATATTTTTTATAAATTTGCTATTATATTATTTATAAATATATTTAAAATTATATTAAAATTTTAACGTAGTTTTTAAAATAATATTAAATAAAATAATAATAAATTTATAAAAAATATTATTAAATTTTTTTTTAAATAAAAATTTTAAATATATTAATTATTAATTTATAAGCTTATTTTTTATTAAACTATTATTATTTTATATATAAACTTTTAAATATAATTAAAAAATAGCTAATATAATTAAATATTTAAATTAAATAAAAAATGCATTAATGAAATAATATAAAATTAAATATAACGCATCCTTTACTTAAGCTAAACACTTAATTAAGCTGGCTATTTACGTAATATATATAACACCGGTAATTTTATATAAGGTACTACTTACCCCTTTTTTTAATAACTTAACGAAAAGTGGGTTTATAAATTAATAATTAATACATTTAAAATCTTTATTTAAAAAAAAATCTAATGATATTTCTATTATTTTATAGCTATTTTATTTAAGCGTGCACTTATAAAACTTTATTTTACAGGGATTATTTTAGCGTATTTTTATATAGCCTTAAATAAAATAGCTATAAAATAATAAAAAGCACTATTAAATTCCTTTTTAAATAAAAATTTCAAATATATTAATTATTAGTTTATAAACCCACTTTTCGTTAAGTTATTAAAAAAAAAGGTAAATAATACCTTATATAAAATTACCGGTGCTATATATATCACATAAATAACTAGCTTAATTAGGTGTTTAGCTTAAATAAAAAATGCGTTATTATTTAATATAAATTTTTATATATTGGTTTTTTTTTAAACGTTATATAATAAATTTTTTATTAATAATTTAAATAATATATTTAATATAACGTGTTTTATTATCAAGTGACAAATATTATTAAGTGACAAAAGTCTTAAGCACTATTAAAATTGCAACGTAAAAAAAACAACTATAACGCAATTAAATTACTTTAAATTAATCGGAATTTTTTTTATTAGATGTATTTACATCTACTGTACAAGTGCGCGCATTATGACCGGTGTTGCCGCATATGCCACAATGGCGCGCGCGCGTAGATGCCCTCACCCAACGACCATTTCTTTCACTATTTTTTTGATTTATTTGACCACCACCTTTTTTAAAGACCTGGAGATCTGTTTCCTCAGATCAAGTAAGTACTCCTCTAATCTGTAATCGCTTATTTTTTGTTTTCTAACGTTTACTAAAAATATAGTTGGCCTTTTAAAGCTTAGCTACTTTATTTAGTATTAACGTTTGCTTATGCAGTAAATAATATGTAGCTTTTGATAACAAGTTTACAGCATTAATAATTTTGCTAAATAAGCTACTTTAATGCTTAGCAATTTGAGTTTTTAAGTAAATAGTTTGCAAAATGGCTTTTTTAATAGTAGTAGGGGTTTTTAAAACTTAAACAATAAAAAATAATTTAAGCTTTAGCAATAGTGTAAAAAAAGTTAGCGCAACATTAAGCTTTAAAATAACAACTTTTAGGTTAAATAAAACAAAGCTAGTGGCCTTAAACCTAAACGTAATATTTACAGGTATTATTGCTTAAATATAAGCCTTAAAAAACATAGATAAAAAATCCTCCTTTAAAACATACGTTATATTTGTTTGCATAATATTGCTGATTTTAATATTATATGCTTTTTTTAACAGGCTAAAACATGCCACGTTTAAAGGCTAAAGTTTATGAAAAAAATATACAGGCATTATTTCGGTAAAAATATCATTTTTTTAGCAATAGTTTTTAAATTTCTCTAAATAATAGCTTTTGTAACTATTAAAAATAAAAAAACGTTTTATGCTTATTAAACATAGTTAAGTATACTTATTAAAGTGTTTAATTTATTTTAAACCGAGATTATTATTAATTTAGCCGTTATATAAAACCGTAATTTGCCATTTAGGTAGTAAAGGGCTATTATAATACCAAGAGGTAAAGTGGGTTTTTTTTTTAAAATGATAAAAGACAGCACTAACCAACTTTGTAAATTAATCGAACAAACGGCTGTAAACCAATTCCGATTGCTTTATTAGGCTTGCCTAGGCCTATTCCGCTTTTTAATATTTGTTACAACTATATTAGTTGTAATTATGCTTATTATAAACCCTATTTTATTAAAATTATATATATATTTTTTTTGCAATGCTTTAACGCTTAATAGTTTTTTTTATGCGTTTGTAATATGTGTTATATTTGGTAGGATTTTCGCAGAGGACTTGGCTATAGTTAATTCGACAGTTTAAACGCGTTTAAAGAGCTGGTGTACGGTTTATAAAGCGCGTTGTCTAGCACTTTTTAACAGGTTAGCTACCCCGCTTAGCCAATAGTCGGTCGGCCATATCTTAAACATAACACACCCGGGGGGAAAACGCTTTTGAATTTAGGTAAATTATAAACTGTATAATCGCCTGCTCTTTAGAGTCGGTTAATTTTGACTTTATATTTTTGCTGCCGCGCCGGGGCGCAACACCGGCAATTCTGCAGCGGAGGGTCTTGTCGAGAACGCTATACATTTTCGCAAGCTTGTAAATAGAAATGTAAGGGTTGCGTTTAAAAGCGCTAGCAGCAGTTAATAACCTAGCTTTTTTTAACGCGTGGTCTATTGTTGTAGGTAGAAAAAATAAAGTTTAAATAATAAAAGGTGGGAAAACCTAAGACTTTTATCATTTGATAATATTTATCACTTAATAATAAAACACGTTAAAGTTAATTTATTTAAAAATATAACATGTTTTATCATTAAATAATAAATATTATCAAGTGATAAAAGTTTTAAATTTTCCCACTTTTTATTATTTAAACTTTATTTTATTTATTTATAATAATAAACCATGCGTTAAAAAAAGCTAGGTTATTAACTGCTGCTAATGCTTTTAAACGCGACTTTTACATTTTTATTTACAAGCTTGCAAAAATGTATAGCGTTTCTAACAAGACTTTCCGCCGCAGAATTGCCGGTGTTGCGCCCCGGCGCGGCAGCAAAAATATAAAGTTAAAATTAACCAACTTTAAAGAGCAGGCGATTATATAGTTTATAATTTACCTAAATTCAAAAGCGTTTCCCCCCCAGGTGTGTTATATTTAAAATATAGCCGACCGACTATTGGCTAAGCGGGGTAGCCAACCTGTTAGAAAGTGCTAGACGACGCGCTTTATAAACCGTACACCAGCCCTTTAAACGCGTTTAAACCGTCGAATTAACTATAGCCAAGTTCTCTGCGAAAATCCTACTAAATATAACGCATATTATAAACGTATAAAAAAAACTATTAAGCGTTAAAGCATTGCAAAAAAGAATATATATAATTTTAATAAAACAGGGTTTATAATAGGCATAATTACAACTAATATAGTTGTAACAAATGTTAAAAGGCAAAATAAGCCTAAGCAAGCCTAGCAAGGCAATTAAAATTAGTTTATAGCTGTTTGTTCGATTAATTTATAGGGTTAGTTAGTGCTGTTTTTTATCATTTTAAAAAAAAAAACCTATTTTGCCTTTTGGTATTGCAATAGCCTTTTACCACTTAAATAGCAAATTGCAGTTTTATATAACAGCTAAATTAATAATAATCTTAGTTTAAAATAAATTAAACACTTTAATAAATATATTTAACTATATTTAACGGGCACAAAATATTTTTTTATTTTTAATAGTTATAAAAGCTATTATTTAAAAAAATTTAAAAACTATTGCTAAAAAAATGGTATTTTTATTAAAATAATGCCTGCGCATTTTTTTTATAAATTTTAGCCTTTAAACATAGCATATTTTAACCTATTAAAAAAAGCATATAGTATTAAAATTAGCAATATTATGCAAACAGGTATAACGTATATTTTAAAAAAAGACTTTTTACCTACGTTTTTTAAGGCTTATATTTAAGCAATAACACTTATAAATATTATGTTTGGATTTAAAGCCATTAGCCTTGTCTTATTTAACCTAGAAATTATTATTTTAAGGCTTAATGTTGCGCCAATTTTTTTTACACCGTTGCTAAAACCTAAGTTATTTTTTACTGTTTAAGTTTTAAAAACTTTTACTATTATTAAAAAAGCCGTTTTGTAAACTATTTATTTAAAAACCCAAATTATTAAGCATTAAAATAGCTTACCTAGCAAAATTATTAACGTTATAAACTTATTATTAAAAGCTATGTACTATTTATTACATAAGCAAACATTAATATTAAATAAAATAGTTAAGCTTTAAAAAGCTAACTATATTTTTAATAAACGTTAAAAAATAAAAAATAAGCAATTACGAACTAAAAAAGTACTTACTCGATTTAAAGGAATAAATCTCCAGGTCTTTAAAAAAAGTAGTAGTTAAATAAATCAAAAAAATAATAAAAGAAGTGGTCGTTACGTGAGGGCATCTACACGCGCGCGCTATTATAGCATATGCGGCAACACCGGTTATAATGCGCGCACTTATACAATAAATATAAATACATTTAATAAAAAGGATTCCGATTAATTTAAAGTAATTTAATTGCGTTATAGTTGTTTTTTTTACATTGCGACTTAAATAATACTTAAAACTTTTATCACTTAATGATATTTATCACTTAATAATAAAACACGTTATTAAATATTAAATTAATATTAATTAATATAAATTAAAGCAATTATTAAATAAAAATTTATTTTAATAATATTTATTATTATTAAACTTTTTTAATTAATAATATTTTTTATTATTTTATAATTTATTAATATTATTATATTTTGCTAATATAATTAAAATTATTTATAAATTTATATAAAGCAAAATATTTTTAATTTAATTATTTAATAAATTGTTTTTTTTATTTATTTATTATTTAAATAAAAAAATTATTATATTAAATTTTTTTTTTAAATATATTAATTTTAAAAAATATAACTTTAATATAATTTTAATATATAAAATAATTTTTTTATATAAAACTTTTTTAAAAATAACAAATTTTTTTTAATTTTTTTTAATGTTTAAATTTTTTATATTATTATATTTTTTATATATTATTAATTAATAAAATAGTTTTTTATTTTTAAAATAGCTTAATTTTTTATTAAAATTATAAAATATTTTTTTTTAATTAAATTATTATATTTATATAAAAAAATAATATATTTAAAAATAAAAATTAATTAAATAATATTATATACACGTTAAAAAGCGTTTAAATTAACATTTTATTTATATAATTAATATATAAAAAATTAAACAAAAGTTTAAATATTAATTTATATATATTAATAAAATAGCTAATTAATAGGTAAAATTAAACAAAATTATAAAAGTTAAAAATGTTAATAAATTTATAATAGCTTAATTATCGAAAAAAACACTAGAAAAAGCCGATACAATAGGTAGTTGTTGAGAAAAAACAACTTCAAAGTGAAAAGGTGGTAATTGGGTAGGTGGTCCGCGATGGGGTGGGCCGTGAGACCCTAGGTTAGCTTACATCCTATGCGGACTATACTCAAGAGTTGGCCATTGAGTATTTGATGCCGTTGTTTTTACTGGAGTCCCCTTAGGCATCGAAACCTAATACGAGCGCTTTCTTACATCTTGTAGCTACAGAGCTGATACGGATACATGCCGATATATCTCTGTGGTATTTAGATTAACCAGTGCGAGGGAAACTAAGGAAACGAAATCTTAAACTTCTAGTATGATAAGATTACAACTCTATTGTATTCCTTTAGAACTAGTCTTGGGCGCAATGGTGAACAAAGGTTTTGTTATTGCTGTATTGTATAGTAACTAGCATAAATATGCTAAACCCACTCAGCCAAAAGAAGCCAGTACAGAGTCAAAGACTTGAAGATTAAGTAGCTCGGCCCAAAGACCAACACTTTAATACAGAGATAACCTTTATTTGTGCTTACGAATCGGCAGCATGGCACCTACCATCACAGACAAGAAATGCAATATGGCAAAGAAATGCGACGATCCCGTCATCCCTGGTAGGAATTCATGTCAGAGACACGCAGAAATGCGACGTATCCAAAATAAAAGGCCCCGACAAAAGCGTCTGGCCGCGGAGAAGCTTCTTCTTTCGCTTGTTGTTGACAATAGTGAACACCAAGAAATTGCAAACTCAGAGAAAAGGGCTAACATGTCAGTGTATACGGCAGCACGTAGACAGAGGTTCATTGCCTCTGGTATGTGTGCTGATTGCGGCAAAGTCGCATCACTCCCTAATATTTCGCGTTGTCTTGAATGCAACGAGAGGGCCAAGCAGGCGAGAGGTAAGTATAATCGTCGTCGCTTAGAAGACTTGAAAGTGGCCGCCTACAAGGTATTAGAGCAGCAGCCAGATATCTTAGATCAATTTCAAGGCAAGACCGAACATGTTGCGATTGGGGATAAAGAGGCAAAGGAAGAAGATGGGACAACGATGAATGGTGGTCAAGGTGAGGACTAGTTGAGTATTCTGTTCGAGAATCTAGAGCCACTGAGGGCCATCTTGTCGATGATTTCGTTAGTTTACAATGATTTCCTAAATAAAATATTACGATCGTTTAAAAACTATCTTCCAGCTTAGTGTTTTACTACGTTTCCAGTGTCTTAAACTTCCGTATTGTTATTTGGTACTTCCGCTTAAGATTAAGGTATGTTACAGTTGTAACTTTATTGCCGTCAAATCCCAGCCTAGGCTCTCACGTACTTTTGAGACGAAAGAAATTTGGAGCCTTTGACCGGAATTAAGCCGCAACTGATTTACATACTGGGATTATACGAGAAAATGGTTGGAAAGTTATAATTGCATTGCATTCTACAATATAGGCTTGCTGTATTCTTGGCGTACCGTAAGTTTACCAGACACGTAGGGCACGAGTTTATTTCTTACGGCTTATAGGTTATATGAAATAAAGACGAAGAGCCTGGGTTATGCTCAAAGGCGAGATGCTAAAACTAGCACCATTGTTCCAATTCCTCTCGTAACTTTCAGTACTAATAATAGATGTGTACAAATAGACATAGATAGTACTTTAATGACTTACAAAGGACCGTTTCTCAATGGTCTTGCCTTCTGATCCGTAATTTGTAACAGTTTCGAAGGATTTTGGCGCTTTGTACTAGCCATTGTAAAAGGTTTGGTGAAGCGAATTAACGGGAACGGCATTGTCCATGGACATAATTTGCTTTAATTGCTGGTAGGTCAGCCATCATGTAGAACAAACCTCATGTAGGATCAGTTTTTACTGGATGAACCGTCAGGGTAACTATGCGTGACGAGAAGAAGAACTATTAAGGCGATCGATAATTTCATCTCTGTCAATTTTCGCACAATGACAGCGCCAAATGAGGGTTGGTTGTGAATGTGTTTTTTTGTGATTCTAAGGTGTTGTTATCTTCAAGATAGTTCAATTGTACCAGAGAACGTCTAGTTGGAAGTGATTGAGAGGGGTATATTTTAGATGTCTATATCGCCATCAGAAATGCTCCCGGGTATCTATTATCTAGACCAAACTCAAAAAGTATAGGAATTAAGGATCGTCGCAGATCATGTATGACCAGCCAACAAAGACAGTGACAACCAACAATTATAAAATATCAGCCTTAGTTGTGGCCTAGATCTGGGGGCCGCGTATCGGAATCACAGGGCCGTTGGAAACTAATGCAGCGTTCGGGGGGAGCCGCTCCCGGTTGGTACACGGTGCCTCATGCCATTGTCATCATGATCCATCACGATTCCCGTATCCTGCACGATCGCATCTCGACACAGCCACCAACAATAGACCCAGACTCCACGAGAGTCATCCCTTAACGCACGATTGGGAATAGGGCTTGTGTTGTAGTATAAGCGTAGAGGCACCCACGCTGAGCATTGGGCCAGCATAATACACAACTGGCTCTAGGCTGGCAAGGGGGTCGAGCTTGAAGACTCGAGGACTACCGTGAACAGAAAACACAAATATATATACATCTTAGTAGCGATGACGTATCCAAATTAATCTAGATACTGTAAGTTGCTTGAATAATTACTTAAGTGCGTAGTATCTAACACAATCCGCGGTCGCACAGGAAGACTCATTCGGCTGGATGAAGCGAATGCCAAGACGTATGCACCAATTACAGGCGGCGTTCAGCCAATCAAACTCCTAATTAGGCAGCTAGATACCTCGATTAGGCACGGCGTGCTAGGGATGCAGATGCTCCCGCTAGGATTGGTACCGTACTCTTTTGTTCAGCGGTCGCAGATGCTGTGGCCACGGGACAGCGATTGGTTCTCAGCGCGTCCGATGCATCTACAGGGAAAACGCACTGGTCCAATAAACTGTTACCGCGCGTCTGTCTAGTGCACCCAGCCGAAACACGAACTGCCTTAGCGGCAGCTCCAGGGCAGTTTAGGGACCTCCCACGGGCGCTTAGCCAACTGACCCAGGTCTTCCTCTTCACCATGTCATCTCTCATCTCCACCGCAGAGGTGTCATCGACCAGCAAAAGAGCCGCTTCCTGTGGCCGGCCAGCTTCAAGTCTGCCGAGTGGCCGGGTGCGCCCAGACAGACGCCCAGCGATTGGCCAGTGTCTGACTAACGTAGTGGCCTAGTCGAGCGACGAGGTCCTGTCGACGGGCCGCAATCTTAACTTCCGAGGCAATCATGGCACAAGGGAGCCCAGTGAAGCAGGTGTTCCGATCTGGACAATCACCGGCAGCCGCTTGGCTTGGTACAAGATGCTGGGTCTCTGCTGTTTCGTTGATCTGCAACGATCTTCACTTTTTGCAGCTTGTTTCCCTTCATTCTCCGTTCTTCGTTCTGGCCCTGGTGGTTCATCTCGTGCGCTTCCCGCTCTTTCATCTTGGGAACCTTTCCTTTGTTGAGTCTGCACTCTGCGGCTATTACACATTCATTGTCTACAGGGCTCTCGGGCAGTGCTGCTATTGTCTTCGCTTGTTTGACTATCAGCTTCCTTTTGGACCTCGTCGCCTCTTTATCGCCCCATCGGGGGATATGAACTGTTGTTGCGCCGTCTCTTGCGAACCCTGACGTTTGCTTCCTAGTCATTAGATTTCGTTTACTTCTCTTCGCCTTTTCTCTTCACTCTCTCTCTTTTCTTCTCTTCGTACACAGGAAACAAATATTTCTTTTCAAAATGCGAATATCATTGCTCTTTTTAGATCTCCTTTGGCTGTCGGGAGTATCGGCGGCCGGCCCGCTGAGGCGGGGCGATAGGATAAGGCCAGATGACTTGGTGAGGGAAGTGCTTAAGAGACTCACCGACGCAACGGCTACTGTCGTGTCGTCGCCGGCACAGTCATCTGTGTCCACGACGTCGGGGGACTCATCAATACCAACACCCTCAGCTCAGTCTTCAACCACATCTTCCACGCCTATCTTCTTCTCGACATTGTCCACCCTATCCGCCACCTCGACGACAACACCTACTACTACCGCAGACTCGGATTCAAGTTCAAGCTCCGCTCAGGTCTCACCCTCATCTACATATATTTCGAGGTCATTTACCTTAATAGAGAGTAGTAGTAGCTCTGGCCCCGGGGAAACATCAACTATCCCTCTACTCAGCATCTTCCCGTCTTCAACTTTGACGGTCAGCTCAGGTGCAACACCAGTTCCGGATAGTTCACGGGGGGGCGCGATGACACCTGCTTCTTCGACGGGTTCAACAATAGAATCTCAGACTTCTTCTACTGCCTCTACAGTGAACCCAACGAGTAGCACGTCAGTCTCTGTATCCTCCGCAAGTAGCAGCAGCAGCAATCCACCGAGCCCCTCACCCTTTTTCCCTCCTTCTAGCCCAGTCGAGTCGGGGACACCTCGCCCCAGCTCCACATCACCTCGGCTAAGTAGTTCGGGCGCCGCAACCTCTCTCCCAGCTGTTCCCAGTACACCTACGTCAAGTAGCTCATCAGGGAGCAACTTGGTTGAAAGTGGCAAGCCTACAACAACTTCGACGATAGAATCATCTTCCGTATCTAGCTTTGCCTCGCCGACCGGGACGCCTAACCTTTCAGTACCTACTGCCATTACTTCTGCCCCTCCATCAGGAACTACTGTATCATCTGACGTCTATGCCACCAATGTTGCACAAGCTAAGGCCTATAACAAGCTCTTTGCGAGCTTGACAGAGCAGTCCGCTTGTGTGGCTGGTCAAGTCGCTTGTATCAAGGGTAACATCGGTCAGTGTTCTAGTGCTGGTAGTTTTGATATAACTCCCTGTGCCGCTGGATTCGCATGCTATGCCGTACCAATGAATACAACTGCCGGTGTCCAGATTGGGTGTCTCGACGAGAATTCGTCGCAAAATCCGTCCATCACGCCGTCAAGCTCTGCTATCGCGACATCAACTGCTAGTAGTTCAGACCCTGGGACCGCCATTACAGTTACTATCACACCGACTGTGACCCAAACGAGCACATTTTCTGGCTCTTCTACTTCCTTAGCCACCCCTTCTTCTGAGACAGATTTACCAACGCCGTCAAGTTCAACGGAATCGACATCAACTACGTCTTATGTAGAGTCGACATCTACTACGTCTACCGCAGAATCGTCAGTGACGGAACCCACCAGCACCACTGCCACTGTCGACAGCTCTACTGCCACCACGCTTGTCACCAAGACGCGTCCGGCAAGCTCAGAAACTGTTTCTGAGACTGTAACCGCATCAGCCAGCGACACACCCTCGGCGTCTTCGACCCACGTCACGACGCCATCCGACAGCACCACTCAATCTGAAACTCTACCTTCCTCAACATCTACTCCACCTGACACAGCTGGTACACCTACAGGAGTAGATATAATTCCAGTGACGCCCCAGTCCCATCCTGATAATCCTGGGAATGGCAGAAATGGCAATGACAGGACAACATCAACGAGCATGAGGGCAGCTGATTTTCCGCAAACTAGCACGACCGTGCCTGCTACAATCACTGTGACGAGCATAATCACGGCAACAGGCACGGCTACGGCTATCGTGACCGTAGCAGCCTGCAATTAGCTGATGGCGGATTAGCTGTTAGTATGGTGGATGTACAACTATGATACCCCAGGTCATTTCAATTGTGACAAACTACTTTTTTTTCTGTGTTCCTTCTTGCTCATACTCAGCGTTGGAGTTTTTGTGGCCTTGTGTTAGTTTATCATAATAATACTCCCCGGCGCGGCTCATGTTAGAACTGTAGGCTATAGCAATTCGCCCTTAAAAATAAATACCCTTTTAATACCCTAGTTGGCAACGATTAGTTTCCACTTACACTATATGATACAGTACTCCAGGTTTCATACTTATATGTATACGTATGACGAGGGACACACGCTAGCGGCATATGCCCAGACTAAGTAAGCAGATCATGACAGCGGGTTATCGACGGCACCTGCCGATAAGTTGTAAGTGCGCCTTGGCGATTGCTTGGGATTCTAAAAACCCATGCTGATGGGAACTTCATAGTACGATTGTGATTACTGTATTCTGTCGCCTTGCCGCGCCAATTAGTACCCGACTCACTAAACGGCCCAGGCTTAAGCAGCTAAGGTATGTATGTTCAGGGGTCGGTATGTGGGATATGGTTCATATATAGTAGATAGATAAGTACCCTGGTGAACGAAGTGTCTACTACACAGTTAAAGTGAATGAGACAGTCAACCACTCAATCAATTCTCTAGTCATTCATTCAATTATTTATCGTCATCTGTATCACTGTAGCGCTGCTTACACTACCCTACATCTCATCTATCGGCCCCGTGAGAGACGCTGAGAAACGTTTCGTCCCAAGCTGAATGCGGAGGAACCACCCCTGTATCAATTGATAGATCTATTGATTACGTGTCGTGATATATACTGGGACGAGTAGTCCGCCAACCTGCTGCCTTTTCTCTGCTTCTTGAAATAGCTAAGTATACTATTCTAGTAGTATACGAGAGAAGAGGATGATGAACTTTAAAGACGACGCGCTGGGCTTGGCCGAAGGACTGGAAAGTCTCCTCGACGACCCGAGTTTTGATCCCGAGACGCTCGACCACTCGACCCGTCGCAGGTTGAGCGAAGCCGCTCGTAAGCTGTCTCTCGCTACTGAGGCACCTGGCGATACCGTCCACCGTATTGCTCATAGTGTATGGTTCATCCCAAGACGAGTTTTCTCGCCATCGCATTTCATCCCATTTCAAGAGAGAGAAAGAGAGCTGCGTCCCAAAGAATCTGCGTTATCCCTTCTATTCTGACTTTTTTCATGATCGTTCTAGTCATTCCAGCTTCCCCTCGCCTTGGTAGGCGTTGAGACGGGTCTCCTTGACATATTGGCTGGCTTGAAAGGTGCCGTGGCTACGCATGCTGAGCTGGTGGACAAGACGAGCGTTGACCCTGCTTTGTTGAGTATGCTCTGCTTCACACGCCGTATCTTGAAGACGACCGGATTCTGACTTTGATTTCGGTCAGAGCGTCTTTTGCGGTACTATCAGTCCTTCGGTATTGTCTCGCAACTCGACGATGATGAATTTGCTGCAAATAGCATCACGCGGGCCTTGGTATCTCTTGGGGGACGCTCCGCTCTGCCCTTCATGTTCGTAGCCATGAACTTCCCATAATCCCCCCCTTTCCCCTTCTCTTTTTTCTCCGTTGGGAGCGAGAATGCTTAACTGCGAACAGCCCTAATGCGAATCTCTTAGTTACTCAACGGTATCACCAGCGATCAACGCTATTCCTCAGTTCCTGCGCGAAAACAAGTCTGCAACGTTGTCAGACCCCAAGAATATCCCTTGGCACCAGGGACAGGATACCACAGACCCCATCTTCAAGTGGATTAATGATCGCCCGGAGGTGTTGAAGAGCTTTATGGGATGGATGGCAGGGCAGCGAGATGGTCTACCTACTTTCTTCAGCGCGGTAGACTTCGAGGAGGAGTTTGCCAAGGGAGCGGATGAGTCTACTCCTGTCTTCGTCGACGTGGGCGGCTCAATGGGTCATCAGTGTGTTGCATTGAGGCAAAGATATCCGAATCTTGTTGGTCGTGTCATATTACAAGATCTGCCCGAGACCATCGAGAGGGTTAAGAAAAATCCGCTGCCTGGCTTCGAAGGGATCGAGGTATTCGTACATGACTTCTTCAAACCACAACCGCTTCAAGGTGAGTTCGTCTCATTTCCCCTCTATTCCTCCCCTCCCGCTCATGATGCCGAGAGAGGGTCTCACATCAATGGTATCAAATTTTAATTCCGATGTCAGGAGCCCGCGTCTACTATTTGCGCAATGTCCTTCATGACTGGCCGGATGAGAAATGTATCAGCATCTTACAGAATCTCAAGCCAGCCCTAACAGCTCAATCTCGAATTCTTGTTGATGAGATGATCTTGCCGGAAAAGGGCACACCCTGGAGAGCCGCACAACAAGACTTTATCATGGGCGCTTGTGTAGCAGCTCAAGAGCGATCTCACAGCGAGTGGCTTGCGCTCTTCGATCGCGCTGGTTTGAAGGTCGAAAGGTTGTGGAAATATACTGAGGAACTATCTGATCATCTGATTTCTCTGGTACCTAAGTAGATGTTTAACGGATATGTATTGGAGGGCCTACCCGGTAGGCGCAAGTATAGACTATTTCTGGTGCATTTCTATAGAGCGTGCAATTGGTAAAGCGGGCGTGGGAGGTCGTCAGCGCCGATTGCGCACGCACACTTGGGTGGACCATTGGGTAGAATTTCATTGGCGCCATAACGAAGACCTGTGACCTTTAAATAGAAAACGTCAGCATAAGATTTTATGCAACGCACATATCGTATGACTCTAAAATCGTATATTCTTACTGTATGCATATGATCGCGAACATACTAGGTATCTGCACGTAATCAGATAGTCTGTCTTTCACCTTAGGTTGCACACCGAGAAATGGTGCATATCCCGGCATGTTCGAGCCGAGATCTTGAGGGATGTGAGCGATGGGTGATGCGGCTAAACAAAAACTTATACAGTTCATTATATGAAAATACTTTCGAGAAGCCCGTAAATGCAAGCAGCGTCTCTATAGATGACATCGTGTACCCTCACACAAGATGCAGGATTACTAGAATAGGTACTTGCTCAGGTCTGAACTTACAGCATTATACCGCCTATGGCCCACTACGGCTAGACCTCTGAGGGTAGATGCTGATCGCAGTACTTCTAAGAAATATATCTCTAGCGCATTAATATAAAGCAATCATTCTGTTTTATTTTAAGATATGAGTTATCTACATTGATAAGATGTGACGCACGTTGCTTGTAGATAGCGCTACACGAAAATGCCCTGCGTTAAAGCCGGATACTACTACAGCTACTTCACAATGTTCAATCGTCCTTAGCTTCAGCAAGTAAGTCAGCCGTGGCGGGCTTCGTGTCGATAAACCACAAGACAGCTAGAGCTAAGAAAGCAAGACTGCCCAAATAGAAAAAAGGTAGCGCAAACCAGAAACCTCCCAGTCGCAACCCGAGAGAAAACGTCCAAGCGAGGAGAAAGCCCGCTGGTAAAAATCCGATCGCTTCAACAATGCTGGCGATGGCAAATACCTGTGAAGTCTGACTAGGCTCGACAATGTTAGATATAAGCGAACGGCACAGAGGGCTAATACCGGTGCTTACACTCAATAAGACCATGCCGGATCTGAGGAAGGCTGGGCCTGGTCCTCCCAGAAGGAAATACCCAAGACCAGCGACAGCAGCAAAGGCTTGGGCGAGAACTAGGTCCCTGCGAAAAGTTGAGAGTCTGAAATAGGAGCTCGAACTGAGACACTTCGATACTAGAGGTAGGAGTACTCCGACGACCACGATAGTCAACCCTCCCCTGGTAGCGAGCATATAACCAGCTTCCTCTATCGACGTTCCAAGTCGCATGCTATAGTATTGGAAGAATATTGTGCCCATACCCAGCTCCAGGGGTGCAGTGAGTGTACAGACGAGAAGAAGCGAGACCACCGATCGCCTTTTGAGCACTGAACGCAAACTTGAATCATGGAAGACACGAGCAAACTGCGATGCAATATCAATCCGCCATTCTAGATATTTTGCTTCGGGCCTGTTAATATCGCCCCGGCGTGGGGAACTTGAGCGATGTGCAGTCTCCGGTACCCAAAGAATGATGCCCCCAGCGAGTATAATGGCTACTAAACTCAACAACATCGGCACCCATGGAGACCAGATTTCTGTCATCTTAGAGGATAGAGGTGGTCCAAGGAACATAGCAAGCTTAGCAGCCAGCGACGACCAAAAATAAGCCATCGCCCTTCACCAGTCAGTAAACGGGTTGCGTTTAAGAAAGGTAGAGGGCGGCTGACCTATTCTCTGGCGAATTCACATCAGATATAATCGCATATAGCAACACCATGGCCATGCTAGGACCACCTCCGATTAAATCAAGAATGGGTGCCAGAAGATATGATTTGACCGGAAGCACTCGCCAAAAGCGTAGTACAACCAGCGACCACGCGCCATTAGCGAAATGCCCGGTCGCAGCAAGGAGATACACGGGTTTGCGGGCCCGATCCGCGAAAACGCTGTAGGGTACCATGACCACAAGTCCGACGACGGTGTTGAGCGACATGGACAGCCCAGATAACCAGACCATCGATAACTTTATCTCCTTGGCTTTGCACAACTCCTCGTCAATGGGATCCGTATCAATTCGCCCATAGTGTCGACGGCAGAACATGTCTTGCACCAGTCGAGTTGATGGGAAGACCTCAATCATGGCCGACAGCAGCCACAGAAATACCGCGATATATACTACAGCTGAGATTGCGCGCGGTGTGGTCGCAATATGCCAAGGCTTTGAAGGTCCTCTGGGCTGATCCTCCGTGCCTGCATAACCACCGAGAAATCGTGCGTTTAGTCGCGACTCGTGAATTAGTGGTCGCTCCTCTTCGTCCATTATGTTGGCTATTTCGGAATCTTTGTCTCATGAAAAAACGGAAGACATCTATCAATAATGAATAGGCTGTTTTATAATCTCTCATGAGGAAAAGTAGAGCCTCCGAGATTGAATGCGCTCCGTCGCGTATCGACCGTATCGAGGATTGATAATGCCAAGATTAAGCTGACGGTGGTAAACTCCCTTCATCAGATAGCCAATCACGACAAGTCTACTACACAGGCTTCATGCACTACATAGGCGCAGTCAATCATTTTCCAACTTGGCAAATATAATGAATGTGTATAAGATTGAGAAGTATTATCAAAAGGAAATCTAGCTAGTTTTCTGACATATGCTACATGAATCTACTGTTTTACAGGTGCGGTTTCCTCGCCTTGGTTCTCCGAAGTACTAGGTGGCGTAACCTTCTTAGAATTAGTCACTCCAACAGTTTGAAGAGTGTAGAATTTGGGACTCTGAACCTGGTCGCCTGGCGATGAAGGCGTGGACTCGGCGTTCGTCACCACTTTTGCTCTTTGAATTTGAGTAATGGGGACAGCATGAGCGGTATGAATAACATCGATTGATGAGTTTGACAGTGAAATTTCCTCAAATTCTTGGGACATGTTTTGCCCGTTCTTAGTCGCCGGTTGAGGCTGTGCATTGTTGGTAATGCTGCCAGTGGGAGCTGGGTAAACACTCTCCAGGCTTTGACGAGAGTGGTTCTGCTCATTCGGCTCACCTAGTTCGACGTCGACCTGGGACTGACGTTGCTCACGTTGCTTACGTTGACGACGTTGATAACAGCAATTGATAATGAGGGCAATGATGCCAATGAAAAGTATACTGCTAAAGATTATCAAGGCAATTACGACCCAATTCGTGAAGTCGACACCTACAACGTAGGAGGACTTCTCGGAGGATCTTGCTTCCATATTGATGATCTGCTCAGGAGTAGTTTGCAGAATCATTCTCTGAAGTCGAATAGTTAAGATACCGAAATTGAAATTTTGTTCTTAAAATCGAAGATGAAGCTGATGTGCAGCCGTCCCGCTGTCCATTTATACATGACCGTATCTAAAATAGGCTTCAGGGATTTCCTTTGTTGTCTTCAAAGGAGAGAATTAATAGTGCAACCACGAAAGGGCTCATTATCGATCACATTAAATGCCATTGTGCTGAGAACAATATCTTTAGAAACGAGGTTTCAAAGCCCACAGTTCAAAACTACGTTTTGTCGCACCACCGGAAGAAGTCGGGCTTTGAGATATATTTTGAGAAATACTGCAAGTATCTCTCTGTCTTTATAAGAGGCATCCTCTCCGCACAAGACATCTCGTCATCCTTTCCCATAACTCAATCCTACTCAGAACTCTATTGCCTTTACGCTAACCAAATCCCACCGCACTCCCACCATGGATTATACTCCAATTAGAGTATTGACAACTCTACCCAGTCTGGATAGCATCCCATTTCCTGCTGTTAGTCCACATGACAGTTTCTCCTATCGACCCCTTCTTACTGAAGATTTAGACGCTTACACCTCGTTTTTACAGAAGCCCTTGGAAAGCTACGGGGAATGCAACCCCGACTTCGATTTAGATACTATTGACGACCCAATTCATCGCCTTCTTCAAAACCACTTCGCTCAAGGAATCCATTTGACCTTCTTTCTGGATACACGAGATGGTGTCGAAATCATCGGTGAAGGCGGAGTATACATTCTGCCGGAAGGTTGGCCGTCTATGTATTGGATCCACGAGAGCAGAGCAGTGAGGCCTGGTGAAAGAAACTGGAAGAGAGAGATCCCTCAATGCATTCATGACTTCTGGTGGTCTATTCCTCGTCAGGATGCACAGCTTTTAGTAGATGCCGCATCTTTGGTCACAGATTCTCAAGACAAATCGCAGCCGAATGAACTTCTGTGCGCCTATGGGATACACAAAGATGATAAACTCCTTCCATACAATTTCTTCGAGTATAAAGAGTTCGAGTGGAGATCCTGGGGCAACATTCCCGTGCTGACAACATTGCCAGATCTCCACGACCGTATTCATTTGATCACACCTTCGTGCCGCCTTATGTACAGGACACTTACCTACAACGATCTAGAAGCTTTCTACTCAGTTCGCCAACAGCACAACCCTATGGTAGCCCTGGGAGCCCCCGGGCCGGATACAGATATAAACACCAGCATATCGTGGTTGATGCAATACCACACAACCGGAAACCACGATTTCCCGCTACTAATAGGTATTTTCTTGAAGCACATTGAATATGATGGAATCGAAGGCGATATGATAGGCTACTTGGGTGTACGACTCTACCAAAGTGGGTTCCCAGAGCTTCACTACATCCTCAAGGAAGAGTATCAAGGTAAGGGTTACGGCTCTGAATTCCTCTCGTCCTTTGTTCGGTATTGGGCAAGTCTGCCAAGGAAGCAGGTTTATCTTCACATTGACCCTATGACCATGGATTTCCCAACTGATATCAACCAAGTGGTTGAACTGCTACAGGCAGAGACCTCGAGAGAGAATCAACCCAGTCAAGGTATCCTTCGAAACAATGGGTTTCATAGGATTGACAATAAAGATTCGACGTGGATTTTTTGGTATGTTAGCATGGATGAGGTATATTATTGAGTTACGGCCTAAAAGTAAGCATGAAGTCCATGCTTTCAACAACAAGCAGAATTGTTATTTCTTTCTCTATCTAACATGGGCAAATCAAAATAGACGGCTTCAATTACATATTTAACTGTATTACAGTTCTTCCTCATGTTACTTAATATTTACGTTTTGCATGACATTAATTACTCGCATAATAATCGTTTCTAGAGGTCGACTTGAAATTTCATTCTGTAACAATGTAGGCTATGAACGTCCCTTGCTCAAAGGCTGAATCTAATTATGGCAAAGGCTTCTGTTTCATTTCACTTCTTTGATTTACATGTCTCAACTCATCGACGGAGGCTGAAAGACGAATCTGACTTTGACACTTTAGAACAATCACTTGCCACGAAAGAGGCCATAGACACGCCTGTGTTTCACGGCTGGCGACGAGCGAGAAACATTGTCAACGCAGCTTTTCAAAGATCACGCCACAATCTCGGACGATAGTAATAAATAACGAAGCCAACCAAAAGAAAAGTGCCACCCAAGAAGCCAAGCCATGCCGCAGTAACGCCATCCAGAGCTGGTTTGTTGAGAAGAGGTGTCGGGGTTGGGGTAGGAATAGGGTCAGAAGCGTGAGATACGGGCTGAGTTCCCGAAAGTGTCTTGTAAATCGTCTGCATTGTCGGCCTTTTGGTAGCTGTCTTGACCGTGTTACTTCTTTGACTTGGTTCAATCTTGTCTTGGCTTCGGGCCCCTATTGTCTTATACAAACGTAGTTCCGAATATGTTAGTTCGTCTACAAGCTGCATTGTGGGAAACAAGGAAGATTTAAATAGACACGCGATTACAAAGGCATTGTTTCAACAATCGCTCTGTCGTCGTGGGTGTTCTATGGCTTTCCCGTTGTTTACTAACAACTGGGCCTGCCTGGCTTATCGTTTTTCAGTCAAAAATATGCCAGTTAATAATAGAAAGGATTACTATCAAGTAGATGAATAATTCCATTGGCAGATGGCGACTGGCTCTAACAATTTACTGAGTAGGGCTCATAGCACAGAAGCAGTTAAAGTCTAGGAGCATAACGTAATATCAGATAGGCAGCTAACCACGTCGGCATTAAAGAAATAAGTTAACGTTAAAGTATGTCGAACTCATTCTTCAGTTACTCTAACAATACCAAATGCAGGAGATAGTCATAGACTACGTGTCATACGAACAGTTTGTCACAGAGTACAAAGAGACATTTGTATATAGTTAGATAGTTGCCCACGAAGGTTTTGAGACCTTCGTGCAACAACAAATGTCTTTACCTACCCTAAAGTTTGAGGTTCATGACACAGTTATAGATGCAAAGACTTCAAGCGCGGTGAGTTTATGAACTAGAGGTTACGACAATGATGACTACGAAGTATCTAGTTAGTTCTGAGAAGACAGTAGATAAAGCTTGTCATATAATGATTTCTTATAATTTTGTGTATCTGGTCTCTGGCAATTTTCAGAGAGCTTCCTGTTAATGTCTAAAACAGCCAGTTCTAGTCAGTTCGGGCACTGCCTCTATATTTACCAGATCTAAACACAATTTCCTCTCGATATATATATTTTAGCGACTTGAACAATAATAGGGGTACTTTTGTCATCTGTAGATGCCACAGCGTCGAAGGCCATCTCGGCGCTTCGCTGTCGTTAGCTTCATCCTCATACATGATCCCTGTCTTTGACATCCGTTTTGCTGGTATATGCCGGCCATGCGAAGAAATCGCTGTCTATGGACATGCGCTGAAGTTGGTAGGTAAAATTATGTCAAGCTTGGTTTTCGCTCACAGTTATGTGCAGAGACTGCACGCATCGAGTTGTGCAGGATATATATCCCCTCTTTAGGGTTGGGCGGGTTTCTGTTCAGCATTGGCTTGCCCGGCTTCTACGTTGTTCCCAGCTGCTTCCTCCTTCTCTTCTCCGTCGCCAGAGAACCACGTTTCTTGTGCTGTAGGTAACCAGTTAATACTCTGGAATTTAATTTTCTGGAACATTCATTAAGACTCACCACTCCATAATTCCGAGTATAGTCCTCCTCGGTCAATGAGTTCCTTGTGCGTTCCTTGCTCCGCAACTCTGCCCTCTTTTAATACAATGATAAGGTCGGCATCGTAGATAGTTCGCAGACGATGGGCGACGAATACACTAGTCCTAGACTTTTCTCGCAGGATACTATTGATATTCTGCATGAGGGCCTGCTCAGTGTGGGTGTCGAGCGCACTTGTAGCTTCATCAAAGAAGAGAAGTGGGGGATCTTTGAGTAACAGGCGGGAAACAGCTAGTCGCTGTTTCTCTCCACCGCTAATCATCATACCCCTTTCACCAACCTTGGTGTCGTATCCATGGGGCCAGGCCGAGATAATATCATGTATCCGAGCGCGCTGGGCAGCTGCAATTACCTGTGATTGTGGTGCAGACATTTTACCATATCGAATATTGTGTCCAACTGTGTCGTTGAAGAGAGGGGTGTCTTGAGGGACGACACCAATAGATTCCCGGAGAGAATCAAGACGTACGTTGCGGACATCCTGATCGTCGATCAAGATCCTGCCCGACTCTACGTCATAGTAGCGGAACAGGAGGCGTAGAATCGTAGACTTTCCGCACCCACTTGGTCCTACAATAGCAACTTTCTTACCAGCCGGTATGGTCAGAGTTAAGTCCCGCAAAATTGGGCGTTCCTTGATGTATCCAAATGTGACGTTTTCAAATTTGATTTGGCCACCTTCGGAAAGCTGCAGGGATTTCGCATCTGGTGCCTCTTTGATGGAAACGTTAACTCTCTGGAGGTTGAACAGAGTCTCCATATCCAGCAGAGATTGCCTAAGCTCTCGGTAAACCGTCCCAAGGAAATTAAGGGGGACGGAGAGCTGGAAGACGAGCTGATTGACCATGACCAGGTCACCAACTGTCAATGACCCACTGGCTACGCCGTTTGCCGCCAGGTACATCATTCCAGTCAAGGCACTAGAGAAGATAATGTTCTGGCCACTGTTCAACAATGCTAGTGATGTACCAACTTTGATCGAGCTCTTTTCGTAGTCCCGCAGCGCCTGGTCGTACCGTGCCACCTCGAATTTCTCGTTGTTAAAGTATTTAACGGCTTCATAGTTGATCAAGGAGTCTACTGCCACCGTTGAGGCCTTGTTGTCTGCCACATTGGCTTGGCGTCGAAATTTGGTTCTCCAGGCTGTCGTCCAGATGGTGAATGCCGTGTATGCCGACATGGTGGCCAGTGTGATAGCGGCGAAGCTGGCGCCATACTGCCAGGTCAAGATACCGCATACCATACCAATTTCCAAGGCAGTGGGAACGATATGGAAGACCATGCTAGTCAATAAAAAGCTAATTCCCTTGGTACCTCGGTCAATGGCTCTGGTGAGGCCGCCAGTCTGCTTGGTCAGGTGGAAGTTCAGGTCGAGACGTAGCAAATGGTCAAAGACATCGCACGCGACTTTACGAATGGCCTTCTGAGCGACGGAAGCAAATACAGCATTACGCAGTTCTTGGAAGACGGTGGCGCCGATCCTCGTGGCACCGTATGCTAGGATCATACTACCTGCAATAGTCGCAGCGGTGCCACCGGTCGCACCAATGTCAATGTTCATGCCATCGACGATGCTCTTGAAGTAGAAGGGCACCTGCACGTTCAACACCTTAGCTCCTATGAGCAGGGTTACAGCTACAGAAACGCGGAGTTTTGTGTCCATGCTGCCGGGGCCCTTGGGCCACAGGTAGTGTGCCATTTGCTTCATGATTGCCCAGTCTGCCTTGCGCTGTTCCTGGACGCTTTTATCATCGACGGCCAAGGGATCTTTCTGGGCCTTTACCGGTTTTGGTTCCGGCTTCTTTCCCGCCTGCTTTTCCGGCTGCTCGGCCTTTGCGAACGAGCCAAAGGCGGCGGTCCTTACAACATGGTTTACACCTGGGCGCTCAAGCTGGCCCGTCTGTGGCCATCGGAGAAGACATGATTCGGTCGCCAGCACTCGTCGAATCGAGCTCCGGAACGGCTGGGAAGGCGTGGGAAGGACGCTCAAGGCTGGTCGACCAGGCGCAAGACAAGCGGCACACGGAGGGCGTGTCCGCGTCAAGCTTCTCGATATCATCTTAGCTGCGAAGCGGACGTGACCATGTTGGTCTACAGTCTGATGTCTGCTGGAGGATCGCGTTTGTCGGTCCGATGTACGGCGATTGGAAGATTGGAAGATGGGACGAGTGGTTGTTGGGATTGGTTGGTATTGAATACTACGCTCAGCCGCTGGCGTGCACCTCCGAGGCAGGGGTCCTAACCAAGCATCGCAGAATTTCGAGGTGCGAGAAGGGAATTAAGATACTTAAGCTACCTCTGTGTATGTGTATTTAGACGCGGGAATTTTGCGATCCTCTGACCCAATGGCGTCTTTTGGGAGCTTGAGCTTAGGATATCTAGCTTCGGCCTTACGTAAAGTATTAGAGGGTCCTTACTACGTCAGTCTGGACCGCATGTGAGGCCTACAGGGTCCTCAGCCCGCTAGATCCGCCAGACACCTGCCGAAAGCCCCCAACGTCCACCCGAGTTAGGGAGTTGCTTCCATTGAGAGTACCTACCGAGCCTACTACCTTAGGCTGGGGGCATTCGCTGTGCTTGATTTACCCACCTGTAGGCTGTAGGTATCTACCCTAACTACCTACTCACACTTACCTGCCTAAAGCCTCTAGGTAACTTACAGTGCGCCCTTACGAGGTGACTCGGAAGAGTTCTTATCTACCGCAAGCAAAAGCAATGAACACTGCTCGACAATCCACCTGCATGAAGAAGCTGTACTGAGTTGCTCTGTGCATGGGTAGACCTCGCTACCGCGAAAATGGACTCTTTTCCAATCTTTGAAATTAAAGGAGACTAGGCATAGGGTGGTTTAACTAGCATTCTAACGCGTACTCGTCTGCACCAGCTAGGTCTCATTCCTTCAACTCACGTCCAACAGCTTAATTCATGAATTTATGATATAGTATACCTGCTTTCGATTGGAGCACGAATCTCCCCCTCAAATGACGGTTGTCATAGATAGAGGTGATGGGTGTTGTCATGCTGTAGATCGCGCCTATCGTCGACATTTCATCGACAATGCCTCTTGTGGTTGGCCTCTGATCATGGGCAGGCTTGCTTTGTGACAGCACATCTCCCATGTCTGGACCGTCTCAGCTGACATCACAATTCAGCTCTATTCGAGCACTGCGAGCATGAGTGAATCTCAAGTCGACCACGTCGTCGAATCCAAGGCACGAGTTTAGCGATCGTTGCACCTCGTCTCGAGCTGTTGATGTATGATGTTGATTCCGCGATGAGGCGATAAGACCTCGCTTTATGCAGTCCCCGCCGATTCCTGTACAACCTGTGACCCACGATCCAATTGGTACTGTAGTCGACGCAACGCAACACCGCCGCTTTGCCCCGGTCGATGGGAAATGACGCAGAAGAGGAGATTGGGATACGATGAGTCCGGGGCAACCAATTACTATTATAAATCCTTGCTAGCATAGGCAAGGACAGAGTAAGGGGTTGCTGCTATATCTACCTACTTATATGCACCCGCGTCGAGCAGTGTGGCGATATCGACCGTCTACGGTACAGTAGGCTACAATCCCTATTGGGACAGAATGGCGATACTGTGTCGTGTGTCGTGCGGCAAGCGGGCACTGAGCGGGGATGCATTGCCCCTGATCGCCTCTTCCCTAAAGCAAATAGCGGTGACAATGTGGCCGTCTGCGGCTGGCCAGACGAACGGGGTCCAGCTCCACATGGCCCGCCAATGCCCGCCTCACCGAAACCGTTAATCAGCAATCTGGCTAAACCTCCTTGCTTCTTGGTGCCGTTGAGCCCCGTCGTGGAGCTGCATGGACAGTCCACGGTGGAGCGTCTGTGTCTCGCGGCCATTGACAATGCAGCCGACGCAGCTTGGTGGAGCCACGATGTTGGGCATCATCAACCACCTGGCATGCTAGATACCATGTCCCAACCCACCTTCCGGAGAAGAAACCAGAGGGGGGTCCTGGTGGTCGGTCCCAGACAGACTCCCAGGTTCTGCCCAGGCATGCCTAGATAGACGCTTCATGACTGGGACCCTGGCTTCTCTTGCTACAGCCTAGTCATCTCTCTAAAGCCCTTTGACAGTCTGACCAAATTCTCGCTTTTCTCTCTCTCCTACCTCATCCTCTTTCTCTGTCAAGACATTGTCTCGTCGGAGATGGGACGCCGTGATCGATCATCACTTCGAAGTGACTCAGGTATTGGGGATGAATTGCCCGAGCTGGCACCACGCTGCCCAACAGACCACCCTCTGAGTGAGTCACGCCCTCTCCACCAAACTGGCCAACGTGAAGGCTCCCTTTACGCTGCCGTCAAGTGCTATGCTAACACTTTACTTAGCGCTCAAGGGATATGAAATCGGGGCCGCGTCGAAACTCCACGTCGGCGATGTGAGTTACGGCCGTCCGGATGACGCCGAGTTATACTAATCCTCATGCCGGCAGGTTTTCGAATTTCTCTGGGCCGATGCGTCCGAGTTCCAGTGGGAATGGAAATGTCTAGGCTACACCCGGTTTATCGTCCTACGCCATAGCGAGAGCTTCCCCCACCATTGCGTTTGCATGTAAGCAATGTTACAACAGCAGTTTTGACATATTCTCACCATTTCCGTCATCAAGATTGAACAATGCATTCCGATTCCACCCATTCAAGTACGTACGACTAACCTCTCCCTAAGACCAATCTCCACCGGTGGTCCCAGCAAACACGAATTCGCCAAACCCGGCATCGACAGCTTCCAACAGGGGTTCGTCTTCGCCAACGGAGAGTCGAATCCAGGTTACGAACAGCCCAGAGGTGGCCCCAAGCTCCAGTATTCGCCGGTTGGGGTTGAGCTACGTCCGGGCAGGCTACGCGTCAAGGAAGATTCCAGGGCCAACTACGCAGATATCATCCAAGTCGAGCATGACGCGCAGGTATTGGTCGTAGGGGATGTGGTCAAGTACTTTGACCGTGTGCGCCGGAACGTGAACAAGGCCTTTATGCGACAGATACTTCGAACGGCCCTGGAGAAGTATCAAGCCGAGAAGGCAGCTGGCACCAACAGGCCACCAAGCATCATGGAATCTATAGATGGTGACCACGGCGGCGCCGAGTGTAAGATTATTCTGGAAACCGACAGGGCGGATACGTACACCCTGAACGAGGTCCCAACCGACGATGAAAGGGACGACCAATTTGTACCAGTTGCGCCAGAAATCGCCATCATGAAGCCAGCACCTCCGGCGATACCGGAGAAACCAGAACAACACAGGAGGTCATCCACGGGGAAAGGTCCCTTGGTACCGTCAGATGTTTCGAGGCATGCGCCAGAAGAGGAGCCGCCCAAACCACCAGGGCTCGAGCTGCCCCCACAGAACGATTTCGACCTGAGATCCATGCACAAGGTCGCGATGGCCGGGGTGAAACAGTGACTCCTGGTCATCCTGGCCATGGATCCTACTGGGGTCGGAACTATGCTGCATGAAATTGGGCGTATGGCGAAGCGGCAGCATCTCGGGAAACATTGCATATGGGAAGAGTACCTACGCACACGGCCGCATCTGCGCAAAGCGCTATTAGATCGGGGAGCCAATTAACGAACGACATGACTCTATTCTTTTGAAATTGAACGAATAACGAAAACTGTTCATTTTTTTTTCATCTTCTTTTTCGTTTCATCTTTTCGGCTTTGGTCCGCTATTTAACTAGCAACCTGTTTAATAGAACACTCTCCTCCGAGCAGAGACGCCATGATGAACTCTGCTCCACTTGGACGATTCAGTGAAACTAGATGATAAAGCTAGATAAAATGAGATGTGAAGTAGAAATCAACTGAATATTTCTAGACCAAATGGTCATTCCTGGTGACATAATTTGTGTTTAAACCCTCAGGCTCTGATGTATCTAATGTTTTCAAATTTGGATGTCCCCTAGCATCATTAATATGTTGACTCACTGGTTGAACTCGGTCCACTTCAGACACAACTGCATCGTGTCTCTATACCGCAACCCCCCATCTCCCACGCAACAGAAAAATCTCATCCGATCAATGCTTGAAAATAGTATGTAATTAGAAGGCGCCGTCGTCGTACTGCTATACAATTGGATAGTTCACCAAGAGAGAACAAACACGCCGGCTGCGGACCCCGATGAGCACGTGCCTAGCAATTGATTCATCGGCTCCGTCATATTCGGACCCTTACATCTAATGCCGGCGGCACACGCGGCGCAACGGTCCGGGAAGTGCCCTGACTAGCCCGGGGCCTGGACGTGGCTAGTTAGGGGTATCCTCGGTAACTGGGAACCACAAGAACGTGGAAACAGTTGAACAAGCGCTGCGGATTCATGGTATGCCAAGCAGATTCTTGACGAACACGCAGGCTAATTCGTTTAAGTCGTACGCAATTGATTCCTTCCCGGCTTTGGACATCTACTTCGTCTAACTTTTCAGGGTGTAACTTCATAGTCCCATTCGAACAGCGACAGTGTCTTTCAAGGTTGATTAGTAGCCACTAGAGTATGGGTAAAAGACAGGGTAAGGTGAGGATATGGATAGATTTCGGTGTAGTAATGTGGTGACAATTTGGAATCGGCTCCATTGAGCACTGTGCAATTCATTGTAAGCGAACACGGTATCACCACCATGCACAGATAAATAGAGGCTTTGGACAGTGTTAGCTTATACATACTGTATAGGCGATGCGAGGTAGGTAACGTCATACTAAGCTTGGCCCAAGCTGAAACGGGACAACTGAGGGTATTGGAGCTCAGTATCATCAACCTCACTCATCCCACTCACTAAGTACGTACCTTAACCAGACGGCAATTAGTCCCCTCACCCCCGTAATCTCCCACACAGACCTACCTACTTACAAACCAAAAAACCCCCACCACAATGGCCTTCCGCGCATTTCGCCGCATGCCCGCCGTCGTCTCCCGACCCCTGGCAGCCCGGCAATTCCACAGCACACCGCGCGCCTTTGTGCAGGTGGGCGACGCCGTCCCCGACGTCGACTTGCACGAGGCCTCCCCCGCCAACAAGGTGAACCTGGCCAAGGAGTACGGCACCGGCATCGCCAATGGCGTCGTCATTGGTGTGCCTGCTGCTTTCTCGCCCGCCTGCTCAGCGAGCCATGTGCCCAGCTACATCAACCACCCCAAGATCGGCGAGGCCGGCCAGGTCTTCGTCGTGAGCGTCAACGACGCCTTCGTGTAAGTCTCATCGAACACCAGCCATTCATCGTTATGAGCAGGAGTTGTAGCAGACGAAAATATCTTGAGAGGCGGTAGTGAAATGACGTGGGATATCTATTAACTGACCGATCAACAATAGTATGAAGGCCTGGGGTGACCAGCTCGACCCCACGAAGCTCTCTGGCGTAGGTCCTTCACATCTAAACTAGCTCATGAGTTAGGAGTTTGCGTTGCTCACACGGTGCTTCAGATCCGGTTCTTGGCTGATCCCACGGGCGCCTTCACCAAGGCCCTGGATCTCGGCTTCGACGCGATACCCGTCTTCGGCCACACGCGCGCCAAGCGATACGCCCTCGTCATCGAGGACGGAAAGGTCAAGTCCGTCCACGTTGAGCCTGACAACACCGGAACTGATGGTTTGTCTTTACCCTGTTGACCCCCTCGCTCACCCAGCCATTGCTGATCGTCATATAGTCTCCCTGGCCAACAAGGTCTTGGGTTAAAACGGCCCCTCAGTCAGATCTTAGACCGTGTTGGAAATGTAGATCTGGAGGGGAAGGTAGCGAGTGAACGAGAAGGGCACCAGCTTGTGGCTGGTTGCCTATGTCCTCATGATAGGACATGTTAGAACAAGCTTGTATACTTATTATACTTTCTCTCGGAATATACTGCTAAAAGCTAGTGCTTCGTTCACAACTATGTCGTCTGTAACCTCACGAAGCTCAAGATACCTTTACTCAGGCTATAACTTCTTATTTCCCACTCAAGCCCAGGCTCATCTCTGAGTTGATCCGTATCTGGCGACCTACTTCTTGACGAGAGCTACTACGCATACCCGAATGGAACGCTGCGTGTCTCTCCGGATTTCACCATTAAGCATGTTTAGGTCATCTTCTAAAGTACCAAATGATGTATTCATTATTTATATTATTTAACCACAACATGCACGCGTCGTTAAAACGGCGTGGCCGAGTCAAGGCGTCAATCAACTCATGGAATGATAGCAACTGAGAACATTCATCACACTTCTCCTAAATTCCGAGAAGGGCAAAATAATAGAAATATGTAAAGCGACAGTCCTCGCTACTCAATAATCATAAACTCACACTATATTGACAGCGAGAACTCAGACGCTTTTTGTGTATTCAACTCTTATCGGTGCCAGCTTCCCTCACTGCTCGTATACATACCTACCTACTGGATGAAGATACTGAGGTTCTCAGTATCAGCTTAAGTTGCTTGACAGAGTCATCGTGGAAAGGAATAACACGCTTAATACGCGTGAGGACATCGCCACCATACCACTATACCACATCGCCTCTAACTTATAGTCCAGTCACAGTAATTTTAACCACAGAAACTCCAATGATCAATCCTGCAGAAAGCTTCAGCTAAAGTTTTATGGCTAGCACAACCAACCACTATATCGCCACAAAGAGTACATCAACCTAGTTTCTAAACCTCGCCACTATACAGAGCAGGCTGTCATGCACTATCTTGTTTCTAAATCGGAAAACTTCTTCCCAGGTCTTACAAGAACAAACGATGAGTGATATGTTTTAGTTAGAGGCTTTGCGCCAAACCTAAATAAAGCCTCATTTGATTCCCCTCAAACGCCCCAAGTATTTTTTCGTATTCCAGCTATCGAATCCTAAATATCCCGCTCTCACACAGACTGAGCTAGCTAACACCAAGGATCACATCAATTAAACAACTAACTAATATTCTAACATAACTACCTATGCATCGCAACCCGAAACAACACCAAATGGCACGGGAAGCGCGGCATTTGAATCACAAACACACTCATAATATAAGCGAGACGAGCACGACCATTTCTATTCTATCACAACAGATAGGTGTGATAGCACACAGTAAAAGTTTCGGTAAATCTCTCCCTCTACTTCCAAGTTTACGTCGATGCCTACCTAGGTACGTATTAGTGATACAGAAACTGTTGTCACGTGCCTGGGACTCATTGTGCAGCCTGTACGTTTTTATTGGAAATACCTGCACTCATAATGACAGCATTCCGCAAGTCCCTAGACGAGAGTACAAAATGGCTGATGAATACTTGACTTTGCTGGTCTGGTAATTTCGTTGATGTGGGAGACAATCTATGTTGGGCACCCTATATCTGAGTAGTATCATTCAACATGACAATGCAAGAAGCACTAGGAATATATATATCACTACCTGTCTAGGCGTAGTGTTCCTGCACTGAATGGCTACTAGGTGAGGAGGGAAAGGGGGGGAGCTAACGCACGCCACAAGGTAAAAATGACAGAAAGGACAATAAATGCTCATATTTCTCCCTGAATCCGTTACTCCAGCCATGATATCTTCCGTCTATTTAATCGAGTAATCATTACAGTGTACTTTGTTTGATTCAACGGCGGCCAGCAGTATTCTTCAAATCTATATTGAATGACCATCGACCTAGACACTGTATGTTAATATGAGTCACGTTGGGAGGAAGAAAAACATGAAACTCACCATTGGCAAGGTTGTCAGCTGTGTCCTCCAGTAGGATCACACGACGTTTGTTGCAGTAAGAGGTCTTGTCCATGATGTCCACTTTGAGTTTCGCATCGGCAAGCTCCGCTATAGGCTTCTCAAACATCTCAGAGAGCGCTTCGACAGCCATTTCCAAATCTTTCTGGTTATCCTCGAATATCTCGGTAAGATTGTTCCGAGCGAGATAAAATGCAAAAGCATAAGTCCACTTCAGTGTCTGTCGACACGTCTGCAGAGCCTGCGAAGCCGTATTCAGATATTGGACCTCAATCCAAGACATACCAGAAGCCGTTTGTAATTGCACCATCTTCTTTTCTGTCTTCTGGTAGATATCTTTATCCAGCCGCGCCGATTGTTCATGATTCGCATACCTATTATAGTAGTGCAAATATCGTTCCAAGGAGACACGCGACTTTGCCTGAGCGTCCCGCGCATCCGTGCCGCTCTTCTCCTCAAAACGGTTACAATTGTACCAGCTAGTGCCGTGTTCCGACCACAAACCCATACACATCCAACAAAACTCATGCTTACACTTTCTGCATGTCATGTGGTTGCAACCGCCATTCTTTTCTATAGTAGAATTGCATTTCGGACATTCCTTGGTGTTGGCGGAGATCCAGTTAGCCGTCTCGCTATCATCTGCACACTTCTTCAACCACCTCTTCACAAGTTCACAGGGGGCGGGCTGATGGTCTGTGCGATAACAGCCAAAGCAGAAGCGATGACCACAGTTGCATGAGACCGTAGGTACAACTTTGTCCAGATCCTTCTTCTTGATAGCGCACTCGACCGCGTTGGCGCAATCAGGCGCAGGGCACCATTTCAACGTGTCTTTATCTTGCACAAAGGTCCGGTTGAGCAGTTCCCTATAACGAGCCTTCAGGTCGTCGGCAACTAAAATGTCCAAGGAGCGCGAGTCTATAATTCTGTGACACCCGTCTGAGGGGCACTGAATCCGGGCAGCTTCACCCTCATCACGGATCTTCTGTCCCAGGTATTGTCTGTAGCAATCGACGCAGTATCGATGGCCACACTTCATAGCAAAGCTAAGGAGACCGTCGTCATCTGCACAGCAGATGTCGCACATGAATCCCGAAATAGTTTCTAATTTTGGTAGATCTAGAACGCTAGGTCCCAGACCGGCAGCTTCTAAGACTTTAGGCGAATTGTCCATGTAGTCATCGATTAATCGCTCCTTGTTCCAGCGAAAATGGCGGAGCATAATGGCGGCATCCTCTTTGCTCATGGCTAAAATCATGTTCACCTCGTCGATCATCTCATCCTGTTGATGTCGGATGTCGTCAGGATCGAAGACTTTGAAACCGACATCGAAGGCCACGCCTTTCTTCTTATCGGTTTTATACAAGATAACATTCGGGTCATCGTCGGGTTGGTCATCGAAAACATCAAAGTCTAAAGGCGTATGTTAGTCGGATGAAGACTGAGAGAAGATAGATGATAACTTTCAGAAAAACCATCCCCAGAGAAGACAAACGATCCTCAAGGAAAAGTGGTTGTAGGGGAATATGAACAATGGAAACAGCGGGGGTCTACATACCTTCGTCATCAGCAGACAGATCATTGTCGGTGTCATCCTGCATCAAGTCGTCGTCACTCGACATGTTGGACACAAAGTCCTCGTCCGAATCCATGCCGGTGACGGGAGTGGGAGGGGCGGCTGAGGCGGAAGCTGCTGAGGCGAGGATTACTCGTTTGTTGGGTAGGGCGTCGGGCGTGGTCGAGGGAGATACCGTCGCCTCAGCGGCTTTCCGTTTTCTCGTTATGGGAGGAATGGTGTCGTCGGGGGGGCGGGAAACAAGAACGACGCTCGCCGGTTGCGAGCGGTCGAAGACTGGACTGGCTGGAGTAGGAGAAGGGAGAAGGGAGAAGGGAGCGAGTTTTGAAGGAACGGACGGGTTTGGATGCCCTGAGGGTGTAGCCAGTCGATTCTGTAGTCGGTCCTAGGGTCGATTCAACACAGCAACAGCGTGGCAGAGAATAGACAGATTAGATATTCGAGGCCGAATGTCGTCCGGGTGAGATGGCGGGTGGCGAAAACGGGTAGTAAGCAGGTTGTATCCGAAGAACAGATACTTATGACACGAGGCCGTCAGTCGGAGAGACGCGGGGCAACGTTAGGCCACTGGGTCGGGCGTTGTTGGATGGCGACGGATATGGGAGGGGGAAGAGGGCCTGGGTTGGCAGAGACACGCCACGAAGAGGGACAGGAGCGGGACACGATGGGAAACACGACGCGGGAAACAACCTGGAGATGCGATAGTTCTGTCGGGAATGCACGACGACCGAGGCTACTAGTGGGACAGGGGCGAGAGGAAAGAGGGACAGAAGAGGCAGGAATGGCAACGATGATAAAATGCTGACGGCGGAGCAGGCGCAGGGTGGATGAGCGTCTGAGTGGATGACGGTTGAGAGTGGATTCGGTTACTGAGGCTACTGTCCGTAGGTCGTGGCTGCAGTTACTGCCTGCCTGCTGGTGGCGCACATCTAACGATCGATCAAGGGGCTCGTATCAAGAATGATTAAACGAATGGAGTGTAATAATGTTCGCTATTTTCCGCTATTGACAGAATCACAATGAATATACAATATGCACAATGCTGGTGACAACAACGATGCTAATGGGCAGGCATTGGCGTAGTAACGATTGATGAAGAGTTGGGATGAAGGCCATGACTAGTTGCTTTTGGCGGCCTATTTAGCGTGGTGAGCTAGTGCGGTACGCCTATATTATGTAAAATAACGTTAGATACATCTGCTGCTACTGCCTTTCAGCAGGCAGCCAGCCGACAGCCGACCGGAGCGATGGGTAATACTGTGGGTCAGAGGCACAGATCCTACTGCACAAGTGTGGGTACTAGTGTAGGCACGCGGGTACGCCAGCAGGCAGGCTTTAGTTGTCAGGCGGTCATCAAGCTCATGCTATGGTCGTCCGATAAGTGTTTCCGTTGTACCACCTGCCTATGTACCTCAACACCTGGGCTGTATGCAGCCACTTAAAGATAGGCGCCCTGTGCCCCATACCAGTGACGCAACAGCCCCCCGTTGGCGAAGGATTTCCGGCAGCGCCGAACCCACCAATGTACGGAGCAGGTAGATACCTGTACCCGCCGCCCCTCCAACCCCTCCTTATCCAGGCTCGGTAGGAGATAATTACTGGCCATATAATAAGCAATTGAATAGGTAGGTCATCATTGGTAAGCCTCACCTTTATTCAAGTTTAAATGAACCCAAAAATTTGAGTGTGAAAGGGAGGAAAAAGGGAGAGAGACAAGATAAGCAAGGGAAATGGAGACTTTCTCAAAAGCCACGGACAAGGCAATGACTAAATGCTTCCCATCCTCCCAGCTGGTCTCACGGCGATGTACAATATATACCTCTATATGTCTATCTCTAACTATATATACATTACATGTTTTCTCCGTTCATCAACGTTGAAACATAATTGCGACAATACTCTACCGATAAGAAGATTCGAACAATTTAAGCCAAACAATTATGAAGCGTGAATGACGGTTTCGATTGGACAGTCAGCCGTATCTTGCGAGGATTAACACAGGTCTTCTATGCCGGCAAAAGAACTTGACCGTATCCACGCATAGGTAACCACGTCACTGATGCCATTTAGGTGCGTAGATGCATGAACTGCAGGAACGACATGTGCTTCACTCAGACTGAAGTAAGAAACCTGCTAGGGGTTGAACGAACTTGGAAAGCGAGGAGGCATGCTATGATCCCCGACTGTCTCAATATTATGCTATAGACCGACACGACCACAACGCCACGCTATGCATACACGAATACCATACGACATATAATTACGCTTTTTCTCCCCGCCAAAAAGACACTCCGTACGCCATACTTCAGCTCAAAGCAAACATATAGTGTGACAGATTCACCCTCCTACCGTTCGTCTTCTTCCCTCTAGGGTCTGTGTTCTCCAACTCCGGCGCTACTTCCAAGTCTTCCGTCTCACTCTCAGGCACTAGGAGGTCTTCGCTCCCAATATCGCCTCCAATAGATCTGTTGAGCGCTTCGACTTCTGCTGGGTCGACTGGTGGCAGAGGCACAAATGCTGGGTTGACCGGGATCGAATCCAGACTCATTCGGCCGAGGCTAGATCGTTTGGGCGCTCGGGTTATAGCAAATTTCGACGTTGGTGACTCCTTGCCTCTGCCAAGAGCTTTCCTTTCGAGTTGTTGTAACGGTGTGAGCCGTGGTGTGGTTCCTGGTGTTGCTGGGGTTGTTCTAGCCGTAGACGGTTGACTTGACAAGGTAGAGATTGGAGTCAGAGAAACCAGTGAGCTCCTCGTCGACGAGATTGAGGTCTGTCTTCGTGGTGGCCGCATGGTTTGCGAATCACGAAGAGTCGTGCTGGGCGCATAACTAAAGCGGTCGAAGGCAGACTTTGGGGGGGTGTCAGGAATAGTTGTTTCTGGCTGCTCCTGTGCCAAATCCGTTAAACTATCTTGCTCGCTTTTTTTGTCGGCTTTGGGTGCAGCTGATCTGCTCTGGAATATTGAAATTGTCTTGCCACGATTCGGTCCGTTGGACCATCCTTCTAAATCAGGTAGTTCTTTCAACGCTTCTTCTATCGAATCATCCGACAAAAGATAGCCTTTTTCCTTGACTACTTTTCGAGCTTTTGGACCTCCCGGCGAAAAAAACTTACTCCTCTCCACTGTAGTGCTCGGCCCAGTCGCATCATCGTCGCAGAGGCGTGCCTTTTTAGGTGGCCGAGGATTAATGCCAACAGTAGTGTTATCGGGCTGGTGAGAAGCCCCTATTCCTGGTCCAGTGGTTCTCCGACGTGAGTTTGACATCAAAGAACGACCGTCACCAGCCAGTAGATTAGAGATAGGCTCTGTCCTTCGCCGCAAAGCACGTGGGGAACGCCTGCCCCTATCTATATAGTTCCGGGGTGGGCTCCGCGACGCGACCTCGGTGCCATCAATATACGGCCGTGGAAGTGGAAAGACGATCGGCTGGGCGCCTTCTCCAGTCACTCTCTCGGGATTGACATGAAAACAGTTTGGATCCATTTCAGCGAGAGGTATGCGATGGTGGCTGTTGAAATACGCATCTATTGGCTTTTTAGGCGTCTCTCGAGGGTTCTGTGACTGCGGGTTGTTGCTGCGGTGAGCGGCGGATGCGGTGCGTTTCCTTGGTGAGGGAGGTGTGGTGAGAACAATCTCTTGTTTTGTAATGGGATTGACGTCTCCAGCAGCAATCCGTTGAGAAAGTTGAGGTTCCACATAGGATCCGATGAAGGGGAGCCGACCAGGGTCAAGGCCAGACGGGAGACCAGTAAGATTGACGAGTTGCCGTGACGTCGGGCAGAAAGCCCACTGGTAGAGAAAGGTTTGCTCTGCTTGGTTAAACTGTGTGAGGTAGTCTGCCGGAATCCGATGTTTACCCTCGAACTGAAGCGTCCGTATGACCCGTTCAACAGTTTTGTGCTTCCGAAGCAACCGATGCGCCGTCTTCAACCCCAGCCCGGCAATGCTCCCAAGGTAATCACACCCACTCAAGATCGCCATTTGCCTGAACAGCCTATCATCCCAACCAACAAATGAAACTTCCCGACATGCATTGAAGTCTCGGCGGTTAACTTCAACACACTGGCCATATTGATCTAACTTTGTAATGAGTCGTTTCGCACCGAAAACTAGCAAATCTGAGTCTTCCGAGATTATTCCGCTGGTGATTCCTTGACGCTCAAGGTAAACGAGCTGGGCGTCCGCTTCGTATGGCGCTACGACGTAAGGAATGTTGGCCTTCTTCAGCGCTTCAATCAGATCACGGGCCATTTCAGGGGTAACATCAATAGCTTTTTGCAGTTCCTGGTAAGCTTGCGATGGCTTTCCCGCTTTTAACAGCTCTAAGCCTATTTTCCTGCCATCTTCCCTTCGTTTTGAGCGCGAAGCTTCTGTGCCAGCTTTACTGGGCAGGAAATCTCCATCGAAGACCATGTATGGGGTCACACCAAAGTGCTTCACCATCCGCACACGGTTCATGGCAAAGTCGACATATCTAAACACACAATGTCAGAAGTCTTAGTCGGCGAAATAAGTCATTGCTGTTTGTCTATGGACTTACTTTCGAGTTGGCTTGCCTTGGGCAAGCTCGATTGCACATGAAATAGCACCTCGATGCAACCAACCGTAAGCGTCGACTCCAAAGGTTTCACCTTCGAATTTCTTCAACTCAGTAGGACGTTGTATGGATTTCAGTAAGGGAAGCAATCCTACTATAATCAGTACACCTATTCAAAGGCATGACTGACGATGACTTACCTTGAATACCCATCTTGTAGAAGGAATTAGCGTGGATAGCGGCCCAGTAGTCGCGATAGCCAGTATTCAGATGGCTGCCATCAGATAGCTAGTCAATCGCCGATCTAGTAGATAGCTAAATGGCTGGAATTGGAAGTTCCAAGGGGCGATTCGATTTATACGGAAGCTTCGTAGTGGTCGGGCTCCAGAAACGCGACGCAACAAGATGGGGCGAAGTGGTGGTTTGGGTTGAGGTTTATGTAAACAAGCCAAGATCAATATCGCGAGCACACCGAACTGGGACAGATATTAAGACAATAAGAGTACAGGTTACGAAGGCTAGGAAGACATAAATTAAGCAGTGACGCAACAGCTTGACAACAGGAAAGAGTTCAAATTCACGTCACGTCAAGAGCCAGGTAGGAAGTGGAAGCAGCACGCAGAAAAGGGAAGCGGGAGATATCGAGGCTTGACTGCAATCGATAAGACACAATTGAGAGAGCGCGTCGTGACCGCGCCTTGCCCCGGCCTGTCTATTTCCAGAGCAACGTGGGGCTCACCGACGGCATGGATCCACCCTGACTTAGGTAATTAATGCATAACTTCATATCTCACCTGCATTATGCTGCGTTCAGGTCGATGATATTAAACGGGGCAACCCTCACAGTGTCAATTCCATTTCTTCAACAGCACCCTGATATAATTTTCACCCCACCAAAAATGCTCTCATGCCGCTTCTGTGTAGACGATGTATCTGAGACTCCAAGTAGGCAGTACAGATTAGTATATCGAGAAAGCAACAGCATAGATTGCTCTGTTCAATTCGTTTCCGCCTGAAACAAAGTTTTGTTCACATCCGCGACCCCTCGAGATGCCGAAAACTGTGGAACGTACGCGCAAAGCCATTGCGAAGAAAAAGGGTGCCGTCGACTCGCTGCACCAGTATTCCCGCGATTCCAAAAGGCTTCATCGAGCGCAGGTGAGAGATGAGAAGCTAGAGAAGATCGCTGCTGCCAGACGAAAGAAGGATCGGCCGTACAGTACGTTTGATGATCCAGCCAAAAAGCATCCATAGACCGTTCTAACCGCTGAATTGGTAGTCGAACGAGCGGCATTCTTTCAGGAAGCGTTGAAGCAGAACGGCGGCGAGCCTCTGGGCACTGATGTCATTCGTGAGCTCATTCAGACGTATGCGCTCCCGTCTTCTAGTCTAGTCGCAACAGTCGCTGATATTACGGCAGATATGTCCACCAGTACGATGAAGAACTGGAGGAGGTGAAGAAGGCACGCCGGCCAGGTCAGCCCGCCAAGGCCAAGGAAGATCTTTTGAAGGTCAAGATCGCTCATCTACAAAAAGAGTACCAGAATGGCTTTCGTCAGTGTTGCTATGTTCTCCGACCAATGACAGTAGCTAATACGTTCTCCAGTCCTGCCGGTTCTCGATACACAAGAGAACGCCACCCTCGTGCAAAAATGGGAGGGCTCTTGGCCATACCTCACGACGTTCAAATGGGTGAGGATACATTCTAATGGGGTGACCAAACCCGCCAGTTTCCCGCCCAAGGGCGACCATTAAGCCCCTCGGACGATTGAGACACTTTACCCCGCAGTTCGCATTCACGGATTTCGTTCTACAGCTAGACTTTTATGCCACGTTCGGCTAATCCTGCTATTTGCGTTGGTATCTACAAGCATGTCGCCCACCGGTGCAGGCAGCCGCCAATGCAGGGCTGCCCGGTCTTCGATTGCTCAGACCCGCAATCGCAAACTTCGGGGGCCCGTTGTGGCATACATACCTACATAGCTACAACTTGTTTCACGCCAGTCACGTCTGCGGATGCGCTCGGGCTGCTGGGTTATCCGACTTGAGATTGCCTTATCCTCACAAGCCATGTAGTTTCATTGCTGTGCCTAACCTTGGCATTCTCTACCCTGATTCGCCTAAAGAGAGGCGACTGCAGTTGGAGTACCTAGATGTCCGAGACTCTGGCCGATCTCGTCAACAACACCAGCTGACGCTCATCATCATAAACAGGATGCCACTAGGTGCTAATTATGCTGCCACATTGTCATACTATTCCTCGGATGATTATACACAGGATAGTACAGTGTTGGCGGCTTGGCCAAGGAAGAAGCTGGCGGCGCACAGCGCTCAGATACATCCGTCTTAACCGACGGCTCACATGGCTCCCGACCCCAAAATCAGAGATGATAAACTCAATATACCTCACAACAAACTCTTGTGTCTGTAATCCAGTATCTGTGACTTTTTGACGGCTCTCATCTCGTCTGCTAGAATCGCATCGCAGAGGTGACGCGCGCTTCTATCGGCCATCCCATAAGCCTTCTATCTTCATGTACCAATATTTCTCATCTGATGATAACTACTGCCGTGGCTGGACACATACCACATCCTGGTCCCGGTTTCATTGAATGAAGCAACCGATATGTATGTTGTTGCATCCCTTATTGGCTCCCTAGGCGTTGCGACGCATCTCCAGCAGTAGAAACAGACGTGCGTGGCAAAAGAACGCTACGCAAGGTCCATTTAAACGAAGGGCTGATAGCATGATATTTAAGTATAAATATATCAGAGGTATGTGTTACGGTCCGAGCCCTTCACAACACTTAACATTCACCATGTGCTGACGCTTCTCCTTTCCAGAGTTTTCACGGCAAACATAGTACGCAACACAATTCCGCGGTGCGTCTTCTTCCAAAACCGATGCACTTGACTTCCTAACACCACCAAGGCATGATGTGCAGCTACGTCACGCACCTCAGAACGTGCTGTCTATGCGCCGAAGAGGAGACCATACTCATTTCTGAAAAGCCATGCTCGGCAACCAAGAAAAGCATTTTCGGCTCTTGCGGGAGAAGCATAAAGAATAGCAACAAGAGCAACAAGTCGCTCTACCAATGTTGGAGCTGCAGGCATCAGGTTACCTGGGTTGTATATAGGCGATCTATGAGGATGAACGTGATATGAACGACTTTGGACATTCGAGATATCTTCAAGTTACCCATTCCAATTGCTGGGTAGTGAGTGCAATCATACGTTGGGGGTGAGCTTGGCAGCCAGGCGGGACAGCCAAGGAGGGGGTCTGACGCCACGACTAGACATGACTGACAAACACACGATGGCCGTTGGGTCAAAATAAGAACTGCTGGTCAACATGAGACCAACGATCAAAAGAAATTTTTCAGCTATTGGGGACAGAGGCGTTGGGAGTGGAATATGGTCTCTTAGAAAGCTTAGTCTCCTCAGATCCCTCGAGTCTCCAGGCAGCTTTCTTCTAGCTGATTCACCGGCTCGCAGGAAGAGGACGGATCAAACAAGTTTGTTCTATTATAGCAGCTGTATACTTGTTTGTGCCTACTCGTATGCCTACACAATATGATGTTTTAATTGAGGTCCTGGCCTGAATCTTTTAATGACGGGAGAGTTCATGATACCAGACATGGACCTTACATGTAGGTATACAGATACAGTATACGCATTCAAGCATGACACTTGAGGAGAGAGAAAGTGCCCGGGTGGGGTAACCGAAATTGTGCGCTAGTTCATATTAAGTTAGATTAAAATATATATAGTGGGAGACCCTAGCTCATCATTGGCCCGTGCAGAAGGAAATTCTGCTTCTACAAGCTCATTCTTCTATCACAAGCTCAAGGTCGCATCTAACATTTTAATTCTTCTGTTTTCTTCCTTGTTTGTGCGCCCTCTCTCAACCCATTGTAATCGTCATTCCCATCATCCCATCAACTACCTGCCGCGATCCCATTATACCGAGACAGTCACAAGAAAGATGATGTCTTTTCGAGCTGTCGCACGCTCAGCGCCTCGGACGCTGAGTCGTATGAGTTCGACCGCCATCCGACAGACGAGAACCGCCCAGCCAAGCTCGCTATTGAGGACGGCATGGGCACCTCTACGCACACCGCAGCTCGCCGCTGCCTTCTCATCAACCCCGCTAAGACAGGCGCCCGAAAATGAGGCTGACCGGGAGATACTGGAGAAGCTGGAGAGCGAGCTGCAATTCGAGAGCGAAATGAAGGCCAACGAGCAGCTCCCTGCCAGCATCAAGGACTTCATCGAGAACACCTCCTACGAACTCAAGGACGAGCCCGGAAAGGAGGATGTCTACCTCGTGCGCAAAATCGGCAACGAAACGTCAGTGGTGTCCATCATCAGGACAAACATCAGGTGAATTCTCGGCTGACATGATCTCTGTAGCATCACCGTCTCGTTCTCCATCTCAGACCTGGCCAACTACGAGCCCGATGTGTACGACGAAGACAGCGCGCTGACCGACGAGGAGCTGGACACGCCTGAAGGCAAGCAACTGGCCGAGACCGAGGCGGAAGAGGGCCTCGAAGACGAGGGTGCCGAAAATGTCGTCCCTTGCCGCCTGAACATCGTTGTTGAGAAGCCCGACAAAGGTGCCCTGAATATCGAGGCCGTAGCTCAAGACGGCGCCATCCTCGTCGAGAACTTCTACTACTACAAAGACCCCAGCATGGCGCACAGCTCAACCCCCGATGCTGTTCACGGCGCTGAGGACGTCTACCCCGGCCCACCCTTTGGCAGTCTCGACGAGGACCTGCAGCTCTTGATGGAGCGCTTCCTAGAGGAACGCGGTATCTCACAAGCCATGGCACTCTTCATACCCGACTACATGGATGTCAAAGAGCAGCGGGAATATCAAACCTGGTTGAAGAACATCAAGGACTTCGTCGAGGCTTAGGATGGATTTATGATAGTGTACGAAAAGGACCGGACGGCGTGGGGACATGACAAAACAAAAAGAAAAATGCGTGATCCGAAAGAGCTTGGATCTCCCGTATGTAAAATTTTCCACTCTTAAAACGATACACAATGTAGTATAGTGAGCGATTGGCATCGCTTCTGCAATGACGATATGACAGGGCCTTATTGGTCTTAATGGTACAGAAACTTGTTCTATAATAGGGATATCCATTCATAAATCTACACCTCCTTTCTAGGGGGCAGGTTTTCATTGCGCTTCTTGCGCTCTTATCCTAGGACACATAGTTGCCATACTGCTTAAGTAAGCTGCTACTCTTTACGGCATCTTAATAATCTGCTGTATGCTCATATAATCCCCTATTTCTTTCTACCTACTCCTACTTTCAGTCGCCAGATGATGCACATCATAATCCGAAGTGGTGGATGAAGGTCTGCTCCCAAAGGACTCCTTCGATCGTGGATCATGTGGCAACCTGTCTTAGGTATGCTCTTCTTATTCCATTACCATGATGCTTACAATACTCCAACAAGACATTTATGCATCAGGTTGGCATGCTACCGGGGTCAGAATGCGGGATAGATGCTTCCCTAATACCGCTATTCTTCATACGCTATATACAGCAACTTCCTTCGGATCCTACCCACACAAACAACGAGCACGAGTTCCTATTCCATGATCCGCTACAGACGTAACACATCCATCAACCCCTGTGCAACGCTCCTGGCACCAGATCCGTTAAAAGCAGATATGCCTGTTACTGGAACACTTCAATCTTGGCCGAACCACTGCTTTGATACCCTTCTGTCGCCACGATCTGGTAGTCATGAGCACCGAGCTTCAGGCCGGCGTTCGTCCACGCGTCGAAATGATTTTGCAGGGTGACTGGCGAGAACTCGTCAGCGGATCTATCGCATTGGTAGCGCTGAGGACGGGTGTGTGATACTCACCTGTGCCACCGACCCGCTTCTGCTGGCGGACGGACCAGAATTGGTAGAATGTGGACTGTGGTATGCGTAATCAGCGCATGCTCAGTCGTTAATATCATCTACCAGCAATGCTCTACAGAGGGGCTACACTGGTTACGGTCAGGGGTCGGTCGACTCACCGTGCCTTCGATAGAGGGCTGGTTCACGCGTTGGGTCTGGTAGATGTCGTAGGTGCCGCCGTCGGACTGGATCGAGCCGCGCTTCGTGGTACCGCTGGACGGGTTGTACGAGCCGAAGGACTCGACGATGTAGTACTCGATCAGCGGGTTCTTGGTCCAGCCGTACACGGAGAGGTAGCTGTTGACGTTGGCGCCGTTCCAGGTGCCGTTGTACGTGACGACGCGGGCCGAACCCGGGTTCCATCCCTTGCCTGCTACAAAGTTGCCCACGTTGCTCCACGTCACGTCGTACGCCCCGGCCGCGCCGTTGTTGTACGTCACGGAGCCCTGGCCAGCCGTCCAGAACGAGTAGAAGAACTATCCCCGCCCCCAAGAGCAGAATTAGCCAAGCTCAGTCTCGCTTCATCCTACCATGAGGATGGCGTCTCGGATACGAAATCACATACCCCATTGTTTGTGCCCGTGCCAGGTGAGGTACGGGTGATGAGGTCCAATGGGGAGGCGAGGGCGCCGGCCACGGCCGTGAGACTGACGAGTAGAGTTGACCCGAGCATTCTAGGTAGCGGTTATTTATTCGACTTGGCTTCTTCGTTGACCAGTGCAGCTGTCGAGCGGCTAAAGGGGTTTCACTGAGCTTCTCGAGCAGCTGTCTACCACTATATACGTGAGTCGATCCCCGTGCCAAGAAAGCTGACCTGGAATCGCCTTATATGTCTACGTTCCGCCGGGTTCAACCAAGCTGGACGGGGTCCTATAGCCGCCCATCTTAATTGAGGCTCAATTCTGCCGGCATTTGGCGAGGGAGATGTCCTGGGGAAGACAGATTAGGGGAACCCATTTTGCCGGCGGCTAATACACAGATCATTCAACACCTACGGAGCGCCCATATTACTGGTTGATGATGCCTCATGAGGCGAGTCTGGCGTTCGATGAGATAATTAGCTGGATAATCTATATCTAATAGTCGAGCCTGTGAGCACTGGATACACGCGGCGGAAAGTCATAAGCTCCGTTCTTCGAGCTCTTGTAGGGCAGTAACAACCTATTCAGTTTTGCGGGCTAAAGCATAAGACATGTAAGCTATGCACAGACGAAATTGAAAGGTCAGGCCGAGGACATGTCATCGATCTGAGCCAGAGGTTAAGAACTCTTAACGAAGGATATACATCCCCTTTTCTAAATGCCCCTACCCACCTTATGTCTGCTCCGTCGCCCGTTGTAAAGTAGAAAAACGCTCACCATATTCGTGTCTATAGAGAAAAGATGATGAACAGGATTGGTTGCGCAAGCTTTGATGTATGAACAAGCCATAACTATACCATCTAGATCTACATATAACAGTCCCCACTTACTATCTAGCGGGCTCTCCGGGTTTGCCTTATTCCCACCGCAAGGATCACGTCTTAAAAATTCGTTCGCACATCACATGCTCCAGTATGAGTGATTTAGTAGAATCGCAAGTTTGCGATTATCCGTATAAGTAAGGTTAAGCGGTGGGTCGTATGTTGACCATACTGGATCGAGGGTATATCGTACGTTCACGCGTCTTGGTATTCATGCATGCCAGTAACGACAGTAGTGCATCTCTTCATCGTAGTTGGGTATCCTTTCCCGCTGCTACTCTGCAGCTTCAGGGCCGTGCCACTTTCACGCAACTGACATTCGTCGAGTTGGAGGAGGAAAAGCCTCCGAACTACTTTCTCGAGAACGTTTCAGTTAATGCCCCGTGGTATTATTACTAAATTTATCGTCCCTCGGCATTTGGAGTTGGCGCGTCCGCCCTTCCACGCCGCAGCACAGCCACTCGATAGATATATTGTTCCGTTAATATCCGACACATTCTCGTATGCCATCCTTCTTGCGCGTTTCCATATGTCATGATCCAGTGAGACCCAGTTTGTACTGAATATCTCACGATTTCTGAGCAACGTTTATGCTAACCTAAAACTCGACGATTACTTACTTAGTAGTCTAATAGTCCGACATTAGTAAGCCAAAGATTCCCTCTAACATCCACCAGGAAGTCATAAAACTCGCATCATTGTATCTCCTAAGTGCAAAATCACTTGGGGATATGTGGAAAGGAGTTGCGCCTATATCTACCATAGCCAAAGTTGGGTCTTTGCAACGAACTGCACAGAGTTTCATTGAATATGCTACCGGAACAGTTCTAACTTCTTTGCGGTAGTTTCAGTGTGAGGTGTGCTTATGTTCTAGGAACTCAGCGGCCTGGTAAATAATCAAGGACATGGGGAAACCATTTGCCTCTCTTGATAGTGTCCATGGCAGCTGAGAAGTCTGATCATAACGGGGATAAACTAAAACAAGAAACTTTCTATTTCTCCTTGGAGAAAAATCCCTCGAATCTGCAATGAGTTATTGTTGTAGAACAGAAACGCAGCACTACGATACCGCAATATAGCCAAGAGTAGAAAGATGGCAAGTCGGGGTGTGATTGCCTACACCCACTATACATGTACTCTGACAGTTAGTGGTTCGTATGATTATTCACGCAGAGAGCGCCTGGCCCGTACTCTTAGACACGAAGGGAATTCTACCACGGCTGTATCAAGCCCTGCGATGACCGCATGATTATGGAAGTGTGATCGTCAAATATCTTGCATCCTGTAAGTTAGGTGTTACAACTGTGAACACTTAGCTAGTCGCTAGCTCGCTTAAAGATTTATCTCAGTAAGTGATGAACAGTTCACCTGAACTCGAATTAAGTGATGGAGTCTGTATATTAGCTAGTTTGAGTCTCAAAAAGTGTATGCTCCTAGAGATACGTTATTTACTTTCGATCAGCATGGAGAAAGCAGCATTCGACCTTTCTGTAGGATTATATCTGTCAGGGATAAATCAACCCCCCAATCTAATTGTTGCATGTCACGCAAAACGACGCCGTTGTTGCGCACTTGGCGACAACAGTATATATCTACTTCTACATCACATTGCCTCACATATTCAGCCGAAGCCTGGTAATAATTACTACGAGCAAAGTCTATAATCGGCCCGCTAGGGAACCACTTAGCAACTCTCATCTGAATGAGCTATACGGCCACAATGATCAACTGTCCCTGGGCATTTCGAAATAGCTAGGATAAACCCTGTAGCAATGAGTAGAGCGAATATTAGAGGTTTGTACATTTTTGGGAGCGGAGTGATGGGGAAACAAATGTATTATTGTTGGTTACTATGATTAATGATTGTGTAAGTAAACTGAATACAACCAATCAGTTTCTGGGAGATTTAAGGCGTGTTAATAGTTCTTGAAGGATTAATGGGCAAGTCTCACTTGTATTTATGAATATTGATCTGTCTGTAAGGTCCCATCGATTTATCAAATCCCAAATATCAAACCTCAGTGGACTCAACTTATCTCTGCGAAGATCTTCATATAAACAACTGAGGGTAAGTGTGTCATGATTGTGTGACTGCTGAGCCATATCAAGAGCGTGAATATGTAAATTTTCACACCAATAACACTGGAGTAAATATAGGGCTCATACAAATATAAAGAATAATGACCATGTATAAATATATATATATATTACCATAATTACAGGAGAACTAGGTACAACTATTGCTGAGAAAGGCCACCTCGATATCGTCTGTTGCACAGATGAAAATACGACTCTCGTATGTTGGGTGTAACCCTGTAACTTTCAAGCATGAGGCTGTCAAGGACTAGGATATAAAGTAGGCGTCAGGTTATGATATATTAAAGTTGACAGAAGGCTGCTAAATACCGTTAGTGTGAGAGTAGGGAGTCTCAACTCATGTTTTTTGGTTCTAACAATGTCCCATTTACATTCTAAACGAAACCCAACTAGTGCGTCAGGGCAGTGGTCAAAGGCGATATGGGAGCTCTTGTCTTCGTTTCTAGACCAAATTACTTGCCAAAAATTTCAGGGGGTGAGGTTGAGGTTATCATTGAATAAGGTTCCTTCATAGCCTTGAGCTGTGATAACGATAACGGTATGACGATCATGATGATGGACATCATGGACGATCCCAGTTCGTGACCCCCACTTCCATCATTCCCAGGGTTAAAGACGCGCATACACACATGATATAATGGACATGAAGACCCGCTGTGGGCCACCGCATGAACTACCACATAGTAAGTACGAGCAAGATAAGATACCTCGGTATCAACTACCTAGTCGATGAAGTGGGTTAACAATAATCGAAAACAAGGGAGAGCCAGAAGGCATAGTAACCTCTCACCGTTATGAAGCAATTTCTACGACTGACCCTCTGGTTGCATACATTTCCAACCAATGCAGATTTTTCAAACGTTGACCGATGCAAGCCGGAGAGTTTCACTTAAATTAAACCACAAATACTGCAGCATGGCTTCCAAGACAAGAAGACATGCATCAGATCTAAAAGGATCTGACCACGAATTCGATGTTCTGGGGGCAGGTAGGATTCGCCATGATACATATATACTTGTATACACAACTAACATCTTGTTTCACGATAGACTCATATCCCATGTACGTTAGTGCCGGGTTGCCTCATAAGCGTGTGGGAATCTCTTTTTGGGCAAAATGTAGGAATATCTTGTACTACCGGGCGAGCGGGAACATATCGATATCTAAAGTTAGGCCTTGACAGGGGTATGGCTCCTTTAGCTTCACGAAACAAGATTTGGATCACGAGCCTTGATTCGCTGTATGATGCTTCGCCCGATTAGTATGCTGTTCCCGTGCCCGTTTTATGTATGTTACGATCTTTGGGAGCGCATCTGAGCAGAGACTAGGCTTGTCTACACCGCATATATACTGCATGCAGCCAATGGTAAGGTAGATGATTGTCACAAGTTCAAGTGGACGAATCCAGTATTCAGCTCGTCTCAGGTCCTGTCGGAATTTACCTGTAGGCATAGTTGGATCAGGAAGCTTCCACCATGACCGGCATCCAAGGACTCTGCTCCGCGGTCACAGGTGCCTGCAGAGATATTAACAGGGCTGGCAATAGGGCTGTATTGAGAGAAGATCTGGCCCAGTCAATACCGCACATACGTATTCAGCGCTATTGTAGTCTCTAGCCTTTATACAAACTAATTAGCAAGATCGGCAATCGCTGTGGGGGATACAGAAAGGGAGATATCTTAGTTTCATGGGTATTTCCCGATGGTTCATACAGTAATGTGGTATCTAAGAGCTGTTACCTCAGGGTGACCAAATCGTGGAACCAAAAGTCATGGGGTCAAAAGTACACGGGGAACCTTTTATAGGAGTCCAATATAGCTCACTTAGGGTATCACCCAATATATACATACCAAGCCACATATGGTTTCTGTGGGGTGGCGAATATCAATTCAAGTATCACATGGAGCTAAATTTCAACCGTACGCCACCATGGTGATGACCCAGTACGCCTCTTTACAGACTTGACTTGGTTGCTAAAAATCTACCACGATTTGAACTATGTCTTTGCCCTTGACTACGAAATACAGTCGGTGAAGTTTACCTTTATACACACGTAAGGCACGTGGTCATTATATGTTCTAGTTTAGGTAGGTGCTCAGGCAGAAACCCATGCTGATGAGGCGTTCTCCACAACCTGCAACAACCTGCAATCGCTCACCTTACTTTTGACGTGGATGAATGCATGCAGAATGTTATTTCTCCGAGGAATTTGTGGAGAGTTGTTACACGGAAATGCAAAGGCATAAGCAGATCATCTGCCGGTCTTGACCACTAAGTATTTCGAGTGGAAAAGTCCTAACTATTTACGACGTAGCTCCTCTCCACATGAACATCGTCAAGCCCACAATCTCTCCTAATTTCTTAAGCCAGTCCCGATTCGCCCGGTGAGATCGTATTGCGTACATGTTATCCGTTTGATGTCGTATGCCGTATTCCGGCAAACAGTTTTGCGTAAAGAGAGGAATCTCTAAAATTGGCCCGCAGGCCGGCCCGACAGAAAGGGTGTATGTACATGATGGATCTTAGGACCAGTTGACGTACAGAGTAGTACAAGTTGGAGTACTTATTGCAGCACTGCAACCTGGATATTCTATATTAATATGTACCAAGCACTGTATTATGCGGTCGTGGTCTAAGCTTAGTACCTAAGCCATAGTCCGTTGAGCCCACCGCATGCTCGGCAGAGCACGCTGCCCACATGTGTCTCAGGGCGTCGATTAGCCCACGAGAGAACGGTCCATCCCAAAATATTTATGTATGTTCCGTATATGAGCTAGTATTCGGCGATCAACAGGCGCGCGGGGACGATGTCGTGCGAATGTGATACGTCGGAAAATCACGAGAACAAGTCGTTGGCGCAGTACCATCAGGGACACGTAGATTATACTGTCTTCATGTGCGGCTTGGACCCTGTCCACGTGTCGTTAAGAGAGGTTGAGGGGTGGCGAATACATTTCTTGATGGAGGTGGCTCGTCCGTCACGCACCTCGGAATGAGTTACTGAAGCGAACAGCTCGGCTGACATGTTAGCGGTGCCAAAGGCAGGTTGGTTGGCCTGGATAGTCTGGAAGAGGAGACATAAAGCCTCCACATCAATAATTGTGATACATCAGCAACTACAAATGCCGAGTTGGAACCTGACCTCAGAGTACTACATTAGTAATATACACAAGTATATCCAGTTATATTCATTTGTTCTTCACCGTTCCCCCGGCCTCTGTGATATGTAATCCACGAGGTTCAATAATCACTGCGTTTCACACTCTAGCTACTATAGATATAGCCTACTATGTATGCTACATGGTCAATACTAGCAACGGCTAGGAGTGTGCAATGGACTATCCAGATTTGGTGTTCGGTGCATAGTGTAGACCTGAAAGCTTCCGAAGCTTGTCAAAGCCGCCTCTTACCTAGTCGAGGTAGTGCTTTACTTTACTCAGACTCCGCCCCCGTTTTTTAGAAACGATGTCTCGCTTTCCCAAAACAACCCAATTTGTTTTAAGAGTACTAATTTTTCTAAGAGTGAAGACTACAATATGGTTAGGAGGGTGTGATAGTGCTTCAAACAGTTTATCTTTTCGTTTTTGAATTTTCCACTCACTCATCATCATAAATTCGTAGAGTCCTAAATATAGTGCATTGAATAGAAGATCAGATAGGATCTGATATTGAAGACGACTGGATACTTATGGAATGATATAAGCTACTTGGTGTTAACAATATTCATGCCCAGCCTTATTGTTCTTGAACATTTAAATGTCAAGTTCAAAGTACACATGCCTCTATTTGATGGGTAGTTCGAGCCGAAGGAGGGAGTTACATTTATGGGACCCGCCCGCAGTTCATGTATTTTCTAAATGGCCGCCGCACTCACTCGAAGTCCCCCGCTCGAGTACAGCAAATACTCAAGGTATCTTCAGGCCCAATGAAGTCTCCTGTAGAGGTATATGTCTTGGCATTGATGCAAGGGATTGTACATATGGTAATACTGTACACACAGCAATCAGGCGTGCATCTGCATGGTTTTCCTTTTCTTAATAACATTTTTAATTTTTCTTGAAAACATCCTCGCACGCTACTGTACCGTCCGGGTGAGACCTAGAGATACCCGGTCTTTGTCTCCATCTTCTTCTTTTCTCTGGAGCCCGGATATCCGGATCCACACTTCCGGTAATTAGAGTTGGTGGTTCTTCAAAAGCGATTGGTTGCTAGTATTCGCAAGCCACGAGGGGTGTAATTAGCATCCGGTCTTTCATCGACATATATGACATACATGTGTTAGTACCGGTACACTACGAAACTACATGAACGCTTTCCACACCCCCACCACTACACAGTTTCTGCGCTAACTTCTCTGCCTAGATGGCTTTAAGCTGTATGGACTCTAGTGATTACGAGCTTGGCGCACGCACCATTGCCCGCTTCAGAACCGCTTCAAGGCTGGTCAGGGGTCTTGTGGGTTCATGTTACCCTAAGTGGTTACTTCTGGGTTTACTGCGTATACTAGCGTGTGAGCAGCGTGCTTCGGCGTGTACGAACGATATGGTGTATGCGAACGGCGTCGTCTGCCAGTGGTACTGACCTGTACCCCGTACATGCTGCAGTTATTAGCCAGGCACATATGTCAATAATCACAACGGGTCGCGGGTTTCCGGCCAGGACGCGGGCTGAGCGTTACGGAGCGTGCCGTGTTGCGTCAGCTAACTCGAAGATCGAAAAACGATGGAAATAGAGATGCCCAATTACGTGCATGGACGGCCATGTATATTGTATCGGCATATATTCCTCAACCGACGATACCCAGTTTTTCTAGTTCAATGTACACTACTCCTTTGATGAAATGAATCACGCCAACCAAGAATGTCTCATTCGAAGCCGACGTTACCACCCATGTCGCACATAGTAAGAGTGAACTCAAAGAAAAGAACCGATATCGGGGTGATGGGGTTTACTGCTACGGCAGAAGAGCGAAAGGGTATGGATCATCAGCAGCAATTGTGAGGTCCTACGTCGAGCAGTATTGCGTATCTCATATAGGTTAGATTATGAGGCCTCCATAAGAGAGATGTTCTTATGATAAAATAGTACGTGTATCAATTCCGGGGTATCCTAATGCGCCGCACCTTAGTAATCCTGCTCCATCGTAATTAGCCAATGACCCTGTCGACCCATCGCATCCATCTCTCGTCCTCGCAAAGCGCCTGCATGGCATTGACTGATAGGCTTACAAACAACTCTTGCTTGTATGAATCTTCCCTAGCTGGTAGAATGAGCGCCGTGCCTAGTCCCCAACCACCTGTTGCTCTCCTGATTGTGTCTGGTTTAGTAGCGGGCACTCCGGGGATATGCCACTCAACATCGGCACCAAAATGGCGCCAGGTATTGAAGGCAAGCATCTCTGGCGAGCGAGGGTCGTAATTAACACCCACCATACGTGGGTCGGGTGCTTGGGACATCATGGACATCCGCTGAGTGACGTACTCCTCGTTTACCACATCGATTGATCCCTTGATGATGGGTACTAGACGCGCAAGGTTCCCGTCATCGTCGCAGGCGCTGTTGACTTGCCCGAGCGGAACGCTCGTCACTGCTGGCAAGACGGCGTTACCGAAATAGTTGTCCGTAACGCCAGGAAAGGCTCTCGGCCGCCAATTTACTGAATTCCATAACTTCGCGGACTGACTAGGTGGGAGCCCTATCGGGAATGATTCAGACTTGATGCGAGCTTTGGTGACGTGGGCAAACGCGAGAGCCGCGAGGCTCATATATGCAGTTGGCCGGTCATCTGTTTCATTCCTACTCTGAACGAGGTCTCGTAGTTCGTCAAGTCGCTCGTTCTTGAAGACGAATATCTTGCCTATCCTTCGAGGGTCTTGTATGGGTGGATCGGTCTTCTGCATTCGCGGTTGTGTTGGACCGCTGAGATCTGGAAGGATTGTATACTCAGGGCATCTCGCGACCAATGCCTTGAACATGGGCATTTCTGAAAGCTTGCGGCTCGCAACACTGTGCAATATAGGGCTTGCAACCCGGAGTTTCTGCTCAGAGGGCAGATAGGCGGAGATATTTCGTGTCTGGTTGCCGATGGCTTCCAAGAAAGCTCGTAATGAACTTCCATCACTAATTGCGTGCTGAAGGAATACTGAAAGTAGTAATCCACCGCGGACAAAGGTAACATCGACTTTAGATACCGGTAAGGGTCCGCAATTTGAATCTGCGACGCCGGGAATACCGTACCGAGGGTTGATGAATCTCTCCGGAGGAAACTCTTGGCGTCTTAGTTCTTCGTAGTCAAGCTCATCTTCATATTCACTGTGTGTAACCTCAAACGGTATACCATAATTGCATGACCGTCGCATGAGAACTATGCCATCACCGGCGGTGTATAGTCGGGCAGCAAAGAGTGGGCGCTCCTTTGCGAGTCGTACTAGTGACTGTCGAATATGGCGGACTGCATCTTCCCTTCGATCATCATCACAAGGGAAGCAGAGCACAACACATATGAAGTTCCTCGGTGAACACTGATTAAACACTGACAGCATCTCTTCCGTGCAGCAACCGGGTGAATGCATCGTAGGGTGTCGCTGTGGTGTCTTGCGTACTTTATCTGCCTTCGAAATGGGCGGAAGATGGTGACGGTAGCGGCGTTTCCGTACAGTATGACCCAAAGCATGTGATAGGGCTATATGCATCTTTCCAAAGGAAAGAGAAAGATTAAGAATATAATGGCCAGCCAAGTCTTGAAGGTGTATCCTTCAATTGGCAGTCATTAAGTGTGAGTCAGCAGACGATGAGCAAGCAAACAAACGATGGCCGGGTCTCTTGTTAGATGGACAAAGGATGGAAACTTCGCGGAATTTTGTACGATGTGAATCGGTGATACATAAGTTGATTCGCTTGGGGGCAATGTTTGCGAATAAGGAGAGAAGTTGGGTAACGTTTGGCAAGAGGGCTTGAAAATAACACAATAAGTGGATTGTGACAGCCGCAGATGGCGCCGAGAGAACGAAGATCCCTTAATTACTTGTCAGAGCTGAGTGTACGTAAGAATTTATTTACTTGGGTATTGTTATTAGACAGGAACCTGGTTGATAGCAGGAGATGTAGGTACCTTTGACCATGGCACAAAGACGTCAAGGGCTGGGCTTAGGTTGGAGGAACGATCCCAATGTGGTGGGCTACAGGCCCCTCGTCAAGGGCAACCACCATCCTAAGAGGCGCTCGGGGGGAACGAGCCGTGATGGGTAGCGCCACCAGAGAAGATGTCAGCGTCTGAGTTACTGGCTTTGGCTGTGCCCAACCGCGGATCTCCTACCCCTACGGCTCCAGCATAGATTGGACTACACGTACCTACAGATTACACATGGACGTCTCCACAGGGACTCGAAATGTGTACAGTATTTGGTCACCTGGTCTGGATGTTGGGGTAGCCTTGACCCACCGTTCCGAGTGAGAATTATACACTACTATGTATAGCTGCTAGGGTAAGGTTACCAGGACTCTGGTTCCCGACCCTCCACCTTGTTTGTCGGATATTCTGGGAGCATGCTCTCACCCCTGTAATTGGCTTGTAACTCGTCTACCAAGCAGGGAAGCCCATGGATAATATCGAAACGCAGCCCTGGTGTTTGGGTTGGAGGTGGATATGACATTACTATATCCAAGGGTGAGAGTGCGTAATTCATCGTCGATCAGAGTTGAATGGATTTAACAATCACCTGCATAGATATTCAATCATGATACCGCTAAACGAAACCCTTCATTCTTAATGCACGGAGTAAGTCGTAGACTAGACCAGGCAGGCTATGCTTCTTTAAGCTCGCTCTCAGTTGCCTTAAAAGGGCATGTCCCTAGTCAAAATTAGCGTTGAATATCAGTAAAGGGGTGGGTATGATGGATATGAGAGTCGTCGGAAAGTTAATTCCCATTCACAGGACCCGATAGAGCATGAAGGATGATTTACTATACCTATCTCAATCAATCGTGCCGATTATGAAATAGAAGATCTACCAGCTGAACTCAGCCCCTATCTACCAATAAGTATAGTACATCGACATGGAATTCAAGTCTGCTTCGCTTGAAATATGATGTGATAGACAAAGCACTTTATCGCGTGGAACTTGCAAGCTTGATATTGATCTTAAATTTTGAGACCTAAATTATTACTTACAACCTACATGAATTCCAAATGAGCCCGTGACCTTGTGCTGGAAAGCGCCGAAAACACTCAATCGGACGCGAACTACCTACGATGGTCTGAGAGCCCTTGGGGTAGTTCGTAGGAGGGGTAGGTAGCTATTAGGATTCTTCGCCTGTTCCTCTTCAAAGTGAAAAGACCTTTTCGGTTTCCGTTGTTAGCAGTTGACAAAATCACGGTAAGTTCAAGTTGACAGTTCTACACTACTCTGACTGTATGTCAAGAGTTTACAGTAGCAGCAAATACAGTACACGTAGAGCACAGTACAATCATAGTTTCCTCCTTTTCATATATGACAGGTCACGGTAGGCCATAAATTATAGTATGCGGCTGGCTGACCATGCGTCGTTATGTGGCTCGGCCGCCTAGTCTTGCGTGATGCTGGCCGAGAATCAGGCCACACACTGTAGCATTGCCACCAGAGCCACCGTTGGAGTAAAAATCCAGTGCTATGGACGCGGTGTGTAGTGTACGCTACTGAGAGGTCAGTCGGAATCTTGTCGCAACCCGAGACACAAGGGGAGTATCCCGGGCACGCTTCGGCCCGGCAAGAGTGTGACCAATGGTGATTTCCGTCATTGCGCAATACTGCATGTTGGTAGAACCCACCATTGCTAAAGTGCAAAGGAGGAGAAGAGGCGGGGGTGTTCATTCACCACAACATTGGGTTACATTGTCTGCTAGAGTCTGACCATGCCAAGATACAGCCCTACTGCAAGCTAGATGTAGTGTAACGTGCGTGCAGCTCAAAACGTAGAGTTGCATGCGTCGGTGAAATCCTCATCCCCTTGGCGATCGACGTCTGTACGGTCTACATAGTACATTCTAATCAAGGTGTAGGAGCGCGTGGTCAGAAAGTAGTCTAGGGAGTCCAGGAGATATGCAGGGCTCGTCATCGGAACAAGTGCTACAGGTAGGTATACGAATCACGCTGTTCCGTAGATCATGATCATGCAAGCATCCAGGCAAGTATTGGTAGTATACTGTAGGTGGGCATGGCGTGTAGCGTACTCGCTTATCCTGAACAGATCCTGAAGGACGACGAATCCATTCTCTCGGTGCTCTCTATCAAACCCCAGAATAGATATGTGCCCGCCTCGTGGATTAGTACTGGGGTGGCTACCAGGATGAGAACCTGCTCTCTTTCTGCTAGATCCAGTAGGACTCCTGAGCACTCTCGCCTCATCGAAATCGTTGGGTATGTGTCAAACAACAGCATGGACGCGTTCATGTACACCACACACCCATCCTTGCGCAAAAGATAAACAAGCCTCAGCTGGTCGCGATAAGTCCTGATTCAATATATCATTATCCCACGAAGACATATATCATTCTTGAGTACGGTAATATTTGCCGGATTCAGAGTAAACTTCTACGTTGTGAAATAAGATACTTTGATAGGGCAGAATTTGAAACACCCCAGACAGGGTTTCCGATCACCCGTACGTAGCACCCCGGATCCTTTTCCCTGGGTCGCGCCAACATGATAACCGGGACTTTTGATTGTCCAATAGGTGTATTGTTCCATACATTCGGGTGTCAATGCTTAGATGAAGACAGATATTGTCTTGAATCGAAATGCATATACGCCTTAGTAACTTGTGCGTCTCCTGTGAATAAGGGATCTTCGGGGCTTCAAAAGTCACTTGTCTCCCATCAGATTGGGTCGGCTACACTATATCGTCATTACACTAAGTGATATCACCAGCTTGTTTAGTTCAGGTGTCTTCAGCTAGGCCCGACCTTTTTTGGAAATGAAGCTGCACTAAACGTCAAGCTAGACCTACCCTGGTGTCCTAGCCTCATGTTGCCGATGTGAAGATAAAGACATTTAGTGACTCGAAGTGCCCCATGCATCTGGTGGCTGGTCAGAATAACAGTATTTAAGCTTTCCTCAGCTGGAATATAGCAATATACGTGTGTATACCACATAGGAGCTAGATACGTTTAGACCTGCAAGAAGTGCCGAGGATCATGGCAGCAAGGGGGCGTCCTGCGGTCGAGTGCAGGGTTCATGCCAGTGGTATATACGACTATATGATAAGGGGAGCCTCAGTGAGACCCTGAGCGCTAAGAATCTTAAAGCCTATATGTATGTTAGAAAATAATGTCGCAATTAACCTCCTCTGCAGAATATATAGAGACCTTTCCGCACTTGGTAACCGGGGCCGAGGGAGAGAACAGCAGTATACTACATTATACCCATCCAAAGGAGGACAAAAGCGCTGATGTATATAGTACCTACCTTGGACATTTCTTGTCAGCTTGCATTGCATCGGCGTGCAACTTCCGATACCAAAATTCGTCATGAGACTAGGATAGGCGTTTCTTGTTTCCGGGGTACCATCTCCCATATCATGACCTGCCGCCCAAGTAATCCAATTGCAAGGGTTAGGCATAGCCAAGCTATGATGAAGCTGACAAGCTTAATGAGCATACACCATGTATCTTGCAGCAAGCCCTTCTTCAGCTCAAGCAACTATTTGGTATATACCATGTAATTATCTCTGTGAATATATAATTTTCGACGGCCAAGTGGCTGTGGAATATTAGCTGCTGCGTACCATGTCCGCAACAGCGAGCATCGATGTTCATAGGTGAAATATAGCTTTCAAACAACGAAAGAAGCGACCCGGAGCGTTGGAGCACAACTTCCGCTTACCGCATAAAAGCGGCCAAAACGCCCGGTCGGGGCAGGGCTTGTCTGGGGATGAGTGGGATTCAAAACGAGCTCATATACCTGGGCAGAAACCTGGAGATGTCTGCAGCCCGTATAGATTATAGGCAGTGAGTGTATTGCATACACAAGTGCGGGAGTACTATACTTAGTATGCTCAACCCCGAGCAGGAGGATCACATACCATGCACATGACAAGCGGCGCTTGGGTTGTGCGGAGCGCCAACATATTCGAAGCAAAAGGGTCGCACCATCAACACTGCATAAAAGACAACTGTGGTGTTATCTGAACATCGCACCATGTCCATGTCAAACAGCTTGGCCGTTTGCTCTTCCGTGTCGATGCGCTTTGCTTCGGGTATGATGATTTGTCGGTAGGGCCGGAGGGTTGACACTTGCACCCGCACTTGGAGCTTGTCAGCTTGTGTTCATAACTCGCCAATTATACTCCAACACGCAGTCGGCGCAACCGGATGCATACCCATCGTACACATCGTCCCGTCTAGTTCGAGTGGTCAAAAAGGGCTGCCTAAAGGCTGCTTCCCATTACTTCCGGACACATTATTCCCGTGATCAACCTGCGCACATGGAAAATGGCAGATGTTACAGTACACGTCGTTCGATCATGACTTGTCCGTGGCCCATACGTCAGGAGACAGATCAAGCCACTGGACGAATTGGTACGAATTCCAGCTTAGACTGGAGCCCTAATGTAAGTTTGACGGGTCTTCAACATATGTATGAGTATCTCTGGGCAGTTTAAATTAGATATATTGTTGGAAGACTTCACGTGTTTGGATGCAGCGTGGCGTCATGGCTGGTTCTCAGTTCCTAAGCCGCTGCAAAATGTCTGGGCAGAATGGGATTGGTCCTTTGTTGGTGATGATATCAGCGGGGTTTCCATACCCCACAAGAGCTTTATCGAGATGGGCGATGGGTTCAAGTCGCCGTCAACTGAGGGGAGATTTAGCGGAACGGTACCTACTGTAGGAGCCTCCTAGGCTGGAGAGACCAAAGTGATTGCAAGTACTCCGTACCTATCCAGGTCAGACTGCCAGGCGAGCCAGGTAAATCAACCAGAAACTCTCTCCGCAGTTTACCCCATCTTGAGGACATGTTTCTAAAAGCAGCCAATCATGTATAAGCCAGCCAGTGCATGATGACATCAACACAACATCATTTCATCATAGACACAAACTTCGAGGTAGCAACGAATTGATCTTCGTTTTTTCATCAACTGACTACATAATTCTTAGCTATTTAATTTCAAACAGCTGCTTCTTTTCAACCAATCCTTCCAGAATCTCATCATTCAGCTAATCACCAATACTCTGCAACCTCTTCACCATCCTCCAACTCCTCATTAACCCGCTACTCAGCATTGTCAACCATTCTGACATACTTCACGAAACCTTCATTATATCAAAATGTCATTCCTCACGGAAACAGTTGTCCGCCGTGTAGGCGTCGCCGCCCGATTCGCCTCGGTCCAGGCTCCCCGTCAATTCAGCACAAGCATGGCCACCCGTAAAACAGTGACAGAGACCGCCAAAGACACATTAAAAAGCGTCGACCGCAAGGTTTCGGATAAGATTGTCGACGGTATCAATATCAGTTGTGAGTAGTTGGACACGCCAAGAATTACCGCCTCGGCCTGTTGCGTTTCTCAATAAGTTGCCACTAACACATCTTCAACCACAGCAAAAGCTGCTGAGACAGTAACGGGCAAAGCCACCGAGGCTAGCTACAAAGCAGCTGGCTCTGCCGAAGAGATCCGAAGCAAGGCGAAGGCCAATTCCGAGGAACTTGCGGGCAAGGCCAAAGGGACTGCAGAGGAGGCCAAAGGAACCATAAAGGGTGCTGCGAAAGAAGCTGAGGGGAAGGCAAAGAGCAATTTATAAGAAAACAGGTTAAACGATCCGTGTATTATAAGGAAGACGATCGATCCAGCAGCCGTGGCCGGGGCTTCACTTGACGCGCATAGCGCCTCGCGACGCCTATTGTTAGGCTGCTCTGTAGAATTATGATGTAATTATCGCTACACGAAATTAATTGGCACGTTATCCTTTTGTCCTCTACACACCGCGAGACGATTTTTTTCTGTATTTGCCAGTTTCTGCGCACGGTCTCAAGGTTATGCCGAGACCTCATACGAGCGTTGAATGCTCTGAACACGAGTCTTGGTGATTTGACAATGTCTCCATTAGTCTTGAGACCATTAGCCCCCCACGTAACTGAAATAGAGTAGTAGGCCTAGGAGGCTTAGCACACAGGCGAACTATTTATACAGCCTCGCATCCAAGGTGGGAACCGGCACGATTACAGTTGAGGAAGGGCCGATTGCCCCCGTAGATTTCTCCGAAGATCCTAAGATACTGAAACTCGATTACCCGACAAATATCCAAACCCGTTAAAAATACGAATACTGTGGGCGCTTAGAATCAACTCTTTCTCGGCTTACAGACAGGAGAAAGTTTCCTATATTCTACATAAATATATTTGATCCATATATAGAGTCTCAGAGACCATGTTTCCCTCTGCTTGGCCTCCTAGAGTAGTTACATGATGACATTCCCAACTCCCACGTAGGACATCTCCCAACGGGCTTTTCAACAATCGCTACCACTAGTTGAATCCTGAGTACGAAAACAGACCCAGCAATCCAAAACCAAGACCCTATGGGCATTTTGCGTTGTGCGAAAACATTGATGCTGTCTGACCTGTCATGTCGCCATGTTTCTAGGTACGGTGTTTGGCGTAGAATACCATCGTCATCCCTGTCAGATTATGATATTGTTTGTAAAAGGCATCAAACGGAAGGTAATACACGTTGGCCTTGGATCGACGGTTGAATGCTGAGGAACTAGAAATGTGGATGAGCGTGGAGTTGCGTGGCCTCTTCGGAGAGCAACTGGTTAGGAACATCGCCAATATTACATTTTCTAGGGGAGATTAATTTCAAGCGAACAGACGTGCCATCAATCTTGATCCTATAACATGCTAACAAGGTCAGATCCTTCTACAATAGCTATGCCTCGTTATCATCTCTCGAGCGGCATGGAAGACATGGCGCTGAGCGAAAACCTGGCAAGAGGAACATGAAGAGAAAGTCTTAACGTTAGGAATGTCATAAACACACTTTATGCAGGTTCTTTGGGTTATAATGTCATTCACCAATGAGGGCTATAGGTAGGTATGTCTCGAAAATCGCCGTTATGTTCGAGATGAAAAGTCCTCTACTTTGTGTCGACATCTCCGGTTCTATATCTTATAAGTTTAACATGTTTGGTGCCAAGGCAAGATTTCCCGTTAGTAGTAACCCTTTAAAGTCATAGAAACGATCAACGAAGGCGTTGTCACTCTATTATAGGAAGCAGAGCTGATGCTTCACTTACCATCACTAACACCTATGCAATCAACGACACATTCAAGACCGACTAACCGCCTGGTATAACGTAGTTGATAAGCGAGCGGGCCACCCAAGCGAACGGGCCACTTCAACTAACCAGAGGAACTAATAATCTAATAAATTAACCACAACGCTTTAAATCGACTTTATTTATTTAAGATTATCTTTTCCAGGTGTATCTATGTCGATTTCACAGGTGCGCGTATTATGACCGGTATTACCACATCGTTTACAGCGCTGTTGCTTTGCTCGAGCCTCTCTAACAATAATACAATCCTTATTTATTTCTTCTTGTGTTAGTTTTTGTATTTCTTTTTAAGCCGTGAGATCTTGTCCTTTTTGTAAAATAAGTAACCCTTCTTAACAGACACATATCTTTTTGGCCCTGCGGCGTTTACTTAAGGTTTGATTTGCCTTACGAAGGTCCTGGACCTCTGCTCAAAGCAATACGACCTAATGCATTAACCCTTTTGCCCCCTTTGTTAGCTAGTTGATTAATTAATAAATTAACGTTAAAAAACTGCTTTAATAACAGGCGATTTAACTTTTAATATATTCAGTTTGCAATATAGCCTTAATTGGGTTATTAAGTGTTTTGGAAACCCACGGCATAGGTAGCTTAGGGACTGATTTGGGGGATGTTAAGGTCTGTAGTTTTATATCCAACTTTAAAAGTACGGAATTTGGACTAAAAGGCATAAAACTAATACCTTAAAAGCCGCTTTGGATATTTTCAAGTGTAAAAACTTTCGAAAAAGCAGCATAAAAAGCAGAAAAAAAGTCGGCTTTAATAATATAGGTAATATGCTTGTGCATTATATCTTTAATTTGCCGGCCGTACACTTGCTTTAATAAACTAAAACAACTAATATTAAAAGGCTAAAAAAAGTGAGATAAATAAAAAAGCATACACAAAGTAATAATGTTATTATTTTTGCAATAAAGCTTAAATTTAATTAAATAATAATTTTTGTAGCTATTAAAAATAAAAAAATAATAAACTTTAACTAAACAGCTTTTAATATGTTTATTAAAGTGCTAAATTTATTTAAAACCTTATTTATTTGTTGTTTATTTATTATTGCTAACAGCAATACGCCAGTCTTTTAGTAATTAGCTGTTTTTGTACCAAAAAAACAAGTGATATTTACCAGCAACAATAATAAACGGCAAGATTGCCCACCCTCGAGAATTAACGCCCTGGATTACTATAACCCATTCCCAATTACCCTGCTGGGCCATCTTCGGTCTTTCACGCCTTTCAGCATTTGTAACTACTATTGCTGTTGAGATAACGCCCATCATAAAGCCTGTCTCGTCAAAGTTATAAATATCCGCCTTGTCAGTACCGTATTTAGCAATAATATTCTGTACAAGCCAAAACCACGCATTTAACACGTCGTGATCTTCGCATTAGGCCCTCTAGTAATCGTATTTGCAATTAAAACGCGTCCAAAAGTTTAGCTGTCACTTTACAAAGTTAAAAGCCCATCGCTTACCAACAGGTAACGCGTCGCAATCGTAAAGCAGTCGATTAGCCATACCTTCCACATCAACCAGCCTAAAGAAAAATGCGCAAAAATCTAAATCAAGAATATATTAAACTATCGTCAATTCTTCTAGGTCTATAAGCTTTCGCAAATTTGGCATCTTATCACATCGTGATAATCGGCCATCTAGTCGCTGCTGTAAGGTAGTACGGCTTACATTATAGATTTAAGAAGCGGCTTGTACGCTTAATTTCGGGTCTTTTTTAATAGCTTCAATCGCTAAAAATAACATTCTCTCGTTTGAAGCTATTTATTTGAATGATGGTTGTGTAATACAAGATAGAAGTTGAACGGTTGCATTGGCATATTTAAGTGGCCCGTTCGCTTGGGTGGCCCGCTCGCTTATCAACTACGTTACTGAATCTCTGGATATTCACATTGGCATATAAGATTTAGTACGTCAAGTGTGCACCCGGGAAATAAGAGTTTCGCTATATTCGTCCCGGGTGTTTGCACATGATGTGTCAAGAACCTCAGACTCTGGGTTAGGTAAAGACACTTGTTGTTGCACGAAGGTCTCAAAACCTTCGTGGGCAACTATCTAACTATATACAAATGTCTCTTTGTACTCTGTGACACGATGTGCAGTGTCTACGAGAAGTCTCGAGCTCAAAGAGGTAATAATAATAGGCAAATTGGAAGCATTTAAACGAAAACTCGTTGTAGAGAAACCTAATAAGTCTATATTCTAGAGGCAGAAAAATCCTCTGTGTGCAGGTGAGCAACGCTTAGACGATCCATTGTATTAAGTCTTAACAATGATAGTAGATATACAAGTGCCCACCGTCGCCAACCGATCGCCAAAGACCATACTGTAGGTCCTACACACACACACACACACACAAGCATAGGAGGTTCCGTAAATGACTAGCTAGGTTGGTCATAGATTTCACACCAACCCCCTCCAAAACGCCATCTACGTAAGACCAGCTCTGTGATGGATCGTGATATGCCTCAGCAGGTTTCTCATTTACTGGGCCTTGCGAGTTTCGACGTACTTCTTGCTAATCTATATACTTGACAGGCTGGCATGCATGCATGCATCTCAAAACGTCAGAGCGAACAATCTATAGAGCCATGGCGGCCACAAGGACGGCTGCCGCCGGAACTTCCGCAGTGTCCCTTGAAGACGAGGAACTTGACACTAGGGGCTACCATCCTGCGTGGATAGATACCGCGTATGACGAAGACGACCAGGGAGAGGGAAACTAAGGAGGCTGTAAGTTTGTGATACCTTCAGCTCTTTGCATTTTCACTTGATCACCTGGGAGACCTGGTTCGGTCCTTCTTCAGCGCGGGTAAGTGCGGCTACCCCGAGGATGAATGATATAGGGTTCGTTACCTCGTATATGTTGGGCTCTGCTAAGGTCTGGGATGGTAGACTGGGTATGCCATAAGTCGAGAGTGAGTGTTTTCTACTCGGAGGACCTCGTCCTACCTTTTCGTAATCTTGCAATTTCTTCTGACGGTCATATGGGCCTAAGAGTAGAGTTTCCATTGGATGCTAGGCAGCTATAAAGAACTCTACTATAGATTTCAGGGGCCGTTCGAACGCGACTACCGTCACCCCAAGATCTACGCGGACATAAATACAAATGGATGAGAGATAGCACGAATGCGTCGCTTATCCACCGGGGTTCTTCAGCACGCTTTATAGGGAGGGTAACACAAAGTTCCTTGATTCTAAGGTGGATTGCTATAGACAAGTACGTTGGTATAAGTGTGCAAGGCGCTTACCTGTTGAAATGGTTATTGTGCTCGGTAGCGTAATTCCTAACTTGCTCTGTATCATAATGTTAGTACAATATCGAAGTATGACGAACAGCGAGACATGCTGACAAGGAACTATTGACCCAGCCTTGCTACGTGATTCTCGTAACTCATTTGTGAGAGTGAATAATCCCTACTTCAAGCGGTATTCTCTTTTGACTTGTCACTGAAGCCGGCGAATCCCCTTGTGGTTGAGTTCCTGGTGTTACCATCCTAGTTTCATGTGCATTCAGCCTGCTTGAAGAGATCATATCATCTGCAGCGGTTAGCCAGGCTCTGATCACGAAGTCAATCGCTGCTTTCTGCCATGAGTTGCTGACGATCGCACGAATGACTATGTTATCTACCCGTTTCCCTTGGTTCGGTTCGCGAATCACTTTATCTTGCGGGAAACGAAACAAACTCGTTGTTCTAGATCTGGTATTGACAATAAACACCACTTTCGGTTTGCCACAGAGTCTCGAAATGCCACTAAAGAGGGGAGTAGACCTTCTTGTCCCCTGTCTACAGTAGATATGGTCGCGAAGTATGTTTTATTATAATAACCAGTTAGGAATTCGAATATAACTGTATACAACTGCTTATTTCTCGTCTGATCATGATAACTTGCTCAATGAAAAGATAATTTTGGCAATGAATAAGGATGCTTAATCCCCAACTGATACAATGACATTTACATAGCTGTTTACGGAAAGGTAAGCAGCCACTTCGCATTTTCACACCTCGAGGCTGAAAACTTATCATTACGCACGAAGCCAAGAAATATGCAGGTGTGGAGGGTGGCTTATGTTCCGGAGATTATCAAAAGTCCTAGAATTCCAGGGCAGGTATATAGAAGGTACTCACCTGCTGTACTTAGTTCCTTCGGTAGGACCTAACTACTAGGTATATGCATATTCTCGCATTAGAGTGAGATTTTTTATAGACTTGAAACGCTACTGAAGGAGTTGCTTGGAGGGTGAAAATTCAGCCCCCAAATATACTACCTATGCTCGCTATGTACGCCCATCTGTTGCAACTACTGTACCTAAGCTAGAGCTGATGTAAGATTGATGAGATGGCGCAAGGGCAAATTGCAATCCAATCCACAAAGCTTAGCGTAAGTCGCGCTATTAGTGAGGAGCCTTGCGAAGTTAGTTGCATGAGTGGGATCAAGCTGAAATCTTGTTACACCGAGGGGAAAAAAACCGAGATAGCAACTTTGATTCGGTATTGTAGTTGACACGGTTTGCTTATCTGCATCTATCATGATAGAGCTAAAGTGAAGAAGGTAAGATGTGCAGGACGCGTGAAGATCATCAGTTCCTGACGAGAGAGACCCTTGCCGAGTAATTAGTAACCGAGGTAGGTATAGCTGTCTCGCCACCTCGCTTGCGTACTGCGATCTAAGGTACGGTCAGAAGGTACGGTGTTATAATCAGCTTGTCGCGATTTTCGACATATTGAAATCATCATGACCTAATTCTTTTCATTCACCATTTGTTGTAGACGAGAATTGAGAGATCTTGGTTCTTCCGATCTGATTTAATGCCACCCTTAGATTAGCGAAAAGAGTTGGTGGAGTTAGGGATTTGTCGATGGTTGCGCCGCATTCCATAACGATGCTTCATAATCAAGCAAAAAAGTGGCGGCAGTATATTTAGGTATATGTCGGTAGACAAAAGCGTACATTGTATGTTTTCCCCCAAATTATACGAACATCTGACATTGCCAAGAAGACCACTGGATGTATGATTGGCTGTTCGCGAGGTGTCGACGATCCTGTTTCGGGGTTTGTCATAGCCGACCTGGAGCGTTGAATTGTGTACTGATTCTTTATCCAAGTCATCTTGCGCTCGTGCATTTGTAGATTGGAGTGCATCTGATAGATGCTCTCAATTAACTACCCTCGAAGAGTATCTCTCACTGATAAGGCATACGCTGGCAGTTGGTCAGAAGACATATCTACTTAGTACTCAGTACCATTGAATGCGTACCCACGTTTTAGGTAGTACGGACCTCATGCTCACAGGCTCCTTCTAGAGACGGAATAGGCTATCAAAGTACCGTGATGATCTGTATACTGACGTGATCCTACATTAGGATGGAAATAGATAGATGACAGCCATGTCCCTAGACGGAGCAGTTCTCGTGTGGATTCTTCTTGGCATTCTCACGACGAGAATCAAGGTCTTGGGAGCATAGCACCTATAGAAGCGAGTCAGTTATATCAATACACGACAACCCAACGTGATGCCGGGGGAAAATTTTCCACTCCGCCAAGAAGCGTAGTGTAGCATAGTAGGTATATTTGGTCTATACAGAAATGTTTAGACCGTGGGTGTCTCATTTAATGCACCGGTAGATGCTCAAACGAAGTCAGGTGAATGGGATCCTTCTCTCAGCCCTAATTTCTTAGGGAAAGAAAATAGCAAATAGGGGCTTCCCACCATACCACATACCTAAGTAGTGCAATCCGCCATTGAAAGTTAGCCAAGATGCCAAGATGCCAAGGAGACCGGGAAACCCAACGGAAGCTTGGCATTGAGGATCAGGGTGGCCGTGATAACCGAAACAATGAGGGAGGTTGTTACGGTTGTATCCAATAAGTACTCTTGGTTACAGGTACAAGTTGGCGGTCGTCGTAACCATGGGTCGTCAGAACTGTTGGGCACCCAGTTGTGTTACAACATGATATAAATCACAACCAACAACTTAGCTACGCGCATGTCTAACAAGCCTTCTTATACTATTCTTCAAAGTCTCTCCATCCACGTGACAGTAAGGCCAAAAAGAAGGAATTAGCACGATAAATGTAAGAACTAGTATAAGTAGGAGACTAGTGTACATGTAGTCTTGAGTACATCACACTACATAATTAGTATAAGTAAGTAAGCAGAAGTGTGCAGTAGGCTTACCTAAACTTAAGTAGTATAGGCTATACACAATAGTTGAAATGCGATACAGGAAGCAAAAGCGATGGATAACTCAGCTTGATCTTAGTGTACCAGTAGTATACTTGCATAGGTTAGGTACTCGCCATTGATTGGACAGGGGTGCGCATACCTACAATTTTCTTGGGCTCGGTCGATTCCACGAATTCCGCTTGCGTCGGGTACCGTACTCAGTACGCATCATACCTCCGCATACGATTTGTACACGTTAGGGAACACATCCTACTTTGAACTGCATCAAATCAGAATGCAGGCAAGGCCGTGTGCATCGAGAGTCCAACCACCGCTATGCAGAATCCAGTAGGTACGACTTACATGCCATATATTGAAAGCGCAGATCACAAGATTCTGGAAGAATGCAAAGCCGTTACCCTCCTGATTAGTGTAGAACAGAGATGCAATAGCAGCCTCGATGTGTTAGGGGCGTCGGTTAGCGCGGCACTATATCGCTATACTGGATACCGGCTGGCCACTGACTGGAGAAGACTACGTACGCCTGCTATTCCAAACCCGCTTTCGCTCGTCGTTTCAGCCTCTTCCGGCATGGTTCAGCATGGCCCAAGACCTGGTTGGGCGAACTATTTACGCGAGTAGATCTGGGGTTCCTTGTTCTACTGGGCAGGCGTGTTAATTGATTGGTCGGTGCGGGCTGGCATCCCGGTCAGGTACCCGACCAGGCATGTACTACGCACTACACCCAGCACTATACTGCGCTAAACCCAGCCGGACATGTGCTGGAACAACCTGTGAAAGGAGCAACTAGGAGCCGCCCCTTTTCCACTGTTCTGCTGGGCCAGTGGGCAGTGGTACAATTATGCCTTGCTGTCGTCACATGTACTGTGGTGGTAAACCGTAATACCGGTACCTAGCACATGGTGTCACAGCCTGCCCGCCTACCAAGCCGGTACCTAACCTGCCGTGCCCACTTACGCAGTAGTCGCCAGTGTACCACCTGGTACAAGACCTAACGACAGTACTAAGGAGAGCCACCGCGCTACACTACCTCTATATTCCTAGGTAGGTACCTCCAGGGCTACTAAGTAGGCATCGAGCCCACGACCGCTCTCCGCCCCTCCAAGCCTCCAGGGCTCTTCTTAACTCGCAGTATCCGTCCCCTCGTGGAGGTTGATTTTCGCCGAAGAGATTCCCACCCTTCTTCTCCTCCTCCTCCCCGTTTCTGTTTCTTTATTCTTCCCAGAGCCGTGTATTCCGACAGAGACGCTGATCGCATTGATCACGCAAGCCGCCCCCCGTGTCTTGTCTCTTGGCCTGTTTTCTGTTGTCCATTGTCCATTGTCTGTCGCTACTATTCTTGTTATTTATATCTACTACGGTCGTATTACCAGTTGAACAATACCTATATTACAATACTACGTCTTTGTCTATACCTGTCTCCACGCCAATTTATTTTACCCGCCCTCGCGGCCTGTCGCTCTTTTATAACAACCACTACCTACTTTCAACTCCACGAATAGCAGCCCGTCCTAACCCGACGTCCGCCGCACCTCTAATCTGCTCCCGTGCCTCCTTCAGGCCAGCTGTATCTCGGCTTTCCATTGCCGGAGCCCGCGCCTTGTGTCCTCATCCCTTGTGCGACACCGCCCCTCAACACGAAACGTCCGCTGTTGGTTCCGCAATCCATCGTCGTACTCTTCGGCCGAGCTCAACCACGACAGTCGATATCCCTGCTGTTCACGAGATCCCGAGGCGGTGCATCGCTCACCTACCGAACAACCAACCATCTGTCTTTGTGAAGAGACCATTTGCATCTCGTACGGCCCAAGGCATGATATAGTTACATCAGAACGAAAGCAGTTGAAGGCATTTTCGAATACTACGACAAGATGGCGATTGGTAAGGAGGGAAACGTCAAATGGGTTGATGTAAGTAAATCTCGTCTCAGCTGTTCGCGTCTGCGTTTGTGTTTGCAGCCGCATCTCGCATGGAATGCGGTGCTTCGACGACGAGGCTATCTCATTGCGTCGTGGTCGCCATACCAGAGCTGCTGAGCGTTCATCGCCCCCCGAGAACACTACATTCCACCTGGTACATCTGTCTACGACAGTCGGGGGCTGTGATGTTCTTGTCGGGTCAAAAGGGCAGCGAAGCTTCTTGGGTGTCGGCCAAGCTGAACCGGGCTTTTGGGCGGGTGAATGGCTCGGCCACCATTGTCCATCGCGCTGCCGGGATGCAGGCTTTGTGAAGCTCGGATCTGCCTGCCATTACCGGTCCTATCATCCGCCCATCCAGTCAACCACTCGCTCCATGTCGATGTACTCGTTGGCTAACCACCTATATCTCCACAGGGCCTACGAGGTCTCGCCTCGTCGCTGGTCGTCTTAACTCACATCGCGCGAGCTTTCGATGGCGATCTTTTCCTGCCTGCTACCTCAGCCGAGGCAACTCCTCGTTTACTCCAGCTTCCCTTTCTCCGAATCCTCGTCCAAGGTCGAATCGGTGTAACCATTTTCTCGTTCGTCACCGGCTACGTATGTGCCCTGAAGCCCATCAAGCTCTACCGACAAAACAATCAAGATGCTGCTTTCAACGCCGTGGCCAGGTCGGCCCTCAGCCGTGTCCCGCGGTTGATTATCCCTTGCTCGCTAGCTACTGTCATCATCTGGCTCATGGCTCAACTGGGAATGTTCCTGGTGGGAAAATCGAGTGACTGCTGGTGGTGTGGTAAGACCGCTCCAGACCGCATGCACAACATCTTTTCCTCCATCAACCACCTGATCTTCAACATCATCAATACCTGGACGCATGGTGCCAACGCATATGACGGGAATCAGTGGACTCTGCTGCCGCTATTGAGAGGAAGCATGCAAGTCTACACCTTCATCGTCGCCACCGCCTATCTGCAGCCACGCTACCGAATGATTGCCAGTTTGATCGTTTACTTCTACTTCTACATTGGCGGTGATGGTAAGTTACTCTCAGTTGGAAAAGCTCGCGAAAGAGCACTTGCTAACGTGACTCAGCTGCTTTTGGTATGCAATTTTTCTGGGGTGTTTTCATGTGTGATGTACAGAACCACCCTTCAGCAAACGAGTTTCTCGTCAAGCGCCCAAGAATTTCACGCGTTCTGGCTATCATCTTTCTGGTCCTTGGTCTCTATGTTGCGTCGTATCCTGAAGGACATCCGGAATGGTCTACCTGGTCTCAATGGCAGTACAAGGTCCTGGTTCATATCGTCCCGAAAGGTGGCGAAATTCCTCGGTACGGCTCGGGTATCGGCTTGCAGCTAATCACTCTTGGCTTGCATTTCATGCCTCCTTTTCGGGATTTCTTGTCATCCAAGTATCTGTTGTGGCTCGGAAAGCAATCCTTTGCAGTCTACCTGCTTCACGGTCCCCTCCTGCGCAGCGTTCTCTGCTGGATGGTCTACGGAATCTACGTCCCTCCTGATATCACGAACGAGAACGGCGAGGTTTTGCACGGCAAGCTGATGTTTCCTGGTACCGCCAGGCTGCTCATCTCGTTGCCATTCTGGATCCCTCTGAACTATGGTGTAGCCATGCTCTGGACCGGCTATGTGGATCCCTGGTGCGCGAATCTCACACAGAAGATCGTCAGTTATATCAAGCTTCCATCAGATGAGAAGGGCGTGCTGCTACCACAATAGGAGCAAAACATAATGCGAACTTCACGGTGACAATGCGGATAAGCCACTGACCTACCTCATTTCGACCCGTGGACTATGCTCATAATCAATTCGCACCCATCTGCTCCAATTCAAGTCACGCCGTGGGCATGTGATCGCTGCATTCGGAGGAGAAGTTTGTACAAAATATACGGCATTTGACACGAAAAGTAAGCATATCGGCCATCAGTTCTTGTCGATAACAGTTCCTTGGACTTTACGAAGCGGGCGTTTTCTGGCTTGGAGTACATAACGACCTGATTCAGGGGTAATTGCATTGAGGAAGGCAGCATGATACGGTGCACAAGTACGGCTTGATAAACATGTGTCCGCCGACCTGGCTCCGATGCCCGGAGGTTGGACTAATACAGTGATGTTTGTATGGAGATGAAGGCCAGGAAGCCTATACGCCCATAGTTCACTACCCACAGATCGCGATGATGTCGATCAACCGAAGGGCAAACGTTAGATGATAGAAGTGGGTGATGGCGCGCTTGACACATACATAGAAGTGCTGTGGTCACATAATGTACAAAGTTCATTTTTATGCATTTCAAAATACCATCTCACCGTGAGCATATAACTATCTCGAATGGCATATACTGCAGCTAGAATACTTGACTTGTCATGGGTATAATTCAATACGATGGTTTATTCAGACTGGCATGGATGGCCCGGTTCACGGGATCGCGATAGTGTCCGAATTAATTACCACGAAACTAACCGAGTCGATACAAAACCTCAAATAGGAAGGAAAGCAAAGAATGACCAAATTTGAGGACCTTTACCTATTTTAGAGTCTTCGTCTCATCCATCTGCGCAGCTTCTCCCGAACCGCCTCAATAGTCCCGGTTGCTCTCTCTTGGATCTTAACGATAGCTCCTTAGATATATAATTGTGGGGATGTGATAGTGGACAGTATAGCAAACGACTGCCTGAGACGAGGCTCAAGAGATACATGGACCAGATATCCAGCCTCATAGGACTAGTAGTAAAGTATGATGGCTTGGCCTCATCTGCGCACACAACAAGGACAATTCACTTCGTCTATTCTTAAACTATATGTAATCCCCTGGGATTTGCGGCTGCTGGATCTTTCTTGTCCGCTTGTGAAACTCCTGCAGTTCATCTTGTTGAAGAAACCCTCTTTAATATAATCCAGTTAGTCTACAAGTGTACATGAGGATACAAATTACATGGGGTCGTCGTGAGGAGGGCCGTGCGGTGGTCGTCCCAAAGGTCTTGTGTCCGGCGCTTCGGATAACCTTCTGACGCCCATGTCCATTCTACGACTGGCTTTCTTGAGGAGTTACTCAGACGGTTTCGCTCACCTTTTAAGGGTCGTATTTGATGAGAGGCGGGCTGCACGGCACATGTGCGCGTGTGTGTGCGTGCTGGTAGGATCTCGTATTAAACAGCACATGTGGGGGTATCACATGGGAGTTTTGAACTTCAACATTACCACCTGGGTAATTGGACTTTACACTCTTTACGTTGGAGTACTTGGCGGAATTATGTATATTGAATTCCCCAGGATGATGCCGAGATGCCGTTATTTTACATACACAGATTTATATATATCCGAAACGGCCTAACTTCGCCTCACTATCCACACTGATACAACAGAGAAAGCTCATCATCGCTCGCCATTGAGGTATTTACAATTACTAAAGTAGTCAGCACGAATAATTACAACATATAGATGTATAGATGGTATATGGGCTTGACACGTATATCATCCCACCTTTTTTCTTACCAACCACCTGCCCACCCATTCTACTGCCATGTGCGTACGTAACCTCGTGTCGCAGGTGGATATCTGACAATCCTGGTCATACTCACCATCGCTGCTCAAGATGCCACCGCAACCAATCGATACCTACCAGCTATTTCCTAGCTAAGTACTGACAATTACATGTGTATGTATTTTATGTATACGATAATGGTGGCGACGATCAGGTGTCGTCTAAGCAGTGGTTAACACGAGCCATCCTGACCTCTTACTATAAAGTCACTACATTAAACACTCAGGGTGAATCCCGTTTCGGATCGCGCCGGATATGCGAAATCCGAGCCCGGAGCCGGAACGGAGAACTAGCTAGAGATGCGTTTCTACTAAGTATGTCTTGCTCGTCCTTTCTTCTGCAACATGTGTGAGGAACAGATGAAACAAAAGTATTCCTTGTCTGTAGTATGTGCGGACGAACATTATTTTTAGAAGTTGGCTCTAGGTCCATATGTTTCACAATAGTTCATACCCTCTAGACGCTACGAAAGAGGATCGGGAAGGTTGTCGCCATGATAAGGCTTCGTTGAATTCAGTATCATCCTGAGATCCTGAGCCTGATTCTATTTCAAAAGCATCCTCATGTAGACCGCTTGACACAATCTCGCCCATCGAATAATACCCGTAATAGCGTCTACTTCCCACGTATTACTTGGATAGACGTCGACGTCTTGTTGAAAGTGGCGCTCTGTCTTGCGAGGTAGAGATTGGCTCAGCAGAGGTGACCACTGATAAGAATATGAGCAACCCTTTCTATCAATAGCGATTTGCATTCCATCTAGAGTAACACCAACATGCACAATGGTAGGCACCGATAAGCACCGTTCTTCGAGTGTGATTCTTAAAGCCAAGCTCTTATCTTAAGATAGTTAAATTGCCGAGCCTATTTAACAACTGCGGTGGACTCAAGAGACACCACTTTCATTGGTACGGCTTATTTCGTACATACATACAACTTACATTCCCGGTATATAGCCCGTTTTAACCATCGCCATTGTGGAATACTCGTTTGTGCACCTGTAGAGTGAATAAATTAGAAAGCTACAGGTTAATGTTGCCGGCAATTCGTTAGCGACCACACCGGTACGAGGCGAAGAGCTAGAGCAAGGTCGACTGGCCGCGGCTCGGTCGGCGTCACCAATGAGATACTGGCCGAGCTTCCAACCCTATAAGGATGGATAAGATGCTCTGCTGTGATATTCATGAGCCGAGCAGACTGCTGCGGATGAGATATAGGGTAGTGTAGAGCCGCTGGGACAGATAAGATCTCTCAATCTGCCATAGCTCCCCTCGTACCATACCCGTCGTTGTTGCTCCCTCCTAGCGAACTAAAGAAGACACTAGAAGGACTGAGAGCGTTGGTATCAAGATGCTTTGGAAATCGATGACTGCGCTCGCCTTGGCGGCGCGGACAGCTGCCCTTCTTCGATTCTCGTGCACTCAGCTTACAATTGACCGAGTTGATCCCTGTGAGTAACAACCAAGAGCACTGATGCATCTCATACTAGGCCCTTCTTCATACGTTCTATGAACGTCACGAGCAACGGCTGACTGAATCTCCATCCAGTGGTGAATCCGGGTCTTATGCCCAGTCCACATCTCCATCAGATCATCGGCGGCGTGGGTTTAATGAAAGGACTCTCTGAATGAAGTCAGTACACTGATGCCAGATAGAGCTCATTCAATGTGACAATGGATCCGGCGAAGGATATGCCCGGCGAGTCGGACTGCACAACCTGCCAGTTCTTAGAAGACTCATCCAACTACTGGACGGCGGTCCTCTTCTTCCGCGCTCGAAACGGCACGTATAAGCGCATACCGATCACCCCGAACGTCGGCTTTGAAGGGGCCGAGGGTGGCATGACCGTCTACTACATGCAGAACGGCCTCGCCGACTACCAGCAGACGTCCAAGGTCACGGCGTTCAAGCCGGGCTTCCGGATGATCATCGGTGATCCGTTAACTCATACCGCGGCCGACGCCAACCGGTTTAGACAAGTCACCTATACCTGCCTTCAAGATCCGGGTACACGCTTCCCCGAGACCAAGAACTTTCCTAATAAACCATGTCCAGGTAGGTGGTTCCCAGAGCCCGCAGTGATTAGCCCGTAGTTATACTGACAAGCACAACCACAGCTGGTATCATGGCCAACACTCGATTCCCAACGTGCGTGTGCCATTGGGAGACAGGACGGCCAAATCTCTAGGTCAGTCGGCTAACCGAGAAGCAGATGTTGGGATGGCAAGAACCTCGATACCCAGAACCATATGGACCACAGTGCGCATGTCTCGATTCTCTTGTTTCCCGCGTGTTTGGCCCAGTTGTCTTTCCGAAGAATGTGTCGATGCTTTCTTCCATCGACAGCAGCAGCATGAATCTCAAACTGACACCGAATCTCTACAGTGGCCTACCCAGCCAACGGCACTTTCGACTCGAGGGGTCCATGTCCCTCGTCTCATCCGATCCCTGTACCGCAGCTGATGTACGAGACGGTCTGGGACACGCGCTCGTTCAACAATCCCGAGGACTGGCCTGAGGACGGCTCGCAGCCATTCGTCTGGAGCTTCGGCGACAAAACAGGTAGATTCGAATTGTTCTTTGCGAGTGTATAACTGACTGATAACTCCTTTTCGGTCTTGTTTCGTTCCCTTCCATTTTGGATTTTCCTGTCATTCCAGTTATGGTTTCTCAGCAGAAGATGTTGGCTCACGAGGGGACTAACACGCAACCATGTAGGTTACGGCAGCCATGGTGACTACTTATTCGGTTGGAAAGGCGATGCGCTGCAGAAGACGATGGATACGCCCGTAAGTTATCGCTGGAATCGTTTTCTTCTTTCCGACTGCGCCCCTTATAGGCGCAAACGTCCTACTACGGCGAGGAACGGGAACCCGCCCCTAAGTCGCTAGTTACTGACTCTAGCAATCCATAGTGCTATGTCAACTGTCCGACGCTCACCACTCAGGCCGTGGCGGATCAGAACAAGTGCAAAGTGGCACAGTCTTACAAGGAGGACATCGATGATTGTAAGTACCACCCAGTCTGCAACACCCGGCGATTCCATTGGTGTGTCGTAATCGTATTCGTCGTGGCTGATAATTCGTCCTCTCTGTTTGTTGGTTACAGGGCTCACAGAGCTTCCCGGCAATCCAACTATGTTGATGCGTTGAGCAGAGAGAACCACTGATAGGATGGATGTCTGGAGTGGGATAGCTGCTGAAGACCACGGGCTCTTAAATGGACCGACCTGGCTTTCGTCCCACGTTTCGTCATAATATGTTGGGCAGCTACGCAACCTACACTACTCAGAAGATCCTTGCATACAGTTACTCTTGTAAAACCCCGGGTTCCGGATTCTCCGGTGTGTTATTCGTAGTGTAGTAAACCACCGCTCCTGATAGGACACCGTGAATTGGAATAATGTCTTAATTTCTTCCCCTCAGACAGTCTCCCGATCACATGTCTGGAGTGGTGTTGGTCACTCCCGTTGCCGTACCGAGCTGTTAGTTACCTATTCCTTGACTTCCCACTTTGTCCCGGCCAATCAGTGGTGGTTTCGTTACGGACCTCTACGGGAGGTAAATTCCTTTATTAGATAGTGGACAGCCACTTTTTTTAAAAAAAAAATCAGGTGAACAGCCAATAACAATTACCTTATTTTATCTTTCAAGGCAGGCTGCTCTAGTGCAGCTCAGTTGCGCACAATGGGCCTCGGTGCGACGAACTCACTGCTTCTCCGCGCTGTCGGAGTCGTCATCGCGCTTTGTAAGTAATACACATTGTTTTGTTTTGCTTAGCTATTTAATGTAGTTGTCTTGATCATGGGAATTTTTCCAGACTAGAGAGATGGGAATCATGTGCCTGTTCCTGGCCTTATATTTGCCTGCATCACTTTCGCAGATCTCGCTTAAATCTGACATACAGTATTAACCTTAGCCGTCAATTATAGTGCTAGCCCGGTTTTTGTATCGCGGTTATGTGGTACGGTCGCGAGTGAGGGCGCTGAAAGCGCAGGGGATTGTGAGTAAATTAACTGCCCGCGACGAGGCGAGAGGAGTTCACTAGACTGACAGTGCATCACAGCCCATCTTGCCTCACTCGCTGTTACTCGGTCACCTGCGTGTACTTATAGACTGGAGAGCGGAGAACCCGCCAGACGCCAACTTCTACTCGTTTCACGTATGGCTCATCAAGAACTGTAGGAGGTATTTCCCGGACCTGGACTTCCCGCCACCGGTGGTTTACTTAGATATCTGGCCCGCCGAGATTCCACTGGCACTCGTCTACGACCCCGTTGCTGCATCCCAGTTCGCGCAAACGCCGAGTCTGCCCAAGTTGCCTCTCGCAACCGACTTTCTCGTGCCACTCACCTCTGGCCTCGACATCGTGTCCAATGAGGGAGCTGAATGGAAGACATGGCGGTCCAGGTTTAATCCTGGATTCAGCCAGCGGAACTTGATAGCCATGCTCCCGGCGCTCATCGAGGAGGTCTCTATCTTTGCCTCACAGCTTGAAAAACTAGCGGGGGGCCAAGGAACATGGGGCTCTGTGTTCCGGCTTGACGAAAGGACGATAAATCTTACTTTCGATATCATCTGCAGAGCAGCGCTGTGAGTTCTTTTGAGTCCTGGCTTTGCAGAACCCAGGTGACTTTCGAAGCACCTTGTCTAACTCATTATAGTGGTATGCGCCTTAATGAGCAGCAGCGAACTGACTCCAGCCCCCTTAAACTTGCTCTGTTAGATCAGATTCGGATCATGAATATGGGTGCCAATGCGGCCCGGGCTCTACCTATCGGTCGCATGCCATGGCACGATATTGCTTCAAGACGTAACAACAAAACCATCCGAGACTTGATCATGCCACAAATACAAGATAAGCTGCAGGCGGATTCGAACGACTCACAGGTTAAGACGATTGTAGATCTAGCCATCAAGTACATCGACAAGGACGATCCGAATGCGACGAGAGAAAAGCCCAACGCAGAGTTCGTAGATCGTCTTATTGCCAACCTGAAGGCGTTCCTCTTCGCCGGACACGACACAACGGCGGCGACGATCTGCTTCATGGCAAAACTACTGCAGGACAACCCGGAATGCATGGCGCAGCTTCGCGCAGAACACGACGCCGTACTAGGCCCGGACCCGAGCCAGGCCGCGGATGTGCTCACGCAGTCCCCTCACCTCCTGTACGCGCTCCCGTATACCCTGGGCGCCATCAAAGAGACGCTCCGTCTCTACCCTCTCGCGGCGACTCTGCGCCAGCCGCCCCCAGGATTCAGCTTGACAGCGCCGGGCTCACCGCTTCGCTATCCCATGGACGGCTGGGGGGTGTGGTTGTCGGCTCCGGGCGTCGCGCGGAACCCCAACTACTGGGCGAGGCCCGACGAGTTCCTGCCCGAGCGCTGGACCGTCCCCGAAGGCCACCCGCTACACCCAGTCAACAACAATGCCTGGGCGCCGTTCTCCATCGGTCCACGCAACTGCATCGGCATGGAGCTCGCGCTGATCGAGCTGCGCATCTTCTCCGTGCTCACCGCTCGACGGTTTGATATCGAGGAGGCGTGGGATAAGTGGGATGCGCAGAAGTGAGTGTTGATCTATATCTTCAAGCACCCCTCATCTTCGGTAATAAATGCTAATGATATTCATCGCTCGTCTGTAGAAGTTCAAAGGCCACGCCAGACGCCAAGATCGACGGCCAGCGCCTGTATTCGTCCGGCAATGGCATTGTGCATCCCAAGGATGGAATGCCGGTGCATGTGAGGCTGCGAGAACACACGCCGGCCGTATGAGTTGGGTAAATGCCTCAGCGAGCAATGGTGCTTCTTCCTGGTCTTGGTTACTTACTTACATATTGGACCTCGCAGGCGTACGTAGACAGGCATAGACATAGAATAGAATCCCCTCTCCGGTATAAACGGGATGCATGGGGGTTATCGATGATATGATGAGTGTACATACCTATCCGATATCGGGTTATATCACAAACCGAAGGGACCTTGCCTAATGTATGTATGTACATTGACTTGGAACAAGGAAGCCCTGGAGTTCAGTTTCACATTGCCAGATGGATCGTGTAGGCTCAACAGTCAACGTAAGAATCGGCATGGGATCCTCCCGCTCCCGGATATCCAGGTTGCACAACTAGCCTATTACTGTGTAATACAGACATATACGTATCACAACAATATGACTGACGTGCTTTTCACCGTTGCGTTGCCCCCACGTGCCATCATCCATCTCTCCCAGAGGTCCGAACTGTTAGGTATTCCCTTATACTCTTACTCTGACTCCGTCCGTACAGACAGGCATTGGGCGTTATCAATGCCGCGCTGACCTCCTGAGGAGCTGACATTGCATATAAGTACATACCGTATCTTATATCTCCTTCTGTCTTACATGGTGCAATTATGTGTGCCTCGTCAGCCAGCCAGCCAGCCACCTATTCCAGACAAGTCAGCCTCTCATCTTGTCTCACGTCCGCACAGGAGAGATTGTATACGTATATGGACCCAAACCCCACGCCGCCCACAAACACAGCGCGTGTGTGCGTCGCAAGCTGCATTGCCTAGTGTACCTACTTATAAGTACTGTAGTAGTCTATGAGTGGGTAGCGTACTGTAGTAATGTGCAAGGACGCAGGTACGGTACCTACACTGCACTACCGTCCGTGACATTACCTGCCTACTGTACCTATCTCGTTTACCGGATAGGCCACGAGGTCTGTCTAGTGTAGCCACGGGAACACACTAATTACCGATAGTACATCCCACGATGCACACACGAGGTACTAGATTGCTAGACTCATCGAATTTCTCGGGAGTCCGACATGCCAAGTGAAATAACGTGACAGCTCAACAATGCACAACAACAACGACGACGATAGCTAACCTCGCTAACCAAGTCACCCACCCACTGCAGGCGGCTACGCTACAAAGGCAGGCAGGCAGTAGTGTAAGTAAGTAGTGTGCATGGCTGGATAGTCGGTCAACCAGCTTTTCAATGTGGGTAATATGCCGAGCAATATGCACCCGCTATGGTGCTACCGGTATACCTACCACTCTACGCAGAAACAGAACCAGAGAAGCAGGAACCAGGACAAAAGACGAAACAAACCGTGGCTCTTCCTCGGATGGGTTTGCTCGTTCTGTACAGCACTACAGTACGCACTTACACCAAGATGGCGTAGTTGCGCCCACTCGCCCACCCGGACGGCGGTCCCGCGCTCCTCTTTTTATGGAGTTAGCTCGTCTCCTCCGCCCACTTGCCAAGCATCGTGACACCGTGGTGGATAAGAAGAACACAAAGCGTGGAGTAGTAAAAAAAAAAAAAAAGGTGTGAAATTACCGTGCCAGACGTTGGTTGCTTGCACTGACTCCTGTTCTTAACTCCGCTCCCGTCGGATGCACACCATATGCACTACTGCGTAGGTACATCTTATCCAGGTACGTATATATGTATGTACATGCACACAGCTACCGCTCCTGATAATGAGCGGTGAGAATGCTAGTTTGTGGTGGTACTGGAGGTTGTTGTCCATTGCGTGTGCTCTTACTTAGTAGATGTCTTTCATTTTGTCGGTTAGTGATTTTGTACCTCAGCTTTCGGTAGTCGAGAATAACACATGGGAACATACCGAGTGCTGAGTCGCTGTTGAGCGCTGGGCTGGCTGTACGTGGCCTCGCCTCACGGGAATTTACCATTTTTGGATGTGAATGTCAGCCAGTGCCTCATGGGATCCAATTTAAGGACTATTGGGGGCGGGTCTCTCGGTCTCGGCTACGTCTCGCCTGTTTTCCCGGGCGCGGGATGCTTGCGTGCTTGCGACCTTGTCGCTTGTATACTCAGCTATGTACATACACTATTTCCAATTCTCATCAAACTGCCATCAGGTGAGCAACTAATTTTTTCTTTGGTGTTCCTATTTCTATTACCTCCTGTATTTCATCCTCCTCTCTATACGTATTCTGCTGCAGAGACACTCCCCTACCTACCTAATCAATTGTAGCCTCCTCCTCCTTCGTCTTAGTGTAATGTATTGTAAATTCAAATATTGACTTGGTACCGACTTGGCTACCTATTATCAATCAAAAGACGACGGGTCCATGATGACCTATTTCGGGCCAAGCGATATCAAAACCGGAGCCAAGCGCTTTGCTCATCAACCCTAAGATATGCACCACAACACCACACTCGATATCGAAAAATGGCATCAGAAATCGCGATTGGATGCTGGCTGGACAACACGAGCGTCCGGTCCAGAGCTCGGTGGTTTGATCGTCTCGGTCGCGCAGGTCTAGCAAGTCTATTAATGGGCCTCGGCCCTCTTTATCTCCAGTAGTGTCTCCATGGATTTTCATGAATCTCCACCGGGGCCCAGAAGTGTCAATGCAGGCCAAGCCTGTTCTGCCTATCACTTTCCATGCAAAGAAGCAATCTCGCAGCCGCCTGCCAACCCCTAGCTCTACCCTAGCCACCGCTGTGGGAACCCTCTGCAGCGCCGCGCAGCGCCTATGCAGCCGGTGCAGTACTGTGCTGTACGTATCTGGGCTTGGCGGGTTAGATCTCGGTGGACACAAGAGTGGGCTCCGGTGGGCTCCAGTGGACTTCCGTCGGTTTTAGTGAGCAAACCCCTAAATTTGTCAAATTCTCTTCCATTGCCTCAGAGCAGATTCTTTGCCACCTTGTGACCCTCAGCCCCTGGTCAGCCCTGTATCGTAGGTACCTTGTACCGTAGGTAGTATTTGCAGACCACCTTCCAGGGCCCCCTTCTACTATAAACCATGGGGGTGTCCGATGCTCGGTACAAGTTCTATCTTGTACATCTTGCTCTCCACGAAGACTCAAAGTTAATGATTACACTAGAAGCCCACGGTCAAAACAAGATCAAACATAGATAGCCGTGAAACCCTTTTAAACCCCTCCTCCGCATTCCATTAGTTTTGATATTGACATAGACATCGTCACATAGACATTTCATTCCACTGGTAAATTGTTAGACCGTTAGATATTGGTTTACCGGACTCTCGTTCCTGTTCTTGTTCTCGTTGTCTTTTCTTTTTCCGTTCATCATCAAACAAGCATCGACTTATTTGGTGACCCTCGTCCGATCTACACCAAAAAATTATATAATATGCGCGGCGCCGCGATTCCGCCATCATTGACCGCGCTTCAGCCTCTGGCTGCCCTCTCGAGAACTGGTTTGTCTCGTTCGAGGCAGGCCGTCAACGGCGTCATCCGTGCCAGTGGTGCCCGTCATGCTAGCACCGTCGAGCACTCGCCCGTGCTGCCTGCCGAACTGATTGAACCGGGTGTAATATTGAGGGGCTATTCCGGCAAGGAGTACACAATCCAGAATGTACTACAGGACAGACAGAACCGCCAGGTCTATCTGGCCAGGTGAGTTGACACGCCTCTTAGTTACTATTTAGTATGGTGGATGTCACGACTAACACATTGATTAGGGCGGATGAGAAGATGTTCGTGTTGAAGAGTCTCTTCGAGAAGGACTACAACTACTCGCTGCCCCTACAGCTGAGGTTCAACCGATCCCCCTACCTGAGGGCACTGAGGGATACTGTCCCTGAGCAGAACATGTTCGTCAACGAGTACCTGACAGATCACCTCCTCAACTTCGCTTTCAAGGACGTTTCGTTGGCAACCCACAAGCGTATCCTTCGAGACACTTTGCGGGGTCTAGCTACCTTGCATTCTCAGAACATCGCCCATCTTGGTGAGTTTACACGACTCTTTCGTCTTTGATCCGTGTGCGTGGGGGACTAACTTGACCTTGCAGATGTTAAAGCGAACAACATCATGATTGACTACCGGGAGACACCAGAAGGGGTCGTTGTAGACCGAGTCCAGCTGTCAGACCTGGAAGACTCTACCCACATTCCACCAGGACAGGCGCTCAGTGGCCTACAAGTCGGCAACGAGTTATGGCGGAGTCCCGAAGCGCATGTTCAGGGTGCAGTTGGCAAGCCATCGGACATCTTCTCCTTGGCTATAGTCGTACGTTTCTCCCGTTGCGCTTCATCTCGCGCTGAAGCTTGCATTCAATTATACTAACATACAATACAGTTCATCTTCCTCCGCCTACGCAGCGTCATTTTCCTCGCTGGCGGCGAACGCAAGATCGATCCCACGACAGACATCCTGACGCGGCAGATATCGTACTTCGCGAACTGGGACGACTTCGACGGATTCTTGAAGTACCTTGGTCGACGACACCCCTGGGCATCCAACTTCCAACGGATGGCCGACTCGTTTGACGAGAAAAACCCTCGACGACCCTTCGCTCTCTGGAAGAGCGATCTCCTCGACGCCGACTTCAAGGACCTCATCAGCAAGATGACGAACTTTGATCCACGAAAGAGGATCACGGCCGAGGAAGCATTACAGCATCCATGGTTTGCCGATGCTGCCGATGCATAATAGAGGGGATCTGAAAAGAAAAAAAGGATCCCACTCGAAACGAAATACCCAAAAGTCGGTCGATCGATTGATCGATCACATCTTGCCTTTTACTTTGCTTTGTCTTTTCAGGAGCACAGGCGTTTTCAGACTACAGGATATATAGACACGGGATCACCGGAAAGACCTCTAGAAAAAGAGACGGATACAAGAGCCTAATCGGCCTGGTTAGGGAATATTCAACAGGACTGGACCAAACGGACAGCCTCGGATCTGGGATTGATAGACTTGATAGAACTCAGACTTGAAGAGTTAGACGCATAGACGCATGCTATGCATGTTTAATTCTAATCACTACGAGAAGACGCCGATGGCGCACCCTATATTCGTATCTCTGGACTATACCTATTAGTGATGATCGTGACGATGCGGACGCCGTGCCACTTTGCGACTGAATTATGGCAACGCAAAATACCTCCTGTGTTGGGTTGACCTGCGTTTCGCTGTCTCTAGGTATGATGTAACCTGTGGGTCTAAATTCTCAGAGAAGCTCATGGCCGCCCCTAAAGTGCGATGATGCATGGTGCGTGGGGTGGAGGGTCACAGTAAGTATAAGCATGAGTTTCAGATAGCATGCGAGTGGATGTATACATTAGGGCGGTTTGATTCCAAATATACACTGTAGGTATTGATACGATGACGTTCGGAGCCGTATAATTCAGACGAGGCAAATGCCCGCTCTCGAGTCATACTGCTGCAAAAGGGTGGAATAATGGCAAAAGACTATTAACTATGCATAACACGGCCACTGATTTGGTGACACGAAAAAAATATATATAGTCCTTATGTGCTAGGAAGATATTAATACTGACGAGGTGCAGGCTTATCAACGTAAAATCTATCGCTGTTAAAAGGGGGACTCACTATCACAAGGCACGAAAAGACAGAAAGGGATTCATGTACATGAGATTATCAGCGCCCACGAAGGTATTTTATGGCGTTCGCGCAATAGCATGTCTTTAGCTACCCAAAAGTACCAAGACCCTGACACTGATACACACGTAGCATGCGCCGGGCGCGCTGAAGGCCATGAATGAATATATCTGCTTGTCCTCATTCGAGTCCTTATTTTACTATCTCATCAGCTAACCGTTCAATTGTCTATGAGGGTCGGCGAGCCATTCTCGGATCTTTGCCAGACTGAAAAGGTCATGTTCCTTATCAGAGGAGACAATCAGCTTCTCGCTGTTGCTCCAGCCGGGCGTCCCTCCTTCCATCAGCCTGGCGCCAAATGGCCGACAAGATCCGAAATCGATCAAGACCGGCATGTGATCTTTGTCCAGCAGGATATTGCTCGGTTTCAGGTCGTTGTGCGCCAGCTCTGCCGTATGCAGGTGGGACACCGCTGACTCCAGTTCTTCCATGAAGCGCTTGGAATCCAAGGCGCCGTCTTTATCCCATTCCCAAAGGAAATACTCGAATAGACTGCACTTGTGCCGCTCTAGGACTATCCCGGTCAGACGGCCATCCCTGACTTGGCAGCCGTAATACCGGATTATGTTCTTGTGGTTGATGCGCGATACCTGCTCCATGATCTGAGCCTCTCCCACTATAGACCGATAAGCAAAGTGAATGGTGATTTGAGACAGAGAAGAAGAGAGCACCACTTACAGAAAATGTCACGAATTAATTCAAGCGGATCAGAAGTTTCGTATGTAAGAAGGGAAGGTCTCTTGATGTGTAATTCGTTGTGTGGTATCTCAGTCGTTTTTGCGACTTTCAAATTTGTTCCTTCAGGTATTACTGGGTAGATATCGGCGTCCGGGACTCTTTGCAGCGCCTCTCTCACTTCGGCGATATCGATATCCAGCCTCGGTTTGAATATCTGCGCAAAGTAGGCTTCTCCATTGTGATAGAACTTCCAGAATGTGGTGTATGGCACACCATCTGATTCTGCCCCCGTTGCGCCATCGAGATCTGTATAAGCTTGCACGTCGTAAGGAGGGGTATTGCCACTGTTTGGAGCTGCCATGGCAGGGAAAGGAATGAACGGAGCGATATTTAGCGTTGGATTTTATCTTCTAGAACTGCTTGTAGACATTCCTTTGCTGGTTTTGAGCGGCGTTGGTATAAATTTGTGTTCGTAACTTGAAGCTCGGTAGGTCTGTATAATTCATGCCAGCTTACCCTGAGGAGCTTTGCTATGTCTGTCTTACACTTGTGAAAGCAATCTCAATGGTGCGATGCGTAAAATAACTAACTGTTAGTTCGAAGTCATGCAGGTGTGCTTTGTGCTAGCACTAACACGGAATGAGGCTCGGCACAGAATTTGGCCCGCAAGCTACACAGCTCAAGTTCATACCGCATCTGAAATCGACATAACCAGATATATCTACAGGTTTGCAGTTTACCGTTTCTGGATGTTTTAAACCCAGCCTAGCGAATTGCTAGCTGATCGTGAATAACCCTGGACCCTCTATTTCACAGAAACTATCCCAGGCTTGGCAGCACTTCCCTGTGTTCCGATGTTAGCTACACTAGTCATTTGTTTGTATTGTCTTTATCTTCTGGTAAGCAGCAGGACTTCACCTGTCTATTAGGCGAAGTGCCAGTTTGCTTAGTATAGGAATGCGGTTGTTCAGTAGGGCACCTATCACCTGTTGGGTTCGACGCCTTACCATCAATTATGTTAGACTCGTCCTCTGTGAGATGGACTGGTAGTTGTTCTTGTCATTAAACAGAACTGTAACACCACGCTGTCGTATTAAGTATAATATAAACCGCCTACTTGGTCTACCGGTGCTACTATATGTACAGTATGGCATTCATAGTTGAACCTCCATCGTTAATATTTGGCTATTAACTGGTGCGTACAAAACCGGATACTTTCGACCAAAGTCCATCTGTTCGCCTCCAAGCTGTAATATCGCATCTCCCAGGTTCACTTCCAACTTCCAGCTTTACGTCATAGAGCATGTTCTCCTCTTCAATGGAGATATTAGAGTGTCCAGTTTCGAAATCTATCTTCTCCTCCATCGCTACGACCCATTTCGCAACCCGGGCTAATAGTTGCGTATCGTATAAGAACACTTCGTTGACGGATCTAATAAGATTGATGGCTCTCCTTCTGATAATGCCGTCCTTGCACGTACACGCGGTGTAGAATAGCGGTTGTATGATTGCTGTATCGAGCGAATGGCCGGGCTTTGGCTGAGTTGTAATCACACGACTTCCCCCCTCGGCTCTCAAAATTTTCGTTGAGAGCTCAACGATATACCGAAACTGATGAGCGTGGACTCGACTCTCTGGCTCACTTGAGAGGTGGAGTTTTGCTATCTCGTGATGTATGAGGAGTAAATGGACACAAGTACTGGTTTCTACATCTGCTGCGCTATGGGCTTTCAAGGCAGCAAAATGGGTATTCCACAAGCCAAGTCGGTGTGATAATGCCGAAATCTCGTCTGTTAACGGTGGAGCTGGGCAGAATTGAGGCGAGGATAGAGTTTCGGCTGGTCCCATTTGGCGGAGGGAATGAATAGCACCAGTGATAGAGTTCAGCGAGTCTCGTGCTTCACTGATATTCTTAAAGGCTGAAACATCTCGCAGTACTTGAATGGGATTAGGAATTAGACGGATTAATGATGACAAGGGCTTGGAACTAGGGCGAGATATGGCAGCAAGTGAGCTGAAACAAGGCGCTATAGTCTTCAGAAACTCAGCCCCAGGAGTGGCAGAGCTTTTATAATTTCTTAGCATTGATAATGCACTTTGAAGATGCATCTGGGCTATGCCGTCACGTTCCAGGTAACTTTCGATAGCGATAAAGATTAAACTCCCAATGAGAGCAAGCTCATGGCTGCTACGTGAGGTCCCTAGGCGAGCATTGAGCTCTCGAATAGCCTGGTTATACCTACGTAATGGGTAGGATGCTGAGTATCCTGCAAGAGACATTAGCCCCCTAGAGATACGACTAGGAACCATGTCCCTACTCAATGCAGAGAGGGCTAGGATTCCACTGTCATAAGTCAGAGTTAGTGATCACAAGTACTACGACCATACGAAATTTCGTAGCCCTATCCATGAATCCGAGTGCCCATCAAAGGGGATGTTCTAGAACTTACTGCATGATACAAGGCTCCGCGAGGGCAGCCGGCAACACAATCGACTCCCATAAATCAGTTCCCAAAGATGCGGATAACTGCTTGGCACAGACAACCCTGAAGTATTCAAAGTACCACATGTCTATCAGATATAGACATGGCATACTCCACAGCTGTCCAGCAAGCGACCAGACTTTCAAACTGCTCGGGCATATCTGAGGACGGGAAAAGTTCAATGACTCTTGAAAATCACATTTGCGACCTGTCCCTTGGCATTGTGAACAAGCCGGTCTTTTCTCGTCGCACCTTTTATGTCTGATCCTAAGTGTCATGTTAGACCGTGAGATAACGGAAGGGCTAGTTGCTTGCTACCCCCTTGATCGAAACTCACTTGCAAGTTAGGCAGCCCGTTTTGACTTTCCGAGCACCTTGTGCCCCTTTGCGCTCTTTTTTTGCTCCCTTTGATCGTGTCATGTCTCGGCTATCTGCGACATGCTACAGGCTTTGCATTCGAGTGATGAATCTGGATATCAAGGTTAATTATTAATGTTTGCAGTTGGCGGGATTCAAAGTGGATCTTAAATATGTACTATGTCTTGGTTTGATTGGCTTGTGCGTAAACTGAGACGACCGGGTATGTAGTCGCTCGTCATACCTTGAGTGAAGCGCTTTCAGAGAATTGAAAATATTGCTAAGATTGTGCGGTTGGACAGCCTGTCTGCATATAAATGTTTGTTCATCGCCCCTAAATCAAGGTACTGTTATCATCCTGAGCCCCCCTTTGAATTCGCATGTTTTTGTGACATATTCAGTTGTTCCCACCATGATTAAGTTACTGACAGTTTTCGGTGCGACTGGCCAACAGGGCGGTGCGCTGATCGAACATATCCTTAACACCCCGGCCCTATTCGCTGAATTCACCTTACGAGGAGTTACACGTGATGCATCCAAGCCAGCTGCCACAGCTCTCAAAGAAAGAGGAGTTGAGATTGTCGAGGTGAGTCGCTCCAGCATCTCCCCCTAGAGAACTCTGTTTTTGGAGGATTTTGTTGACGAAGACTTCTCAATAGGCTGACCTGAATATCCCTTCGACTGTGGCCGCGGCCGTTTCTGGTTCATACTCCATATTTGCAGTCACCAATTGTAAGAATAACATGTCAACTAGCGACCCTTCGTCGACGAAAGTAATGAGAAGCTAATCCGAGTCTTAGTCTGGGATAGCGCATCAGCTGCCGTTGAGATAGCACAAGGAAAAACGATAGCTGATGCGGCAGTTGCAGCGAGCGCGAAGCAGATCATTTGGTCCTCCCTTCGAAGCGTCAAAGATATGAGTGGCGGTAAAATAACGACAATGGACCACTTCGATAGCAAAGCCGAGGTCGAAGCGTATATTCGCACGTTGGACATCAAAAGCACCTTCTTTCTGCCTGGGTGGTTTATGCAGAATCACTTAACTCAGATGCGTCCCAAGCTGGTACGTCTACGTTACCTATTAACTGGATCCCCAATCTACGGCCTTTTCTGATATCTCATAGGAAAGTGATGGCACCTACCTGCTATCGCTCCCATGGGGCGGTTCTACCAGCCTCCCCCTTATTGATATCCGTGATACAGGGAAATTTCTCTCTCCCGTATTGCTCAACCCGGAGCTCTATCACGGGAAGCGACTCGCTTGTGCTACGGCGTTCTATACCCTGACTGAGATGATTGATACTTGGACGAAGGTGACGGGCAAGACGGTCAAGCTTGAACAATCCAATAGTGCTGCGGACTATGCTGGGCTCTCCGAGGAGCAGAAGAAAGAAGTCAAACCGGCTGGACTGCTTGGAGAGTATGGCTACTATGGGCCGACTGGCAACGATGATTTGGCTTGGACACTCGAACAAGTCACTGAGAAGCTTAGAACATGGGATAAATTCTTACGCGATAATGAGCCGTGGTTCTTGTGAGTGTAGATGTCACCGGGTAGGGGGTCTGGAAAAAAGGTATGCCATCATATTGGTTACGGCAGATATTGTTGGAATTCCTTCGTATCATCAACAACCATAGGAACTCTCCTTTATATGAGCATAATACAGATCTAACGCACAGCTGTGCACCTTTGTAATGGAAACAATTTTTTGGTGTCTGTTCAATCTCGTTCTAAAGTACAATTACGTGAATGAGCTTGTTGGAATGGAGCTCTTTTATAACTGGTGACCGGCGAAATGCATTCTCGATCCTTTGAATATCGGCATGAACCATCGCTGCGGCCTATGTACAACCAAGCAATAGTAATCCAGGATTGAGATCAGGACTTGGTTCATATACAGGATCGTGTCTCATTCTTATACTCCATCATCTAAGAAACCCTTTATTCGATTCTGCAGGTGATGGCTTGAACGACGACATTGTGTTTGGACAGGTGAAGAGGCTTGTCTATGCCGAACCAGTCATCGCTGTAAAAGGTGCCGTCGGGCTTATATGCGAAGCAGAAGTAGCTGTACTCGGGCGCAATTTGGTACAGCGAGGACACCTGGTTCAGTATCTTGGTGTCATTGAAGTCGTACTCGGGGTGAACAAGGATGGTCGTGTTTTGATATGTTGAGTTGCAGAGGAATTTCTCAACAACGATGGTACCCGGTGTGATCTCGGCGCTGGCAAGTCTAGCGGCTGCGGAAAGGAGAGTCAAAGCTGTGGCGCGCATGTTGGTAGTGTGGAATTGATGAGTATAGATGTTTGAGTCCTGGAAGGATAGCGAAGAGTAACAAGTATTGAGACTGTTTTTGTTGCTGATGCTCTCTGTTCGAGGGAGTTGGAGTCGATTTATACTTATCTTGTTCAACACTCACTCTTGCCTGAAGTTACTTCTTTCCCAACAGGGTATTTTCCATCCTCTTTTAATATTAACTTTCATCAGTCGCTAGACATAGGACTTCCATAGTCGACATTTTGTATATACGAGAAAGCAGTCTTGGCCCTGTGGCACGGTAGGACGGCCTGGTCTTAGCTACCCAAGGTGGGTAATGATCTGCCGTTCCTTATTTCTTACCTGCCCTAGCGGTCGCGTCCCGGGATTAGACCGCTTGTTGACCTTGTCTCGCTTGTGTTCCTAGAATTATTTCTACGATAAAAGGAATACTAAGAGGGACACAGCATGTGGCACCATTATGAGCCATACCTCAGCTTACGGTGAAGGACTTTACATGATCTCCAGTGCCAATTTTCGAGCGAAACCTTACACCGAGCTGGTCACTTATTGGCTACCATACGGTATGGCCTATTGCCTAAGTAAGTAGGTAGTTTCACATAAGGAGGTTAACCTTAATTAGGTTGATAGGAAACGGTAACCAAACGACCATTCGGTTCAAGGCTGTTGACAAAGTACAATAAAAATAAAAAATGGTGTTGAAAGAATTAGTCCTAAATAAATTTGTAATCGCGTAATATTCTAACCGTATCGAGGGTGCGCATATCTATCCATAATCTACGTAGGGCCCCCAAGTGGTGCGATTTGCAGGGATCTTTGCTCTAATGAGTCGTCCACCTGCTTCATTCGTCTCCGAAGCCATAGGGCTGTGCTGCATAGGGCTGTGGTTACTAAGTACGTCGAACTACAATAAATCGAGTATGCTGGACATGGGTTGTAAGCAACAAGTTGTTAGCCATTTCGACCGTCAGACCGCTTAAACTACGGTGAGTTCCTTAATGGCATTCCCATACACATGGCGCATCCTGCATACCCAAGCGACACTTTCCGCCTCTATTAAATTAATCGGTCACAACTAAACATCGGACTTCAATACTTTCTCGAGTAGACGACTCATTTCCCTCCTCATTCAGTCGGAAAGACCCGTGTGCGCACTGGACATAGCCAAGTCCGTCGTGAGCGCCATCCTCGGAGCTCCGCTCCCGGCTGTCGAAGCACTGGATGAGGAGCACATCGTGCGGCGTCATGCCGCTCCAGTACCGGAACCTCTGCCCCTCCCTGTACCTGAGGACGTATGTCTCTCCGACGTAATCCGAGGAGACTTGGCGAACAGGGACAAAGTCAGAAGGTTGAAGAGAGCGGAACTCGGCGACGGTAACCGGATGATCTCTCACGGGTCGAAAGATGGGCTTCCAGACATTGATGATGCGAAAATACGCCTCGCCATTCTCGATGGCGGCCATGTCACTGGCCGACAGATGGCGACGAGCGCGCAAGAGAGCGCCCTTTGGGGATTGGTCGACGTGAATCTTGTTCACTTGGCGATCAGCCGTCTTCGTTTTGGAGGCTTTCCGCATGGTGTAGTTGAATGTCGTGACACTTCGTGCGCGGGGGACATGTTGGAGAAGTAGATCCTTCACCCATGGAAGATATCGCTCGGTGATCTCTGTGGGCGCACCGAAGTCGATGTTCTGGTCGAAACCTCCGGGTAGCGCGGCGAAGGAGTACTCGTCTAGTGTGAAGTTCTTCTCCTGGCCCCGGATATCGGTGATTTGGACGCTCTCTTTTCTATGCGGGTAATTCCGAACACCTGGTACTTCGCTGGTTCCCTCGATATATTCCGGCTCGCTGTCGTCTGGAGGCGGGCTGTAGAAACATAGCGTACGGCGAATTGCAGTGCAGTTTGGCTGAGCTGGTTTGGCCATAACCTAGTAGATTCCTGTGAAGTGAGTAAGGGTAATGTGTAACCGAATTCCTGTGTTCGTTTCTCACGGTATATCTGATATGGACAAGTCGCTCATGAGACCAATTTCATGTTAGGCTTAGAGACTGGGAGAGAGAAAAAGTAGCTGCTGCCCTCTGGGATGGCAGGGACATTTTAGATAGAGACCGGACATCATAAGCCGTGTACGCTTCCTCTTAACGTTGTGTACCATATCGAGACATACAAGGCTCCAATGCACGGCCGTGTGGTATTGATAGTGTTTGTGATGGCTAAAATTGCGTGTACAAGCTTGACTCTGGCTGTGCTCTGTATTACTGACGGTTTGAGTATGTAGAGGCTAATCCGTATGACATACATCGTTGCGTAATACATATCCTGAAACCTGTACGCCTTCCCTAAAAAATGGGCGGTTGGTAGCCCATAATTCATCTGATGGGCATTTATGCCGTCTATCTTTCTCTTTGCCGACCGCTAGTAAGTTGCGGAGGGAAGAGCACATACTGCAGTATAAGGCATTAGTTAGCGAGATTGATGAAAGAGTTGTTTTCTATTGACTGAATACTACAAGTTAGAGACTGATAGACCAAGACGACATAATAACGCTGAATTATGAGCTGGAATATCTGATCTTCTCGCCCTCCCGTCGTAACAATCGAGAAGAGAGAGTCATGACAGGACGCTGATGGGTTTAACACTGCTCACAAACATGACGCTCGATGCTAGTAAGAATACTAAGGTTAACAAAAGGGTCTCTGATAGAAAATGTCTTCGTCTACTTCCTTTAGACACAAACGATAGAAGGGGTTTTTGGTATTCCAAGTTTCATAGCAAAACGGTCCCAACTCGGCGTCGACTCGGGTGCTGTTTTTCTCGACTCTCCGTGGGAAGCCAAACTGCATCATGGCGAAGCTGGCAGCCATCATGCCATGTAAACAAGCCTTTTTTATGTCCTCAGTTGCCTCGTAGCATACTGTGAAAGCCCCCAGGAAAGCACTGCCGGAGCCTGTGATGTCTCTGGGCATAGAGGTGCCTTGGTTGTCCCACGAGCGCGCCCAGCCCTTCTCCTTTTCACTTTTCATGTAGAAGATTCCATTGAAACCGCAGCGAACTATTATGATGCCCTTTCGCCTGTGACCGATGCCGGATTTGATGAATCGTTCAGACTGTTCTTGGATAATTCGGGGTGAAAAGGAATCTGGTACGGCGTCGCTGCCAACAGTCATATTGATCAATTCATCGTGGCTTGGCGAGAAGATATCTACATGGTGTATCGTTCGCAGAATATCAATTAAATGGGCCTGATTGCATGCTTCAGAAGCAGGCTCCCATGTGATTAGCCGCTGGCTATAAAACCCTCTCTTGCCCCGTAGAAAGTCGAGGGTTGACAGCTGTTGTGTTAATTGGTTGGGTAGAGCTAAGAAGTGAAACGATCTGGCACCTAGGAGATCTATTGCAGCTGGTTGTTAGAAATCATCACTGATGCTCGAAGCTGAGCTCGGATAGGTCTCCAAGGTGGGTGGGAGCATGTATGAGTGGAAACTTTGTCAAAGCGAGAACATGTATGAATGCGTACCTGTATGATCTAGATCCCATACCCTAGGGGCTAACTTTTCGTTTAGATACGTGAAAACCTTTCCTTCGAATGCATTATGATACGTCTGTCGAGCTTTAGTACAGACTTGGTCTCTGGATTCCCGGACAACCATCGTCATATCCCAATCTCTTAGCGTTTCGAGTAACTCGGGGGCAAAGTCCGTTCTAGGGACTAGGATGCAGCCAACTTCCTTCGAGGAGAATCCGTCTTTGAAAAGTCGAGCGCCGAAAGTAGCTAGATTCTGTAGTGAGCGATCTGAATACCTAGAGTAGACCTATGGTCATATGGACAACAGGAGTGTACTCGTACCCCAAAGTCCTGGTCCTCCTGGGATACCAAGATGTTCTTCCCGACCGATGTAATGAATATCGTCGACGACAGTCATACCCAACGAGACAAAAGAAACTCGTTTCCCGTGCAGCCGTGAAGGTGGGAGTTTTTTAAGAAGAACAGCCCTCGGCCTAGTAGGCTTACTAGGCCTCTTGGGCCTCCTGGGCATCCTGTACCTCAACCGCCAGGTCCCGGGGCAGCAAGAACTGAGAAACTGGCCCATGATAATGTAACGAGGCGTTAACTGAATAAAATAGAGAAACCTCAACGCCGATATGGGAATGAAATTAGTAGCTGGTATTGGTAAGGTTCTAGATGTACGAGGTGGTAGGATCATGCGTCAAATATGGTGGGAAATCTCTATAGTGACCTGGAGGACATTCCGGTCCGTCGTAGTTGCATGTTACAATGAGGGCAAGTGAGACGGATAGCTCATATCACCATAGCAAAGACCTTGAAGAGGACTTTCTGCGATATGATACGAGCAAGATTGGTCCTTCCCGAGCTTGGGCAGCTTCTATTGTTGTCAAAAGTCACGCATAAAACAGTCATTCCTTAGATCTGGGATTGATAATACGACAGTATGGACAAGAATCACAACCCGGGAGGGTTCAGGATGCAATAACCATTGTTATTGAAGATGCACTGATATGCTGCAAATACATGCCTATATATAAGCGAATGGATTCTCATCCTGCCATATACTCGTTATTCGTTATACATCGTACGTCTAGGTGATTATCTTCGTCGGCGGAATCGGCTGCCAAACCCAGGACCGCCCTTAGATCCCGAGTTCTTTAATTTCAGGCGTTTGAAGTTCGCATGAGCTAATTCGTTGACTTTCCTGGCAACTTTGTGTACTTTGCCCTCCTTTCTCTCTGTATTGACAGCCTTCTTGGGTTTCTTGGGTTTCTTGACTTCTGGAGTCTCATCTTCTGAAACTGAAGCAGCGAAGTCCGGATCCGAATCAATATCTGGCAGCCCTTCGATAGGCTTATTCGGATCGAATTGCGTTTCGGGGACAACCTCTTCGTCGTCATCGTCGCCGCGTTCTCCCGCGTCGTCCTTGGCGTCATGCTCTTTCGTCGCCTGCGGCCGTTTACTTCGCGTAGGCCTCATGTTGACTCGCCGGGTTGTTCTCTTTTGGCCCTTTTTCTTGTACACCCTCAGGGGTTGGCCATCTCTTCCCTTCACTTCCTCTGTTGGGCTGTCATATAGAGCCTCATCATCGAATCCTCCCAGGAGCTGAGGGGCCTGACTATCGGGCTCCAAGATTTCCCGTGTTGCTTTTGATGCGGGCATCATGGGCTTGGCGACGGTGGACAAGTCTGTCTCGTCCTCCATTTCGCGCAAAACGTCCATCTCATCGTCGAATTTCTCTTCTTCCAGCTTTCTCAGGCCGGCAACCACACTGCTGAGGCTGCGGCCAAGGGGTTTCCGAGGGAGTCGCAGTGGTGCAGGAGGCGACATATACTTGCCATCCTCGTCAACAGTTGGCAGTGGTGCTCGTCTCAGGAAGGCAGGCGTGGCTAGGTGGAGCTTCGAGACGGAACTGGGCGTCCTCGCGCCGAGAGGGTTGTCTTCCCTTCTTTTGCTCGGTGTCATGAAAGTGTTAAGCACGTTGCGTTTAGACGGGGACATGGGTGTCCTTCTGAGCTTGGAGTCGTCCATCTCACTGGCCGGCCGCTTACTAGGGGTGGCTTGAGCGTCAGGAATCTTTCCGGCGGGATCGTTGTTGGGCGGCTGGTTCTCGGTGTTTTCCTCGAGAAGGTCAAACATGCCCAAGATGCGGCCGTTTTTCTGTGGTGTCGGCCCAATTGAGGTGGGCATGGCAGGACTGAAGAGGGTCCGCGAGGAAGGGGTCTCGAAGATGCTGCGGCCCCCGACGTCGAAGGTGCGGACGTGCGACGGTGTCTGCTGCATGGATTTGGGACGTTTCGAGGGCGTCTGCGCCAGGTCGGCCTCAGATGTGCGCTTCCGAGGCCGAGGCGGGGTTGCCGGTAGCTTGCCGGCGAGGACATCGCGGACATGGTTGTATTTTTTATATTTGGAAGCTAAATATCGCGACGGTCAGCCCAGCTTTCTCGTGTTGTGTAGCCGCTGCAAAGAGGCGTCGAAAAGGAGGCGGCGGGATGTATGGATTGGATGGATGGATGAAGACAATATGCCTACCTATGATAGGATTCTGTTTGATGTCCTGACGGCCCGGTTTCTTGCCGCCGTTGCGACTCGCCCAGTCTGCCTCGAACTGCTTTAAATCGGCACGCAGCTGGGTTGATTTTGCTTCGTATCTCCGTCTCGCATCTTCGTCCATAGGTACCTCCATATTGTTGTGTACATATAAGACGACAGGCGATCAAATCAATTAATACAACAAGATAATTCGGCTGTATAGGGTATACCGTAACTCGTACCAGCGAAGTAAATGTACAAATGTGATTGCTCGCCTTGAATATAGGAATACCAGCGAGCGAGAGACTTCGAAGCTTTGCTCTGTGGGGATTTACATGGAGTGACGCGGTACATTGCTGGGAGACCCTCCCTTTAATTGCTGTAGGTACGCGACGCGACACAACGCGATATGGCATGCCGCTAGTATCCAACTGTAGCGGATGGTGGGGCTGCCTAATGTGCGCCTACCTCTTATGTAAATACAGGTGGGGTAGGTTGCCTGCAGGTACTGTAGGTCCCTCCAAGTTACTGTATTCTCTAAAAGTACTGTGCTACGACAGCTGTTGAGTTGGGGGCACTCTTTACCTAAGGTAGGCCGGGGGGCTCAATCCTAACGCCATTGCCACACCCTGTACAAGAAGCCTCTGCCAGCTAGATACAACGTCGTCCGCATCAGATAACTCGCTTTGTCGCTCAATGGATGTTGAGGGCGCACCAGATGATCTACAGTCCAAGGTCCTTCAGAACACTTTAGCAGAAGTTGCCGCAAGGAGTGAACTAGCCAGCGACGCAGACGAAGGACAGCCGAGCGAACCATGCTGCGTGATTTGTCTCGATAGCATCACAGAAGCTTGTGAGGCGAAACCCTGCAGGCATCGCAATTTCGACTACCTCTGCTTGCTGAGCTGGCTTGAACGTCTATCCAAATGCCCTCTCTGCAAAAGCGACGTACATGAAGTGGTGCACGACTTTGACTGTCATGGCCCAGGCACAAGCCGCGTGTATCTGGTGCCGCAGGTGACAAGTGACGTCCCTCGCAATGAGCAACCACACGCCCAACCGCACCGCGACCGCCGGATAGAGCCGCTGGATCGGCGTCCACGTGGGGGGTTTCGGCATCAGCCAGCGATTCAGGATGAAACCATCATTCGCCGCCAGCACATTTATCGCAACCGCCTCTATTCCTTACACATGGGGTCCAATGCCAGATCGCGTTACAGAGACATAACGCCTGCTCTATTTGAGTCAGAACCAGAACTCGTCTCCCGCGCGCGAGCCTGGCTTAGGCGAGAGCTACAGGTATTCGAATTTCTCCGCACCCTCAGCAGTCCACGGACCAGCCAAGACATGATGACTAGGCGTCGCGCAAGCAATGCCGAGTTTCTGCTGGAATACATCATTGCTATCCTGAAAACGGTAGACATTCAAGGTAGCCAAGGTGCCGCAGAAGACATGCTCTCAGAGTTCCTCGGCCGCGAAAACACGAAATTGCTTCTTCATGAGCTACGAAGTTTTCTACGGAGTCCCTGGTCAATAGAAGCATGGGACCACAAGGTTCAGTATCCATCCTCGACGACACAGTCAGTGAAATGCAAAGAGGGAGAGGCTGAGAACCAACATGGATTTTCAGAAACCGGGCCTATTCGGAACCACAGCCGGACGACCCAAGGGCGCGGGAGAGGTGATTCCTATCGCCCCTCATACCACAGAACTCCATACGACCGCTCCTGCGTGTCGCACCAGAAGAATCCGGGGTGATTAACCGTGATAGTGAGAGCTGAATTTTTACTAAGCATGCTGCATTGTCACTGATTAAACCCTGAGGCAAGTAGGATTCCGGTTGGGTTGATCAGAGCAAAGCGCCAAAACGAAGCCCGTCGCATCCAGTTGCTCTTTTTAAAAGCTCTTTCTGAAGGCACTCTTATAAAACAGGCCAGGGCTTATAATATGATGCGACAGCACGTATGAAAGCCAGTTCTCGGCTTGTATCCGTTGGTCCTGTCTGGAGCAGGTTCAGAGGGAGTTGTAACACGGTTATTTCTAAACCAGCGCCGATAAGCAGGCAGCCTGGAAGTGCGACAGATGCCGACAACAGCGCCAACGCCCTGGCCTCGTTATCTCCGCTATTACCAGCAGGTAGTGAAGTATACGTGAGCCCGCGTGAGATACGGATAGCGTTGCTGGCAGCATCCAAAACTTTTTACATACTAGGTACTTAACATTAAGTACACGGAAATTCCGTCGGCAATGATATTAACCACCCATGGATGTCATCAACAACACAAAACCACCTTCATGTTATGCGTGCAACCTGGCCCTTAAAATAGACGATACTTACGTCACTGAACTTATTGGCTTCGTTATCGAAAGCCGGCTGTTTTTTTAAAGAAGACAGCTAGAGGTTGTGATGCTGTAGCGATGTCTTTAGGACAGTGCGGCATGGACACGCTGACATCCCCCGCTTGACACTCTAGACCTCGTCCTATCTTACCTACACCTTACAAACCTATGACTGTAGAATTTCTGACCATATCGATCTCAAATTCCCGGTCCACCTTTAGACTTGGGAGCCTCAGTATCGCATGGATCACTTGACTAATTATACGTAGTTTCTATTAGATAAGTTACGACCCGAGTATCTCATTCCCACCGTTTACCCTCATTACCGAAACATATTGGTGAAAGTTGGGATATTCTTGGGAAGGGATATGCAGGGCACATCTTTTTCTTCGACGCGTGAGATGGCAATCGATTGATCCGGGCCTGGCCTAACCGGACCTTCTCCTTTTCCCGAGAAGGCCTAATCTGGATAAATACACGAAAGTTCCCACATCCCATACAACGTCTTTGATAATTGGGTATCACGGTTTCGCGCTCCCCAGTTTCAACCTCCCAGTTCATCACTAAGCCGTTCAGATGACTATGCCAAAGCTGCCCATGCTGCGTCGGCAGTTGAAGCGTGCGGCTTGGCAGTCGATATGCTGCGCGCGCTGTGGTGTTGGATAAAACTGCAGCAATACCTGCAACATGAAGAATTGACTGTTTCCCTTGTGATATCTCGACAATTGACATACCTTAACTGCCCCTTCGTTAAACCACACCAAGAGTTACCTAGACTGTACCGTGATGTACTGGCACTGCCTCCTTGCAGCTGCGGCCATCGCACCAGCCGTGGACGCTGCCGCTACGCTTCGTTTCTCGTGCTCTCAGCTTGTGGTCGATCGACTTGATCCGTGAGTCTAAATACACTTATACGACAACAAAGGTCTAGAAATCTAAACGTTCGACAGTCTCGTCAACCCTGGCGCAGTACCTTCTCCTCATCTTCACCAGATTGTTGGTGGCAATGGCTTCAACGCTACGATGGACCCTCTCATAAATAATATACCGTCAACAGCAACATGTACTTCATGCACGCCTACAGAAGATTTCTCTAATTACTGGACTGCGGTTCTTTTCTTCCGGTATGAGATGCTCACTTCTGTAAAATGTCAAGTCAGTCCTTGGGTCTTTGCCTACTGACCTGCTCATTTAGTGCACGAAACGGGACACTGCACCGCGTCAATACATTCGGTAATGAGCTCGGCTTTACCCAGGCCAATGGCGGCCAAACCGTCTACTACCTATCTTCAGGTCAGTCATCCGGGCTTATGAATTTTCTGCTCTGTAGACACTGGGAATTTCTGTACCGAGTAGTCATGACTGACCACGGCTTGTTGAATAGGTAAGGTGACGGCGTTCAAGCCCGGCTTCAGGATGACTGTCGGAGATCCGACTTTCCGCACCGCAGCGCAGCTACAAGCGAAATACAAGTATATGGACTATACATGCTTGCAATCCTCCATGACACGAGGAGGTCAGACGTTGAATCTCCCTACCAAACCATGTCCAGCCGGTATCATGGTCAGCATACGGTTTCCGACATGTTGGGATGGCAAGAACACGGACAGCCCCAATCACCAGGATCACGTCGCATACCCGGCAGGAACTGCTTGCCCTGCTAGTCATCCTGTCACTGTCCCCCAAGTATTCTATGAGACGTGAGTTATAGTTCTATGGCATGAAATTTATGAAGATGGCTGTTGACCTTGACGCCGAAGTTACTGGGACACCCGCCCATTCAACAACCAGGCTGATTGGCCAACCGACGGCTCTCAGCCTTTCGTATGGTCATTCGGCGATGATTTGGGGTATGGATTACATGCGGATTACGTATTCAACTGGAAAGGCGATGCCCTGCAACGTGCGAGTAAGTTATCCTCCGCTTTGTTCTATCATCACCGTATTGGCCATTCCCTGGAGGCACAATGGTCTCCCTATCAGGGCGACGAACGTGTCTTGAGTAGGCACAGCCTATGGAGACCGTGTCTATCCTGCCTCGGAAACTAGATTGCTGACACCACCGAACTATAGTGGACCAGAATTGCAACAGCGACCTGTTTTCGAACTCTATCAACTGCAACACGTTGAAGACTCAGTCACTGGCCGATGCGAACAAGTGCAAGGTCTCCAGAGAGGTCAACGAGAACTTGGACGGCTGGCTCACGTCGCTCCCCGGCGGCATGCCTATAATGTAATTTGTAGGGACTTACTTCAAACTCGCTTTATGAGAAATTACCTTGTCATCCTCACTCCTGTTAGCTTCGACTCAATCAAATCTAGACTCTGAGATTGATCAGACGCACGAAGTTGTATGGTGTACTAGTGCCAGTTTGTTATATATGTATCCAACCATGACGTTGCTATTAATTGACTGTAATCTTCATAGACATATAGCCAACTTCGCAGTGATTAGTTAGCGTCCAAAGCCGATCCTCCAATCTACATTCTCTAGATCAATTCAATCACTCAACACGAGTTCAGACTATCCTGCAGTCTTCAGATGAGGAATCTATAACCCCATAGCGCACACCTCAATGCGTTACCTACCAGCAACAACACGCGCTTTTGTACTAGCTTATCAATCCGGCTTTACAGGCGTTTCTAGTCAGTTCAAGCCCTATAGACAGAAAATACAAAACAGTAGCAGTAAGATCAGGTCGAATCGCACTCCAATTTATTTCGCTATTCCATTCGGTGTTTCCTGCCGGCTTACTAGCTTCACTACACTTCTCGACGTAGATCTGGAGTCTTTACACTCTATGTGCCTGACATCCATCGTTTCAAACAGCACGTAGATGGCAGGGTCAGTCCCTTTTTTTCTCTCTTCATTTCGTCAGGCGCTAATAGTCTCCTAAGGTAGTCCGGGATTCCCGCGTCCTCTCACGCTCTCCGCAACATCAGCGCAGTAAGACTATCTATGTGCCTATTGTATGTGCCTAAGATGTCCTGTAGAAGCGTGAATAACAACGAACCCGATCTAGGTGTTGTCCGAGCGGCTAAGCAGCTACAACTGTCTTGTTATTTACATCGCAGAGAACTTCAGTGTTCGTTCTCCTCTTCGTTTGCGGGAAAAAAAAAACTACTTAATCCCTCGATAAACACCAAGCTACATATCATTATACTAGTATATATAGTAATGTCGTATCTAGCTTCAAAAGTTGCGTTTATTTTTATTTTTATTTTTTAAACCCCTTTTTGTTTTACTCCCTTTTTCATCCTTCGGCAAAAACAACAGTACATTGTTATTAATAGTCAAATAGTACAGATACCGTCCCGTTTTTCATCCGTCGTTGTCTTTTTATTTTATTTGTTACATCAATCGACGATTCGACCGGGTTGTATTCAGGGAGAGTAAAAAACCAATCCGACGCCCGTTTGCTCTGATGTCCAACCCTGTAGCTCTTCCCTATATTTGTTCGATCAGTATGAAGCGCATTACGGGCCAGGAAAATGTTGGCAGCAAATCCCTCGTTTAAGAAAATCTCAGGTCCTAATGCAAAATTGACCACTATATCGTCGATTAGCTGTATATAGTCGAACTGATCGAGGCACTCGCGGGATGGAGTCCCTTGTGTTAATACATTCGAGATTTTCTGACAATCGATTTTGGTCACGCGACGTTCAATTTTTTCTGGCAGTATACTTATGGTATCTTGATGGCCGATAGCTGCCGCCTCTCTGCTGGGTGATATCATTAAGTTCTGAGTTGTATATGGTCTATTTACTCTTGTCTGGATAAGGTCTTCGCGTACTATGGGTATCGAAGCCAGCATCAAAAGGCCTAGCGAGCGTTCACAGATGCGGGGTTAGAAACGGAGAGAAGAAGAGAGACTGGAAAAAATGAAGGAGAAACAATTGCTCTAACCTACCAATGATATACCACACCATAGTCCGAGAGCTCCGATCTAAAGTCCGCATTTCTAGTAAGCCATTGTACTTCCCATGTAGCCATCTACAGAGGAGGAGGGGTTCAGGAAGGTTCAGCCCTCCACTAGGAAAGTGAAAGGTAGGATGGTGTGCTCTAAAGGGCTGTCTTATAAACGAACCCTGCGATGGCATATATCGACTGAAGTCGGAACGATTTTTATAGTTTAATCGACTCGTTAAGGAGACAGCCGAATGATAGGCTGCATATAAATCCTTTCTCCAAAACGCATCCGCAAATTTATACACTGATCTTCGAGCATCAACATCATGTAGCTTTAAATATTAGTTTGGATTAGCGTGAGAAAATAAAGTGCCAAAAAACGGCAGAACCGATTCATCGTACCGGACACCCAACCCACTAATATAGAATTACTATAGTTAGCATGGTTTATTTTGCTCTTCACTCCTGATTTTTCCTTTCTGTGCTTTTTTTTTTGACTGTCGAGAATCAGAGTTTCTCGGCCGACTCGAATATATTACATACCTCGTCGTAAGCCGTACGCCTACACGCTTTTACCATTAGTACTAGCGCCTTTGTACTCTCTGGACCTTGTACCCCTGTCTTTAGGATAATCATGATTTTGAAAAGAAGATATATCCTGATACGAAACTTCTACTGAAAGGAGACTGACTTACAACCATGATTGACGATGCGTCCCCCAGAGTCTGTTTCTCTCTCTCCAATCGTCTATTAACTGGATGTCCTCAGAGTAGACGCGTTTGAGCGATGCCCTATCTGCAATCTTTGGGTCTTCGAAAATCTTCCGCAACCGTCCCCCTCTGTTTTCTGCTGCTGTCGTGATTATTGAGTTCCTGTGGAAGTAATTTTCGCTTTTGTTCGGATAGTTTATATCTTGCCAAAAATATTCGCTCAAAATCTTAGAACACCAGGTTGACGGTAACTGTGCGATCGAATGACGAAAGCCCTCCTCCATCTCAGCGCAGTTTAGTTGTTGCGCGGAATTATACCCAGGGTATGGAAATGGGAGGAGGTAGAACACGAGCGGTGGAGGAAACGGCCCATCGGCCTGCGCTCTGGCTGCTATACTACGTATGAGCGCGTTTTTACCCAGCAGAGCGGTGGCTCGAGACGCTGCGATCCTATGAACATGAATGGATTACGTAAACTTACGGCCATGCATCATTAACCCCCCAAAGAACAGCCTTTCCGCATAGGCTCCAGCCTCCGCCGTACCCCGACCTAAATAATACTAAAACATATAAGCGACTGTATCAACATACGAGAGAGACAACCAACTATAAAATGCGCACGGGCTCTTGCGCGAAGTCACCGCTTCTCCCTTTATCTAGCATGTTCCGGGAAGAGTTGGGATCGTTATCATAATAACGACTGTTGAAAATTGCATGGACAAGCTCGTGGAGTATCTGCTGGGCCAATGCTTACTTTAGAATGAGGTATATAAATCATCTACTCGACGATCGAACAGCCAAGGGGCCACTCCGGGAGGGGAGACGGGGCGACGCACAACAACGGCCAGCTTAACTTGCCATGAACACAGCTCCTCGATTGCTAGGTTGCCGACTAGCGGGGCGGCAACGGACGTCGTGTTTAAAGAAATTACAGATGTATAAGGTCCGAGGATTTTTCTAGGAGTACCTCGATAGCATCGTGCCGTACTCCCAACTTGATTCGTAAAACTCCATATAATTTTTGATAAAAGGTCGTTTAATCTTTGAGTCCATTGCGCGCTAGACAACTCGAGAACTATTATTTATACAATGATTAGCATTCTTTGCCTATGGAGGAAGTCAACCCGACTGGCTTTACATACTATCGGCCGATTGGAAAGCTATATTCCTTTGTTCGCAGATCTGCCGCTCAACTTTATTGCTCAAGAGAACAGAGGCGTCCTTCCGAGGCGTCATGCCATAAAAATCCTCGTACTTATCCCAGTAGTCAATTCGGCCATAGAGAATTGTCTCCAGCTGGAAAGCGGAAAGGTAGTTAGTATTTATTACTCTATCAAGAATAGTAGTTATGACTACTGCTTCGCCGTACTTACTGCCACACGATTAGTGTTAAATTAGGCATAGAAGTGCCTTTTTTTTTTTTTTTACTTACCGCCTTCATGTTTATCCCTACACAGTGCTAATAGCATGCGGTTGGCTAATTCGATAGATATGCGCAAGTAGCCCCAGATTTGCGGTTCGTCTACGCTCCAGGTCTTCGGTTTAGAATCGGGGGAATCAGCGGCCTCGATCCAGTCAAACCACCGATTCTTCTGGAAAAACGGGAACCAGGTGGCTTCGTCTACTTTGATCCTCTCACGCTCATAAACGACTCGCCCCACGCGGTCATCGACATCATCTCGCTGGTGACCCCCGGATATCTTCCCTGTATCAGGGTGGAATTGGAGATAGCGACGCAGAACCGCAGCTTGCCACGTATGCAGGCTGTAGAGGGTTTCCTCTTGATAGTATTCACTACAAAAGAATCTATCGATATCGGCATCACCGTTGGGCGGCCTGTCTAGGAAGACGGGGTTTCGGTCGTAATACTTCGGGTCGTCTATCCTGGGAAATTCAGGAGCGAAAAAAGAGTGGTTCTTGTTCTCGGATACAAATACGGAGTAATCGAGTGGGAATCGAGTCGCCCACGGCGAAGAAGGGAGATCTTTCTCCACGCCTAATCGATCCATAGCTATTTAGTGTATTCTTAGTTCGTTAGTTAGTTATCTCCATCACGATTGATGCAGCTCGGAATAGGACCGTCTTCTGATTATGGCAGCGAAGGCTACGACTGCCGAATTACTGAAACAAAGGGGAATTGAGATGCATAGATGGGAATGTAAAAGCGAACAAGGTGTCCGCGTCCGGGTAAACCGAAAATCAACGAAAGGATAAAAACCGAAGTTGGACAATGCCAGATGCTTTACTAGTGGCGCAGTACAAAAGGGCGTCGCTGAAAACGATTATCTATGTTAAATCGCAGTCTTTTGGAGGTAATTTTCGAATTCTGACAATATGATGTTTTCATGTGTATATTCAAAGCCTGCTGTACTTCATTACCAACTTATCCTACATGATAGAGTTACTTGATATATACCTCTTAATCTAACACGATTCCGGATCATAAATACGTCGAAAAACCACATAGGCCGGTCAACCCCACGATTAATTCAAATCCTCCTTTTGGTTGTAAGTTTGCTTTATTGGTATCCGACAGCGTGGTTGACGATGGGGTACTGACTTGTGCGGTGCAGGGAACCACTGTGGGGTTTACATGTATAGATGTACAGTACGTGCTGCGCCGTTTCGAGACGGTGGGGAATAAGTGCCTACTACCTAGTCACATGCCAAAGTCAGGCATGGAACTACTGAGGGTGGGGTCAGTTGTGGCTATGGAAGGTGTCATTTTTTCCCTTTCTATTTTTAGATCCTCTGGTTTGCCGGGTAGCAAATTTTGAGCGAGATGGTTTGATGCAACGTAGTAGCTAGTTTGGTAGATGTTATGATTATGTGAGTGTGAGTGTGTGTGAGGTTTTGGAAGGGTAGGTAGGTAGGTAGAGATGCCCTGCGACAATAATTGCACTCCAGTTATGATTGCCGAGAGAGAACATTAGCTGCAAAAGACAACGGCCATTACCAGACGCTGCTAGCTTGCAGATGCTTGCTTGATGATCTCAGAAAATGCATATATATGCCATGAGTCTATGTGCGGCACGACAAAAAGTATGTACAGGTGAAAACATGTTTAAAAACATCGATATGTCTTATCTATCCAAGGGCTTCCTAGCATAAACTGACATTCTGTAAAATAGCGCGACGTCAGCTAACTTCTAGGTAGACAATGTATATCATCTTGATTAGGGTAGATCAAAGCAAGCAACAGAAGGGACAGGTACAACTAACATTGGATAATAAAAGTGAATATGCCTATCCATTAAGTCCTTGCGAACATCCACGAGAAGCGCTTCGACAGCCTCGGCGCTCATGTCCAGGAACTTGGTAAATAATGCGACACTGATCCCGTGCAGGCCCTCAAGGATGTTCTCCATCTGCATCGCGCCCAGCTGCTTCTGGTCGACGCCCTTGGGCCACGGGTTGCCGGGGACGGCGAAGACTTCCTCTCGGACTGCAATGCTCTGAGTTAGTCGTCGTCATCTTCACGCAGTTTGGGCACATGGTGCGGGGAGGATTGCTTACTCTGCTCGAACCCGGCCTCGCGCATCCATCGCTTGTATTTTATTGCGTTCAGCCCACTGCGGCCTGTGAAGCTCAACGCGTGGTTTAACATGTTGTTCCAACGCTGCAGGACCGTGCCGTCGAGCGTGCCGTCGACTAGGACACTCGTGATTAGCTCTCGTCATCTTATTGCGTAACGTATATAAGCGTTTTCTAGATGCATGCAGGGCTTCGAAGGCACGGGGCTCGCCGACCAGAAAACAAGTCCTTGGGCTCTGGAAGGAAAACAACTCTTAAAATATTGCTTACTAGATTGTAATTTCACATAGTAATCCTGCATCTCTACCCAGCCACCAGGGTTCAGGTTGTCGTAGATAGATTTGAAGAGCTTAGGGAAATCCGATATTGAGCCCACCATGTGACGCCCGTGTATATAGTCGAATTTGTCCGAAAACAGCCATTCATCATCTATATCGTCTATTTCGAATCGGCAGTTAGGTGGTACGCTAATGTTCCATAGTTAGCTTTCCTCTCTTATTCCCATTTGATGTTGATGCTTCGACGGGTAGGTGTCTCATGTGTCACGGATATACACTCACTATTCTGGCTGTATGGGGCTGAGATCTGTGCCCAGGACGTCAGATCCTGGATTTTGGACCGCTAGCATCTGTTAGCCAGATTGGTTGGAGGTCGTAGGAGGATCGAGCAATACCAAATTCTATCGCCCATCCACCGGTTCCGGTGCCGAAATCCAATACTTTAGAGGGATCCTGAATAGGAGCGAGAGCAAGTCTGTCGTTAAATATATTAAGACATATCATATGTTGTAAATCTGCCGTGTCGCGTCAGCAACTTGTCCACTACCGGGGGCGGGTAAAGGGGGATGGGGGAGAAGGGTGGGGAGAGGGGTTTTGCTGGGATTGTCCCCGTACCTAATCGTTCTTGTTCCCTCTACCGTAGTATATGATGAGCATTTGGACTATATGAGTTTGTTTACTGGAAGACTGCTCACTTCATCATTAGGCATCCAGTATTCTGCGAAAAGAGTAGATGTCAGCCAATATCATCTCGTAGGGAGATGGCAGAAGTACTCACTTCCCTCTTTATACCGGTGATATGTGCGTCCATGCTCGTTAACGAAATCGTATATACTAGATGACACCGACATGCTGGATTGACTAGTAGATTCAATTAGTCGATCTAATTATTGTCGCAGGAGAAGTTCAACTCACGCCCGACTGACATCAAAGACAGCCGAGTCGGCATCGTCATCATTATCAACCTAGAATTTGCGAATGATCAGTTCCTGCGTACGTATGAAATTGAGATTGATTAAGAGACAACGAAGGGTATATGGAACACCCAAGAGAGGCTCACGTACACTCAACCCGGCCGAAAAGTCACCGAACGACAACGAAGAGCTCTGTGTCTCGCTCGGCGCTACACTCGGGACCTGGCTGAGGCTCGGTAAGTGGTCGTAAGACGACGAAGCTTTGGAAGCAGCCGGATCGGAGGGCTCGGAGGGCGAGGGCGAGGGCGAGGGCGAGCGCCGGTCCTTGGGGTGCGGCGAAGACATTTATTCGGATTTTAGGAGTCGCCAAGTGTTCCTCGACACGCTTATACCGAACCACAGAGACGGATACCAACGTAACCGTCGCACCGGGCCCCGCGGTGGGTAGTATAAGGTAGGTATACCGATACGGGAAATCGAATCTTGGATCGTACCGTTCCTCAACCCTGTCTGTGATCCTGCCCGCATCCGCACCCAACCCCTGGTCGTGGTTCCCAGCGAGATGGGTAGGTTAGATAATTATGGATAGTCGCACACGTGCGCCCGTCACTAAAAAAAATTGACGCGCGCTGATGGGGCTGTGATTGCGACTGGTCTTGCACCGAAGACAAAAAGGAATAAGAAATTAAAAAGGACGCAATCGCTACAAAACCCAGAGATGAATGCTACTGTAGGTACGATGGATTCAACTCATAAGCTGTGAATACGCGGCACGGACGGAACTGATTGGATACAAATCCGGGGTGGATGGAGAGCGCAGCCGGAGCGGGCACGTTATAAACTATCTAGAAATCAGAAGGGGAGAAAAAAAACAATGGCCATCCTCCTAGATAGATGCTTACCATTAGTAGATAGCAGTGTACGGTATCATCCGTCACCTGCTCAAGCGTACACTACACATCTCAGCTAAGGAAGCCGTACTGAGGCTTGATTGGGCAAGACTTTAGTACACCGACCGCGATGCGATACAGCATGTTTAGTGTATCGAAATTTCTGGCTAGCTACTTGGTATTTTGCCGTCGATTCCTAGTTACCTAGATCGCGTTTCCTACCCGCCTGGGCTGGTTGTGTTGCGAGTGATTCGCTAGATAAAGCTCACGCTAGCTAGACTGGTGATCTTTGGTACCGCGAAGGACCAATGGCGTGTGTCTGTGCTGCCAATTCAGGTTAGGCGGGTAATTGCTCGCATTTAGCCCCCACCAAGTAATTACCAGGCCCTAGGAACCGGAAATCGGCCCCTCTAGAGTCGTGTGGGGGATGATGCGATGCCTCTACAAGAATTGCGCTTCATTATGAGAGAACTAAGAATAAATGGCACTAAGGGGAATGGTATTCTCGACTCTGCTGTCTGCTTCTTCATTGTTCCTCCGAAAGAAGGCAGAGATAACATATTGACGTTGAATTCAACACAAAGGGTAAGGTAGTACGGTCAATCTGACTGTACTTGCATTTAAATGATAAAAAAAACTCGTCGATCCTTTCAAGTTACTTGGAGGAATGTGATATTCATTTCCGTTCCTTTTCTCTTTCTCTCTTTTTTTTCATTCTCGTTGATTTCCCTCCTCCTACTAAGTATGCTCTCTCCCTTGTCACCCATCTTCTAAGCTTTTATTCTATCACCCTTTTAGTGGATCAGCACCTACAGCGGATCTACCTTCGTCTGATGCTGCGGTCCCCGAACCTCGCAGTTTCGAACAATTAATTGCAAGCGCATGCGAGCTGGATAGCCCTCGGGCATATTAATTCACGAGGGATAGGACGAGCTCCTTCAATATATTAGAATGATATATAATACGTGTTGTTGCATGTTCGCTTACCATTGGCGGAAAAGTGTATGTTTGAACCTTTTCATTATGCGGGATTTCCCTGCACCTCCAACAGCGCGCACTGGATCTCTCGCTGTCGGCGCAACTTATTCGCTTTATCTCCGATATGAACTTCGTCTGAGCACAATAGTCGGTTTCCAATCATTGCAAAAAGCCCACCAATTGGTAATACTGTATTAAGATATAGACTGCCACGTATAATTCAATGAATATATTACAAAGCCATAAGTTGGTTGAGCGTGTCCAAATGGAAACAGGCGCCGAGACATGCATCATCCTGAAAACGCAGTGGAATTGAATTGCTGTTTAACTGTGGAGATAGATGTCGGCCGCCGTCCGCGTCAAACTTACTTACTAATTCAAGTTCTATACGGGCGAGCTCCATGCATCATGGAAAACAAAATGCGGGTGATTCCCCGACATTGGGTTTCCAGATTTACTATTGCAATCCATCCGAGCCGATCGCCAGCTATTGACTACTGATCGAAAATGGCTATCTATCACATTGTTATGTTCACGTGGAAGGCATCGCTCTCGCCCGAGGAGGTTAAAGCTGTGAGCAGTTCTATCGTGCTAGTGGCACTTCTCGGCTGATGCTGATTTGCATCGGTAGGCCTGCGACGATATGCTCGGACTCGGCGAGAAATGCCTTCATCCCACCACCAAGGCACCGTACGTGAAATTGTTGGGTGGCGGCAAAGACAACAGCCCAGAAGGTCTCCAGGTATGTTCGCATTATTCCGAGGTTCAAGCAACATACAACTAATAAGCAACAATGCCAGGTTGGAATCACGCATTGCTTCGTCGCCAAGTTCGAGAACGAGGAGGACCGAAAGTATTATATCGAAAGCGATCCCGCTCATAGCGCGTTTAAGTTGTCTTTGAAGGACAGGATCGACAAGGTCCAGGTAGTGGACTTTACACCTGGAGAGTTCTAGACGTGTAATTAAGCGCCTGACACCTCGACGGGACGGATGGATCATGATTTAAGCCTTAGTGGAGATATAGGTATGCGGATAGATAGATGATGAATTGACTTGTTCGAGCTTGAGTTGAGATGGGTACGATGAGGAGCAGCCAGACTGACTAGCTCATGACCAACCTGCTCTAATCCAACATAAAGCATACAGTTCCCTTCCCATGATTCTTTGTTACGAAAACACAAGTCGTCGTCGCCTTGTCTTTCTTACAATATAAGTACTCCTCGTAGGATGGATGATACGGGAGATGCTCCCCTCAGAACCCCGCACTAGGAGAATGTGGAAGCACCCGACATATCTGCCCACCCACAGTAGGTCCCCGGTGAATAAGGTACCACATTAGGTACCTGCCCGTGCTAGCAAATCCCTATAAGGCAGCTTCAGCACGCCACTACACTGTAGAATACTTGGGTAGCCATACCTCCCCATTGCTGCCTACGTCATTCCCCGCCTGAGTCACCTCAGAAGGCTCGCCCGAGAAGAGTGTTGGTAAGTACCATCTTACCGGGATCAGTCTGTCTACATTGGATACCTGCGCTTAACCTGTCTCCCTTAGCCTATGCGTCCGACCGAGAAGTAAGTCCCTAACGTGTAGAGAGGTAGGTAGTGTAGCGTACCTACCTAACTTGTAGGCCACGGGAATTCATGTGATACCCGACCTCAATAATACCTACCTTAGCTCTCTTCACCACCAGGATAACCTTTCCAGCAACAGCTTCTCTCACACCAGATTCCACACAGCCATTTCCGAATTCTACAGTTATAAGGTTGCATCGCGCTCTTTGGGGCTTCATGCAATCAATCCACTCGTCTATCCTGATTTAGATACTCAAATAAATACTACCAATACCACCAATACCCAGAGGCGCACATACCCAAGCATCTGCCTGTCCGTCCACCTTACTGTACATCTCGAGACTCAGGCTAACGCCCGTATCGATCGATAAACTGAACTCGCTGTCTGACTGGCACATTTAAGACGCTGGCTGTATTGATAGAGCACTCGTCTGTCTTGCTTCTTCTCCTCCTCGCCTCCTCGCCTCACTGTGCCCGCCCGACGCTTTTTTGTCTGCCCGTTTCCATCTCGCTTTGTTTCGATCCGATCCTCGCCTTGCCGCGCTGTGTCAGAGTGAGCCATCCAAATCTCGCGACGGTCTCAGCTAAGATCACCGACGGAACCTATTCACCGTCCTCTTGCCTGTTGCACTAGCAGAAGACTCGGTCCAAGTTCCATCAAAGCAGCCTTCGCCGTCGTCGATCATGTCGCAACCACACGCCGGCCCCACCTTCATCAACATCCCTCCTCCGCCTTCCAACCCGGAGACGCCCAGTGACATCCCGTACGTGACCCTCCATCGTCGATTGTCTTGTCTTGACTCCGCTGCGCCGCCACAGGCACGCTGACTGCCGTTCCTCTCTGCTACGTAGGGGCACGCCGACCAGCACCACGACGTCGCTCTCGCAGCTGTCTACCACCGCTATCAAAGATGGCCAGCGCGGCCACGCCCACCTGGCTCTCGGCGGCCCTAAAGGTCATGGCCACCATCCATCGACCCATAGTCTAGAGGCCGAGCGCGCCGATCGAATCAGCCGACTTGCCGGCCTCGAACGTGTCTCCACCATCCGTGCGCCAAACCAGCAACAAGCTCCCCATGCCGGCTCTCCACAGACGACCCCGACCTCCACAGGCTTCCCGCCCCAGAACATACCCGCCGCCTTGGCCCCGGCGTATTTTGACGCCAACGGCCAGCCCACAGCAGCCACAAAAATGAGCACAGTCGGCACTGCCTCCGCCACAGGCAGCGTTGGCGGGCGCACTACGGCCGAGTCCGGCGAGCGTTTCGAGGCAGACTTGACCGAGGTCGATGAGGATGGCTTGAGCACAGATACAAACTACCGCGCTATGGACCTAGATTCTACCTCGGGTGCCATCGACCCAGTAGATGAAGACTTGGCCAATCGATCCGTTAGTGGATTCGAAGACCGCATGAGTGACGATGGCACCGCCAGCCTTGTCGGCTTCGGGGAGGGCGCAAACAGCACAGTTAGTGGCCCCATTTACATTCGTAAACAGCATCCTGGCGCCCCCGGTAGCGGCGTTATCTGGGGTCTGGAGAGAAGCAGCTCAGGATTGAGCCAAGAAGCCATGTTCAGACATCGGGAGACGCGGGATGTCGCAGGTAGTGATACTCCCGTGAGCTCTTCGGCTGTTGCCGAGCGACGCGAGGCCAAATATGTTGATGGAGTTGCAATGGACGGCGGTGGACATGTGGGCACAGCAGATGACGAGATGTTCGTGGATACGACTACCCGAGGGCCCGTCTCTATCCAACCCGGTCAGCCCCAGACGAGCGCTCTGCGAGAAGGCGTCGGGGGACCGGCTTCACGTGAGGCTGCGGAGCGCGTAGTCCGAGAACGACTCGAGCAAGGAGGCGAGGCCCAAGGCTCTGTTCTAGGCAGCCCGCAAGGCGGCGACAAGCTTGGCAAATTCTTTTTCGAAGACAAAAAGTGAGGTAGTCTTACCTACACGTTAGTAGTATCTTCTTTTTATTTTTGTTTTTTCTTTCTTCCAGGTATCGGCTGTTTTAGTCCCTCGGCGTCGGCGTTCCGAGGTCGAGATAGGAAGAGATGGTCCTTCTCCTCCATGATATGGTAGATATGGGGGGACACGTTCGCTAAGATGAACTTGGAGCACGGAGTATCACTGCTTCCCGAATATTTGCTTGCCGAGTGACGAGACCGAGTGTACAACCAATTGTGGCTACTCGTACTGTATTACCTTATGTTTTACATACAGTAGGTTATTAAAAGCAACGCTTTTCTTCTTCTTTGTGTATTGTTCATGGAACATACTATAGAGAACCAAAAAAGCATGCCGTGAAACTTCTATTGGCAAATACAGGATCCGTTGTCTTAGACATCCAACCTCAGAAAAGGAAAAATTGAAAATTAATGGTACATTTGGAGCTTAGCACTCGATCACACACTTCTATCGTATGACCTGTAATCAGTACGAAATTTCGTCTCAAACGCTCGTACTGATGCGAGATGACTCCGCATGGAGAATACACCGTTATTGAATGGTAGTCTGCGGCGATATGTACATACAGTATCTCGTATGCTAAGTCGCCACCTATTATACCTCGTGTCTATCTGCGCTATGCTATTTTTCTAATGGAAATTCGCACCTGATCTGATCTCACCACTTGGCGTCAACACCAGTGCTGACTACCGACTACTAATTTTCATATGCACTTACCTGCAGCGCTCCAGCCTTACCAAGTAATTCTTTGCGTCGAACTCGTTTCGGAGCTATTGTGCGATCACAAGCTACTAATACAGTGTCTTTCCCATTTGCGAGACACTTCCAAACCCCATATGGGTCTGGAAACCTTGACTTAGCTTACCCCTGCGTCAGCAAGACAATACATGATGGTGTGGATTTGTCTCGCAGGTATATACCTAAGACAAGACACAGTTCGAGATGCGGACAGAGTCGATCGGGTAGAGAGTAGGCAGGCCAATTGTCTCGGCTCGTTTCGTCACGGTACTGAGCTCATTGGGTACGGCATCGTAGTTCACCAACACAGACGAAGTGAGACAGTGGAGAACAAGTTCCTCACGTGGACTAGAGAGTACCGGTATTTCGTGCTCGTGCCTAAATCGGTGGCGGGTAATTTGTCTCAGCTTAATAGATATGAGCGCAGGATTATTCTCTCCCTTCTCTGGATTTTCGGATGAGAAGATGAACTACGTGGTCAAGTGGTATCTCGCGTCTTTCAGAGGGATGGGGTAGTAGGTACGAATAGCTGAAAAGAATGCGCAAAACAGCCTGGATTATTCGTCAATTAAATCTCGTGAGTGACTTTTGTGTGGTCGAGATTTCGGATCGTCTGGAGCAAAACCTGTGGTCGGAAGACTGGTGATGCTCAATGGCCGACGAGCGATTATGGCAGAAGAAAGGAGAGAATGGATGCCGACGTAGTTTGGTGGATTCACGTCACATCACAATGACACCAACAGTAGGTAGATGTATTGAAGAGGCGCGACGCAACGGCACAGCACGACAAAGGGGCGTTGTTGGTTAGATTGGGTGGATTGGGCCTCATATGGTGTGCTTCGGGCAAGACTTCGGCCTTTCGATTGATCCTCGGGATAATCTTTTCCGCTATAGGAAATGTTGGTGGGCGATTCAGCCTCATGTTGAGAACTGTTTGCGGTTTCATGTACAAACACAACCCATCTGCACGCGTAAGCAGCTCACTACTGTAAAATGACTGATGTCTCGTTCTGTGTGGCACGTCATTTTCTGGCTCAATGAGACACAGTAGGCTGGTAGTTTGTCATATGCAGTCATGTTCGCATGTCGAATGATTCAGACCCTATTAACGGTGGACTACACAGGTTAGCTATGTGAATAGAATCTTGCTTTGATTGCAGTCTACCACAGCTCATCTGGCGACCATGATATCATATATCGGATCTAGTGGAAATCATCGGAGATTGGCAAAAGAAAAGCACCCAGTTTTTCGTGAACCAACAAGTGGCGACAATGAACAATGAAGATACCGAAGGCTTCAGGTGGATGCTACGGTTATGTAAGAATTTCAGCATACTAAGTATGGTAACAAGATGCGAGCCTAATGATGACGCGAGCCGGGCGGGTGAGAGTAAACCAGCGGCAGAAAGGAGTCAAATGAGCCAATGATAGGAAGTTGTTGGTGTGACGGTCTTGGCCGGAAATTAAGCGCTTTGTGCGAGTGTTGTGGCGTTGAGCCGCAATAAAATGCCCTCGTACTCTCTAATTTGAAGATCGGAGCTGTCCCCATCAGGCGGTATCCCAAGGGATTTCTTAGAAAGCTCCGGAGTGTACTCTGTAGCGTGGTGTGTGTTCCTAGTATTGCAGGTAGAGCAATGGGTTGTGGGAATCCAATGTCGATCGTCTCCTGCATTGACAAGATTAGAATGAGATCCAGCGCAACCCCATCCTTATCGAGATATAATTATTAGCGAATACCCAGTTTCGTATTCCCGAATAAAATTTTTTACCAGGGAGGAGTGGAATATTTCTAGAACCAGCAGGTAGATCTGATGGAATAATGAATCATCGGTGAGACTACACTAACATCATTTACAAGGGAGAGTACGGAGTATTTTAGGGCGCGAAGATAAGCAAATAGACGTTATACTTAGTATGTGCAATTAAAGATCTCAAGCAATCAGGAGGCTCGTTGGATCCTTCCCGTATTCCTCTGCCGTATTTGAATTTGGCCGGCAGCAAAGCATGTCAGAGGGGAAGGGGATGAGAGTCAGTGAGGAACAGTGACTAGCGTATACTGACTGGTATGGCGTACACTACAGTAGTAAGGCTGCACCTATTAATGTTGGTAAGGGTGATTTGACATGCGAATGGTAAAACAAATGGAACCGAGAGGCACACCGAGCAGTGTCTGGGTTCATGATTTCTGTTGTCAGGGGGGCCAGCACCAGGGGGTTAGCAGCTCGATGGCGTCCCAATATGGGTAGGAGATCTGCTTGGGTCGCTGGGTCGGACTGGGTTCAACTGGTACTGAACTGGGTTCAAGTAACGCCAAGGATGGCGAGTGGCTCTTTGGTTAAGATTGGCTGTCTTGGCCAGACTCCGCTCTTTGCAAGTGTCCGGGCCTGTGAGACGCGGGAACAGCTCCAGCTTGGAAGGTCGCGCAGAAAGGATGCCACAGGCGCTGCTCAGGTACTGCCCTAGCAGACCTAGCAGACCTAGCAGACCTAGCAGGCCTGGGTACCTTGCAGTAGTCGGGGCAATGGATCGAAGGAGTACCGCAGGAGGCAGGAGTGAGAATGCAGGTCCCGGACACACTTGTCTGGTTACTGTCCAGTGACGGCACAGGTTCGGCTTCTTGGGGGCTTGGCTGGGTTCGTTGGCAGAGCATGCGACACCCAATCACTGCCGCAGATCGACAAAAGGCCAGCCAGGATCCAGTCAGGGTCCATGTGGAAAGACAGCATCGGAGTTCGCTGGCGCCTGCGAACAGGAACAGGCCCATACTACCTAACTGTAGTGTAGTATTAACTTAGTAATGCGTGCTACACCGTGGATCGGATCATGCACCACATGTATTACCATGTACGGGATGTTGTATACCCTCAGTGGTGTCGGGAACATGACGTTCTGAGTTCTGTTCTGGGGCTTGTGATCCGGTGTGCATGTTGTTAGTGTCGATGGTAAATCAGGATACGATAGCGGAGTGGACTGAGGTAGTGTAATAGTTACATGTAGTCACGGCGTACTAGTGTAGTGTGGTGTAGTTTCTATTCATTCTGTCCCAATTAGCTATTGACACTCGAGATTCCCACTTTTGGGTAAGGCTTCCTCCGGCTAATAAGATGAGCATTGACAGCCGGCTCTTGTGAGAAGCGGATAATTAACATGGGTCACAGCCTCCACATACGAGGTGTTTGTGGCGAATCATATTGCGGCGTCTAGCATCTCCTGGATGGGCTGACGGATCTAGGCTAGCCTAAGATGAGCGAGTGAGATCCTAACGAGCGAATTAGATCGGTCGCATAAAGAGTTCGGCGGGGCTGTGACAGTGACATGGCATCGAATTTCTCGTGTCACCACTCAGCACTTACTTCGTCTTTGTTCGCAGTTGCTTGGAGGCTTTTCAGGGAGAAAAGAGCGAGAGGGCCCGAATGTTAGCGGTCAGTACCTACGCGCTACCCTACTAAGCAAGTAACATACTGGCACAGCATGGCAGCATGACAGGTTACTCCGCTATTGGACAAGTTACCGGAGCCTTCCCCAGCAAGAGCCCACTACAATCAGTAAACTACTGTAAACTACTGCACAGAGATACACGCTATACACACTACTACTTACCATATTCAGGAACAACAAGAGACGTAGTGTAGGTACAAGTACCTCCGACACAGGGCCTGTGCTAGGCGTGTAGTGGTAGGTGGCATAGTGTTTAGCGTGTATACACGCGACCTAAGAATACGGTGTACAGCACACCACCGACCCAAGACAGCACATCATCTCACGAGAAATACTACGTATCAGTACAGACAGGACAGGCACCTGAGCAATGCCTGGGATGGTAGATACAACTCAGCCTATCCCCGAATCGGCATAGCAGTGTAATCCTCTTTTGGCCTGTTGGCCTCGGCTCGCCTTGCCAAGACATCGGATCCGCCGCCTGGTGGTGAAAGAACCACACACACCCCCTTTCTTTGTGTTGGCCGCTGCGCTAAGACGTTACATTGAACTTCGCCATCCAATCTCGCCAATGTTGCATGGGCCCGGTACACCCAGAAGACAAATACTGGGGGAGATGAAAGAAGGAGACGCTAAGATATATAAGCAGATGATCACTCCTCCGTTCCAATTTCCCCTTCCTCCTTTCTTCACCACAACACAACTGTAAATACAGTCCAGTCGCTCGCTTGCACCGGTACAATTGTCTCTCTCTCACTCACAGTCTTTCGCTTCTGACAACCTAATACCCGTCACTTCGACACATCTTAAGTAATATCTAATACTTTCAAACCAACCACCTCAATCAAAATGCGTACTGCTGCTGTCGCCCTTGCCCTGGCTGGCCTTGCCGCTGCCACCTACGACACCTACCCCGTCAACGGCGGTTACCCCGTTAACGGTGGCTACCCGGTCGAGTCCAGCTCCACCACCTCTGCCGCTGCCTACCCGACCTCCAGCTCATCCGCTCCCGCTTACCCCGTCGAGTCATCGACTCCCAGTTACCCGGTTGAGTCCTCTACCTCTGAGGCTTCTTACCCCACCAGCACTCCTGCTGCGTACCCGACTACCTCAGCTCCCGGCTACCCTGTTGAGACCACCTCTTACCCCGTAGAGAGCTCTTCTGTTTCCTACCCGGTCGAGAGCTCTTCCTACCCTGTTGAGAGCTCTTCTTACCCCGTCGAGTCTTCCAGCTACCCAGTTGGCACTCCCACCAGCTACCCCGTAGAGAGCACCTCCTACCCGGTTGAGACCCCCACCAGCTACCCTGCCGGTGGCAGCTCTTACCCTACCTACCCCGTCTCCAGCGCTTCCTACCCGGTTGAGACCTACCCTGCTGAGACCACCAGCTACCCCGTCGGTACTCCTGCTCCTTACCCTACTCAGAGCTACCCCATCACTCTGACCACCTCGGTCGGAACCGTCTCTGCCCCTGGCTACCCCACTGGCTCCGTCACCCCCGTCCCCACCGCTGGTGCTGGCCGTGTCGCCGCCTCTTTCGGTGTTGTCGGTGCTGCCGTCGCTGCTCTCCTTCTGTAAGCGATGTCTGCAAGGATATCGTTTCTTGGGGAATGACGGCGCCGCGGCGTGATGGAGTTACTCCGTATAAAGGTTCAAATATCACCCTCTTGGGTGACTGGTGGAGAAGATATATATAAAGTTGGTTTGAATGTATTCTAATTCTTGAGTCATCGATCATGAGCCCATGATGATGATGGATAGACCTTTTTAAATAATGATATTAAAAGATGTGTCATAATTCCCCAACTATATTGGTGGTCGTAAATCTGAATTGTCCTATAAATCATAGTCGTCTCGTCGGGAACTTGCTGGAATAATGTTTTGGTTAATTGAAAATATAATCAATCGTACATAGTTAATTGTTAGATATCTTTTAGGCTTGCGTAATTTTACATGAGATGAAGCCGATGTCACGAATATGAAGTTTGCTGAATCGTCGCGCCATTTTTTGCATGAGATTTGGCAAAGGGCTGAACAACGCTTATATTTTGCAATTGACTACTCTATCAAGCAACACTTTGCGTCCAACGACGTTGTTGCTTCAGTCCGTGTTGATAATTCATTTGTGCGCGTAGATAAACCCCTACCAAGTTTTTAAATGTCGTCGCATTTGGGTTCGCAGATCGCCCCGATCGCCTGGTCGCTGGAATGCAAATCCTGAAGCCTGTACCTGGACGGCGGGGCATACCCTGCAGAAGCTTGATTTCGGGATATTTTCTTCGGGTTGTCTCAGACTCTCCACAGTTCGTGGTGAAGACGTTTCAAGTTAATGGTTACTTCTGTCTCATTTAGAGGTAGAACGTGATTGATATCCTTGCTATAGTTCTTGCGTCGTCATTACTTAGTATCGGAGTTTTATGCTCCATGATAGAGGCATGAGATCTTCACTATAATAAGATCGGCATTATGCAATTCTCATCTCATACGGTAGCTGTTTACTACGTCATCTATATTTTACAATTTCTTTGCGCTGATGCCGTAGAAAGCGTTATCATGATGTGAAAAATAAATTAATTTCAAATTCAATTCATTGTCAATGAAACGATGAATATGCTCAGGTTCCTATCTGAAGCAACTAGCCAGCCCGGAGGGTGGTTGTCCTCGTCAAAAGCTTGTGTGAATATTGAGGCCATATCACAAGTGAAGAAACCTCGAGTGGTGAATATTCATATTGCCGACCATATACGCAGTTCCCTTTGAGATCCAGCGATTTCGTTGAAATCTCAATTTCTTCCCTCACATGAAGCTTGCACCTAACTTTGGTCAAAATATCTCAAACTTGTCCTTCATTAAGGAAGTATATATCTCTGAAACCTCCCGGAGCAGTGGAATCATTGATTATGTCAGGGCATGGTCAACTAACACTGAGGACCTCGTTTCACATAGCTGCTCCGAATAAATCCGAGATTCTTTGGAAAGCCCAACACAGGCTGACACTCAACTCTTGGATTCCATAGATATTGCAATTGGATGTTATCACTAATCTGTTATCAATCAGGCTCTGTTGCAAAGATACAAAATCATGTTACGGTTGAAAGGCCAGCTGCAAGCTGTCAATATGATCCATTATTCAAGGACTTCGATGAGAATCAGCATCACTTTAAACATTAAAGTACTTAATGATCCCGTGGAGTGAAGTGACATAGAATTAGCTGAAATAACGGCTGTAGTTAGCTATATAAATGGAAGTTGTTTTATCTTCAAGGATCGTTACATTAGGTTTCAGAGAGGTTAATCTAGGGAGTGAAAACTTGATAAATATGCGCTCACCTGGTACGCATTTATTGCGAGTACGACCACAGTCAGACACACAAGATATTTACACATCTACGCATATTCCTCGCCGAACCATGAGTGGGAGCTTAAATATTATTGTCTCGGGCAGTATTAAAGCCAATACGTGCGTATGAAGACCAATATCCGCATGAAATGACGGCCGACATTGATTGGATACTGGAAGTGAGAAAACAACTTAGATTAAGGAGAATAAGCCCCAGGCCCGGATATTGGAACATGAGGTATATTATATGATAAGCATACTGAATAATCATTATACGGTATTATTATGTTGAGTGAAATATTGGCTAAGCACTATGCCAATTCCTCCTCGCTTTTCGGTGCTATCTTACAAGACCAAGGAGACACCCATGAACTCCAAATTCACAGCAATTAGTTATTAATCAAGACTTCCCTATATCGTATTAATTGGATGTGAAAACTAGGCATGAATAGCCGTCTGCACCTGCGGGTACACGCGAACCATAGCGTCATATAACTCCGGATGGTTTTGCATCAATCTCGCTGGTTCCCAGGCCGTGGCCACAAAGATAGTGTCGATTCCACTGCTTAGAGGCGTAGTGAAGATGTTGCAGATCTGCAGGCCGATGAGGAAAGCGAATGCGTCGACGACTACATAATAGTACGATTAGCATGTCCCAGACGATCGATCTTATCGTTTGCTTACCAGGTGTGTAAGTGCCGTCGCTATCATATGCCGGATTCGTGAATTCCTGAAACATAGATTGTGAGCATGGCGCTGCATGAAGGATCGTCAAGGAAGAAGCAAGTCCTACTTACTAGATACAGATGGGCTAATAGAGCGCAAGCGAACCCTACAAATGTCGCCCCCATGGAGAAGACTGGGCCGAGAAGACATTCGTTGATCAAGGCATCGATGCCGCGCTGTTTAATCATGGTCCACGTATCTTTGGCGGCGGCAATGTAGGGTTTTCCGTACAGAGCAATATACGAGAACGCATATCGGTTGAGAAACTGGACGGCCCAGTCCAAAATGGAAATGAAGCAACCGAGGACCAGGTACAATATCGAAGCAACAACATTTCCCTGCGCCATTTCATTCTGTCGAGCGACTGAACATAGCTGACGTAGGAAGTTGATAATGGCCACTAATAAGGAACCTAGAGAGATAGAGCCAAAAGAGTAGGTGAGAGACCGTTTCAGGGCTCCTCGCGTGACTGCCCTTGGTTGCTCTGAAGGGTTAAAGAAGTACCAGGACCCAAACACTCCGGAAATAGTAGTATGGGTAACATTCTTGATAACCTCTGAGATCCACTAGAACGAATCAAGTCAGCCATGATACTACTGGGAAGAGTCACCAATCCTAGCTTTGCGCTATGACTGACTCATGATAATGCGTTGTGATATAGATCTTGGGTTCGGTTGCTGTTCGGTATGAGGAGTAACAAGGGTAACTCACATAAGCAGCGAAAGTTATGAAGACCAAGAGACCCGTGACTTTAGCTGTGCTGCAACCACCACCTCCGGCTGAGCAAGCAGGGTTGCCACCGTCGGGGCTATACTTGGCATATACGGCGACAAACGTCACAGAGTAATACGCTGCAAAAGCTGTGGCGAGTATGCCGGCTAAGAAGCTCACCAAAAAGACGTGACCATAGGTCTTGGACACATCGACAGCTGTCTTGAGCATGAGAGCACTGAAGGGGATACGAGGGATCCAGGTCTGCTTCGTGTAAGCGGAATCACTGCCATACGCACGATAGGGGGACTGACAATGAAGGCGAAGATCCAGAAGACGGCGAAGATGAGGAATACGATGCCGCCTGAATAATAATGTCGGTAAAGCATATAGATGGCGGTGACCAGTCCGAAAATGAGATTGAGAATCCCTACAGTGTTACTTAGCAGGGATGTCAGCTTTCCTCTTGAGTGTGTGTACATACCTGTGACCCAAATAAAGGCGCGGGGAAAGGTTCGGGCAACGAGCACATAGCCATAGCTGAGGACGACGGCGACAGCTAAGATGAAAGCGAACAAGACGATAGTGTTTGTATTCAAGCCGGCTCGGGAATTCGAGTCGTAGATCCCATCGCCAAACGCGCGTTTGTCAGAGGCTACCGTGGAGTTAGCACACCTAAGAGAGTGGAACGTCCGTTTTGATGCTGAGTTTGAGCACTGATTATGAGGTATTGAGCTATCCATGGAACCTGGAGATCAGGTACACGAAAGGCCGGAAAGGTAGAGGACATACCGTAGCCATGAATTGCAAGGCCGGAGACGGCAACAAAACCGGCGCAGACAAGGACGAACTACGGAAACCAGTCAGCTTGCACTGCGTATAGAAATGTATATAGACATGACTTTATTGTACGAGGATGGCAGCCCAGAGGTCGTTGTATTTGGGCCGCTCTAACTTGAAGGCCTGATCAAACATAGGCTTCTCTGAATACGGGGGTGCCGGTGCACAATATTGCTGCTGCTGCTGTCCATTTTGCGGCTGTTGCCCGTACTGTTGCTGCTGTCCGTAAGGGTTCCCGCGCTCGGGGTCGTTATTGAAGTAGCCAGCAGCTTCGCCTTGAGGTTGGTGATTGGCCATTGTGATTCGGCCTGATAATTGCAAGGAATCTATCTAGGGGAAGCTGTAATAGTTTAGATGTGGTCACTAGCTGGGATTCCAGGATGTGCGATTGAGAGAGCTCGATGTTTTGATGCAGTGACGATGTTTCTGGTGTGTGGAATGCTGTTTGTGAGACCGACATATGATGTGGCGCTCGCTCCCGTCCCGTCTGCTATAATGCTCGCCTGAACGGCCCTGTAGCCTTTCCCCTAACCTTAGGTCTAGGAAGTAGGTAAGGAGGTAAAAGTTACACAGCGGACCTACCTACATGTAGTAGTAGCCTAAGGTTGTGCGGTCCCCCCAAAGGTGCAAACGCTATTGAGTGGCGCGTTTGTAATTGGTCGTGTTTGCATCATAACGTCACTACTACCGTCTTTATTGTGCCAAGATCGGAAATCGGCAGTAACAAAAAAGAACAGGGAAATTACGCTATCCTACATATAGGCTCTTGCACCTGAAAAACCACTACGGTTACGGCTAAATACGTTTTAGACTATTTAGCTGGATGATATTTCGATGCTGGGGAAGATGAAGTCGTCTTATGACAATTAAAAGGTCAGTGAGACTCGCTTAATGCCCCTGTTGGCTGATGTTAGATTTTACATACTGAGCACTCGTCATGACCTTCTAAGACACCGTACATAAGCCATACACACCGTATACACACTGTATGAGATATTACCAGGTACTAGCCTATGTGGTCTCTGAACTACTAGGGAAACGGGGTACCCTGATGTTCCAAAAGACAAGCCAAGCGGCAAGGTAGATGAGCGATGATGCCATGTATGGACAGCCATAAAAAGAAGACTGAATCCCACGATACCACAATGCTGCCATTAAAGGAGCCCCTATGAGCGACCCGAGTGTTTTCACCATCATGATGATGGAAAAGATGTGACTCTGCGGATCACTCGACTCGGGCCCTCTACTTGGTGCGCGCGCCCACATGTTTGGTGAGTTCGCAAGTGATAGGGTGAAAATGGAAAGCGGCACGCCTAGGGCATACAGCAGAAGACTCGGGACTAGCTCCCAGATGACGCTTGAGAATCCGATGGCGAGAGCACCTACGACAGACGATACTAGACAAAATCGTGCGTAGCGGATATTGGCGCTATCAGAGAGTGACTGGGATATGCTTCCTCGAGTGGTGAGGAAGAACGGGATCACGAATGTTAATAGGAAGAAGTTGACAACGGCTTTTGCTGAGAGTAGGTATCCTGCTGATGCGAACGTCCAATGATAGCGTTTTGATATGTACTGGGCGAGAAGTTTTGTGTCCGCACTTGCGAGACTGGTGAGGAACATCGATAGGAGCAGCAACGCCAGCTGGAGGTTTCCCACGGCAGACACGAGTGAATACGCACGATCGACAATAGAGCTGATCAGTGATGTGCGAGAAGCCTGAGCCTTTAAGGTGGGCGAAGAGATTAACGGACGTCGTGCTTCAATGGTGTCATCTTGGGATTCGCCCTCGACTGGTAACAGTAATACGGTTGGGACCGCCAGAAGGAGGAAGATGGTTCCCAACCAGAACGGGAGAGATAGTTTTATAGTCATGGCGGCTGCCGCGATAGCAGGACTCAGGAAGCCAATGACAGAAACTAAGGCTGTCATTCTACTGAAATAAATTGCCCTAGTAGGCGGAATGTTATCAGTCAGCGATCGGAGACAGTGAGCTGGGTGACAAACCGAGTCAAGCTATCCTCAGTTATCTTGGCTGCAAGCCCATATATCAGAGAATTGAATACTGTATCACCGCCGAGTATAGACAGAGAAGCGCCAGCAATAGCAGCTCGTGGCGGAAGATAGTATTCAAAGTAAGAGATGCCAAGAGTCCAGAGAAGCATGAACAGTCGAGGCACGAGGTTGAGCAACAAGATGCTGCTTCGACCGTATCTTTCAGAGAGAAAAGTGAGAGGTATCGTCATGACGAAGTCTTTATGGGATATGTAAATCAGTAGCGGCACTATCGGAGAAGATGCACATCCATCCCACTTACCACCAACGATCCAAAGCGTCTCGAAAGAGCCCATGATCCAGGCCAAGTCTTGCTGTACGCTATCTACCTTGCACAGCTTCTCATCTATATCGTGGTCGGTATCATAATACGCTCGACAAAGACGCCTCTCAAGAAGCCGGTTCAATGGAATATTCGTGATACCGTTAGTGAGGTTCACAAGGAGCAAGAGGAAAAGAACAAGCCATATCGCATAGCGTGACGAGAGTCGGCGGCCCCTGCTCTGTGTAATATCACGAGTACCATCGAAATCTGGGCTTGGGATACTCTCATCATGATCCATTTTAAAACGCGTGCCAGACTCGGCGCTTTACTTTTCTCGTGGCCGCTGAAGATTCTGGTAAGCTCCCTTTCGACGGGGTGTCTAGGTGACACTTGGCAGCCTCGGGAACGACAAGCTTATGGCTCACTTCTGACAACTGCAACGCTTACGTTAATCTCCCTGGGGCGGGCGCAAAGGTACCTATGCCATGCTAAGCCGCGATAGGAATTTTACCATTGAGCCTGCCAGCTCTGGCAACTGGGAACAGCTGCAATTCTAGGCTTACCTTTAAGTACCTAGGTAGCTACTCTAAATCTCAAAGAAACCTCTCAACCAACTGTGTTCCATATTCCTCACGCCCAATTTCTCCAAGGAGACATCGTAGGTCTGTGTTCGGGCGCCAGTCCCTTACAGTCCAGAATAACCGTCTCTGGCCAATGTCTTCTAAGAAAGCCGGATCCATACAATCTTCTACACGACGGGGCGGAGTACGAGGACTGAAGTACCAGACACCCTATAGGAATCTGTAGCCAAGTGTAAATCTTCTCGCGCAGAGTTCTGCATGCGAAGCAGGGACTCGCTGTTAACTGGGCTGATATCAATTTTGGCATTTGTAAGCATGCATGCCCAAATGCATCTATTAACGGTACAAGTGAATCATCGTCTGGAACTGCCTGGGAATGATCTATGTGTCCTGATTTAGAGAAGGAGAGCGCAACCATGACGTCCTCTTCCTCGCTGTGCCCGTATCCCGGAGGCACCTCCGTCTCTGAGGGTGCATTAGTCGGTGGATTGTCTCGGAAATAAGAGCCCCCAGACGGCCGCCTTTCTAGAGAAGTCAACTTCTAAGCGTTCCAGGTTCTGCCAATAGGGCTCCGACAAAGCATGGGTTGGACCGGGCCAAAGCAACGAGTCGTCGATTGGACCATTTATTAATAGCTCGGCTAAGTGTGCTTATACTCCCCGTAGCAGTGCGGATTGCCTCGTCACGAGTCGAATTATCCAGATTCAGAGTTCCGACTGAGTAGTTTGGAGCCCACGACCAAATCGAGCCCATGCGCAATACAAGAGACTGCAAGCTGGATGAACGAGGGAAAACTTCAGTAAATGCTTGAGCAAGGTTATGTCGACGGGCTCGGCGCAATCCGAGGTATCGAATTTCCCAGTCAATCAGTCTCCACGAAGCTTGTCGAATATTTGGTAACCTGGCAGTGAGGTCGACAAGAACGCGGTCGCACACATTTCGTCGTGGCTTGTATGGATAGAGAACTAATAACAGGTACGATAGGTAGTTGCGAAGGTTGCAGGAGACGGAGATATGAGTACCGGAACCGCCAACCCATTAGATCGGTAACAGCGTTATTTTCGTCTCTGCGCAGCTGAAAGATGGACCCTGCATCAAGAGAAGGCGACGCGTGATGCAAGAAGGGGTGATCCGCAGACGAATATACGTCTCTGAGACAAATCCAATATAACTATCTTTACAGATATCCCACGATCTAAGAAGGGAGGAAAGGCGAGATAGTGCAGCGGTAAAGACCTCGTCATTTGCCCGTCGCTCATCCTCCCGCTCGAACCGGCAGCGTTTCTAGTCACCATATGGGGGTAGGACAATGATATAGTCAATTCCAGTCACATATCGACGGCGAAAATGTTGAACGATGTCCTGGAAACGTTTCAAATCGGTGCTTTTCAACCGAATCTTTCTAAAAGTCTGTTGTTCAACGGTCGCCTGCCACTGGCGAGAGACGGTGGCCAGCGGGGACCGGTCAAAGTCCGGATCCTGCAGTAATGTGCCGATCTCATTATATATTTCTTGAGGTAACCTATTCATTGTAATTACCTGAATTCGAACGCGAGGAGCCTAAGTACTAGCTAAATGCTGCGACACATCAATTTATGAGATTTGAGAGTTGTAAAGGCGACGTAGTAGAGCTAATAGCGAACACCAGCGTATTCCCTTAGGTGGGTACTTTAGGCTTTAAGCAATGCAAGGATACAGGTTAGCAGCTGAAGGCGGCAGTGAAAGCTGCAAGTGCGCTAAGCCTAATTTATCGTGCGCTACAGAAGAGGCAAAGCTTACTTGTGTTTACATACGCAACCCTTGTACCTTCGTCGACTTAGTTGTGTCTTCAACCATTTATTTGCCTGTGCGTGAACTTTGCATCACCCATAAGACTGAAGCCTGCTGACCCCGCAAATCCCGCTCCTCAAGAAGTCGCCATGCCGAGAATCGACGTCGAAGAGGATGAGGAGCTAGGTGTATTAGAGGATAAAACCGAGGCTCTAACTCTCCGCTCAAAGCGCACGGAGCGGGCTCGGAGGAGGCAAACGAAAAAGGGGATGAAGGCGAAAGACATCCCTCAAAACTTTCTTGGCCAGCTGCCCTATGAGCTGATCTTCGAGATCCTCACTTTTCTGAGGCCGAGCGACCTCTTCCACCTACAGCGGACGAGCAAGTCGTTCTATGGCTTCGTCACCCGCGATGAGTCACGGATCGTCCGGGTCTTGCTGGGTTGGCGTTACCCCTGTCTAGAGAAGTCCTTCCGGCTGCCCGTGTTGCTCGCAGACATCGACCCGGCCGTTCAGCATTTCCTGCAAATACCAGAGCGCCAGGAGATACTGACAATCCACAAAAAGCCCTATCAGCACATCAGACCTCCAGAGCCGACCGAGGTGTGCACGTGTCTTACTTGCACGATGAGGTGGTCTGCGCTCTCCATCATTGTTGACTTCGCCCACTGGCAGGACCATCTCGATAAGGGTGAACCTATTCCTATGATCCCACGAGGAAAGTTTCCGGAATGGAACCAGGCTGTTATCTCGGCCCACGCGAGCATTGTACGCAAGGCACTGTACAGTCCTCTCTGGTATGCTCGTTTGCTCGAAGTACACCTTGGTTCCACTACGCGGTCAATACGTCGTCATGTCGCGAACAAGGGGAACAAGCGGCGGCGGTTTCGAATGACTGAAGACGATGTAAACTCAGGCATAGATGAATTTCTCACCCGGAGCGGACCACCCTCTCTGGACTTTCCGTATCACAGAGATAATTATTACCTGCTCGAGACCTTCGTGCCGAATAGGAGCTGGAGTCAGGACCTATTCAGGTGGCTGTATGTCCCCGCCGAACAACACGACAGGGATATTGAGTTTGTTGTAATGTGGGTAGAACGTCGCAGAAGGGCTGAACTCGAGCAACAAGCCGGGAGAGGCGTGGTGGAGCAGACTTCAATTCTCCAGACATAACTTAACAACAGTGTGATTGCATTGAATTCTTAGATTCTTTGGAATAATTGAATGCTGCTACAATTTCTATTCGGACAGTTTAAGCACGATATGAGTTAGCCTTCCAGTTACTCGCTCAGGCCACAGTCCCTTTCTCGTTACCTCATTCTTCCGAGCGGCTTCTCGAATCTGTCGGCATTTGAATGTTCGACAATCAAGCTTGTGATGTGATATGGGGGACAGACCGATAGATCGTTCATAATCATACGAGGGTTTCATTGAACTGATGACGCTCCAATCGCCATCGAACGATGCATGGGCGACCGCCTGAAGTTGATGTTTGCTCGTAACTGCGTTTAGGTGATATTCTCTTCTTAATATTACCGAGCGGAAATCATAGTGCTATACTAAGATGACCTAAGGTATATTCTTCAATCTTGTGCCAGTGTTGTACGGAAGTGTTACACGTTCTGAATACGAGACTGTAGGTCTCGGTGATGTCTACGGACGTAACACGCGCTGGCTTCGGACGTAATACGAGCTAAAAAGAGTATTGACAATTGTCTCAGTGAGGCTATTCAGCCCTCGCTAATCTGAGACATTGTGTCGGAGGTCGGAGGTTAGGAATACCGACGATGTGTATAAATAGCCTCGATATTCTAAGGGAGGGTCAGAAAGTCTTCCGAATGGTCAAGGACCTAGTTGCCCCCTAGTAGATTATGGTCTAATTGAGTCTATCTCCAAGCTTCTTATACGTCCCTTGTGATAGCCAGATATTTCCTGGTGTATAATCATATATGACGATACCAAGAACAACGAGCATATACGTATATAGTCAAAGGATGAGTTACTAAGTATATCCGTGCTTCTTCGTACGATAAAAACAAGTTACATACATCCTATACTATAGGCCGTAACACGATGTATGCTGTCGTATGTTTGAGGGATCGAATTCGTTGTCCGGCCTAGGGGATGTGAGGATGTAGCGAGATTTGGAAGAAAGAACCTTGCCTTCATGGGCAGTGCACTCACGAAAATTGGTTCAAACACTTGGTTTCGATTTCGTGGTAGAGCCACTAAGAGTTGAAAGATTTATATTGCTAAGTTGTGTATGTCACAGAGTACAAAGAGACATTTGTATATAGTTAGATAGTTGCCCACGAAGGTTTTGGGACCTTCGTGCAACAACAAGTGTCTTTACCTACCTTCAAGTTTGAGGTTCATGACAGTGTAATTCCTCTCGGTTTAGTGTGCGGAGCAAACATTAGTGAGAGAATAATAGATTATATGTGTATATATTAGGACTGTCAGGGGCTGCGAAATTACCTTCGACTTGGAGGTTATGTTTCGAAAGTATCGGTAACTTCGAGTAGATGTGAACTCTACTGGACCGAGAATACATTCTGTGTATCTCTTGGAGTGTAAGAGACCCAGGTGCTGATGAAACAGGAAGCAATGAGTCGAAAGCCAGCTCAGAGGTTTATAAAGTACAGCTGCTGGTAATCGTGCGAGCTGGAAGTTAGATGTATTCGTCGGTAAGACCCACGTGTTAGACCATTGAACATAAATGATAATAACTCTCGTCAAAGTCGCTGTCCAAGAACTAGACAGTTTGCGTCCATATAAACTTGGTATTCTCGTAGATGGTGATTTGTACTCTCTCAGCCATAATCTTACCCTGAATGTTAATCCCTTATAGCACAGTGAAGTGGTGCAAAGATAATTTGGGTATGTATTGAGGTTTTGGATTGAATCGTACACTGGATGCAATAATCTAGCCAAGTACTTCCTCTTGTTAGTCTAATGGAATGTTCTGATATAACTACATACCGGCTTTCTTCGCCAAGTCCTTATGAATTTCCTCGAAGAGTCCCAAGAGTATATTTTCTAGTCTCAACCTTTTGGCATCATCTGTAGTAGTTGTTATGTGGACTCGGGTTTCCCTCGGGTTGTCCAAAACAATCTTGCTATCATTATCAATGCTACTATTGCGCCTAAACGTGTGAGTCTAAATCTGTACCATTCTCTGACTGTCCACGGATAAAAACCAGCGAGTTGGTTGGGGTGTGTAAACTGTCTTCACAGGGGCAGCCGTTGTACACTAAGTTGGACCTGCTTATCTCCCGTGGAGCATTAAGAGCCCCGCTGCCTAGGTTCAGTGGTCAACAAGATGCTCACAGACTTAGTGACCGAGATATATCTCGAATTGCCTTGCAATCAGGAACCAACTGCATACACGTCACGCAATTCCCATTCCGTTTGCTGCCTATGCTTTTCCGGGTGGCGATACAATGAACTTATGATATTGGTGTCCATACAAAATCGGCGACTAACACCGGCTATCGACTTTGTTAATACAATTTCGGCGGTGACTTGTTTAGCTTTATCTTGCTACTTACTCTGCGTTAGCTCGGCTGATATATGCTCCATCAAAAACATCCCGGGGAGACCGAAAGGGGAAACCAAGCGAAGAAAAGATTCCTATTCAAATGATCTGCGTTTGAGATCTGTATTTTCGTGAAACAACGAATCCTAACCCCCGGGCGACTCCAAGAGCAACATAAATGGAATATAAGTAAGACTAAAGATAATGACTCGGAGCACCAAGCAGACGTGATGGACATGGATAGTGGTGCTATGGACAGATCATTGTTGATACCAACCTCCGAAGGCTCTAAGCGCGGTTATAGGATGCATGAAGCTTGGACTAAGCCTGCAACTCGTTTCAGACAAACGCGTAAGACAGTGAAGCGCCTCGAGCTGCACGTCGATCAAAATGGCCAGACCGGAATAGTCCACCGAGATTTTCGGTGTACATGGGAGCAACTAATTTCAAAGAATAATGTGGAGTCTGAGTGGGAGATATGCAAGTCTTCGGAACTAAGCGCCGTAGGATCTGGAAATGGAGTCTCACATACCGCACCGTAGCTAAACCTAGTACGTGTATGTTATTTTCCCGATTCCTAATTATCGAGCCTCCATTTCAGGTACCAAGGTGCCTGACCTGTGTCTGGGACTTGATCCCAACGCTCAGGCTTCGTCGCCACACACTTCTCTACCGAAGATGGATGAAGCTTGTATGTACTGGATTGCACCTCCCTATTCTTACATTGTTTCTAACGCGCTGACCTCCCAAGGGCAATGTACTCGTGATAGTAAGGTTATAGAACTAGGCGCCAAATGTCCGCATTTGATTTTTTGGACTGTCAGCGAAGAAAAATGCATCTAGTAATCTGAACTTAACCCCATTGAGAAGACCAAGATTTTGAAGAGCCGCGTTGCGATAGGCTGACGCTCAACTCTGTTTGTCGTGTCACTAATATGTTTGCTGTTATTGCCGGAAGACATGAGATTTGCATTTTCCCGCCTACGAAGTGATAGTAATATTATTGATGCTCCCTACATATGAAACCGAGTCGTTTGCTCAACGTGTGTCAAGCTTGCGCTATTTTCACTCAACATGGACTGACCTGACCCGAGTTATCGATCGACTATTTATAAGTGGTAGTTTTATCGGGAGATGACGGGTGTTTGTGCGTACGTGCCCAGGCTTGGAAGGACGCTGTGTGCCGTTTTGGGCGGTATAACTTGTTATATTTAGTGAGCGTGGAATAAGACATGTTGTGTAGGTCAATGAGTCGAACGATTTGCTCAGTAACAGCTTCCCTTTTCGCTTCCTCGATATGCTGTTGCGAAGTGCCAAGCGTTGTAATCTGACTGCCGACTATTGTACAATTGTAGGAAATATAATGGTGTTTTGGTTAGGCTACCTATGCATCCGGCACTCCACAAATGCGTGCATTACCCCAATCTCCAAGTCCCGGTCTGGCCACGAGTCCGTGAGACACGCTGCCCCATATTTGCCTCGCCTCGTGCGGGGTGTGGACTGGAACTTACTATCTTCACCATAGCAGGCAATATCCTAGGATCAGCTGTCTGCTTACCTACACTAGTTGCTTACTCCAAAACTTCCATTGCTGAGCTGACCATTACGCTCTCAGCTGTAGCTCCCGGGGCATGTGAAGATTACCTACAACACATATGCGATACTATGGTGGCACAAATTCGGCTCCCGGGCTAGGATGCGCTAAATTATACCGGACAAATACTGTACATTCCGATGCATGAGGATCCTAATTATCATAGCTTGGGAATGGGAGAGATTATACTAAGACTAGCATAGAACAATATTTCGTCTTGTCATGGAATCCACGACCAAAGGCATGAAAAACAGATGATAAGGATCACGGTAGCTCAACAAGGTAAAGAATACAGATAGCGAACCACACGAGCCTCTCCATGATCCAGTCAGTCACAATGCCGTTCCACCTCAAATGAAATACTGAAAATAAAGCATAGGGGGTGGCTAAAGTGGTGAGCGAGAATATAGCCACATAGTGGCTGAATCCATGGAAGAAGATAATTACCTTGGTGTTTTAGGAAATGTAGGCAACAGTCTATCTATTATGATAAGAGCTTAGTGGCGCTATTCAGATAGTCCCTTAAGAGCACACTTCAATACACAATTCTAAGTTGCGACTTGTTTCAATACGAACTTCAGTTCCAATGCCTTGTTCTATGGTGATGACGAAGTGTATAGCTGAAAGTACGTTGATCTCGACGTTGGGGAACGACAATGCATCCTATGTTCAAACGATCTAGGAAAATAGAGGACAGTATGGAGTAGTGAAAATAGCTTCAAGCTTGTCAAGCTTGTCAAGCTTGTCAGCTGAAGCTAGATAGGCCGCTAGAGTGACGTAGTGTCTCAGGCTAATGTTTATAAACAGATACTGTTGTGTCAAGGTTGGTATATTGATGTTGTAGAAGAGACGGAGACTAGGTGACATAGAAACCACTGTGAGGGGTATTTAGAGGCACTGTCCGTCGTACCTGCCACAGATACCTATACCAATCGGAATAATACCACGTACTCAAATAAAAGCCCGATTGGTATATTGAGTTATGTTCATTAATACACTATTCCACTTCTTATATAGTGTAATTGCACTTGAATCAGTCGCGAGAAGAACTCCTTGAACCTTCTTTGTTTGCTGCCCTAATCAGCCCGTTTTACTGTTGTGTTGCCGCCTTGGCATTAGAGACGCCTCGGCTGAAGCCGGCGGATTGCCACGAGGTAACTGTCTGTGCTGTTTTTAACCCTTGATGCCGTGACGTAGGGATACGGGACCTTGCTATCTCACCGCCCCGGCCAAGTCACATTTGCTATTAAGGTGAGCGTTGTTGGCCGCAATATTGTCACCCCGATGAAGTAGGCATAAAATGGTGGCTTAAACATTCTCCGGGCGTCTCGGCATCGGGGCAACAAGCCCGAAACTAGAAAGTAGTAAGGCAGTACGTTTTGATTTAGCTAGTGAGGCGACCCCGAGTACTGCCCGAGCGAGGGTAAAGGTGGAGCATTGCGAATTCAGTAATTTTCGCCGAAATTAAACACTTGAGGCAGCTGTACGTTGACTCCGCAATAGCCTCTTAGAATTAATATGGCAAGTTGGAAACGCTTGGCTCTAAGCGAAACTAGGATAGTGTTGTAGAGGTGAGGGCGCTGCGGACTGAAACAGCAGGCCAAGTCTAACCCATATTGGAAGATCGTCAACAAAATGGAGAGGCATAGGACATATTTGATAGAACAGGTTTACAAATTACAACTGAATTCTGTAAATAATTTCGATGACTTAGAGTGATCCATTTAAGCTGCATTGGAGGTGGTTCAGCGTACGGGTAGAAGATAGTTGAACAATCACAGACAACGGCCCTGTACAGAAGGAGCATGAATCATGGACTTCGAGACCGACTCAAAGACAATGACTAGCAGAACGGACCATATTCCCGGCTCCAGGCCCAGTCACCACTATGGGCCCAGTCATTCTACCCCCTGTACCAACAAAGCGTCTAACGGAATGACGTACAATGGGGCTGACAGTCCTTAGTTGCGCAATGCACTTTTCCAGTTCTGGGGTACGGGATAGTACGGGGTATGGGGTACTGGGTCCGGGGTACGGTACACGGATCGTGGGTCGTGGACCCGTAGTCGTAGCCAATAAACCAGATTACCCTTTGGACTACTCGCCCGTCCAGTTCATGCCGTAGTACAAGTCTCTGGACCACCGCCACATATGTGTATATATATAGTATGGTAAACCCGCCTCATCCTCTCAATGTTAGTATTCTCCATCTCAAGCTTAAACCAACCAGTCTAACCCTCCTCCCCACCCCAGAAAAAAGATCACTATGGATCTCAGTCAAAAGCGGGCTGAGGTCGACAAAGATGTCGCGCACGTTGAGGACAATGCCGAGCCTGGCCTGTTCGAAAAGACCGGGGATGGGAATGCCCTCGATGAAGACATTGCCTACGGCTCTACAGGAGTTCGTGCTCTTTTCGAATCTCCCTATGTGACCGGCGCCGCAGCCCTCGCCTCATTAGGCGGGTTCTCTTTCGGTTATGATCAAGGTGTCATCTCGATCATTCTTACCATGGAGCAGTTCCTCAACGTCTTCCCCAGAGCTCGCACCCCCTTTGGAAGTAGTTTGATGACATCGCTTCTTCTTCTGGGTGCCTTTGTGGGTTGTTTATTATTGCCCTACGCGGCCGACAGGATATCCCGAAAACGAGCTATTGTTGGTTGTGTTGTTGTCTTCACCATTGGTGCCATTATTCAGACAGCTGCAAAGGACTACGCAACAATTTCAGCGGGACGCGCTATTGGAGGCTTGGGAACGGGTTCACTGGCACTGGTACGATATCCGGGCGAAACTGTATCTTTGACCTATCTAGGCTAACTGAAGAAAGGGCGCACCACTTTACATATCCGAAATTGCCCCGCCTAACTTGCGAGGAACTCTCTTGGTATTTGAGTCTATCTCAATTGTCTCAGGAGTCGTTATCGCCTTCGTAAGTCACCCCCCAATCCGGGTTGACGGTTAGAATCACTCGACGATGCGAAAATAGTGTCAATTACAACCTTTTGCATGATACATATACATCAATATCATGACTAACGTTGTTTGTTACAGTGGATCACTTACGGTACCCGGTTTATTCAGAGCGAAGCCTCATTCAGATTGCCGTTTGCGCTTCAGATCGTGCCCGGGCTTCTTCTCGGATTTGGTATTCTATTCTTCCCGTTCTCGCCTCGATGGCTTGCACTAGTCGGCCGCAATGACGAATGCCTTGCCAGCCTCTCCAAGCTGCGAGCTCTTCCCACCGACGATGCCCGAGTTCAAAAGGAATACCAAGCGATTATCATTGAAGCTGAGTTCCAGAGGGTAATGCAAGAGCGAAGACACCCAGGCAAGCAGGGCATCCGTCTGGAAGCGCTGGGTTGGCTCGATCTTTTCTCTCGCAAAATGTGGCGACGAATGGCCGTGGGCATAGGCATTAGCTTCTTTCAACAGTTTATGGGTATCAATGCCTTCAGTGAGTACTTCCACATTGCTGCATATATCAGCTGTAAATACTAACTTTCGTGACACCAGTCTACTATGCGCCAACCTTGTTCCGACAGCTGGGACAAAGCGACGAACTTTCACTCACCCTATCTGGAGTGTTTAATATCCTCCAGCTAGTTACAGTTTTCGTTTGCTTCTTCATCATCGACAAGGTCGGACGAAAATGGCTGGCTATTATTGGCGCTGCAGGCACGGGCCTCTCATACATTGTCATTGCGATCTTGTCTGGTTTGTATGAAAAGGACTGGATTCATCATACCGGTGCTGGATGGGTATGTGTGACATTTGCATTTCTCTTCATCCTCTTCTTCGGAGTTTCCTATTCGCCACTAGGATGGGCCCTGCCTACTGAGGCTTTTCCAACCTCGGTCCGCTCCAAGGGTGTTGCACTTTCCAACAGTATTATCTGGCTTTCGAACTTCATCGTTGCGATTATCACCCCTCCTCTGCTACAATCAGCCGGTTTTGGCACATATATCTTCTTCGCCGTATTTTGTGGAGGTGCACTCCTGTGGGCTATCTTCTTGCTTCCAGAGACGAAAGGGAGGACTCTGGAGGAAATGGATGAGGTCTTTGGTGACACCAGCGGTAAAGAGGAACAAGAGATTTTGGATATGGTGATGAGAACAAATCTAACTCGACGGTCTGCAACACGACCTGCTGAAGTATAACAGCACCGGGTTCATCGCAATTCAGCTGTTCATAACGATAGTTGAACTCTACCATTTATTTGTACATAGCCCTTAAATCCTTCTTATTGGATAAAGCTGAATCATATACCCTTTTGAATCGTCTTATAATTCCACATGGAGTGCATTAATAATGAAGTGTCAGGCAGGGGCCGATGATAAAGATTGATTGTTGCGCGAGGAGTCTGTAAATACACCTAAGCGCTGACCTTGCTACATTTGCCAACTACTTCTTTGTTTTTAAGTCTGTACGACAATTATTGTACTATATTGACGGTTGTGGTATCTATCTAGATCAAGTTGCATATGGTAGAGCAGAGCATCATCGTCTGTTCATATGTACAGAATAAGCAAAGATAACCGCCTAGTGATAATTGTTCAATGTCTCACGTAAATATTAAAGAGTTAGGCCTAAATTTAAACTATTAAAATATAATTAAAACACCGCAAATTAATCTCTAGTAAACTATATTCACGCATCATCATTTCAACTTTCTTTCTTTTTTCTACTTCTTAGGAACTCATGTATAATTTCTATGTCATTCTTATTCTCAGGAATCTCGTACTTTGGGGTAGGTAAAGACACTTGTTGTTGCACGAAGGTCTGTAAACCTTGGTGGGCAACTATCTAACTATATAGAATGTCTCTTTGTGTCTTGTGACACCTTTGTTATAAAAGTTACCCTAGAAAACCTTTGGCTATCTTATATGCGTTGTCCGTGTATCCTGAGTAAGCGCGCGTGGCTTGGAACATTGACAATACTGATATATAGCCTCAAATATTCAAGGGAGGGTGAAGAAGCCTTCTGAATAGTTAATACTTTAGTTGCCTCTCAGTAGATTATTGTCGATTGAGACTATCTCCATGTCTCCTACGCACCTCCTTGTGATATCATCTCTATCTAATATAGTAATATCAGAAAACCGGTTTGATTTTTCAACCCGAACTTGGATCTTGGTTTACTGTACGGTCTTTGTAGCCTGATGTATTACCCGTGAGTCATGTCGGACGTCAAATTCTCGCTAAAAGCGCCACATAGATCATCTGTCTATACAATAGTTTTATCTAGTGCAAGTAGTTACAGATCTCATATTGAATGTCAGGTACTAGGGTTACAGGAGACTAGAAGGATCCTAGAAAGTGGGGGTAACTAGTATTGTGTCTACATAAAGGGCCGACTCTCTCTTCTTTAAAGAGAGAGGGTCAGGATTCAATGATATTAAACCTTTAACCTATACTACGGTTTAGTTACTACTCTCTGGTGACTTGACTTCACTCTGGAGACTAACCCCCATGATATTGAACCCCTTTACTTTTACATTGGACAACTGCAGTCCCCTGCCCCTTGTAATTGCTGTAATGGCATTATCTAAATTAATAAGTTTTATTATCTATTGGTATTTCTATTTCTAATGCTATTATTCCACCAACGCCTTACTCGCTTGAATTATAACGACGCGATAGTTTAATTTCACACAATCATTTTCCAACACTATTCCACAACATTAATCTTCTTCAATGCCACCATTCTGAAGAGCACCACACGGGCCGTTGATCACAACAAAGCCGTCGTTGCTCTGGTCGCTTGGATCGGTGTTGTAATAGCCACCATAGGGCACTCCTGCTGCACATGTGGCAGTAGTACTTGTGATTATATCACATTCACCCAACCAGAGAGCCGCAAAACAGGGCACTGGCGAAGCGAAGCAAGCGACACAGCAGCTATAGGCATCGTGTGTGAAGGTAGATTGATAGCCAGGAAGTCCGTAGGAGAAACCGACAATTGCAGTCCCACCGTTGGCTGTATCGACGATATTGTTTGGTCCACAAGCGGCGTAGTACGGAGTTGGCGCCGCGACGGTGTTTTCAACTGTGGTGGTTGCTGTCGCTGTTGTCGTCGTTATAGAAATAGTAGTGGTAGTGGAAGTGGTGGAGGCCGTCGATGTAACCGTGCTAGTGACGTGCGGAGGGAAAACTGTCGACGTGGTTGTCTGGCTTACGACAGATATTATGGTGCTCGTTGTGGTTGCAGATAGGGTTGTGGTCGTTGGCTTGCCGGTGACGGTGGCCGTCTTGGTTGCGGTCGAGATGACCGTTTTTGTGCACTCTACACATTCGGGGAAAACAGCCTTAGCGCCCTTCCCCAGCCGAAGCCCAGTGCGTTCCACAATGGTGTCTGTAGCCCGCTTGTTCTTCGGCACATAGCCAGCTTGCTGGGCAACCGGGGTGAATCCAGCAGGTGCAGGGACAGTGCTCGTGGTGGTGACGACATTGGTGATACTGCTTATGGAGGTAGTTGCAACTGTTTGAATGTCTGTCTGGGTGACCACGGTCGTGGAAGTTACAGTAATAGTTGCTATGTCGGTGTCGGCAGCACCCGTGGTGGTATCAGTAAATGAGCTGGTAGTGCTCACTGTTGTCGTCACGGGCGAAGCGCGGACCGTCACAGTAGGTGTGCGAATGGATGTAAGAGTGAGAGTAACGGTCTTCTTCTGGGTCCTGGTGTTGGTAGGGATATGGCGAAGCTGGGGGATCAGTCCATAGTTGGTGGTGCAGACAATGCTATATCATGAAATATAAGTAGATGACATTACTGTGACCGACGTTTTGATATTACGAACCTGGGTTGAAGGCTTGGCGCCGCCGCAAGGGTGCTACCCACAAGAGCAAGAACGGAGGTAATTTTGATAATTTGCATATTTTCGAAAAGACAACGATGTGATGCGTTGAATGAATGATCCTTTGCCAGTACTGGATCTTGGCGGGAAAAACAACCATATTTGTACTGCATTGCCATCCTTCTCTCAAAATTGTTCTCGCGTCGAGACTATAGATCGAACCTGGCACTCAGGCACATAGTGGAGTTGACGTACCGGACCAGTCCGGACCAGCCCAGCCTGGGCTGATTTACGGAGAGATCCAGCCGGTTAGCTTCGACCGATTTGGACAGCTGAGCTAAGCTGGCGAGAACAATATACACTACTACTAACTAGCATAGCAGCTGGATCTGGCGCTACTTGGGAATTATGGGGGTTTGCTGGTTTTATATCATCTAGACCTGGTCTGGTCATGTTCCCGTTTAGAATTGATCATCAAGTAATTCCCACTGTCTCGGTTTTCTCGTTAGAAGCGTTTAGCAGCTACGGCCCAGTACTTTCTAAACTCGAGTTGCCACCAGTGCCTTGGACTTCCAAAATGTCTATCCAAATTGGACACTGTGGAGGAACAAGTGATGGATAATTAGGTGCAGAATTAGGAATTAGCCTTAGCAGCCTATCACCGGGGGCTGGCGCATGGTCTCGGCAGCACCAGACAGTGTCCCCGGAACACGAGACTCCGGGTGCTTCGCCGTTTCGTTTTCCTTGATACGGTGCCTCGGGTAGGATGAAGGTACCGTCAGCAAGAGGACCATCGATCACGCTGCGTCAGCAGAGGCGTTTGTACTGTGTGTCGAATGTTGCTATAATAGTAGTAACTGTCCCTGCTTGCCAGACGGTATTTTACCTTTGAGGTACTTGAACTTACCAGACTTAGCTTTAAGCTATGCCTAACGGCTCTACATCTAATAGAAACCTAATAGTCTAGTATAGTAAATGAACTACTAAGCCCTTCAAAACTAGAACTCCTGTGTCGGGGCCGGTAGTGTCAGGAACTAACTAGGGGTACAATAAGACCTTTATTGTTGCGCGGTGATATCTAATAGGTTCTGAATTCCCTTACGCTGTATATATTCTAGCTCTCTTTATCCCATGTCGTAATAGGTAGTGACGGGTATGTGCGATTTTTGTTGTCGCACGGAGTATTCCTCCGTCATCTATCTTTAACTCTATATACGTAGAAGCTTCTTTGCTTCCGGGTATCGTGATGTCCTGGAAAGAAGCGCCTTGGTAAAGATCATTTGGCTGCGTAAATGATATTATAATAGGTACAGATAGGCTAAGGGCCCTACTTGACTACATTCTACTTTTGCTAATGCTGCGGTATGTTGCTGTATACGAATGTTGAAGAGTTGGTATGGAAGCCTCCAGGGATAGAGGTTTTGGGATCCGAAAATGGAGTTCGTTATACCACGTGTGACCCATAAGACTAGGTTTTCCACATGACTTTTACTTTATATGATATTTAACCGTGAAGGAGCTTGATTTCGAGACACACGGATCAACTTACTATTCTCACCCCTATGTGATGAGTTGGTGGCTCCAATTATGCTGGTGTACTAATAAGTTGGTAAGTCTTTCAGCTCATGCGCACGCATATAACATTAATAACGACATTGTCGTTTATTCTTGCGCATCCCAGGTTCCCTAAGAAGCCTTCGAGGTTCTTATTTTATCTTCTAGAATTGAGAGGTAGAACACTATTAATTCCTAAGGATGAGAATTGGAGCTTGTTGCAGTTTGGGTCAAATGGCTATGCTACAGAACCTCGCTATTGAATAGCAAAGGCCTTGAATGCGGATGAGCTAAATGATCCATACAGTCCTCCTCCCGAGCCGGTCGACCCAAACACAAAGCGTGGTCTGACAGCGTTAAGGCCGTTACGTTGCATCACCTGGGCTCACTTCCGGTCGAAGGGCTGGATGAGAGGATCGAATCAATTTTGAGATTGTAGCTGTTGGAGTGCTGCTCGAATAGGGTTGCATGCGCAAAGGAGAGGAGGAAAATGGACCACCGGATCGGAAACTCGAAGTCTGACAACCCAGGTAGCTTCAGTGTCGTACTGAGGCCGTTCATGTGGTCAATTTTCGGTAGAATTCAACTTCCGCATTCGGTGCGTAATGGCGACCGAAGCAACAGCGTAACTATTGGTACTGTCAAGGGGCTCGGAGATCAGTCGAAAGCTGGACTTACAACTATTTGATCCGACACAGAGAATGGGTAGATGTATTTCCCTCCAGGATGCCGAAGAGTCTTGATTAATAAGATTATTTCCTCAAGAGTCTTCTTGCTCTATCGCAACAGAGTGTGCGAGATCCATCCTTTGCGATAATTTTATTCAAGTACTTAGTTTTGATATTAACGCCCCGGGACGATGTTGGTGCATACCATCGCACGTATTTTATAACACTAATTCGACGACTTCGGGGTCTGCGAGGAACATGGGCCAGCCAACAAAAGTAGCAATTCGAAGTTGATGCTTGAACCCTTCAAGACGTCTTCCAGCTTCGGCTTCACATGTACAGCCGAACGAAGATTTCGAAGCGGTGGCAGTCCCCACAAAATAGCCGATGTCAGCGTGCGTCCCTTTGCCCGTTCGCATCGTGACATGCGTGCCACCGGAGTCTGCTGCGTGCCACCGGAGCCAAGCCTCTTGGAAGGTCTTAGGTTTGTAAATGGTGTCCAGAACAGGACACCAAGCACAAAAGAAATCGTATAATGCATCACGTTAGTTGTAACCTGCACACCTTGAATGTAGTAAGCAACTGTATATTAGTCGAGGGCGGGAGTCCCTCTTATCGCTTTCAAATCCCTCTTGTTCTTCCTCGCCCGCTCATCTGTTTTCTCCTAATCGCTCAACTACTTCTAGTTATTTTCCACGGATCATGTCACAGTTTCAGGGACCTAGAATTGCCGTCATCGGCATTGGCAAAGTCGGCGCCGCGGTCGCGTACTCCATCATCCACAAGCAGATCGCCAGCGAAGTCCTCATCCTCGACATCAAGGAAGACTTCCAAGATGCCCAGGTCCAAGACTTGCGCGACTCGACAAGCTTCGGCATCTCACCCCGTGTCAAGCCCGGAACGTGGAAGGAGTGCGGGCAGTGCGACATCATCGTCTTCACGGCCGGCACGAACCAGAAGGGCGGCGAGTCACGGCTCGCCCTCGTGCAGCGTAACATCTCGGTCATCAAGTCTGGCTTCGAGCAGATGAAGCCCTTCGGCGAAAACAGCATCCTGCTAATGGTCACAAACCCCGTCGACATCATGACCTACTTCGCCCTAAAGTTTACCGGCCTGCCTCCGAGCCGCGTCTTCGGCAGCGGCACTATACTCGACACAACGCGCTTGAAGGATACGATTGCACAACGGGCCGAGGTGGCGCCCCGCGCGGTGCATGCCTACGTCGTCGGCGAGCACGGCGACTCACAGGTCATCGCGTGGTCCAACTTGGCCATCGGTGGGATCCCCCTCGACGATGTGTTGTCGCTTGACGCCGACGAGAAGCACGCTGTAGCCGAGTTCGTGCGCTTCAAGGCCGATCGCCTAAACAGGGTCAAGGGCGAGACGTCATTTGGTATTGGCGCTGTCATCTCGTCCATTTGCTCGGCGATCCTCCTCGACGAGCGGAATGTCCTGCCGCTGAGCCACTTCCAAGCAGACCACGGTATTTGTTTCAGCAAGCCTGCCATACTTGGCCGTGCTGGTATCGTTAGGACGTTGGACATCGCGCTGGAAGACGAAGAGGTAGCTTCGTTGGAGAGGTCAATCGCCAAGCTAAAGGGCGTTATCGTTGGCGCGGAGAGCCCAGGGCCAGTCACTGAGATGAGCAGTAGGTTGTGATGACGGGATATCAGGCAGGTATTAGTCCGAAATATTTAATAAGCAGTTATGATATCTATAAACAAACATCGGTATTGGAGGGTCAAGACTGAGTCCAACGTGCAAAGAGCGGTGCTTGCTTATAAGTCCTTCCTGAAATGCATGTAAGAAGACACTTCTGTGATTCCGGACTCAAGCCGGAATAGGCGCTAATACAGTTATATCGTAGTTCGAGAGCGGAAAAGGGTTAGGGGAACCTTTCCATCCTTGCATTTATACGGGGACCTGAGCGTTGCCAACCCGCCACTGCTACACAAGCATGATGTCTGGTAAACCTCATCAACAATAGGTAGTTTGTGTATATTCCTGCTCTATATACATTTTAATCTCATAAGCGGAGAATATCAGTGCTTCGCCGGCTTTGTTTTTGGTGCTGCATGGTTGATGATGTCATATTCATTTTCTTTGTGATACCGCTGAGCCTTTTAAGTTACGAGCATGGGAGGCTCCTGTTTACTATCAAATCTTCGCAATAATGACCCTTTTTATGACTTGATATTTCAAAGATTTCAGTAAATGTATGAGGAAGAAGCTTATATTACAATGCTATCTTATGGTGTTAAGTGTTGCTATGGGCATTTGGAAGCTTCTTGGGCACACGACCCAAGCTAGGCCCAAAAGTGCAGGCTAGGTAGTCAATGGAGTTTATGTTTAGCACCCTTTAGGATGTTACTTGAGAAGAAACCGTGCTCGTATTCTTGTACCGTGTGAAACAGAATAGAAAAATGACGCTCCGTGTAAATGCTCTCTATGCATGAAAACACGCAGCGTGATCTGAAGACGAATTGGAGTGCCATTCCGCGATCATGATACGGAGAGCAAGAAGCATTAGTGGTACTTTCGATGTAAGCACTGATAAAGGAACGGGGTCATGGGACTCATGGCTACGGTATGGAATCGCGGTGAAAGCGAAAGAAGCGGACTTGTTCAATTTCGGAGTCCGGTCCTACCAACGATTTCTGATCGGGGCTCGGGGAAACACGCGATGAGATAATTACTATGTCCGAATGTATGTGATTTGGAAATAAATGAGCTCCCTTTTCTTGGCTATGATAAAGATAGGCATACCCGCAGACTGCAGATATAGCGAAACCGACGAAACGACTAAAGAATGAATAAAGGGTGTTAGGTACTCAAGACCTCGAAGATTCAGCTTCAATCTGCATGGAATTGAGTACCTGGATTAGGCGTGCTGTCTGCTGACTAAAGTAAGACGCAGCTGGCGAAGTCCGAGGGAATTGTGTGATTGGCGCTCCTCTGTCTGTTGGCCTGTTAATGTTCGCATGTTGACCACGATTGCATAGGTATTACTTGACCAAGGCAACGGTTCCATGTTGGTATGGTCTCTGGCAATCCTGTCCTTGATCACCATTTAGTCCAAACATCATTAGACAACATTTTTCTCGGGGCCAGCTGTTGCGCAACCACACCCTCTCTTGTCTGCCCCAACCCCGCTCATTTGACCAGCCCAAGCCAAACTAAAAATGGCCGGCGCAGACACAACCCTGCACCATCCACGCATCCTCTGCCTGCATGGCGGCGGGACCAATGCGCGCATCTTCCGTGCTCAGTGCCGCACGCTCTCGCGCATGCTGGAGCCGCACTTCCGACTCGTTTACGCCGAGGCACCGTACGAGTCGGCACCGGGCCCCGACGTTGTCGCCGTGTACGCCGGCGACGGGCCGTTCAAGCGGTGGCTAAGGTGGCTGCCGCACCACGCCGCCCTCGACAGCGAAGTGGCCGTGCGCGACATTGACCGTTCTATCAATGACGCTATGGACGCAGACAACGCCGAGGGCGCCGACGGGCCGTGGGTGGGATTGCTGGGTTTCAGCCAGGGCGCCAAGCTGGCCGCAAGCCTCCTCTTTCGACAGCAGCAGCGCGCGCTCCGGGGCGTGAGCGGGAGGAAGGGGGCAACTCACGGAGATGGGGCAGTGGGCCCCGACGGGGTCTTCGACGGCTGGAGGTTCGCCGTCGTGCTCGCAGGACGCGCACCGCTGGTGAATCTCCAGCCGGGTATCTTCAAGTCGTCGCTGCTGAGCGACCCCGCGGAGACCGGGCTTACCGAGACACCGGACCTCATGGAGATGGCGAGCGGGGAACACATCCTACATCTGCCGTCGATTCATGTCCACGGCCTAACAGATCCGGGATTACATCTACACCAGGAGCTGTTCGAGCGGTATACGGATCCTGCGAGTGCGAAGCTGGTGCAGTGGGATGGCGGGCATCGGGTTGTGCTCAAGAGCACGGATGTCGAGCCTGTGGTCGAGGCCATCCTTGCGGTGGCGAGGGAGCAAAGTGTTTTTTGATCGTATCTTACTGTCAACAAATATAGATAAGAAAGAGGGGCATATATATCACGATTTTGGGTATGTGGCAGATTAGAAAATAGACGGGCGTAGAGTTTTGATAGACTTTGTAACCAAAATAAACGTGGCGACATGCAACAAGAAGTTTGAAGCTGTTGTCAATGTGATAGCCGGAGGGAGGGATCTTTTCTCTTTTCCAGTTAACGCACAAGGGCGTTGATGACTCGTTGCCCAGTAGCCATAGCAAGGTGGTGAATATCAATGGACTACTGCGACCTCTGTAATCGAGCGACTGGTGAGATGAGATGGTCTGTGACAATTTCCGTCTCCATTTGTCAATCAATCATGCCCTGCGCTGGAACACTTGAGGGCTTCTACAGCCAGAGCACGCTTGCAATTTACACAGAGAGGAACAACGCATCCCTGCAACTCAATTGCAGAATGGCATGTTTAGTGTGCAACGTATTTACGAACGGTATCTCCTTTTCACGCGGGCGGGAAAGAGGAATTCGCCGACATCTATTAAGTCCGTTATTTCCCTTACCACCTCTTTTTCAGCTTTGGTATGTTTGATCAGATATCAGGGTTGCAAGTTCCGTCTCAAACATTTGGTGGAGCGTGGTATGGAGGGCAACCAATCGACGAACAGAGAATCCGAGGTTTGAACAGGAAATGGGTCATGCTAGAGTGACCACCCATGAGCCTCCAAATTCAGACAAGCGATGACTTCAACGGCAATAGTATATATAAAGTGCTTCATGCCATGATATGTAGTAGTTCTTGAGACGTATTAACACTGTAATTGCATCATTAAACATTTTCAAACTTTTTTTCTCTCTATCATCATGTCTCCTCAACAACTCCCTACCCGCCAACTAGGTCGCGATGGCCCTCAAGTTCCTCAAATCGGATTCGGGTTGATGGAACTCAGCACAGGCTATGTGAATACAGCTCCGTGAGTAGTCTCTAAACTGAGTTACACCGTGTCAATACTCACACGAAAGTAGGTCTGAGGCAGAGCGCTTCGAGGTCTTAGACAAAGCCTGGGAAATCGGTGCAACATTCTGGGATACCGCGGCCGGATACGGGGATAACGAAGTCCTCGTTGGGAAATGGTTCAAGAAGCATCCAGAAAGGCGCCACGACGTTTTCATCGCCACTAAGTTCGGCTTTCGAATTGATCAAGGCGAAGATGGCAAGCAAAACTTTGTTCTTGATAGCTCACCAGAGAATTGTCGACGCGGCTGCGAGCAGAGCCTGCAGAACTTTGGGGTCGATTGCATCGACTTGTTCTACGTGCATCGATTTGATCGCGTTACCCCTGTCGAGAAGACCATGGAGACCCTAGCGGAGCTGAAAAGGTAAGCACAGGTAGTTTTTTTCAGGAGGGATTATGCCTACCTCAGGAGCCATTCTAAAGTGCATCTAATACATAGGGAAGGAAAGATCAAGTATATTGGATTATGTGAGGCGAGCTCAGACACCGTTCGCAGGGCATACGCCATTCATCCCGTCACAGCAGTCCAGATTGAGTATAACCCCTGGAGCCTTGATATCGAGACCGAGGCAGGTACCAACCTTCTAGCAACTTGCCGTGAGCTCGGTGTAGCCATTGTAGCATATTCGCCGCTTGGCCGAGGATTTCTCTCTGGCAAGTTCAAGTCTCTCCAAGATCTAGGTCCCGAGGATAAGCGCCACGGTCTCCCTCGGTTTGGCCCCGATAACTTCACGAAGAATGTCGAACTCGCAAAGGTGTTTGCTGATATGGCCGTGAAGAAGAAGTGCACATCTGCGCAATTGGCACTGGCATGGCTTATGGCTCAAGGGCAAGGTGATGTTTTCCCTATTCCAGGTACAAAGACCTTGAAATACTTGGAGCAGAATGTCGGCTCTGTTCAGGTCAACGTCTCTCCTGAAGATGACAAGCACATCAGGGAGACGATCAAGTCGTTGGGAGGTGCCAGTGGTTCTAGACAGGTTGCTCAGGGGAACTCACTTGCTGATACAGCGAAGCTTCATTGAATGACCGAGGCACGAAGGTGGAAAGCCTAAGTAGTTTCAGATGTTATTACACGAGTTATTTTATTATATATATCAAAGGTCATATTTAACTAGTAGACACTGTAGTTTTATGATGCCAAAGTGCGAGTTTTGCATACAAATGTTGAAGTGTTGGTATGGAAGCCTCCAGGCCCGGAGGTTCTGGCATCCGAAATTGGAGCCCCCCATGCCACATCTGCGGGCCCGGGTCGGATCCTCGGACCCCCGCATCCTCGGATCCCCGCATCCTCGCATGCTCCTCCAAATGGCACAACTCTGAACCTCTCACATTTGTTGCCCTGATAGGGAGCACTTTAAGGCTTAAGGCCTGTCTGATATGAAGAAAAAAACGCTGAAACTTATGGCCTCGGCGATAAATGTATTTTTCGGCAATAAAAAGCCCTTTCGGTGATATTTTTTCGGATTAATGGATAGCAATCCTTTGAAAGCTGGAAAAACCAGCGCGGCATTAGGACTTAGTAGTTCTACGGCGAAAGCGCATGCAGGAAGCATAAACAAGGGTGTCATTCGAAGCAATAAGCAGAGACACATAAAGTATGTGAGTACGCTTCTTATTAAAGATGGATATGGCATAGAATATTTACACAGCCATTATCATCCTCTCCGTTCTGTACTTTAGATCTGCACGTTGTTCCTACGCGCGAAGCTACAACACAGCAGCCATGATGAAGTTATTTGCTACCGCGGCGGCTTTCTTCGCCTCCGCTGTCTTATCCGCGCCTGTAACCACGGGCTCATTTACGGATATCCCAACGAATCTCACAATCGGAACGAACTTTACCATCACGTGGGAATCTGACCTCCAAGACACGGTGTACCTCGCCTACACCGCCAGCGGCCTCAAACCGTATGGGGAGGGTTACAATCCCTGGACCGGCCAATCCGGACCAATATACTATACGAACAACGAATTCTTTGCAGGTCAGTGGCCAACTTCTTCTTAGGAATAACTCTACCGTGTTTTTGTTTGGGCTTTAACTGACCATCTTGATTCACCAGATCTCCAGCCGTCGTCCGGTAGCTACACGTGGACTGTTGAACCCTTGCCCGACTATACGGGCCTCGGCTTGCAGACGTACGGGCCGGACTATGTGTACAGGTTCGGTCTGACTCCTACGCACGTTGGCGTTGGCTTAAGCTCGACGGAATTTATTATGGTAGAGCCATAAATAGGATCGCCGTTGGATGTGACTACTTCGTTAGTCCTGGCAGGGGAGATTGTAGGGATTTCAGGCTAGATATATCAATTGCTATTACACCCGTTGAAGATACGTGATCATTAGATGCGAGACGTATATTGCCTAGTATTAATGTTATATCCTTTTAAGGCGCGCCCGGCTTGCAGATCACTACCTCTAAGGTAGGCAACAACATATTACATAATCTGGCGGCTTGACGGTTTCGTTTCCTTAAATACGGTACTGTATACCGGTGGTGCCAATACAACGATAGTAAAACGGAAGCCTGGCGGTTACGAACCTTTGGGGGGAAGAACTTGCGGGGCCGCCACGATTTGCTGTAATGAGTCAGCACAGGCTCTCGTGCCGAGTTCCTAATATTGCATAGGTTGTTGAAGAGTTAGTGCTGAAGTCTGAGCACTTAAAGTCCAAGAGTTTCGAATTGGAGGCCGCAAAAATACGTGGAATTCTAGTACAAGTTACAAATATCTCAATACACTGATCGTCTTAAGGCTGGAATAAAAATTAAAGAATAGCAACTGTGCCTTTTCGTAAAGAAAATTGAACAAAGCATTAAGTATCAAGTTATATTGCCCAGATTAATCGAAACAAAGCTGCTTAGCCTGAAGGACGTACCCGACAGCCCCAAGAGCACAGACACTATTGTGACTTCGTTTTTCTCCCTACTTTCTTACTAGCAAATACAGCTTTAAAGAGGTATAATTTTCTTTTAAAATAATTGTCAAAATTCATCTCAAATAAGATATCATCGACCTCAGAAATAGATAGCCTAACTAGCAAAGGCCGCAATCGTTTTCGGATAATAAGTACCTGCAGTCCAACAACAAAGACTCATCTGCCTTACAACTCTTTGTGCTCCACAAAGGGAATGAGGGCACCCTGTTAGCCTTGATTCGACCCAAGTCTCACATGTTGGCGAGGAATTGAATGGTCTCATGCTTCAAGGCGATTTATTTCGAACATTCTCAAACTACCTAGAACGAATCTGCGGTAAAAGAATGTTAGGGGTTGACCCTACGACCACCAAATAGGGCATGGATGACCCCTTCGGCAACGAAGGACGGCGCCATATGAGGACGCCTCCTCAGACGAACCCGTTTGTCAACTCGGCAGCTCAATCGGGCTGGTCAACGTCGTCCTCGGAGGAAGAACATAGAGCTAAGAGGGGCAGGCGTGTGCGTGCACGCGGGGGCTTTAATTTATTTGGTGGAAGAGGGAGAGGCCGAGGTGGCGGTGGAGGATTATTTGATCTGTCTGGGGCACGCCGGAGTACACCCGGGAACGACCCATTCGGCGGATCGAGCATTGCGGGCTTCGTGGATCGGGAGCAACAGCTGCAGCGCGTGAGAACCTTTTTTAGTGATGAGGTTGGGTTCAAGACTGAGATGGCCACTGTGACTACCAGTGGGATGCTGCTGCGCGTCACGGAGATGGCCAATTCTGAACAAGTGCTTAGACGACTCGTTGTTAAAGCGAGCTTCCCAGAAGTTAGGGGAGCGGTTGCGAGGGAGAGGGATTGGGTATACGTAAGCATGATTACCATTATCTTTTGTTTCTTGAGGTCGCCATCAATAGCGTTAGTAACAGGGATATTCCGTGACTAAGGATATATAGCACCTCCGTTTCGCGCGGCACATCGTAAAGTGGTTGTCATTGAGCCCTGATCTTATGGCACCGCGGCCAGGTAATGAAGGCTTCAGAATGCCTTACTTCTTCGTGGAGTATCTGGAAAGCGGTACTCTGGGACAATTCCAGAAAAGAATTGAGAATGTGGCAACCTTAAGACTAACAAGTAGATTGGAAATACCATTCCTCCTGCCCAATAGGTTGCTTTGGTCCATTTTCCTTTGCTGTGAGTGACATTGAGCTTGATTCAAGTTTAGGGTGTTTGGACTTGATAAAACTAATTGATCGTAGTGATACGTGCATGTGTTGCGATGGCATGGCCGCCCGAGGGACCAGATGTTGTGTTCGAGGTTCCAACACAGTCTGAGCCTTGGACTTTGGCGCATATGGATATGCATAACAATAATGGTTAGCCTTCTACTTCCATACAACAATATTTTATGATTGGAACCGATGTTAATTGCAAATAGTCATGTTTGGGAATATTGACGACAATGAAGCAGAGCATAGAGTAATGCCAGTTGTGAAGCTGATTGATCTAGGGGAGGCCCTCGAGCGGCCTGTCGGCGAGTCTAGATTTCCACCTGATCAATATGGGATTGAAGGATATGACAATGTGTTGCTTCTGGCTACCCAGTGCGTGAGCCCTGTTCCATATATCTCCAAATTTTATATTTGCTTACTGCATTTTCAGTCGCCCGAATACCGGTCGTCGCAACCAAGGCATAGACAAGAATCTTCTCGACGTCGGAGTCTTGATGGCGAATCTGGTTTCCAATACACAGGGCTTCGTTATTACATGCCGGAGAAATATCACAGACACTAACATTCACCCCTATCTGGACAAGGATCTCCGAGTGCTGATACAGCGGTGTCTGGCTGTCGACCCTGAGAACAGACCCAGGCTCGAAGAGTTGATTGAGCTGGTGGGCCAAGATAATAGCCCTTTCTTTAGAGATGAAGATTATTACAGGAGGAATAAGAGACCTGAAGAAGCGGGCGTATTCGACCCAGCAGAAGAGCTAGAGACAGATGACGCTCTAAAGGTTATTGTCCAGATGTACATATTGAATGCTGATACCAACTCTTTCCCATGAATATGAGAAAACTTTGCTTGATTGAAAACTATTCTCATTATCTTACTTTCGTCAATTTGCTATCATTTGTGTACGGAATCTTCAAATCTCATTTCATAAGCAATGGCTGCGTTATTCGTGGAGACAATAGGCCATCCCCGTTACTCGCTAGTTTATGATATCCCCATAATACAACCTTGGCGTCCACGATCAGCTGAAGTCTTCGGGCCACAATAGAAGTCTGCTTACCTCTATCGGCGTAATTCTGACATAGTTTCGCCATGGCTAGGTATTCCATACTGGTGTCGACCTCCTCTGAGACTCGATGGTTCTCTCCCCTACTAGAACCTTGCTGCTTTCGACTTGCTCAAAGGTGCGCTATCTGCCCTTTCTCTCCTTATCGAGTTGCGTAAATCCATCGTCCATGCTAACGTACGTCTTCTCTTCAACCTTGGCCGCCGTACGGTCCTTATACTCACGCAGATTGGAGAGCGCCACGCTCTGTACGTCAGAGTGGCTAAGCCACAGAATTAGCACGTTGGATAAAGTAGCGCCTTACACTAAAATGCAGTGCGTATATTTATATGTATTACTACTAAACCATGGCAGCAATAATACTTCGAAATATTGATGTGGTATGTGTATCTTCATTTTTTGCCCCTGATGACCATCTGAAAGTATTGGTAACTAGACGAAACGGGTTGGGAAGCTCTATTCAGGAAGATAACTTAAATCCACTGCTTAGTGCCAAACTGCGATACACTACATCGCTGAAGTTAGTAATTACTTGTTCAGGGTAGATTAATATGGGGTTTGAAAGATTTTACATGCTGCTGAGACATGTTCATTCTTTGAAAATGAGCCTTTATCTCCGCAAGTAGCTAGAACAAGAAGAAGTGCAACTCACAAAGATCCGCCGTCGCCATTCTCGACGCTGCATTTACCAATGAGGGTCACTATATCCTTAGCTGCAGACTCCGCTGTCTTGGGCCCGGTGAAATGAGGCGCATAGCGCTGGAGACTACTGATGAAATTCCCAAATCTCTTCTTCTGTGCATCAGTTGCTATAATCTAGATGTTAACTTGGATTCGATCGTGATGAAGTCGAATGCACTAGCTTACCACCGTCCAATGACTGCGTGTCAACCATCCCGGGACAGATACTCATGATGAGAACGCCGTCTCTCGCGTATTGTGCGCTGAACTTGGCTACAATGGCGTTTAGCGCCGCCTTGCTAGCAGAACTATACGCAACCTGCAGTTAGGAACCATCAACCACAAGGCGACAAATGCGGGCATACGTACTACATAGGCGACAACTCGAGATCGTATTTGCGTTGTAGCTCGATATCAGCAGCCGCACTGCTGATTGCAATGATCTTCTTTGCATTTCCCTTGAGAATGAGGGGCATGAGCGAGGTGAATAGATAGACGTTGCCAGCCACGTTGGTGCTAATAGTATAGGAAAGGGCATCTTCAAAGACTTTGGGATTCTCAGCCCTATCATTTACGTCAGTCCCATACGCCATTTATTTGTGTTCTCGGCGACGTACAGCTCTCCAATGTTGGCGAATGGCTCGGCCGGCGATGCTACACCTGCGTTCGCGATGATGTAGTCGAGACTGCCTCCGGTGATCTTTTCGGTCTCTTTGGCAGCGCTCTAAGCTATTGTCAGAATCGATAGTTAATCTATGGAAAATGTTTAAGGAGTATTGCGCACAAGTATAGAGTTATAGTCGGCCATGTCCGCTTGCAATATGTGGACATTGCGCCGCACTCCTAACTCCTTGGAGATCTTCTCCTCGGTAGCTGCTTTGTTGCGAGCAAGTCCAATAACGGTGTTCTCGGGATTGCTAGAAATATATGAGAGCAAACCGTACTATATGTCGAATCAGAAAGGTGAGTCAAACTAGCTATACCATCAAGAAAGTGCGGGATCTCTTTTACTTACACCAATGCCCCTTGAGACTCCTGTGATAAGAAACGTCGCCATTTTCGAATGATGCAAGCGAGTTAAAGAATATTTTAGTAAAAATGAATCCGGGTTTCACGTAGAAAGATGCTGCTCATGTAGAGACTTGATTTACACCGAGAAACTGGAACGACCTTATTTATAGCTAGCCTCGAACAGGGCCTGATATCATCACCTGTGGTAATCCTTAAGCCCATGCCAATACTATTCTCCTAGAAATTGATTTATAATCCAGATTTATAATATCTACTCATTTTCCTTTAGTTAAAACGGTGCATGTGAGGAAACTTCGTGATTCAGGTAGTTGGCAATCCCTCGACATGTGGAGTTACAGGGGTCCACGATCTGATACTAGAGAAACTACTTATACTTAGATAAGGTTAGCTCGGAAATACTTGCCAGAAATCAGATCTGGGCATTCACTTGCATGATAACCGTACACAGCTCACACGATAACTGGACTTTGGAGCCACGCAAGCAGGTGACAAGGCAGAGATTTTTTTCTTCTGTTTATTACCATCGAAAGCTATTGCAGCCGAAAATCAAGTGTAATCTCGGCGTTTAGCATAGTGCAACATTTCATTTGTGATTGGGAGCTTAACATGAACAAGTAGTCTTGTGCTACATGTTGAAGCTTGTATTATATGCTGGGGGCTTGTATTATCCCTGTGGTCTCCCTCTATCTCAAGAAGGCATCTCTGCTGAGTGGCCATGATGTCATCTATAATAGCAGTCCACCCCCAAGATTTCTTTCAAAAGAACTTGAGCTGTTCAAACAAACGTCGGTATAACCTTACAACTGCTGATTAGAGCATTCAGTTTCTCGACATAACCAAAGTCTAAGCCCGCATGGTCCGCTAGATCGCTCTGCGCCCAGCTGGCTTTGACAAGCGTCTCGACCTGGATGAGCGGCGACGCTTGACTTCGACGCTGCGTCCTAGAAACGAGGTCGAGAAACGCAGTTCTATCTACCTCAGTGCGTGCCTCGCAGCCCAGCACGAAGAGAGGGAATTGTCGGTCACAATATTCGAGACTTGGGAATATAGAGAATGCCTTCTTGATGTGCTTCTCTGTCTTATCGACTAGTTCTGGTAGTAGATCACTGGTGGCACGGCCGAGGTATACTAATAGAGCGAGAGTGAAGAGCTCCGTGACAAGCTGCGAGTTTTCGTCACTGTCATGCGCTACCTTTGAAGGTAAGGTTTGTCTGATTTTGAATTCGAGGACACGGAGGTACTTGAAGTAGTCGGCTTGTCCTTTCTCCAACCTCTGGCTGGAATTCTTTGATGACACAGCATCGTAGGTCTTTTCTAGCAAGTTTATGGCTTGCAGATGGTCTGGTCGTGTGTAAAGCCCCTGGACCAACTTTTCAGCAAAGCGCATTGTATTAAAGAAGATACGAGTACGTACCGCGGTGCAGAAGTCACCAGTTGGGCGAGCATTACCATCTCTGGTCCAGTGGGCGGCCGAAAATTGTCCTAGGGACTCGTGGTAAGAAGCCCAGTCAGCTAAGATCTGAAAGTCGTTGTCCCTGTCTGCCGAGCTCAACGACTCTGCAATGATAATGTATTTAACACCACGGATATACGCCGTCCACTTGTCCGAAGTGCACGTCTACCAAATGAATTTCAGTATACAGAGCCAGTACAGATAGGTAGGTAACTGTCAGGATATGGAACAAAGGAGAAGTGTGTATATAGCCTAGTAGTAGTCACCAGAGGTTTTGTAGTTCCTCGCGCAACAACAAGTTATGTAACCCCTACCTATGGTTGACCCTTCGTGACAGTAGGTACTTACTTCGATTGAGCATAGGATCATAGTGGCGCCTATATGCCGTACACCTTCTTTGGCAGTGATAAGGCTGCTTGATGCTAGTTTTAAGGCTTTGACAGCGGAGATTTTGAATTTTACTACCTGCGCTTGGTGCCCATAGCAATGGAGAGACGAGAATGCAAGTAGCGACCTCATAACAGCTGTAGCAGATGGACTATCGTCTGCCAACGCCATACGCATGAGCATTCTGCTCACAGAGCTCGGGTCGTATCCAAATGTGGCAAGAAACTGATAGGCATGGTGTTGAACTGCGAACAGATATTATTTCAAGTTTCCTTTCAAGGGTAGGTTTGCAGCTTACAGTATTGTAGTAGATTCAATTCCGTACCATTTGGGTCAAATTTTTGAAACAGATTTGGAGAGTGGTTTATCCTTGGCACATGCTGGGTTTTCTTGTTTGACTTTACAGTCAGGAGATAGTGATATAATTGAATATCCTGAGACGACTTCGATCTGGAGAGTCAGCGGCCTCCAGGGGGATTGGGGTGAGTTTTGAAGCTCACAAAGAGCTTGAAGATAAATCGGCAAATAGTAGGCCGCATTGCTCTTCTGACGACCAGAATGAATGAATGGTCACAAAGGTTACTGACCGTATTCACGAAGTGGCATTTCGACCCCGAGATTATCCTTTTTCTGCGAGGTGGAGAATCGCCGATTACCCAGCGTCTGCCGTCAACCCTCTTTGGCCACGAAAGACGCAATTCATACCCTTGGCATGGTAGTTTTGACCGAGAACAGCGCTCGCAGATTGGGATAGTTCGGTCGCAGAGGACCTTCTGCTCTTAAGAGAGTTAGTTGGAGAGGGCTCTTGATCGTTGCATGGTAGGACAAGAAATAAATTTGCACACCTCTGCAGGTCCCGCAAGCCTTACTGGCCATAACTTGTAGTCCGAAATGCAAGCTTGTCTTTGATCATTATAGCTTAGTTGAATATGTGTAAGATAAAACTTCATCTGCTTAACCTGATGTGTAAATTGACCAACATAAAAAAGGAGAACAAGCGTGATTAGTAATGCACCAGCCGAGTGGCGATCCACTTTGGGCTAGTGTAAAAGTGGCATAGCTAAGCTTGACATCGACTTGGTGCACACAAATGTTGGTATTGTGCTGCCGTTAAACTTGTTTGCAAGGGGTTTCGGGTCTACTACTATAGACCCTTGTTGTAGAGTGCGGTCCGTGCTCGAGCCGAATTTTTCTCGCAACTTGGCTGTCTTTGAGAGCCGAGGCGGCGAGCAAAAATGGAGGGACTACCCCCCCCTACTTACACCACGTACAACAGCTTAAAGTTCGGCCTTTTTAAGCGTTTTTATTATTTTTAACAAAAAATGTTGCAGAAATGTTGCAAAGCAAGTTATTTCATTAAGAATAGCTTAAAAAAGCCGAACTTTAAGCTGTTGTACGTGGTGTAAGTAGGGGGGGGGGGTAGTCCCTCCATTTTTGCTCGCCGCCTCGAGAGCCTCTTTGTCGCCATCGCGCTCTTTCGCAAAGACATGCGTGTGGCTGGTGCCGGATCTTACTCTGTATATCTTGACGAGTATTTTTATGTAACTAACGGCCGGTGTAGCCCTCTGCAGCAGGATCACGAGTTGTGTTAGTTACTTGGCTTTAGATGAAAGTGTTAACCCATAAGTCTGTTTAGTACCGGCGGAAACAAGTTCTGGATTGAAGCTTTGGTGTTAGAGCTTCGGGCCTCGACAGAATAATCATAATACATTTTATGAAGGGAAATTAATAGAGTAGTTTGTCGTATATTTGTAGATATTGTAGCCTCCATTCACAGCCCTGCTGGTGTTAGTACCTCTTGATTTCGCTGAGATTCTGTGCAGCCAAGCTGTACAAGCGTCTCGTACGTGCTGGTCAGCTTCTCGGGTACGCTTCAAACTGCAATTCCAGCTCTTTGATACCGTATTATGGTACTTATAAGTTATATCGTCTCACATGCTAGTCGCTCTGCCTTGAGACATGGAATGGGCCGGTGTTGAGTCGGGGCTCCCCGGAACAATTGAAAAGATTGCTAGAAGAACCAGGGCAGAAGTGGCGATATCAGTATGGTAGATAATCTTCCTATGAGAAGTAGTTGTGAGGATCTCGAGTTTGATATAAGACGCGGAGTACGATTACGAAAGAGAGACAACGGGACTACTAAGCTGATAATTAATTGGGGGACCATGAAATAAAAAATGCGACACAATGCAATGAAGCAGACTCAAGTGGGTGAGAATTGGCGCTACAATACTTATACGAGGGGTTAACATCTACTGAGTGGTATCTCAGTTGTGCCTAATATATTTAGAACTCTCGACTTCAGGCGACACATCCGCCAGCTGCTTCTTGTGCTCTCCTCTCTCCACCATGTCATTGATCGTCTTCTCAGCCACCTTCATGGCTTCAACGCCTGCAGGCACACCGCAGTAGATCGTTGCATGAAGAATGGCCTCACGGACTTCGACTTCGGTGAGACCATTATTGAGAGCACCCCGGACGTGGACACCGAGCTCGGGCCAGCTCTTCAGCGCAATCAACATTCCGAGATCTAGAGTAGGATAGTGTTATAAACTGAATCAAAGCAGCATTCTTGGGATCATATAGCTTACTCAGAAGGCTCCGCTGCTTGCGATCCAGGCCTGGTCGTGACCATATATTACCCCAGCACCACCTAAATGAGAGTTGTTAGCACACTGCCGCGCCAGTGGAGGGTCAAACCAGGGAGGATGTGCATGCGTACTCAGTAACAAGCTGTTGCCCAGGATAGGCGAATTCGCTCGACCCCGTGCGCAAAGCTGCGTCGACATAGTCATCTCCAACAACCTCTCTTCGAATTTGAAGACCGATGTCGAATATCTTGGCATGAAGCCCATCGAATTCTGGACGGGTAGACATTTTCGCTGTTGTGCAAGGATCGTCACTTTGAAGGAGAATACTGCGAGAGGGGCGTAGGCACAAGCCGTATAGAGACTTTATAGATTCTAAATGCTTGAGAAATGCAGTGGTAATGTAGCCGATGGAAACAGATTGTGCGAACTACCAGGAAGGGCATCTATATAAAGTCTTGGACAGATTAGAATCTATCAATGAATGATAGGTTTTTGGTAAAATCACTCGCACTGTTAGAGAAAGACATACTGTATGGGATACAACGCTAACCCCCACCATACCATTTAAGTACCTAGGTAGTTACGGGGGAGGTACATAGTTTGGGGTTGTCTTGAAATTTGGAGAATCCCCACCACGCAACTTGCATGGTGACCCCTCTAGCCCTCCTTTCAATCCGATGCACGACCAACCCAGCCCCTGGCCTGGTCAAGCTAGCCTATACTTAGTAGGCCCATGTACTTTAACTTCTGAACTGAAACCCGTCTCCTATCAGGTGCACGAGATCTAATTATTGAATTGAACAACGACATATTTTCGTCCTCCCATGAATTAATTTTACAAGTCCGTAGCCATCCCGAGCAATCGATTGTGATGGCGCATCAATACACTCCAACAGAAATAAGTCTCTACAATAAGCCGAAGCAAGACTTAATCTTGCTGGCATAGGGGCCGATACCAATAGTAGATATCCTGCGGAGTGGATTCGAATACTTAGAGGGCTAAACAATTCATAGGTCTTAAGCCAAATGCCGTGAGTGATAGTGGGAAGTTGTAAGTAACATCTGTGCATTAAACATCTGGCTAAAGAACAAAAAGGGTTCTTGTACAATCGTTGGAATAAACCCAACTTATATACATAATGAGTGATAAATAGCTTCGTACGCTACTTAATGCTTAAACTCCTAGAGAGTGGTAGAGAGTTTTAAAAAGTTACAAACCCCAACTATTGTTGACAATAGGTGACACACTAGCACGTAATAAAGATCGATCTATTTTATTTGTAGCATTGAATAAACGATAATGTCCGGCGCTTGGATGAATTTATGTAACGTGGGCTATTGTCCAGACGAATCATTCTACGGCTAAATGAACATTGAGATCGCTATAGTCTGGTGAATCCAGATAGTTTTTGTATCTAGTTTACCCCTAACAACCTATGTAGCAGAAGCTTAGTATCTTCTAGCCTATCCAAATAGAGACCTTCCAAGTATCTCTATCCAATGTATCCCTGCAAGCGTAGCCCGGCCAAGTCGGAAGCCCCGGAATGTATCAAAGGTAAGCAGTCTTGTCAAGGCTGCTGTGGATCCATTTTTCCAGTTGCTCCTGGTTCCGGGGGATGAACCGGACCTTGAACGGCTTAGGTTGAGTTACCATGCTCGTTGGTACTGAGTTGCATTCAATAGTATCAAGGATAGGCCTCTCGTTGATGTCCACAGCCTCGCGAATATTGAACGCAAAAATCAGACGAGTGAAGATGACGTAGAGTTCGCGGTTAGCTAAATGAGCCCCCGCACACATGCGTATACCCGCACCATAGCCATAATGTTGTGTGCCCTGTCCCACGTCAGAGAGACCCATGAATCGATCCGGGTTGAATGTCATAGGGTCCTTGAAGTGGCTGGCATCGTGGTTGGCGGTCCACATATTCTGTGATAGAAACCTGTTAGCCATTCGCCTACGACCTTGTGTAAAGCGGATCTCTGACCATGAGGAAAGGGGTTCCGGCAGGAATGACCGCTCCCTTGTACGTGATATCTTTGACACTTTGTCGGTTGAACGACAAATTGAGTGTGGACCAGAAACGAAGAACTTCCTATACAGTCATCAGCCATGGCCGTGGCGACTTAGTTGCTGGGCGGGTGGAAATATTTACCTTGATGAAAGCCACCATGTACTCCGACTTCTCGTAAAACAAGCATCCATCCCATGGGTCCTCCCCAGCGTGTGCCTTCATGATCTCATCATACAGGCGAGCTTGGAGTTCCTGGCCATGGGGGGACGAAAGATAGGCGATGGTCATGTTGATATTTCCAGGCAGTGTGTCCAGGCCGGCAGCAACCATGGTGAGGCAGATTGATTTGAGCTCATCTGTAGCCAAATCAGTATTAATTGTTTTTTCTTCTATCGGGAACCATTAGCGTGTCACTCACTGTCGGTAAGCCTGGCCTCGGGATCTTTCAAAACGTTACCAGCGATGCATACATTGTCAGTTCCATCTGCAATTCGCTTCTTCAGCTGCTCGAAGAAGTGCAAAATGTATTCGTCTCGTCGAGCCCTGAACTTGATGGCATTCGCCTTGAAGCCAGGCCACAATCTGAGCAGCGGGACATAATCTTGCCAGTTGTGAGCGATTCCACGGATGTTTCCTAGCTCTCGCTCTACCTGGACGACTTCGTTCAAGGTCTGGTCCCGGACGGTACCGTCGATGCGGATGCCGTAGCACAATGTAAGACTGATGTTCAGGGAGAAGCGTTGGAAGTAGCCATTCGGGTTGATGTCATATCCGTGCTTGATGTTCTGCGCCAACTCGTTGATACTGGTGGTCGACTCGAGATCGATGAAAGGTAGGTAGGTCTGGACGGCTTGTCTGTTCAGCGCTGTCGCGGCAGCTTTCCGAGCCCTTTTGACGGACTCATTCCATGGCGAGGTCCCTAGGGTAAAAACGCCCTGCGTCTCGGAGACGATGCTATGGAAGGTCCAGAATGTTGGCCGAGAAATGAGCGCTGGCTGGTTCTTGATCCAGAGCTCCTTGACTCCTTCGAAGGAGTTGGCATATATAAATCGCTGCGTGACAAGTCAACATTGAGGACTTTCGTCGGGGCACTCATGGAAGCGTGTAACTCACCCGATTGCCTAGCCGAACTTGAAAGACCTCTCCATATTTCTGGGCTAGGTTGGCGCAGTTTCTTGCATGGTGTCTTCCGAGAAGGAAAAGGCTGCCAAAGACGGGTATACCTGGCAGCTCAGGCAGGTTCTTGATTTTCGGAATGTCTGTTCTGTTTGCTAATTTGATGGCAATCGCCAGGATGGATGCGAGGACGAAGAATGGGATGAATGAAAACATCTTGGCTGAGAGATATCGAGAACGGATGGGCTGTCTGATTGTCTCAAAGGAACAAGCCGTGTGGTAATTTGTCACTGCCTATACGTAGTTTTGAACTGTCAAAGAGAGTGGAGACGCATACATATGTAGCAGAATGGTGGTTGTATTCAGGATAATTAAAAGGAAAAAATAGGTTAGAAATTATAAAGAAGAGATAAAAATATATATAGTTGTTAAAGTGAAGTATATTTAACTTTTTTATTTTAACACTTTTACTTATTTTAAGTTTATATAATTAGTAATAGCAATAGCAAAGCTTGTAATATAAAACTTTTATTTGTTTAAACGTAGTGGTATAAAATAAATTATATAAAGTAAATAGTAATGGTAAATATAATAGCAATAATAAGGTTTGTAATATATAATTTCTACTTGCTTAGGCATAATAGTATAAGTAAGCTTAAAAAGCAAAAAAACAGGTTAAATAGCTATTATTTTTTTTTTTTTTTTTGTATATAAGTTTTTTAATAAAAACTTATATTTTTATTTAATTATAAAATTATTGCTATTAATTTTAGCTTTTTACTTTATATTTTTTTAAAGTTTTTAAATATTAATTAAACTTATAAAAACTTTTATAAAAAAAAAAACTAATAAATTAAGCTAATAATATAAAAAGTTTTTTTAATATAATTAAAATTTATTTATTTAAACAAATGTAATTTTTTAATTTTAAATTATTAAAGCTTAAATAAAAGTTATTTTTTAAAATAACTTATTAATAAACTTATAGCATAATATAAAATAAGCATAAGTTTTAATTATTATAGCAATTATTAATATTATATTATATTATTAACTTTTAAATTTTTTTAAATAAATAATTATAAAAAATTTGTAGCTTTTTTTAAAATATATTTTTAATATATAAACTTTTAATTATTTTTATAAAGTTATAATTTTAAAATATTGCAATTTTATTACTAAAAAAGTTAGCTATAATACCTATTATATATGCATGCTATTTAGCTTTTTTTTTACAAATCTTTAATTAATTGTTTAATAAATATATAAAATAATTTTATTTAAATTTTTTTGCTATTTTTTTTAAAGTTATAAAATATATTAAAGATATTTTAAATGTAAGCATTAAGCATTGCTTTGCAAATTTTCTAGTTTTTTTTTTAAAGCAAATATATATTATAGCTTTTAAATAAACGTAAAAAATATTTAATAAAAGTGTAAAATTATAAAACTACGCTAAAAAAACTGTTAATTTATTGTTTATAAATTTTAAATTTATTAAAAGTTTGCTAAAAAATTAAATATATTTAATAAAGTTATTATATTTAAAATAATATTAATAATTAAAACTTTTATTATTATAAAAATAAAATATATAAAATTAAATTATAAAAATTATAAAAATTTAACGTTTTTTTATTTGCAATAATTATTAAATGTTATAAACAAAATAAAAACATTATAAAAATTATTAAAATTTTTTTTAAATAATTATATAATTTATTTAATATTAATTGTTTTAAAAAATAAATATAAAGTTTTGCAAATAAGCTTATAAAACATTTTAAAATTTTTATTTATTTTAAACATAAAATATTTTTAAAAATAAAAAATTTATTTACTATTTATTAATTAATAAAAATATATTATAACTTAATATTTTTAGCGGCTTATTATTTATAAATAAACTTTAATTAAATAATTACATGCTTAATATTATTATAATATAATAAGTTTTTAGTAAATGCTATTATATTTTAATTATTTTTATAAATATTAATAGTTTTTATGCCTTTTATAAAATTAAGTTTTTTTAGCAAAAGTTTAAGCTATATTATTTTTTTTATAGTTTATATTTAATCGATATATTTAACTTTACAAAACAATAATAAAATAATAGCTTATTATTTAAAGCTTTAATTTAAAATTTTATTATTAATGTTAAAAATATACTTTAAAGTTAATTTTTTAATATTATAATTTTTAGCATAGTTAGCATTGGTATAGCTAATTAGTTTTTTTTAACTTTTTATAATATATTAATTTTATGTTTATTGTTTTTTTTAAATATTAAAAAATATGTTTAACTGTTAATTTATAAGCTTTGTTTAGCTTAGTTATAAAATAACTATAAAATAAAACAATAAAAGCAATATTAAATTTTATGCTTAATATAATATATATTAATAATTTTATAGCATTAATGTATTAAGCTTTATTTTTTATTATAATAGCATAATTAATAAAAAAAAAATTAAATAGCTTAGTTTTTATTAAGGTATTTTTTAGCTTATAATTTTAAAAATTAAACTTTTAAAGTATTTTTTTAATATAAGCATTTTGCTTAAAATATATTACTTAATTAAGTTTATTTTTTTTAATAGTTATTTTTAAATAATAAAAGCATAGCTTTAAATTTATTATATTAAACTTTTTATATAGTGCTATTTTAACTTTATTAACTTTTTTTTTAAAAAAAGCAGCAATAAAGAAATTATTAATATATATTGCAATATAGGTGTGCTTTTTAGTAAAAACACTTATATTAGCGTTTAAAAAAATAAAGCTTAGCATTTTTAAAAAAATGAAAAAAATTTTGTATTAAATTTTAAAAGCTTGTTTAAATTTGTATAAAGTTTTATTAAGCTTATATATTTAATTAATACTGTTGTTAAACTTAAAAGGTTATTTAACATATATTTTTTTATAACTTTTTTATATAAAAATATTGTTTTAACGTTTATTTATTTTAATTTAAAATTTAAAGCAGCAATAATAGCAAATATAACTTTATAATTTATAAGCTTAATTATTAAAGCAAAAGTTTCGTTATAATTTAAACTTTTTATTTATTTAAAACTTTTAATTATTTAGCATGCTTTATAGCAAATAATTAATTTATTTAATTTTTATTTTAATTTAAAAATTTATTTTTTAAAAAAAGCTTTTTGTTTTAAAAATAACTAATAAATTGTTTAAGTTTTATTATTTATTAGCAATTTATATTTGCTGCTTATTTTTTTATATTAGCTAAATTAATAAACATTTTTATAAATTTGCTTTAATATTTTTAGTTTTATAGCTTTAAATATAAATAAAGCGTTAATAATATTAATAAATAAAACTATTACTTAAAAAGCGTTTATATTATTTATTAAGCATATTTTAATTAAATTAATAGTTAATAATTATAATTATTTTTATTTGCTTATTTTAAATCGTAAATTAAAGTAATTTTTTTTAAACTTTAAGCAGTAAAATAATAGTAATATAGTTTTATATATTAAGTTTTTTTTAAATTTAAAGTTTTTAAAAGTATTTAATAAGCTGTTATTATTAAAATTAAACATATTTAAAAATTTTATAAAGTTATTTTTTATCAAATTAATAAATAATAACAGTAATAGTAATAAATAATAGCTTAAAATAATAAGTTGGTATAAAAAATTAGCTAAAATTTTTTTTTAATTTTGCGACTTTTAAAGGTATTATTTTTTTTAAAGGCAGGTAATTTAAAGCTGGCATTTTTTTTAATTTAAAGTTAATATATATTTTAATATGTTTTTATATATTGCTATTATTATTGCTGGCTTATTTAGTGTTTATTATAATAAAAAAGTTAGTGTTTTATATTAATAGCAGTGCTATAATACTATGTGTAAATAATTAATTTTTAATAAAAATATAAATATGTTGTTTTTTAAAAAAAATATTATTAGCATTAATAACTTAATTATTAATTAAAAAAAAATATAATTAGTAATTTTTTTATTTTAATATTTTAATATAATATAAAGCTTTTTTTTTATAGTAAATAGTGCTTTAAAGCATTTATTATTTAAAAATATACTAAGTTTAGCAAAATATTATATTATATTTTATAAAGCGTTTTATTGCTTAACTTAAAAAATAAATGTAAATTTTTTAAATAAGCTATAATTTTATTAATATTAGTTAATAATATATGTTTGCTTTTTTTATTATTATTATAATTAATAATTGTTAAAAAATATTTTTTAAAACGTTTATTGCTTTTTTAATAATATTATTTCATTAATATTAATTTATAGCAAAAAAAAATAACATTATGCCTTTATTTTAATAAATTGTTTTAAAAGCATTATTAATAAAAATAAAGCTTTAGTTTAAAGTAATTATATAATATTGTTGTTTAAAGTTGTTACGAACCAACAGAAGGACGGCCTGTTAAGAGACCAAGGTGACCAAACAACCTAATGAGGGGTACTGGGCTGGACCAGGTGTTAGATTTGAGTCAATTACATAAAGTCTGGTCAGAATTGTCTGTGTATTCTTTTTCTGTCGAGAGCCTCTATCTTTTGGCTCCCTCTTTTAACCTGTGGGTGGCAGTGCTTATCGTACCACCATGGTACGTTGTGATAGCGTGACTATACAGAGGTAATTGTTATATCTAACACACCCCCTCAGCCAGGTAACGTCATGGGCCTGGCTGGTCTACACCCTGTGAGTACAAGACTTTAGTTTTTTGACTCAAAATCTCTTCTCTGGTTTCTATTCTATATTTTTCCGACTTCCGGTCCTTGATCCTTTTTTAAATATTTACCAAACCTAACTGATCTAGAAATGTTGACTACTTTAAGGCCGGTAGGGCCTTTGTCAACCCATCTGCCTTTATTTCGGCTGAAGGTGTATATTTCACATTTATTGTTCCCTGATTAACTTTTTGTTGCAGCTAATAATTATATATATTTATATGTTGTAGCTTAGTTTGTAGTTAAGCAATTTTGGCTGTTATTAGCTTAATTATTTATATATTGTTATATTTGACCTTAATCTGCTTTTGATCAAGTTAAACCTTTAGTTTGGAGATTAATTGGCTTATGTATAAAGTTTCCTTTATAGCCTGAGCTAATGCAAGCAATTTTGCTTTTGTGGTTAAAGTAATAACTATGTTTTGTTTATTTGCCTTTTAACCAATTAGCCCGCTAAAAAGTGTTATAGCAAAAGCTTAAAAACTCTTTTGGTTAAATGTATTATTAGCAAAAAAAGCATCGCTTAAAACTATTAAATTTTTTTTTTACTAAACTAAAAAATAAAATGCTTGGTTTTGTATAAATAGCAAATAATTTAATTTGTAGCTTGTTAATATTGCTGGCTTAGGTTGGTAAGAAATCTTGCTAGTCGGGATATAGCAAAAGCTATGTCTAGTTTTGTAAAAACTGCAGCAAATAAAAGGAAACCAATTTTTCTTTGGAATTTTTAGATTTTATATTAAGCGGTATAATTGTGCTAGGGCAGTAGTTGTTTGGTGCTTATTGGAGTTTTAAGGAATTTATCATTTAAAGTTATTAGTTTAGTGATTTTTTTAATATAAAAAGTCTGAAATAACTAAATCTTTTGCTGGGGCCGGTTTTAGATGATTTTCATGCCAAAAAACCATTGTATTTTTTTGCTACCAATAATTTGATATTTTTTTTTAAGCTGCTAGGTAATTACCTTTATATTTAATTGTGCATATTTTTTATAGGCTATAATTATATTATTAACATAAAAGAATATTATTATTTCTTTTTTTGTATAGCAGCATGGCTTATGAGGAACAGATTTAAAGCCCAGGCTTGCCAGCATTTTTAAAAACTCCTTTTGCCATAGCAAAAGCAATATCTATAGTTTATAAAAGGCCTTGTTAAATTGTAATATCATTTCTTTTTTGCGATAGCTGTGTAGCATACGCATAAAGATTTTCTTGTTAATGAGGGCATATACAAAGGCGTTTACAACGTTGTACTAGATCATTTTAAGGTCGAACTTAGCTGCTAAAGCTATTAAGGTTTTAAAAGACCTTTTTGCTAAGGTTGCCGCATATGTTTGTTTTATATGCAGACCTTTCTGCTGATCTCCTTTTACAACTAATTAGGCTTTACACTTTATAAACCTTTTATGTTTATTAAACTTATAAACATACACCCACATGCAATCTAAGATTTAATGCCCTTATGTTAATAGGTTTTTTTTTTAAATCTTTAACTATGAGTGCATTTTTTAATAACTTTTTAAATAATCTTTTTTAGCTTGTTTAAAAAAATGCCCTATTAAATAGTTGGCTAATTTTTTACACCGCTTTGGTGCGTTTTCTAAAAACCTGCAGTGCACTTTTTAACCTTTTCTTAGTGCTTGTTTTACGCCGGCGCGATTTAGGGTAGCTAGTCTTAATTGTTCTATTGGCAAAGCTTTAAATCTTGCTAGGAAGGCTGCTTTTCACGGTTTTAAATTCCTATATCCAAAATTATTTAAAAAATTATGGATTGCTTTATTTCCGTATAAAAAATTATGGAGTACTTTATTTCCATTTTAAATAAAATGATATAGTAGCGCTAACGGTAGGCTTAGCGGTGGTAAAGGCATTAAGATAAATTTTAACGTGGTATATTAATAATTAGTTTTAACGCTTGCGTTAAGTTTTTTTTTATTCTCTTGGACTTGTATTTTTGTTGGGATTACCGGGCCACTTATTATTTAAACGTCTGTTATTTCTGTTGGAGTTATAAATTGTTTCTCACTACTTATTTGTTTTCTTTCTTTTACTTTTTGTTTTTTATTGTAAACATAGTTATTAAACTTAGGTAAGGCATACTTATTAACTATAACCTGTATTTTTTTTATGGTTGCTGCTTTTAAGTTGTTTTAAAAGCTTTTTTTGCTTCTGTTAAAGACTTTATTTTTATGAAAGGTTATATTTTGTGTACTAATAACCTTGTTTAATTGCGGCATTCACACTCGGTATATGTTAGATGAGCGGTATTTCACTAGATATCCAATCTATGCCTTAGGTCTAAGTTGATCTAGTTAACAGCAATGTAGCTTTATATTAGTTGTAATAACATAGGCTTTACACCTATACACTCTAAGGTATGTTTGGTCTGGCCTTTTATCTAATGCCATTAGGCGTCCGGTTTTTCTTAACACTGCTTTAAAGAAAACATCAAACGGTGTTTTTCACCTATTTTTCCGTTTTGGCGTTTGATTATATAAATAGGTGGCTGCTTTAAGGATTTTAGGCTAAAAAAAAGTCGGTAATTATAATCCAATCTTTATAATATGCGCTTTTGTTTTAAGTATACCTTTTAAGCGTTTAGCACCCCTGTTTTGTGCTTGGGTATTTAATAATAAAGGCTTAACTTTAATTGCGCGGGCTTTTAGCTATTGTTTAACATCTGGCTTATTTACTATAATTTTATTATTTGTTTTAATTGCCTTAACTTTAATATTATACTAATATTTCAGCTATTGTATATAAGCGTGTAAAACATAGATAATTATTTTTGTTTTTTAATTTTCTAGGGCATAATCCCAAAACACCCCTGAGTTTTTATAGGTAAAGATAAAGTGCGATGTCTTGTTTAACAAAAACTTTTTATAGTTATGAAAGTCTATTGCCAGCCTTTTTTCTAGGTTTTTATAGTTGGTCTTTGGTGCTTTTTAAATCTGTTGTTTTACTTTTAACATTCCACAGGTTTTACATTTTACTTTTATAGGTTTTTTGATGATCACCCTCTGAGATAAGCGCATAAGGTGTTTAAATGCTTTAGGGCCAGGATGGCTTAATTTTTAATGCCATTTTTAAGTGTCTTTTGTTAACGGGGCTTTTTTGGTTTATAAGGTATGCTTGTGTTTTTTTAAGGTTTGTTAGGTATGAAACACCGCTGTTTGTTTAAGTTAATTTGGTTAATATTTAATAATATATTGCCTTTGGACATTTTTGATATATTTAACTAAAGAGTTATTTTTTTTTTTTAAGCAAGTTTGCTTATTTTTATTATTTTACCAATACTCTTTCCGTTTGAGTTTTCTGAGTAATATTAAAGTGGTAAGTATTGTAGGACAATAGGCCATATTTGGGAACATTAAGATTGTGTTGCCAATAGTAACTTGTATGGTTCTATATGCCACTATGGGCAAAGGTTGGTCTTTAGACCATACAAAATCTTTTGCTGGAGCTACTTTTTAATTGGTAAGTTTCCATTTTTGATTGATAATTATAATAGTACTTTTATTATTAAGAATGACTGAGTATGCTAACGGATACTCTTTTAAGGGAAGTGTTAAAAAAGCTCTGGGTATTTGGCTTATTGTTTTTTTGTATAATCAGTCTTAAATTTCTTTAGGTTTTTTTTTGTTTTTTAGTTAAGGTGTTTTTATACAAGATTTGCCTCGCTTTAAGGCGCAAATTCTTTCTTGCAGTTGTGGGCCTTTTATAGCCTTTTTTACTTGTTTAGCAACTGCTTTTCTTGAAATAAAGCTTTTGTATGCCTTTTTAAAGAAGACATAATAGTATTGGGGAAGTGGATGTGGTAGTTTATAGGCAGGGCATTTTAAACAGTTTTCAAGTCTGTTCTCTGCTTTGGACTTTTGCTTGTTGGCTCCCTTCTTTTGCCTTGTTTTTTTGTTTTCTTTCTTTTTACTGTTATTAAAGGCTTTTTTATTGTAGGTAGCGCCAAATGCTCTTTTGGTTGCATAGCTAGATTTTTGTAGGTTTTTTATTATGACATTGCAAAAGTTATTTGTAAGTTTATAAAACTCGAGAGTACCGTTTTTAATTTTGCTTTTTTTAGTGATGTAATAAGTGTTTAACCATATAAAAAAGGCCTTTGAGATGGCTTTTAGGAAATTGCGTGCCTATGAGTTAACTATTTTGGTTTTAAGGACTTTTTTTTGTTTTGCCTTAGTAAAGGCGATCTTTTATGCTGCAATCCACTTAAAAGCATTTTTAAGGTTTTTCAAAGGTTATAATATAACTTTATATGCTTGTTTAGCATTATTCATTTTATTTATAAATGTTTTGCCACATTAAAACTTAAGGTTTTTATATTATTTTTATACTGTTTGTGTGAAAAAACAGCAAATAGTTTTGTAATGGTTTGCAATTATTTTAATAATATAGTTTTTTATTTTCTTTAAGGCTTGTGCTTATTTAATATATTCCTTTTTTATTTGGTTATAAAAAGTGTTATTTAATTTATAGGTCGCTTTGCTAAGTGCAGTAAGGTCAAAAGTCATTTAAGCACTATTATTTTTTTTGTGTTAAATGATTTTATTATTAATTTTAGCTTTGTTTTAATTGGGTTGGACTTTAATTGTTTGGCTATTTTTTAAGGTGTTTTGCTTTTTTTTATATTTTTTTTAAGCAATGTTTGGCATCTCTGGCCTGGATATAATAGGGGTTTTTGTGCAAATATGTTGGCTAAGGCCAAGGGTTTCCGCTTTGATAAGGAAATCATGTTCTCATTCCGGCTAGTTAATTGCCTTTTAAAAAATGGCAGTAAGATCGGTTTTCTTTAAATCGCGTAAAGTAAAGGGTACTGGCATTATAATCTATATAAAGATTAATATCCAAATAATATATTAATGATTTTTAATAATATTTTTAATATTGCTTTAAAAAAATTGCGATAAGACTTTTAATTGTTAGATTTAAGTTAATTACATAAAGTCTGGTTAGAATTGTTTGTGTATTCTTTTTTTGTTAAAAGCCTCTATTTTCTGGCTCCCTTTTTTAACCTGTGGGTGGCAGTGCTCATTGTACCACCATGGTACGTTGTGATAGCGTGACTATACAGAGGTAATCGTTATATCCGACACCAGGAGACAAGCCACAGCCCAGGAGAGGTCACGTGACACGCAGCTCTGTGGAGCAGATAGAGCAGATACTCTAGGAGATCTGTAGAGCAGATAGAGCAGGCGCTCTATGTGATCTATAGAGCAGGCAGAGCACAAGGGATTAGTGAAGGAAAAAACGGTCTATATAATGACAAGACGTTTTCTTTGTAATTAGTATAGTTCTTTCTTCACAATTCAATCTAAGCATACAGCGACTTCTTGGAATAGCTGTGTGAGAGTAATCTCTTGACGACCACTTAGTTACGACCCGACCGTACAACGTTCGCACCCTAGGCACGATCCAATACGTGAAGCTTCGAGTACTAACGCCCTTACAGACTAACGGTTTGTTACAAAAGTGTTTTTTTTAATTTAAAAACGTTTAAAATATTTTAAAAAATTTAAAAATTAACTTTAATAAAAACGTTTAAATTATTTTAATAAAGTTATTTTTAATAATTATTTATTAAATTAATTAATTATATTTTATAACTTTGTTTTTTTAAATAAATATGTTAACAAAGTTAATATAAAATAATTTTAGCTTATATTTGCTTTTTTATAATAAACTTTTATAAAATATTTTTTTTATTTGTTTTTTAATATAAACTTTATAAAAATAATATTTTTATATAAAAGTAATGTTAATAAAACAGTTTATTAAGTTTTTTAAAGCTTGGTTATTTAAATAACTAAATTATTTATGTTAAATTTGCATGCTAAAATTAAAAACAAAATAAACGTAAAAGCTAACGTTAAAAGCTATAATATTAACGCTGCTATTAAATATATTAACTAAATATAAGCTATTAAAAGCTTTAGCAAAAAAAAACAATTTTTGCTTTTTATATTAAAAGCTTTATTTTATTAAAAAAAAAACTTAGCACTTTTTTTAAAAAGTTAAAAAATAAAAATAAAATTAACCTTAGTTTTAAAGCTATAAACGGCGTTATAAAAAACTATTTTTTTTTATTTATTAATTATTATAATAAAAGCATAATCTTTAATTTTTTTAAAAATTATTATTTTTTTTTTATTTTTAATGTTTTAAGTTTGGTATATTTTTTTATTTTAAAAAATTTTTTGCAGTTGCAAAAAAAATATTAACTAGCTTTTAAATTAATTATATATATAAATTTCAGCTTTTTAGCTAATTTTTTATTAAAAAAGTTGCTAAAATTAACAAAGCTAAACTTTGTTAAATTGTTTATAATGTATAACTTTTTAAAAACGTTTTAAAAAACGTTTAGCAGTTTTAACATTAATAAATATTTGCTATTGCTTATATTAACTTTAAATATATTTATAAAAATGCTTTTTTTAAAAAAAACAATAAAAGCTATATTAGCTAACAAGCTAATATTAATAAAGCTAAAATTAAAGCTAAAATATTTAAAATTAAAAATTTTAATAGCTATTAATAAAATGTTTAGCTTAGCTAATTTTTTATAAGCTTGTTTTTTTTGTTTTTATTGCTATTAATGCTTATATGCTTACGCTTTTTAGCTGCTTATTTTTTTAGTGCTAAATAAAAAAACTTTTTATAATATTTAAGCTTTAAATAATTTCTATTATAATAAAAACATTTAAAGCTATTAAACGTTAATAAATTAATATTAGCTTTTTTAAGCTTTTAACTTTGCTATTTTTTTTTAATAGCTATAATAACCTTATTAAAAATAATAATTTTTTTAATAATTATGTTATTATTATTTTAAACAAAAATAATAGCGTTTTATTAATAAAACGTAATAAAAAAAACGTTATATAATAAGTTAAAAAAAAATAAAAATTTGTTAATAAATAAAAGTTTAATAATTAAGCAAATTTTATTAAGTTTTAATAGCTTATTTTAAATAATGCAAAGTTTAATAGCTAATTTAATTACGTTTTTTTATAAGTATTAAAAATAATGCTATTTTAATTTTAAATTAAAAATTAAAAAAATGCATTGCTTTTAAGTTTATATTTTTTAAGCTTAATTTAAATAAAAGCTATAATATTTAAGTTTTTAACAATAAAGTAAATATTAATGCTTAAGTAATTTTTAATTGCTATATATGTTTTTTTTTATTTGTTTTTTTATATTTTAATTTTTTTAGTAAAATTGTTTATGTTTTTGCTTTTTTGCTAAATTAAATAAAGTGCTTGCATTTTTTAAAAAAAAAAACGCTTATAGCTTTATATTAATAAATAATTAAATATTTTTTTTATAAACTTAATATAGTTTATTATTAACTTTATTTTAATAATAAATATTAAAGCTGTTAGTTTGTTTTTTAAGCTTATTTTGTTTTTTTTGCTATGTTATTTTTAAATGCATTTTTAAAATAAAAGCTTTAATATTAAAATTAAAAACAAAAGCAAATGCTTTTTGCTTAGGTTTACGCTACGTAGAAAAAAAAAGTATTAAAGCTTATAAAACTAGTTTAAAAGGTAAAATAAAAAAACCTAATAATGTTTTGCTTAATAAATATAAAAGGTTTTTTAGCAGTGCTATTAAAGCTATAACTTAATAAAGTAACAATTTTAAATTTAAATAAATTTAAGTTATTAAAAAGCGCTAAAAATAATATAATAATTTATAAATTAAGTAATAAATTATATAAAAGCTTAAAATATATGCGTGTAAAAAAAAGTTATTATTGTTAGCGTTTTTTTTAAAAAATTTAAATATTAAAAAATTTAACTTAGTAATAAAATAGGAAAAATTATTTTTGTTAAAAAATTTCATAAATTTTAAATAAATAAAAAGCTTTGCTTTAAAAAAATATTATTACGTATTTTTAATTGTAAATATAATAAAAAATTATTAAAAAACAAAAAAGTTAAATATTTTAAAATATTTAAAATAAAATTAAAAAATGTTAGAAATTTTTTTTAATATAATTTAGCGTATAGTTATTTTTATAATTAAACTTTAATTTTTAGTAGCTAAAACTAATAATTTAATAGCTAGAAAATTTTACAACATTTAATATTAGCTAATTTTACTATTAAAACAAAAAATTGCAAAAAAAAATCTTTGCAGTTGCAAAAAATTTTAAATAAAGCTTTAAATAGCTTTAATTATAGCCGAAAGTAAAACATTTTAAAAATAAGCCCGTTTATTATTTTTAAATGTAGCTTTGTTTAATTGCAATAGTTTTAAATGTAAAGCTATTTGTTTACAATTGTTTTAACTATATATATTTTTACGTTTTGTTAAATAATAAATTGCAAAAGGTTATTAATATTTGTTACAAGTTTTATTTTAAAAAAATAGCTTATAAAAAGTTATAACAATAATAATTAATAATAGCTGCATTAATTATTAAATAGCGTTTAAATTAAAAATAATATAAGTAAGCTATTTTAAGCTTATAACCTGTTAAAAAAAGTGGAGACACATATATATATAGCAGAATAGTAGTTGTATTTAAGATAATTAAAAAAAAGAAATAGGTTAGAGACTATAAGGGAGAGATAGAGATACATATAGTTGTTGAGGTGGAGTGTACCTAACTCCCTTACTTCAACATGAACCAAGGGCTTCCATGATGCAACTAGGTTCATGCGAGTCCCCCAAATCGGGGGCAGAAAGGCTGCACCCCTTCCGTCAAGCCATTATGTTGGTGACGGAGCGGGTTCTCAGAACTAGTCCCCGATTTGGAGAACATGCTTCACTAAGTGAGAAACGTGAAAATCAAAACAGTACAAGCCCAATTGTTAGAAATTCATTGGCGCTTTTGACCCACCAGATTATATCTCGCCTGACGAAATCGCTGGTTGATTTATTTGTCTTGACATGCTGCAGAGCTTATTTGCCGACTTATACACAGTTTAAGCGTCCATCAATCAATTACTAAACCCGAAGGTTCTTCAACATGACGAGCTCCAAGATCAGTGTGGCCATCTTAGACGACTATCAAGGCATTGCAGAGCCCATTTTCACTCATATCTCGCCAAAGATCGACGTAAAGACTTTCCCCGACACCATAAATCCTATCACTCATGAAGACAAAGTTGCCCTGGTTAAACGTCTTCAACCTTTCACCGTCATCTCCACGATGCGCGAAAGAACAGCCTTCCCGAGGGACATAATACAGAATCTACCGAATCTAAAACTGCTACTCACTACCGGGATGAAGAACTCGGCAATTGACATGGCAGCGTGCGCCGAGCAGGGTATCGCCGTAGTGGGCGCCAAAGGTCGTGGGAGAGGTGCTAAAGCAAACCCGCCGACGTCTATTGACTCGACGTTGGAACATTGCTGGGCTATGATTTTAGGACTCGCTCGAAACATTGCTCGGGACGATTTGGGCGTCAAAACAGGTCCCTGGGAAACATCCCACGCTACCGGCCTTCGTGGCAAAACGCTGGGTTTGCTGGGCTTCGGTAACCTCGGTGCGAGAGTCGCCTCTGTTGGCGCGTCTGCATTCGGAATGAAAATTCTGGCGTGGTCCAGTAGCCTCACTCAGCAGGTAGCCGATGAGAAGGCGGAAGCTTTCGGTTGCCCTGCAGGAGCGTTCATAGTTGCCAGCAGCAAAGAAGAACTCCTACAAAGGGCTGACGTGCTGAGCATCCATTATGTTCTCTCAGAGCGCAGCCGTGATATCCTGGGAGCCAAGGAACTAGCCCTGTTGAAGACCTCTGCCCTCTTGATCAACACATCTAGAGGTCCTCTAATCGATGAACAAGCCTTACTAGAAGTTCTAAACCAGGGGAAAATTGCAGGCACGGCCCTAGACGTGTATAATGTTGAGCCGCTTCCGAAGGACAGTGTCTGGCGCTCGGAGTCATGGGGCAAGGAGGGGAAGAGCCAGGTTCTGCTCTGTCCACATATGGGGTATGCGGAGAAGGGCGTGATGATTCGGTGGTACGAGGACTCAGCCTCGAACTTGGAGCTATGGCTCGAGGGGAAAGACCTGCTCACTAAATTGAACTAGACGATGGAGATAGACGCATTATTAATAGACCTATGAAACTAAAAACCGAAATCCCGAGGCATGTCCACAAAAGTGCATGGCGGAGCTCGTTAATGTGACGATCCCCTCGCGTCCTCGTAATATAACATGGGGGACCACGAGGCAAGCACGATGGCTCTCTGATTCCTTTTCAAGGCTACTATAATGTGCCGTTACCGCCTCTCACGCAGGTATAAGAAGACACGTGGTAAGGGAAGCCATGTTTGTCCACCTCCAGTCTCGGACGTCCACATAGTAAGAATAGTGATCATAGCCTAGCAAGCTGGTTTATCCCGGTTCGCTACTAAATCTGCTTTAGATAAACTCTGATGCCTAGTATGCGGGTGCTAAGGCAGCTCTCGCTGTCGCCGACGGCTTTCGGCATATGGAGATGGTATTTAGGTTGTACAGATATTTACGGGGTGGAGTTTGAGACTATCAATGTATAAACATCGTTGAAAATCAGTTATATTAGTTGCAACTTTTCCAAAGTTTTGCGGCTGTTTTACACACAGTCTGTATTTCTTATTCGTAATATATCCCCCTGATCGATCGAATCTTTCAACCTTTGTTTTTGACTACGGTTCGCCGTTGCGACTTCGGCAAAGTAAACTTTATGTTTCCAATAGTTTTGGTGCGAGAATTTCTCCCCTGAAATAGCCGACCAATGTCCAAGTGCTTGCAGATGGGCAGTCACTGGGCCATCTAATTATGTAACCATTCACCGTCTACTAAGTAGAGACGCTCTTGGTACCAAAAAGGGTTAGTCACATCCAGCATAAGCAAACGTTTGCGGCTGGCAGAATACCTAGGATACAAGATATAACATCACAACAGTATACACATGAATCACCTTCACATGACATCACTTATATCTGCCAAATTTCGGGTACTGTGCGAATTCCGATGGCCCGAGTATGGCTAACCGAGAAGATTCCTCCAAATTGGGGATTACTCTTCCTCGATCCCCTGTCAGTCCCAACTATTGTGTCACTGTAATTATAGATTATTTTGTGTTTAGTCTGTTTTAGCCCTTTACCTGTATGCGAGACATCAAGTCTGCGCACGCTAATACAACGATGACTGCAACCCAGAAGCCGAGCGCCCAGTTTCAATTACCGATCTACGGTACTGATTCAAAAGCGGCTGGGCTCTACCAATTTCGCCAAACAAAGACTTGAGTTCTTCATTCTATTGTTTTACTTCTACCATACTCTACCAGCTCCTAGGGTCTCATGTCAATAATTCCTCTGCCTTGTTTAAGTGATATCGCGACTCCATGTGATTGCGTGCTCAGTCTTGGGGCGGATTAACCGTAATTGGCAGCATGTCAATTGTCGTGTCTAAGGATAAGCCCCGGAGTGCCCGAATGATATGAGAACATAGGAACAGTAATTGCATAAAAGATGTTGTGTGTATCTAAGTTCTGCCAGCCTGCATGATGTAGGATGGTATAGAATATATAGTAGGAGCCCAGGCTTGCGGGTAGTGCAAGGACTGGAATGCATATTCCGTTGCAACACAGGCCACAAGAAAAGTTATCCGAAACACTGACCAACCAACTCAACTGCTCGTGTCAGATTATTGGGGATGCATCGCTCTATATTATCTGTCTTATTCTTGTGCCTCTGTTTGAAGCAATAGAAGTAGTGTTGCTTATATGCACAAGCTAAGTAGCAAATACACTTGTACTATGTTGGTAGAACATTCTTCGCCGTCATATTCATCAGTCAGATAGATAAGCCGCGCGCCACTTTCGAAGATTCTTTGGCCGTTATCCGTAATCACGGGGATTCTGCCATTGGCGTTAATTTTGAGGAAACCGGACTGTTTCTGTTCGTTGGCAGCGATGCTCACTTCGACAACATTGTATGGCAAGCCCAGTTCCTCAAGCGCGATTGAGATCTTGATACCATTAGCAGTCAAAGCCGTGTACAGTGTGATGCTATCGGCCCGAATCCCGATGCATACAGCTTTCTTCAAAGCACTGAAACAGTAAGTATACTTACTGCTGTCATATAACGTTGCTTATATTGCCATTCTATCTAAATAGTCAAGAGATAGACCGCCCGGCAAAATGTCTATTTCTTCATGTCCACAACAAGTTTGCCACTAATTGGCTTGTGATAGTCATCTACAAGCTCGTTCAACTGCTCCAGCGAGTAAGTCCGAGTCCTTGCCCTCACACATTCTTCTGCGGCGAAGTTCAACATGGCTCTGAGCTGCCGGTTTCGACCGACCAGCACTCCAACCATCGAGATGTGGCGGAAGACGAGGTCTCGGGGCTGGATGAGAAAACCTTCCTTGGGGAAGCTGACTGTCACGCAGACGCCGTGATCTTTTATCAATTTCATGCCGTATTCCAATGCTGTCTGGACCTCAGGAAGGACAAGCAAAGCATCGACGCCTCTCTCGCCTTCTAGGTCCGGTTGAGGCTGACTGGAAACAGCTACTCGCACACTCTCTGGGGCCATTTTCCGTGCGTCAACCACTGTAACATTGCTGCCTAGGTCCCCGAGGTCCTTGACCACTTGCAGCATTTCCAAAGGCGCGTCCCCGGCATCGATAGCTACAACGTGACAGCCCAGCTTGGCCGCAAACTGCACTCCCAAGTGTCCTAGGCCTCCACCAGCTCCTGAAATGGCGATAGTGAGCCCTTTCCCGCCTCCCTTCTCCATTCTGACCTTGGCGTGCGACAACGCGTTCCAGGTTGTCAAACCGGCACACATCAGGGGCGCCGTATCTACAGCCGTCATGCCCTTGGGAATGGGCGCTACCTGGCGGGAGTCTGCGATGCAGAAATCTTGGAAGCCGCCGTCCGCGGAGAGGCCCAGATTGCCAGCTTTAGTACACCACACGCCGTACTTATCTGGGTCTCCATCGTTGTGGGTGCACTCATAGCACGATCCGCAAGGGTGATAGGCACGTCCGGGAACGCCCACCGGTTGACCGACACAAAGTTCCAGGCTCGGCGAGACGTCAGGTCCCATAGCGACAATGGTTCCGGCGAACTCGTGGGATCCGACGCGGGGCAAATTCTGCCACATAGCGCCGGAAGCGAAGACAGCATCGGTATGGCAGTATGAGGCGGCTTCCACCTGAACCAAGATGTCCTGTCCGGTTGGGTCAGAAGGTTTCGGGATGTCCTTCAACTTGTATGGGGTGCCGAATGCCTCCAAGACTTGGGCGCGCATCTTCAAATTCCTCACTTAGTATACGAGCTGGATTAAGCTAGGCTGCAAAGCGAATTGGCAGAAAATATTTATTGTAGCAATGGTTCTGGCTCTGTGCTCGCTCCTGGTAAGGGTAAGGTATACAGCGGGAAGTGGCATGTATAAGTCATGACGAGTCGGCTGCCACTAGTGGGGAAATGATGGAGTCGGCTAGCTATAGTTACCTCAAGCCTCGTGCGAATGATTAACCACTGTTTTTGAAGCAAAACAATCTAACCGCCCCGGACAAGACATCCCATTAGAGATTTGGAGAACGGCAACAAGTGTACCGGCGGAAATGCCGGATGTGGGTCATCCCGGGCTCATTGCCTATCTAGTCGTCTCCAAACGCGGCAAGTTTCCCCAACTTTGTGGATCTGTATGAAATTTGGATAGATCAAATATGCAATCATGGCGACTACATACGTTGCAAGCAGATCTGACCTTGGGGTTTGCTCGGCCTTCCCTTGCATCCACCAGAATTCGGGCCAAAATGGTTCGCCCGAGTAATTCCAACCGCTGGCAGCCCGGACACGGTCAGTCAGTAATATCCTCCCAACTTCTTCCCCAAATTCTGTTCCATCCCCAAACCCCATCTTACGATACTCCATGCCCATGCGGAAGATAGGCGAACAATGAATGGGACTACCTCTCACCCTGCCAAAAATCTCCTGTGCCGTTACTGCAACCATGGCTTTTCCCGACGGGAGCATCTTCAACGCCATGAGCGATCACGTAAGCATCTTTGTATACGCTCAGTGAGGCTGTCTTATAACGTAACATAACAAGACACGAAAGAAAAACCGTTCAGGTGTCTGCATTGCCCGAAAGCCTTCACGCGGAAGTAAGATAGAGCCTGAGTAGCCTTTTTTCTGCCAGAGATGTGCTGATAGCTGAGCCAGGGACCTGCTGACTCGGCACCTCCGCCTGTCTCATGCAACACCGCCTGAGATAGAGTCATTCCCGCCCGACGGGCAGTCCCGGGAAGGACCGGAGTCGCCGAGCACTCCCTCTCTGGTGACACAGACTGAGGTCTCCCCGCCCTCGTCGCTGCTTTCCTCCGAGCACCATGCGAACCGCAATGACTCAATCCCGACTTTCTCGTCGCAGTATACAGAGCCTAGGAGGGTTGATATCGACAACCCACCCCAAAAGGTAGTGCAAGGCTATCATTTGGACTTCAACATCGATGGTGGTCATGTTAGACTCCCACCACCGCCATTTGCCTACGACTTTGCATCCTTCATTGACACGGTGCCCAACCCTATTCATCCGTTCTCTCCAACGTATCAGCCGTTGCCAGTTTTCTTTCCGGAACTCGATTTTTCGTGGCACTTCGGGTTTGAAACCCAAGGCAACCACCATGAGGCAGAAGGCACGAGCGAGCGAGCCGTGTTGGCGGATATCGAACAGCCAGCAACTGCGCCGAGCAAGCTATCCGGCCATGCGGGCTCATCCTTGTCACGATACGGCTCACGACTTCCCTCTTTGCAGCCCGAGGAGCGGCCACCAAGCACTAGGCCTCATCTCCAGCCTCCGAGCTTGAACACTCGCCACCTCCGAGTTTCGACCGAGTTTCGACAGCAGATTGTTGACGAGCTATCAAAATTTTCTGGCTGCTTCGATCCGGATTTCGTTCTCCCCTCACGCCATACTTTGTCACGTCTGATCGGCGGATATGTTAACAATTTCCATGAACACTATCCGTTCTTACACCTTCCCACACTGCGACTGGAGACACTGCATGTTGAATTAGTCCTAGCCATCGCCGCTCTCGGGTCTCGCTACACGCGGGACACGGAGCAGGGTGTGGAATTATTCCACGTGGCGAGATCCATAGTTCTGGAGCGCATCCACTGGAGTCAAATCATGATTACCGCCAGCCCTTGTCTGGGGCAATCGCAGCGACGAGGCTCATCCGCATTCGCGGCCCCCAACATGGTCACATCTGAAGAGAGGAAATCCACGCTCGTCGAGATGATTCAGACTATACTGCTTCTTATAGCAATAGCCACGTGGTACAGATACGAGCCGGGTGCGACCGATGCGCTGTCGATGCGAAGCGTGCTGCACTCGCTCGCCCGAGAGGAAGAAATTTCTCGGAGCCAGGAGCAAGAATGCAATGACTGGAAGTCCTGGGTCCAATTTGAGACTATCAAAAGGACCCAGATGGTTGTATTCTGCATTTTCAACATCCACACCATCCTGTTCGACCTTCCGCCCATGAAGCTAGCAGGGGAGGTACGCCTCGATCTTCCCTGTTCAGAAACAGAGTGGAGAGCAGACAGCGAATCACGGTGGCACGACGCATACAGCGTGTCTGGCCTACCTCGTCATGACTTCCGAGCTGCCTTTGTGAGACTATTTTCCAACGATGATGCAGCTTCTGAGTTGCCGCAGCGGTCACCCGTGAATATCTCGGCTTTGGGTGGATGCGGTATGATTCACGCAGTGATCCAACAAATCTGGCTGACGCGGAATGCCCGCCTACCTCACCAACAAGAACGGAGTAGGCTCTCGCCTGAAGAGATGAACACGTTTGAGCGCGCTCTGAGACGTTGGGCGACGCATTGGGAAAGAAACCAAGAGTCTTCTCTGGATCCATTGAGCCCACATGGTCCGGTCACCTTCACATCGACAGCACTCTTACGACTGGCGTATATTCGGCTTAATCTGAATCTTGGCCCGGTCCGATCTCTCGAAAGCTGGGACGCCAATATGATTGCTCAGTCAATACATGATAGCCCAGGGGTTGAAAGAGATGCCCAACTTACCCGGGCTGCTCTTCATTGTGCGCATGCGCTCAGCATCCCTGTCAAGCTCGGAATCAACTATGTAGTGACGACACAACTCATACACTGGTCGAACCAACACGCACTCTGCTCTTTGGAGTGCGCCATCCTTCTAGCTAAGTGGCTCGAGTCAGTCACCATGCCAAATCCTACTCCGGCTCTGACTCCAGCAGAGCACATGGTGCTCGATTTTGTGATCCAGCTCGTGGCTGAGGCTGAATACAAAATCAGCGCAGAGAAGCTAGCAGAGCAAAAGGGGCGCTTGAGCGCTATCATCGTCAGGCTTTGGGCAAGGCTGTATCAGGTAGACAGCGTTTGGCAGATGGTCAATGTGATTGGGCGGTCTCTGAACTTGTATGCTGATTTGTTGGAACTACAGACTTGATAGTTAAGGCACTTCGGAAAGCAGGGTTGCCTAAGGCTTAGGGAGAAGTGAGATAAAGATATTGACCACATCAGAGTAACTAGAGCATGCCGACATAGATTGAATCCACCTTAATATGTCATGTCACGCTACCTGAAGTCGACAATATTTTAACATGAGGATTAGCAAATAGTCCATAGTAACAAATAAGGCTATGTGTAGTTTGATCCAGTCTCGGAGCTAGCACTGTCTAACGTGAGGGATAGCAGCTCGCGTACCTCGATTGGAAACCACGGGATGGCCACGAGCTCTTAGCGGGAGTAGGTATATGTAGGGGCTCTCTGCTAGTGCCGTTAAGGTCTAATGTTCACCAAGGGAGCCAGCATAGGGTATTTGCAAGCGAAACGTGAGTCAAGGGTCCAGTTTTCGAAGATGCAAACGTGAGCCTCAAAATCCGGATTGAGAACCACGTCAAACGAGTCATTAACGACTATGATGCTGCGAGATCTTGGCCAGTTAACGGAGAGGGAGCAGCGAAAGTCAGCGTCAAATTCCTCTCGGAAGGGATCGATGTTAACAATGCCAAGTGCCATAGCGTCTCGCAGCTGAGGGAACTGCATGAAATCGACATAAAGTGGATGAGGCGTGTCGTATTGAATATCCGTCGGCCGCAGCCACTCGGGAATGTCCCTGAATGCTTCCAAGGTAGGATATAGGCGGTACTACAGTATGTTGCAGCATCAGCGCCGCGCCGCGCAGATGAATGCACCGAGGTGGAGGCTTACACGGAGAAGTCGATAGGCGATGATGAAGACAGCAGACCGAATGACCAGGTCATCCATATTTGGTCTCTTCATGATCTTGTACAAAACCCGGCTCGCAGGATTGGTTGGTTCTCCCATCAACAAAAGGTCTGAGAGGTGAGGAGTGGCGGGAAAGGGTGGGGAGGCAGCATTCACGGGGTGGGGTTGTATCTGCATCAGATTGTCGAAGATTGTGTGCTCCACGCAGGCGGAGTACGACTCGTGTTGCCTCGGGGTACAGCGGCATCCGATGAGTGGAGGTGGCAGGCGGACAGGGGAACCCTGCAGATCGTTCGGGTGGTCTACTTCTGCTGCCTCGACCAGCCTCTTGCGCAGGTCCGTGGTGAGGGCCAGCAAATGTGCAATCTCCACTCGCGCTTCACGCAGCTCCAGCTCCAGCTGCTGCGTCTGGGCCTTTTGCCGGGCGCGCTTGGACCTCTGCGAAACCTTGTCCTGAGCTCGCTTTCGATCAAGCTGTCCGAACGTTCTCGTGCGCTTCGGCCGGACCGGCTGGTCGATGGACTGAGTGGCTCCACCAACGGCAGCCGGAGCGCGTGGCGCAGGGGCGTGAAAGGTACCCATCGGCGGAGCAGAAACAGCGTCACAGGGCACTAGGTAGGTTAGAGTAGGTTAGAGTAGGTAGTGCGAGGTATCAGGTTTTGCAGCGTTCGACGTCGACCCTATGGGACAGATTTATGTCCTTACTGCATGCACGTCCCGCTTCTACCCCGCCCACTACTATTGTCAGGCATTGCATTGTGTGGTTGTATTGTAGTTGTAGAGGTTATGGAGGGGGCCAAGTGCCCAGCACTGTGGCTACTTATTATATACACAACCTAGGGCGTACCTGCCTACAACTATGTATTCCCGTCGCTATAAGTAGGTAGGATTTGGTTAGTCTAGTGGGTACGCCACCGATGACCCCCAGCATCACGTCGAGCCCACATCTCTTTGTATTTGCACGTTGACGGTCTCTATGTACGTCGAACGCCGGGTCACACGGCTGGGCTCACCGTAAGTCGGTAATCGAGCACGGCTATACCAACAAAAGACGGCCAATCGACAAAGCCTTCTCAAGACGGACGAGTTATAAGTTTATTGTATTATGGACGCCAACATATTGCATACAAATGTTGAAGTGTTGGTATGGAAGCCTTCAGGACTAAAAGTTCTAACATCCAAAACTAAAATCTCCCATACTATGTTTGCCCCATAGGGCGGAGACCTTCGCATGAGCTTCACCCGACGAAGTTTTAAATAAAATGAATAATTACAGCTATTTTTATAGCATTTACCATATAATTAAAAACATAGATATTTTAACTTAAATAACATGCTTAAATAAATGTTTTTATATAAATATTTTTATTTAAAATGTTTTTTAAGTAAAAAAAAGTAAATATTATTTAAAAATTTACTATTAATAAAAACAAATAACTATAGCATATAAAATAATAAAAAAACAAATAATAATAATTAATTTTAACATTAAATAATAATTAACAATTATATTATTTAATATTATACGTATAAATGCTATATTATTTTTAAAAAATATGTTTAATAGCATTAATAAGATTAACTTTTATTTAACTTTTTAAAAATTAATTTTTACTAAAAAAAAAATATTTATAGCCGATTAAAATTAATTATTAATTTTAATATTAACAATATTAATTTAAAAATAAAGCTATTTTTTAATTTTAAAAAATAAAAAATTTTAATTGCTTTATAAAATAAACTTTTTAACACATTAATTTAAAGTTATAACTATTGCTATTTTATTTATTTTTATTACGCGTTTAATTATAAAGTAAATTAAAAAACTTATAACTTTTTTATTAATTAAACATATAAGCGTGTTATTATTAGCGTTTTAAAACTTAAAAAAAAATGAAATATTTTACTTATTAATAAAAGCTAACTTTATTATGCTTTATATAGCCATGTTTTAAAAATATAAGCTAAAACTAGTGTTTAGCCTTTAAAAATGCTTAAAAAATAAAAAAAAAAAGCTAATTTTATTTATTAAAAAGCTTTTTAAGCGGATTTTTATAAATATTAACGTGAAAGCTATATATTTTACAATTGTTAAATAAAAAGCGAGGCTTAAAAATGAAAAAAAAAAGCTAGCTAATTTTTTGCTTATAAATATAAATCATTGCTATAAAGATTTTTATTAATTTAGCTATTTATGTAATTTTTTTACGGGTTATATTTTTTTATAATAATAAAACCATTTATAAACAAATTTTTTAATTAATTTAATAGCGTGTATTTTTTAGCTAATTTTAACTATAATAAAGTTTATATAATATAAGTTTATAATTAAGTAAATTATTTTAAAATGCTTTTATTAAGGTGTGATATTTTATATAAAGCAAGTTAAATTAAAGGAAAAAAGCCGATTTGCTTAATTTTATATTTAATATTTGTAAATATTTAAAATAATAATTAAAATAATTATAGCTAATGTTAACGCATAGTTTTTAGCTAAATATATTTATAAAATAGGAATTTTGCTTTATTTTTTAAAAAAACGCAAGTTTGCGTAATATTATATTAATTAATAATTAATTGTAAAACGTATTTATTATTTTAATTAATAATAATTTATAAAATGCTCGCATATAAAAAAAAGGTTTTAGTTTAAATAAATAATAAAGCTATATTATTTTATTATTTTATAATTTAAAAAAAAAATAGTTTAAATTATAGCTTAAAAAAAGCGTGTAATAAAACGGCTAAATTAATTGTAAAATTAATAGTTTTATTTTATTAATAACTTTATAAAACAATTAATTTATTAAATAAATTTTAAGCTGTTTTTTTTTTATAAGCTATTAACTATAAATCTTAAAATTTGTAAAAAATAATAAATAAATTAATTTAAATATAAAGTTTAGCATAAAATAGCAAATTTAGCTAAATTAAATTTAACATTTAAAAGCCGGTTAAAAAAAAAACACTATAAAGAAAAATCTTTAAAAAAATAAATAATAATTTATAACTAAAACTTTTTAATAGCTAATATATAAGCTTTACTTTATTATAATATATAAGCTTTATTATAATAATTTGCATTTTTAAGTTAAGCTTTGTTAAATGTTAATTAAGCTATAAATTATAAATTAATAAATAATTTTTTTTTAGCTATATATTAACTCGGTGTAAAAGTTAAATTTAAAATATTATAAAAAATAAAACATTTAAAATAATATTATAAATTATATAAAAGTTAGCAATAGTTTTATTAATTATTTTATTAATAATTTGTAATTGTTTTTAATAGCTAATTAATATAATTTATAATAATTTAAAAATTATTAAGCTATTTTAAAATAAAAGCTTTATTAAGCTATTAAAAAAAAATCGTTGTTAAATATTAATAAATAATTATAATAAATTAGCTTAAATTTAATAACTTTATTTTTTAAAATTTAAATTAAAAGCTTTAAATAATTATAATAATTTTTATTTAATAAATTGCTAAATATAAATACTTTGTTTTTTTTTTGCTTTTTAAAGCTAAAAAAACTTAGATTTTTTTTTTATTTATTTATTATAACTTTTTTAAAAATTACTTTAATTAAAATAAAAAACGATTTAATAAAATAAAACATTATTTATATTATAAAAAAAACCTATTTTACGTTTTATTAAAGTTATTTTTTTAAATAATTATATAATATATTTTATATTGTTTATTAAATTAAATATATTATAATATAGCATATGTTAAAAAACGTTAAAAAAGTTGCAAATTTATACGTATAATAATTATAAATGCATAAGTTTTATTTTTTTTACTTTTATTTTTTATATTAATTAAGCTAATAATATATAATAGCTTTATTGTAATATTTATATATTAGCTAACAAAGTTAAATAATATAACATTAGCTAATTAAAGTTAATTTATATTTACGGCTTTTTAATTTTTATAAAGCTTATTAAAAAACTTTACGGTTATTTACAAGGCTATAAAATAATAATAAGTTAAGTTTTTAAATAGTTAACGCTAACATAATTTTTAATGTTAAAATAAAATATTAATTACCGGATATATTAATATTACTACAAGCAATTATATGAAAAAAAAGTTATAAAATTAATTATTACCGTTTTACTCGGTTTTAATTACATTTTTATTTATAGCTATGTTTAATTAGCTTAATTAAGCAATTTTATTAACGTGGTTTAAAAATAAATCTTATATTATTTAAAAATTCCATGTTATTATTGTTTGCTCGATTTGTTTAATAATTTTAAAATTAAACACCGCTTGTTTTATTAAAAGGAAATAAAATATAACCGCAAATGTTTTATAATATTAACATAATTAATTAAAAGTATTCGCTTTAAAACATATCACTATTTAAATAATAATAAAGGATTACTAAATAAAAATAATTAAAACTAAATATAAAAAAAGGTTAAAAAATTAAAAAAGGAAAAAAAATTAAAAAGCTAAGCAAACTATGTTTTAAACTTTTAAAACATAGCTAAATAAAACGGCATAAATTTATTTTTAAGCCGCGTTAGCGGGTTAATTAATTTTGCTAACTAAGCATAATAACAAGTAAAAATGCGGCTAAAATTAAATAAAAATTAATTAATTTATTAATTTATAGCTTGTTAGTTAATATATGGCTAAACTTATATAAGAATAAATTTAATTTAATTTAATTTTAACTTTTTTGCTTATATCCGCATTTTTTAAAATGCGCGTTTATTTTTTACCTTAAACAATTCTTCGTAATAAATTAATATAACATTTAAAAAGATCGCTATAAAAAACATAATGATTATTGCCAAAGTTTAAGCGATAATAACTAAAAAGCAAAAGGTTTATTGCACGGCGAAAAGGTTTGCGTTTTGTGTATTATAAGCCTGCTTTTATTATATAGCCGCGGAGCAGTACGCGCAATTAATAAAATCCTTAGATTATTTATTTAAAGATTTATAAGGTAACGTGATTATTTAATTTAAATTGTTGCCGAGGTAAATTAAATTGTTAGCCGTAATCGCGAAATATATAGCTTAATATAATTTTTTAAATTTTATTAAATATAATTAGCTATACTTTAATATTTTTATATATATTACCCCGCTTATTTTTATTATTTTTTAAAAATACCTTTTAAAGTTTTATATTATTATATAAAATCGCTTAGCAAAATTAAAACGCTAGTGTTTTTTATAAAATGAAAAGCTTAACGGGTTTATTTAAAAATATAAGTTTGTTTTTAAGCGGTGATTTATTCGAAATATGTTTTCTCATGTAATAATATTTAAATATAAAATATTTAAATTTACGAGGCTAATACAAAATATATAAAATATATTATAATATTTATATTTAGCGCTTATTTAACTTAGTTTTTAAAATAAAAAATTAGTTTTAATATATTAATAAAAGTTAACGTATATTAACTTAAGCATGTTTAATAAAAATAATTAATAAATAATTATTTGCCATTTTTTATAATAAAAGTTATAAATTAATATGCTTATATTTAATAAATATAAAGTGTAAATAATTGTTTATTATTTTTTATAATAAAAATTATAAATTAATATGCCCGTGTTTAATAAAAATAAAATAAATTTTATTGCAGTTTTGCGAAAAATAATTTATTATAATAAGATTTGCTTTTAATAATTATGCTATGATTTAATTATAAATTAATTTTATTTGTTAATAAATTAATTAAATTATTAAGCTTAGGCAATGGTATATAAGCATGCTTTTTTTGCGCTTTTATTATAAATTAGCTTAAAAAAATTAATATAGCTAACATATTAAACGCGTTTATTAAAAATAAAAATTTATTAATAGCTTTATATATTAATAAACCGTTTAAAGTTTACTTTTTTTTTTGTTTATATTTTAATATAGCTTTTTTTTTTTATATATTTATTTATATTATTAGCTATTTATATTATATTATAAATTTAAAAACAACTTTTTACATTTTTATTAATGTTTTAAGCTTTTTTTTTGTTTAATTATTATATAAATAGCTTAAAAAATGCGATTAAAGCTATAAATATAAATAATATTATATCGAGAATTAACTAAATAAATATATATTATTAACATGGCTTTTTAACGTTAACCCGTTAAATAACCTTAATAATTTATGTTTTAACGTTTTAAAAAAAAAAAAATAAATTAATACATTGCTTTGTTTTATTATTAAAGCTAATTTAATTTTAATAACCATTTTTTTTATTATATAATTAAAAATAATATTAAAAAACGTTAAAAAAAATTTAAACGAAACAAATTTTTAAAGATTTTTTAAAATGTTATTAAGGTTATTTATAAGCTTAGCGTATAATATTTTTAAATTAATTTAATTTATATTATTTAAAGTTAATACAGCGATTAAAAGCAAAAGTTTAAACAAATAAAACAAGTTTTTGCTTTAATATATTGCATAATAGCTGCAACGTTAGCAAAAAACTTTAATTTTAATTTTTTAAATGGGCAAATAAATCACGATAGCATTTATATTTAAAGTTTAATTTTTTAAATGGGCAAATAAATCACGATAACATTTATATTTAAAGTTTAAACGGACGGCATATTTACGTTTTAACAAATATAGCAAATTTTAATAATAATATTAATAAAGCCTTTATTAACAAATAAACGTGGGTTATATAAAAAAGATTTTTATTATTACGTATAACGTGGTTTACCACTAAGTGGCGCGTATCACTTAGTGGCGCACGTTTATTTTAAATCTTTTTTTTTAAACTTTAACACGTAATAACTTTTTAACCATAATAACTACCAAATCTAAAGAAAATCAAATTTTTTTAGCAATTTAAGCAACGCGTAATAAACCGAATAAATTAGCCAACGGGCTGCTGCGAGGCTTTATAATGTCCTTAAAACAACTTTACGCTATCGAATTAACAGCCGAACCCCAATACGCAAAATTGGACCTAATTGATATAAATTGGATAAAACTAAAAAAGAGGTGCTTCAAAAGCATATAATTAACCTGGATACCCGAGAGATGCCTCCTAAGATCGCTAGTATAAAAGATATAGTCAATCTCTTCTTAAAATCGCGCGGTGGCGAGCCCGTTGGCAAGCACTGGGTCAGGCAATTTATCGATCGCAACCCGGATCTCAAAACCAAAATAAATCGAAAATATGATTACCAAAGGGCACTTTGTGAAAACCCAGGCGTTATTTCCGGTTGGTTTGGGCTAGTTGCAAATATTAAGGCCAAATACAGCATTTTGAACAAAAATATATATAATTTCAATAAAACTGGCTTTATAATAGGAATAATCGCATTAACACTTATTATAACACGTGCTAATTGGCATAAAAAGGCAAAGTTAGTTTAGCTTAGCAATCGGAAATAGTTAACAGCAATTAAAGGCATTAATTTGCAAGGCTAGTGCATTTTGCCGTTTTTTATTGTTTTAGGCATATGTTACCTTTTAAACTGGTTTACTAAATGCAACTTATTAGGCAACTAGGTAATTAAACTAATAGCAAATAGCTAAACTAATAATAAAATAGGTATAAACTAGATTAAGCACTTTAATAAGCATATTAAAACGCAAACAAAAAGTTTATATTGTTTTTTGATTTTAAATAGTTATAAAAGCTATATTTTAGCAAAGTTTAAGTTATATTGCAAAGACAATAACATTATTACGCTTAGTATGCCGCTTTATTTATTTTACTTGCTTTAGCTATTAAATATAGCACTTTATTTACTTTTAAAACGCATTTATTTAAAAAAAATCAAGCTGTTTATTAAAGCTTTAATAAATTATATTATAAAGCTAAAGTTTTTTATTGCTTTTAAAGCCGCATATTTTACCACTTTTATAAAAACTAATATTAGATTTAAATTTAGTGCATTTAGTTTAGTACCTTATTATCCGGACAAAATAACTAGCAAGCTGGATGTGTGTTTCCGGACGCCTACACCTAGCCCGTCACGTCTAGGGACGACTAGTACCTACAACCCCCAAACGCTATCTAACCTCTAACAAACAAGTAAACACTCTTTTTTTATTAAAACTAAAGTCTTAGCTTATAAAAAAAGCTTCCCAACACTAATTTTAAATGCGGTAGACCAAATAGCAAAGGGTATAAATGTAATAGCGCATAAGATGACCTTTATGGAAAATCAGATACATATATTACAAAAGGCCAATTTGGCTTTTTTTAAGTGCCGGAGAGCTAAAAAATCGCGTGTACAGCTTAGAGAACCTCTTACTGTTAAGGAATTTCAAAAGCTACAGAACAACAAGGCAAAGAGTAAACGCCCAGCAACTAATAAAGGTGAAAATAAAGGTCTGTTAAAACAAAGGGAAACAAGTAGCAGGTGTTGTAGCAGCTGTAGTAAAACAGGTTATAATTTAAAGACTTGTAAAATCATTATAAAATTAAGTAGCAAGTTAAATAGCAATTAATTTAAATTAATTAAAGGTGTTTTAATTAAGATATTTTATTATAAAGTAATAAAAAGTAGTAAAGGTGCGCTATTAAGTGATACGCGCCACTTAGTGGTAAACCACGTTAATTTTTTTTAATAAAAATTAGGTATATAAAAAATGTGAAAAAAAGTTTTATATTAAAAGTTAAATTTTTTTAACATGGTAAATATTATTAACATATAATTTAAGCTTGCAAACATGAATTATTAAATTTTTTTTAGCTGCGGTTAATCGTAAAAATACTTTAAGCTTAACTTAAAGTTTTTAAATTAACTTTATTAATTAAGTTAAGTTATTATTTTAAAATCTTTTTAATTTTTGCTAAAAAATTATACGCAGTGTGATATTTTTATATAAATCGACCGAGCTATTGTTATTTAAAGGTTAATAACTTGTATTAAAAAAGCGCTGCTTTTTAAAATATATTATAATATTATCGAGTGGTATTTTCACCGGACCTTTTTTTAAAAACGACCGTTTAGGCAAAAAATGAAAAAAATTAATTATAAAACTTTAAAAGCGCCGTTATGGTTTTAAATAGCTTATAAAAAAGCTATCGAATATATGCCTAATAAGTTTAATAACGTTTAAAAATAACGGTTAAAGAAAAAAATAAAAAAAATTAATTATAAGCTTTTAAAAATGCCGTTATAGTTTTAAATAGCTTTTAAAAAAGCTATTAAATTTATGCCCGATAAATTTAATGATTTATAGCTAATTAAAGATTTTACATTTAACGTAGGTTTTTTAATTACCATTGTTGAAAAGTTTATAAACCGTTGTATAAAAATGAAAACAAAGGAAAATATTATATAATATTAACTTAAAAAAAAATAAATAAGCTTTAATAAAAAAGCTACGCTTATTATATTATTAAACATAGTTATTATTGCGAGGTGTTAAATAGCTAAACCGGATAATTGCCGATATTATATATTATTTATTAAACTTAAAAAGTTAAAGGATATATATAAGCGAATTAAAATGAAAATGCTTTAAGAAAATTATAAATTAAAGAAAAAATAAATAATCGTATATTTTAAGCATTTTAAAGTTATATATATGCGTATAAAAAGTAAAAAATTGGTTTTTTAATTGTTTTTATAAGGTATAATTAAATTATAAACGTTTATTTTATAATAAACGATGTTTTTTATTATTAAGCTAAAATATAAAGAAACTAGCGAGAAAATAGCCGTTATTTAAGCTAAAACAATTTTAAAAAAAAATATATTAAAAAGTTTTAGCTTGTTATTAATGCGCGTTAAATTATAAGCTAATTAATCTTTGTTAATTATATAGCAATAAGCGATAAAATAATAATGCTTTAATATAAATAAATATATATAATTTATTATTAATTTATTATATTTTAAATATAAGTTTTAAATAATAAAAAATAAATAATGGTTATATTATATGCATTTTTTTATATATTATTATATTATTTATATATTAAAGTTATAATTTAAAATTAATAAAAAAAATAATTAGCAAAGCTAAATAAATATTTATTAATTAACTTAAGTTAACCTGCAAAATTTTATAAAAGCTTTAAATTATTAAAATCTTAATTATTTTTTATAAAAATAAAATAATATAACTTTTTTTATGCTTTTAATAAGCAATAAATATAATATAAATTTTAGCTTTAATTTTATTTAATTTTTTAACTTTTAATTCTTTAAGCTTAAATTATTAAAATTAAAACTTTAACTATGTTTTTATTAAACTTTTAAATTTATTTATTATAAAAATTATTTGTTTTAATTTATTAAATAATTAATTATATTAAATTTAAATTATTAATATAAATTATTAATAGTTTTATAATGAATTTAAAAAATAATTTATTAAAGTTTAAAGGTAAATATTAAAATGTTAATTTTTAAAAGTTTTTAAACGTAATTTATTAATTTATAATAGTAGCAAATAAACAATTAAGTAAAAATAGCTTATTTTAAGCGCGAAATTTTAAAATAAAATTAAAAGCGTAAAACTTACGGTTTATTACTTTTTTATTAAAAAGTTTTAAAATGTTAAATTTATAAACAATTGTTATATTATAGCAAACCTTAAAATTATATAATTTTAATATATTATTTATAGCTATTAAATTAATTTAATTTAAAAGGTAAAAAAGCGTTAACTCGGATAAAAACTATGTTTTATAATTAATAATAAATATAGCTTTTATTAATAAAGCCATGGGGAAAAAAAAAAGCTAACTATTTTTATAATAAATAATTTAATAAAATAAACATTAATAATTAATTTTAATATTATATATGCTAAACATAATTATATTATAAATAATAAACATTATAATAATTAGCAAATAAATGAAATAATAAAATAACGCAATAAAATAAACGGATAATATAAATAAATAAATTAATTATAATTAAATAAACTGCTAATTAAAGGTTAAAATAATAATAAAAATGTGTAAATAATTTAACGGTAAATTAATAAATGAGAAAATTAAAATTAAACTATTTAAAGTTAAATAGTTTAATAAAATTAATAAAGTGTTAGTTTTAATTTTAAAAGCTAAATATATTTATTAAGCTAATTATTTAATTATATATATAAAAATATAAAAAAAACTAATAAGCTTTTAAATAATATTATATATATTTTTATATATATTTTTTATAAAGTAATAATATTACTGCTTGGAGAAAAATTGCTAGTTTTATTACAATTTAATAAATTGCTATTAATAATTATTTTTGCTTATATATTTAAGTTTATTATAATATTAATACATTTATAGCTATAAATAATAGCTATTATAACAACAATTGTAAAAATACCTAGCTTTTATATAGCTTGCTTTTATAATATTATTAAAAGATTTTTATATATTAAAAATAAAACATTTATTTTTAATTGAGTTTTTATAAATATAGTAACAATTATGCGTTTATATTATAAGCTATTTAATTTAATAAGCTAAGCAAAAAAAAATAATATAAGCATTAATTTCTTTTTTTTTTTTTTTTTAACCTCGTTTTATTATTTTTAATAAAAGTTTATATTTTTATTTAAACGTTTTTGCAAATATTTAAACTAAGCAAATAAAAACTAATTTAAATTAATTAAAAATGCTGCTTTATTAAACTTTTTATTGTATATAATATTATTTTTTTTTTAAAAAGCTTTAAATAGCTTATTAACTTTAAATTTATAATAATTATATAATAAAATAAGTTTATATATTACTTAAAAAACAAATAACAACTATTATTATATTAAATAATTATAATATATATAATTTAAAATTTATTAACGATTATAACGTTGTTATAATTTATGTTTTTTATAAATAAAATTAAAAACGTTTTTGTAATAATAATAACTTATTATATAATTTATGCTTTTTTATTCATTAAGTTTAATTTAATAATTAATATTAATAATAGCATTTTTTTTAAAGTTAAATTTAGCAATATTATTATTAACGTTTTAATTAATTAATATTTTAACGTTATGTAGTAAAATTTAAGCAAAAAAAAAAAAAGTAGGTTTATTTAAATTAGCTTGCTAAATAAGCTTTTTAATTTATTATTAAGCGTTATATTAACGCTTTAATTAAAACAAGATTTAAAAAATTTAAAAATATTGTTTTACTTAAGTAAAATAGCATTAAAATATTTAAAATTTAAATTGTTTTAAAATATGCTATTTAAAATAATTTATAATTATAAAAAAATTGTATTATGCTTAAAAAACAAACAAGTTTTAAAAAAAAAAAAAAAAAAGGAAAAAGTTATTAATATTATAATAAAAATTAAATTATTTAAAAAAAGCTTTAAAACAAGCGTATATATTATAATTTAATTATATTTAGCAATAATATTGTTAAAAATGCCGCTTTTTAAAACAACCTCTATTAAGCCTTTAAAAATAATATATTTTATATTAAAATAAAAATAGCTAAGCTAATAAATAATTTTTTTTGTGTTATTATATATAAAATTTATAATTATATAAATTTATATAAAAATAAAGTTTAGTAAAAACATGCAATTATTTTAGTTATAATATATATTAAAAAGCTTTTTAAATATATTTAACTAAATAATATTTATAAAAAACAAATAATTAAAAATTAATTTATTAATAGTTAATAATTTTTAATGCTTTTGTTTTATTTTAATTAAAACATTTTTTAATTAACTTTTTAATTTTTAATGTTATATTTTTTATTTAAAAAAATATAACTTATATAAAGTTTTATTTAAATAAAAAAAAAACTTTAAAGTTTTTAATTAGCTTATATTAATTAATTATAAGCTATAATAAATAAATTATTTTAAAAAATAATAATTAAAAATAAAAAAATAGGTGTTTAATTTTAAAAAATATTAAAACTAAATAAAAAAGCTAAAAAAAAACGTTGTTTTATTTAAAAACTTTTAATGTTAACAAAATTATTTTAATTTTAATTATTATTAACAACTTTAAAAATTAATTTTGCAAAAAAATTACTATTATAATAGCTTATATTTATTATAATTATAAACGCTAAAATAAATAAACTATTAAAAGCTTGCTAAATAATTTGTTATAATAATTATTTTAAAGCTAGCTTTTATTACTATATAATTTAAAAAAGCTTTATAATTAATATAAAATAAAACAAATTTAATTATTATTTATAATTTTAAAGTTTTTATTATTATTAACGCATTTAATAAATGTTAAGCTTTTAATAACTATTATACGGAATTTTTATCGGTAATTTTTAACTTTTAAAAAAAAACTAAAGTAAATATTTTTGCAATTTTAAAATTTATACTAAAAATTATAAGCTAATTTAAAAAAGCTATTTTAATTAAAATTTACGCAATGAAAAATAATATTAATAAATATTTACAAAGTTATTTACATAAGCTTTTAAACTTTATTATTAATTAATTTAACTTTTAAAATAAAATTATAATAAACATAATAAAAGCTATTAATAAAATGTATATATAATTAATAATAAAATAAATAAAGCTAATTTATTTAAGTTTTTATTTATATAGCTTTATTTTAACTTTTTAAATAATAAATATGTAATTAACAAAATATAAAAAGCATTAAAAAAATTAAAAATTAAATTAAACTTTTATAATATTGCTTATAATAATATTATAAAATAAATTAACAAATAATTTATTAAGCAAATAAAATATATTAAATAAATTTTATTTTAAATAATTTATATAAAAAAACAGTTTATTAAATTAAAATTATAACATATATTTAAAATAAAAATTAATAAATTAAAATTTAATAAAAATAATTTTTTATATATTAAAAACCTAGTTTTTTTATATTTTAAACTAATAATAATTAATAAAAAAAATAATATTATTTAACGTGGTTTATAAGCAAGCAACACATTTAAGCAAGCAACGCACGTTTTTCATACTATTAAGTTTAATCATTAATAACTTTACAACTAAAGTAATTATAATTAAAAATTAATTGGATTTTAATTTATTATTTGTTTTTATTTTCTTATCACAAGTTTTAGCATTGTGGCTGGTTTTGCCGCACTGTTTATATTGTTGCTAGCGCGGCAAACTTAACTTATTACTACTACAATTTTTCAACGTTTGCGACCATACCAAGTCCTGCGCATCCCTTTGGGCAATTAAATTAGTTGCATTTTTTATAGTAAGACTGTATCCATTTTGTAAGCGCTTTTTTTTGCCTTTTCGGCGCTTGCTTAGTGCTTTATTTGTTTTGTAAAGCCTTTGGTTTTTATTGCTTATAAGGGTTAGTTAATGTGCTAACATTTGATTTAACTTTGCAAGCTGGTTAATAGCGTTTAAAATTAGCTTTGGGGAGCTTTTTTAGTGACTAGAGATTTGACTTTTAATAAAAGTCGACTGTGCGGTTGCTTTTTTAGCGGTTTTCGGCGTTTGGGAGACCTAAGGGTTAGGTAGCTTAACAGTGTTGTGAATTGGCGTTGGTGACCGTAATTGCATATCTAGCTTTAAAATCACAGCTTGCGGATTATAGGGCATTAATCTTAACCTTTGCAAACCTCCTAAAATATTTGATTTTATAAAAGTAGTAAAGTAGGCTTCTTTAAATGCGATAAAAAACTTGGGCTTAGTGATATAATTAACGTGTAACTTAATAAATTTGTTGATTTAGCAACTGTACGCCTGTTTTAAGATATTATAAAGCTTAATATTAAGTGGTTAAATTAAATGCAATAAGTGAAAAGGCAAAAAAATAGTTATAATATTTTATTCTTTGCAATACTTTTTAAACTTAGCTAATATATAACTTTTATACTAGTTTAGCACTAATAATTAATATATGCTTTTTTATAACAATTAAGTATGCTTATTAAAATGTTTTACCTATTTTAATCTTATATTATTGTTTGTTTATTTATTAGGACTAGTATTAAGTATTTAATCGGTTAAAAGGTTGGTGTTTTTGTACTAATGCTGAAAATGAAAAACGCCTTAAAGGATAAAGTACGGCAGGATGGATAAACCACGCAAATTAATAGCACAAATTGCTATTAACCATTCCTTATTACCAGGCTGCACTGCTTTACGCTTTTTATGTTGATTAACGCGTGTAATAACTATATGTGCGCAGATTTAACCTATTATAAACCCAGTCTCGTTAAAGTTTCAAACATCGTTATTATAAATGCTATATTGTGTTTTTACGCGCATATAACGCTTAAACCACGTGCCAATAATCTTTGGATTTTTGCACAATGCCCTCTAATAATTGTAAAAACGCATAAACTGCGTTTAAAGCTTTTTATAGCAATTAACAAAGTTGTAAGCCTAGTGCTTGCCAACTAGGGGTGCGCTATGTAAATTACAGAGAAAATTGGCCATATTTTTTATAGTAGCATAAGCAAGGGAATATCCTCGCTTATTTAAATCAAGTATATACTTGAGAAAAATATTCTTTTTAATTAAATTAAATTTATATATATTAGCGCGGGTTTTATCTCGTATAGTGCAATTGTTTATTTTATAACGTATAGTGCTTTTAAAAAGTTAATAAATTTTATAAGCGCATTAAATGCTAATTTTTTAACGGAAATTAATAGCTTAAATAGCAAAAAGTATTTTAGCTTTTTTAGTTTTATTTAACATTATATTGTTAAAGAATTATTACGCAACAAAGTTAAACCAACGCGTTTATAAAAAAAGTGCGTTGTTTGCTTAAATGCATCGCTCGCTTATAAACCACGTTAATTAATTTATTATATAATATAAAATTATTTTATATAAATTTAAAATAAATAGTTTTTAAATATATAATTTTTTATTATAATAATTTATATTATTTACCTTTTATATTATAACTTTATAAATAAATATTTTAAAATAAATAAAAAGTTTAAAAAACGTTTTAAATTGCATTTTTTTTACGATTATATTATTAATAATTAAAAATATCATGGCTAAAAAATGTTAATATATTAAACTATTATTTTTTTTTTTAAAAAATTAACTAAAATTAAAACATTAAGTTAAGTTTTTAAATTAAAAATAAATATAAATATAAAAATTATAATTAAAAAACGCTAAAGCAAATAATTAAATTATATTTAATAACATTTTTTAATTTAAATAAAGCTATGGCAAGTTTATTTAAAAATTATAATACGGATATAAAAATTAACAACGATTAAACGCCGCTTTTATAAATAATAAAAAATAAACACGAGGTTATTATTAAGCTATTGCTTAAAATTAAACAAGTTAATTTTAATTTAAAAAATAATAAATATAATTAAATGCTGCTTTTATAAACGGCATATAATAAATATAAAACTATTGTTAAGCTATTATTTAAAATTAAATAAATTAATTTTAATTTAAAAAATAAAAATAATTAAACGTTGTTTTTATTAATAATATAAAATAAATATAAAGCTATTATTAAATTATTATTTAAAATTAAATAAGTTAATTTTAATTTAAAAAATAAATATAATTAAATATTGCTTTTATAAATAGCAAAAAATAAATATAAAACTATTGTTAAATTATTATTTAAAATTAAATAAATTAATTTTAATTTAAAAAATAAATATAATTAAACGCTGTTTTAATAAGCAATAAAAAATAAACATAAAGCTATTATTAAATTATTATTTAAACAAATTAATTTTAATTTAAAAAATATTAAATATAATTAAATGCTATTTTAATAAACAATATATAATAAATATAAAGCTATTATTAAATTATTATTTAAAATTAAATAAATTAATTTTAATTTAAAAAATAAAAATAATTAAACGGTGCTTTATAAATAATAAAAAATAAACATAAAGCTATTATTAAATTATTATTTAAAACTAAATAAATTAATTTTAATTTAAAAGAAAATAAATATAATTAAATGTTATTTTTATAAACGGCATAGAATTAATATAAAGCTATTGTTAAGCTATTATTTAAAATTAAACAAGTTAATTTTAATTTAAAAAATAAAAATAATTAAACGCCGCTTTTATTAGCGGCATAAAATAAACATAAAGCTATTATTAAGCTATTATTTAAAATTAAATAAATTAATTTTAATTTAAAAAATAAATATAATTAAACGTTGCTTTTATAAACAATAAAAAATAAACATAAAGCCGTTATTAAATGATTGCTTAAAATTAAATAAATTAATTTTAATTTAAAAAAATAATAATAATTAAACATTGTTTTTATTAACGGCATAAAATAAATATAAAGTTATTATTAAACTATTGCTTAAAATTAAATAAATTAATTTTAACTTAAAAAATAAATATAAAGCTATTGTTAAATTATTGTTTAAAATTAAACAAATTAATTTTAATTTAAAAAATATTAAATATAATTAAATGTTATTTTTATAAACAATAAAAAATAAACATAAAGCTATTATTAAATTATTATTTAAAATTAAATAAATTAATTTTAATTTAAAAAATATTAAATATAATTAAATACTGCTTTAATAAATAACATATAATAAATATCAAGCCGTTATTAAGCTATTGCTTAAAATTAAACAAATAAATTTTAATTTAAAAAATATTAAATATAATTAAATGCTGTTTTTATAAACAATATATAATAAGCATAAAGCTATTATTAAGCTATTATTTAAAGCTAAATAAATTAATTTTAATTTAAAAAATAAATATAATTAAATGTTATTTAAATAAATAATAAAAAATAAATATAAAGTTATTATTAAGCTATTGTTTAAAATTAAATAAATTAATTTTAATTTAAAAAAATTAAATATAATTAAACGCTGCTTTTATAAATAACATATAATAAATATAAAGCTATTATCAAGCTATTATTTAAAATTATACAAATTAATTTTAATTTAAAAAATAATAAATATAATTAAATATTGCTTTAATAAGCAATAAAAAATAAATATAAAGTTATTATTAAATTATTGCTTAAAATTAAATAAGTTAATTTTAATTTAAAAAATATTAAATATAATTAAATGCTGTTTTAATAAACAGCAAAAAATAAACATAAAGTGATTAGTAAATTATTATTTAAAATTAAATAAATTAATTTTAACTTAAAAAATATTAAATATAATTAAATGCTATTTTAATAAGCAGCAAAAAATAAACAATAGCTATTTAAATCGATTATATTTATTATTTATTATATAAAAATGTTAAAAGGTAATAATTACGTTTATAAATAAAAATATATAAATGCTTTTATATTTTTAACATTAATTTATTATTAAATATATATTATTTAATATTTCGGCTAAAATTATATTTTTTATATTTAATAGTAATAAATTTATTAAGTTTTATATTATTATTTTTTAGCTTTGTTTTAATTTTTTATAATGTTTATATTTTACTTTGCTTTAGCTTTTAAATATAACGCTTAAGCTTTAATTATTAATTAATTTTAAAAATTTATATTTAATTATAAAAAAACTTTTTTTATGAATTTTTATTTAAAGTTTTAATATTTATATAATTAATAGCTTAAATTAAGCGTAAATAAAAATAATAATTGCGTTAAGCTTGATTTATTACACTTTTAACATTTAATAAAATATAAAATTTTAATTTTTAAATAATAAGCAGTTATAAATATATATTAAGGTAAATTAATGGTAAATTATTAAAGTTAAGCCGTTTATAATATATAAAAAGCTTTTTTAGCCTTAGTTTTTAATTATAAAATAATTTAATTTAAATGTAAATATATAATTATTAATTATTTATAAGTTTTTTTTATAATAATGTTATTTAAATTTATTAAATTAACTTTAGGATTTTAAGCAATGTTAAAACTATAATAAAACTATTATTAAAATAAAAATATTATTTGCTAATTAATTAATTTTTAAATCGTTAAAACTAATGAAATTATTTTTAATAAAAAAAGCGGCGTATAATTGCCGAAATTTTTTAAATAGCGTTTTTAAAAGTAATTTAAAAAATAAAATTGCTGCTTTAAATTAACGTAATTTATTTTAAATAAATATACAGTTAATTATTTTTGCTTTTTATTAACTAGGAATAAATTATATTAACGAAAAGAAAATATAATAAAAAAAGCTTTTACATTAAAAATGGCAAAATATAATTAAGCCTGCATAAATTTATAATATTATTTTAAATAATATATTACCAAGCTTAAATTAATTTAATTATTTTACCGGTTTTAACATTAAACTTAGCAAAATAAATAAATATTTATTTGCTAACTAAAATTTAGCATGTTATTATAACTTAGCTTAATTTCTTTAATATATTTAACTTTTTAATTATATATAAAAGCGCAAATAAAACCTTTATATATTAATAGCTATAATATATAAAACTTTAAATAATAATTTTTAAAAATAATTTTTAAATTAGCAAATTTTTATTTTGTGGTTTTTAATTTATAATTTTTAGCTATTAATTAAATAATATTTATAGTTATATAATATTAATATTTGCTAAAAATATATTAAAAATCCTTAATATATTAAAGGATTTAAATTATTTATTTTAGTTGTTTTATTTATAAAACTTTTTTTTAAAAGGTTTTAAAATAACTTTTAAATAGTTTATTTTAAATATATGCTATATTTTTAAGCTAAGCGATATTATTAATATATTAAATTTAAAATAGCTATTTATAAATAATTTAAGCATAATAAAACTATTTATATTATATTATAAAAATATAAGCTTTAAAATTTATTTTATATGTTTTTTATTAGTTATTAAAAAAACGATTATTATTTCGGATTAATTAGTAAAAAGTCGGCAAAAGTAAGTGATCCGGCTATAAAATATAAAATTATAATTAAAACGCTTTTATTAATGCTTACTTAATATATTTTAAAAATAATTTCTTTTAAAAATAAAAGATTTTTTTATTAATAATTAAAATAACGTTAAAAGCTATATAATTAAATATAAATATATTAATTTATTTATACATTATATTATATTATGATAAATTTATTATATTATAATATAATAAAAACGTCGAGGGTTTTTAATTTGCAGGTAATATTAAAAAATTGCGGTAAATGTTTGTTAAAAAAGTTTAAAGGTATTTTTACCACTATGCATTAAAAAAATTTTTAAATAGCAATAAATATATTAATGTATAGCAATTTTAAATATAAAATAATATTTATATATAAAGTTAATAATTAAAAAGCAAAACTAAATAAATAATTAAATATAAAAAATGTAAAATTATATAAACATAAAAAATAAAATAAATGTTTTTAATATAATAAATCACCGTAAATTAATAAGCTTAAATTATTATAAGCTAATAAACTAGGTGAGTGATCACGTGATAAAAATGCGAGGAAAAAAATAATATAGCAAAGCATTAAGCCGCCACTTTAGCCGCTTTAATGCTAACACACGTATTTTTATAACATGTGTATTATGTTTTATATATATTTGCTATTAAATTATTATTATACTATAAAAAGGTATAAAAGCTGTGTGGCTTTAGGATATTTTCTCGATTATTTTCAATATTACCGCCGTGATTAAAGTTTTAACCTTATTTAAAGATTTTTAAAACGCGGCGTAAGCTATAGCTAAACTATTTATAAAGTAAATTTAAAGCTTTAACGCTTATTTATTTAATTATTCCGATTATTTTAATTAACTTTTTATTATTTACTAGCTATTATTATTATTATTGCGTTATAATAAAATTTATATCTCGAGAATATTTTTTTAAGCTAAGGTTTATTATAATAATTATATTAATAAAAATATAATAAAAATATAATAAAAATATAATAAAAATAAACTTAGGTATTTTTTTAATATTTTTCCGTAAAAAGAAAAAATTAGCTTAAAGTGTAATAAAATTAAAAAAAAGCCAAAGCTCGCAAAGATTAAAATTATTATTAACATTTACCACGTTAACATTTATCCCGACTTTTTTTATATATATTTATTAATAGGGCGACGAAACCCGGAGAGGGATTATGCGCGGCCGTGGGATAAATGCTATTGTAAAAAAAACCTAACATCGGATTATCGGCTATATTCCTAGCATTAAGCCTTTAATGGGACATGCGCCAGGGTGGGTGATTATAAATGGGCGCCGGGCCCGCAGTTTGAGCCACCTAGCAGCGTGTTTAGCAAATCAAACAATCTCGGTCTTAGCAAACAATTTTCACCGCATAATATAAAATAAAAAAACAAATAAAATACTAACAATTAATTAAAATACTTTCTATAAAAAAAAAGAATTTATTTAATTTAATAATAAATTTAAATAATATTTCAGCTTAACTTCGTCGAAATACATTGTTTGCTAATCTTAAATTGTTTGATTTGCCAAACACGCTGCCACTTAGCCCGTCGCTATACGCGCCGAAAGTGTGATTACACGGAGCGAGGCTAGCTTAGACGGGGAAAAAAACATATTATAAGTTGCTAAATTGTTAAAAAATCAAATTAATATAGCATAATTAATTTAACTACATGTTATTACGTACGTTTAATAAATTAAGCGGTTATACGTTTATAGTTTTTAATTTTTAAACCATGTTTCCTTGGTAATAATAGCGATTAAATGAAAAACAGTTTATAAAATTTCCTTTTTACATAATAACGGCTAATATTAAAGTAAAGCAATTAAGCATAACTTAAAATAAATACCAAACATAAAAAAATATAGCAGTGAAATAGCTATAAAAAAAAGCCATTATTTTAAACCAAAGCAAAAAAATAAACTTTATAATTTTTTAAAACATTTTAAGCATTTTTTGCAATATTTTATTTTTTTTTAAACGTTAAAAACATAGCTAAAATAAACGATCCACTTAAAATTAAACGTTAAATATAACCTAATTTATTATAAAGCATAATTATAAACTATATTAATTAATATAACTTTAAAATTATTTTAATTATTTAAAATAAAATAATTAAAAATTATAAGATTTTTTTAAAAAAGCTAAACAAGAATTTCCTTTTTGCTAAAAATAATATTATAAAGCCTTTTAAATTAATTTAAATAATTAATTTAAATAAAAACCTTATATATTGCATATTAATTGCAAAGCCAAAGCTTTAACTAATATATGCGAGGCCGGGTTTAATAATAACGTTTAATTATAGCTGCAAAAAATAAAATAAAAAATATTAAAAACCGAGGTGCTTAAACCATTTAAGTTTTAGCGTTTTATTTTTATAAAGCAATTAATAGCCGGCTTAAAAATAAACTAAATGTTTAAAAAACGACTTAATAAAAAATTAAAGTCGGATAAAAAAACAAACCATAGCTAAAGAAAATTAAATAACGTGATTATTTATAAAACTTACAATGTAAAAACAAATAAGCTTAATGAAAATAAAAAACATGCTTAAGATTTAATTTCTCGTTATTTAGCTAAACTATTAAAAAAAGTGTTACTAATATACGCAATAAAAGCTTTATTAATAGCATTGCGTTTTTATTACCTAATAAAATCCCGTGCTTTTTATAAAAAAAAAAGAATATAAGCTATATGCCGCAATATAAATAAAGGATTATTTTTTTAAAAATATATTTATTTTAAAACCTATGTTTAAACATTTTTAAAACGTAAAGTTTTTAAAGTTATATTAAAAAAGTGTGTTATAAAGCTAATAATTATCGGATTTTTAATATAGCAAAACTATAACTAGTTTATTATAATGAAAAAAGCTTAATACCGTTTTAAATAATTTATATAACGTATAATTATCGTTATAAAATAAACACTACTTTAAGCTAATGGTTTTAACGCTAAAATTATAAACTATTTAAGCTTTTAATAAAGTGGTTTTTTAGCACGCATTAGCTATATATAAGTATAATACTATACGTTTATATAAAGGCATATGTTTTAACTATTTATTATTAATAAAATTATTATTAAAAACATAAGGTAAAGGTAATTTTTTAAATTTATTGCTATATGGCAAGGTTTTAACGCTTATAATAATTTATATTATTGCTTTTTAATTAAAATTAACGTTAATTTTCTTTAAAAATAAAATGTTAAAAAATAATTTTAAAATTATTAAAAATGTTTTAAATATAATTAAATTTAATTTTAGTTTATTTTATTATTATAATTATTATTATAAATAAATCTCGGCATAAAAATATATTCTTGGGATATAATTATTATAATATAATAATAGCATTAGCTAATAAAAGAAATATAACGTAAAAATAATAATAATAATATGAACGGTAATAAAAGTTAAAATATTAAACTTGCTTTATAAATAATAGCTTTAGCTTATGTTATATTTAAGGATTTTTAAGTAATATTATGTTAAAAATAAATAATAGCTATTTAATTAATTATATGTTTTTTATTTTATTAAAGTGTTAAAACGCGGTAATTGCGTTTATAAATAAAAATAAATAATATTATTATAAAAAACTTTAATAATATTATTAGTTTTAAAAAAATCGCAAATGTATTATTTTTAAACTTTTTTACTTTAATAAAAAATGCAAATAATTTGTAATATAACGGGATTTTTTAACTTTTAAATATATATAATATAAAAATTCCAGCTTTTTTATTTTTTTTATATTTAATAATTTAATTATTTTATTATAAAGATTTTAAAATAAACTTGTTTAAATATAATAAAAGCATTTTTTATGCCATTTAATAATATTATTTAAAGCTTAATTTAAAAAAATAAAAAATATTATAAATATAAAATAATTAATAATTAAAATAAACAATGCTTTGCTTTAATTCTTAATGCAAATATTAAATTATTTTATAATATTAAGCTTTAGTTAATATTATAGCTAGCAAATGTTTAATGAAATATATTAAAATTATTAGCAAAGCTTAAAATTATAAACTTTATAAATAATAAACATTATAAATATACGTGTTTATAATAATTAGCTTTATAACGTATAATTAATAAAGTTTTAAAATTTATATTTTTTTTATTAATTAAAATATATAAGCGTTACTTAAATTTTTAAGTTAATAAATTATAAGTTTAATTTATTAAGTTAAATAACGTTATTAAAAATTAAAAGAAAAAATGTAAACAAGGATAAAAAAATTTAATTTAATTTTATAAATATTGCTAAAAATTTAATAAACAATAATAAAATAATTTTAAGCAAGCATTAAAACAAAATATTTATTTAAAATTTTAATATTAATATATTATATTTTAATAAATATATATAAAAAGGTTATAAATTAAAATATTTAATTGTTTAAAAATGTTTTAAATGTTTTTTTAAAGTAATAAATTGCAATATTAATAAAAAGTTTTAATTATAACATTTTTTAACTTTTTATTAAAATTAAAGGTAAATATATACACTTTTTACATTGCGTTTAAAAAGTTATCCAAGGTTTAATTTTTTTAAATTACCGTTTTAAACTTTTATAATGAAAAAGCTTTAAAACTAATAATAAAATACTTTGCTATAAAGGTATAAATTTTAACATAAATAATAAAGTTTAAATTAAAAAAATATAATGCTATAATATTATTATTAACATTATTTATATTTATTTTAATAATTGTTTTTTTGTTTTAAATTATTTATAGCAAAAATAAATTATAATTAAAATAATAAAAATAATAAACCATTATAACGTGGTTTATAAACAAGCAACACATTTAAGCAAATAACGCACTTTTTTTATATTATTAAGTTTAATTATTAATAACTTTACAATTAAAGTAGTTATAATTAAAAATTAATCGGATTTTAATTTATTACTTGTTTTTATTTTTTTATTATAAGTTTTAGCATTATGGCTGGTTTTGCCGCACCGTTTACATTGTTATTAGCGTAGCAAACTCGACTTATTACTACTACGATTTTTCGACATTTGCAACCGTACTAAATCCTGCGCATCCCTTTGGGCAATTAAATTAGTTGTATTTTTTACAGTAAAACTATATTTATTTTATAAGCGCTTTTCTTTGCTTTTTTAGCGCTTGCTTAGTGCTTTATTTGCTTTGTAAAGCTTTTAGTTTTTATTGCTTATAAAAGTTAATTAATACGCTAACATTTAATTTAACTTTGCAAGCTAATTAATAGCGTTTAAAATTAGCTTTAAAAAGCTTTTTTAATAACTAAAGATTTAACTTTTAATAAAAATTAATTATACGGTTGTTTTTTTAGCGGTTTTTAGCGTTTAAAAGACTTAAAAGTTGGGTAGCTTAATAATGTTATAAATTAGCATTAATGATTATAATTGCACATTTAGCTTTAAAATCACAGCTTGCAAATCATAAAGCATTAATTTTAACTTTTAAAAACCTTTTAAAATATTTGATTTTATAAAAATAACAAAGTAAGCTTTTTTAAACGCGATAAAAAACTTGGGCTTAATAATATAATTAACGTGTAATTTAATAAATTTATTGATTTAATAACTATACACCCGCTTTAAAACATTATAAAGCTTAATATTAAATGGTTAAATTAAATGCAATAAGTAAAAAAGCAAAAAAATGGTTATAATGTTTTATTTTTTGCAATACTTTTTAAACTTAGCTAATATATAACTTTTATGCTAGTTTAACATTAACAATTAATATATGCTTTTTTATAATAATTAAATATGCTTATTAAAATGTTTTACTTATTGTAATTTTATATTATTATTTGTTTATTTATTAAAACTAGTATTAAATACTTAATTAGTTAAAAAGTTAATATTTTTATACTAATATTAAAAATAAAAAACGCTTTAAAAAATAAAGTACGGCAAAATAAATAAACCATATAAATTAATAGCATAAATTATTATTAACTATTTTTTATTACCAAGTTATACTACTTTATGCTTTTTATATTAATTAGCATATATAATAATTATATATACGTAAATTTAGCTTATTATAAACCTAATTTTATTAAAGTTTTAAATATTGTTATTATAAATGCTATATTATGTTTTTACGCATATATAACGCTTAAACCACATGCTAATAATTTTTAAATCTTTATATAATGCCTTTTAATAATTATAAAAACGCATAAACCGCGTTTAAAGCTTTTTATAGCAATTAATAAAATTATAAGCCTAGTATTTGCTAACTAAAGGTGCACTATATAAATTGCAAAGAAAATCGGCTATATTTTTTATAATAGCATAAGCAGAAAAATATCCTCGTTTATTTAAATTAAGTATATATTTAAAAAAAACATTTTTTTTAATTAAATTAAATTTATATATATTAGCACAGGTTTTATTTTATGCAGTGCAACCGTTTATTTTATAACATATAATGCTTTTAAAAAGTTAATAAATTTTATAAATATATTAAATGCTAATTTTTTAACGGAAATTAATAGTTTAAATAGCAAAAAATATTTTAGCTTTTTTAGTTTTATTTAATATTATGTTATTAAGAAATTATTACGCAATAAAGTTAAACCAACACGTTTATAAAAAAAATGGATTGTTTGCTTAAATATATCGCTTGTTTATAAACTATATTATTAATAATTTAAAAATTATTATTAAAAAAATTAATTATTTTTATATATGTTTTTTAAATTATATATTTAATTAAAAAAAACTATTATATATAAATAAAACTTATATTTTTATAATTTTATAATAAATTATAGCAAAAAAATAAAATTATAAATATATAATAGCTTTATATATTTAATACTTTTTTTATAAAAAATAATAATAAAATTTATATATTTTTTATAAATATAAAGCTTATTAAAAGTTATATTAACATTATAAAACAATATAAATAAAAAAAACAAATATTATTTAAAAAAAGCTAATAATTATTTAAATAATTTATTTATTTTAAATATAATTTATATTATAAAAGCAAATATTTATTATAAAAGCGTTATTATAATGTTTAATTTATATTAAAATATAAAAAACTTAAAAAAATTATAAGCTATTTTTTAATAGCTTTTAAATATATTATTTTTTAATAAAAATTATAACAAAAGGTTTTTAATTTATATTATTATATAATAGCTTAAATAGCTTTTTATTTTTATAAGCGTAAATTTTCAAAAGTAAAAAATACCTTTTTTTATTTAAAATATATTTTTTTTTTTTAAATTTAATATTTTATATATTTTTAAATAATTAACTAAAAAAAAATATATTAAATAAACAATATTTAAAGTTAATATTTAAATTATTAATAAATATAAAAAGCGTGTAAATGTTATAAATTAGCAAAAAAAAAAAAAAAAAAAAAGTTTGCTAGCTAGTTTAATATATATATAAAACGTTTAGCAAAAAAATAACCATAAATAAAAATTAATAAGCTTAATAATATATAATAATAATAGTTTAATTAATTATAATATATTATTAAATATAATATTATACGGTTTTATAAAGATTTAATAGTTAAAAAATTTAATTTTTAATATTTACTTTAATAATTAAATTAATACGACCTTATAAAGGTAATATCGGTAGCGCGGCTATAACGCTTGCGGTTTAACCGCAGCTTAATTGCTTTAATGTTTATAGCATTTAGCGGCACTTAACTAAAGCGTTATAAGTTTTCCATAACTAAATATTTAAATATTTTTAAAAATAGCTTTTAGTTAACTTTTTTTTATTAATTTTATATATTTATTATTTTATATTAACTTTTATGCGCATTTATTAAAATAATGCTTTTATTTATGTTTTTATTGTAAAAACTACATTAAACCAAGCTTTAAATTTATTTAAAATTATTAAGTAAATTTAATTACCATTGTTTTTTTTGAAAAATATTTAATACGCTTTATTAAAACTAAACATTTAACGCGTAAAGTTTAATTTTAAGCATAATTTGCTATTTTAATTAATTAATTTTATTTAAAAATAATGCAATTAAATAAATTTATTAATTATAAAATATGTTTTTTAAAAAAAAATAAGCTTAGTAAAGCATTTTTATATTTTATTTTATAAACATTATAAATATTAACTTTACTTAATTAAAAAGCAATGTAAATAATAACATTATAACTTTATATTTTATTTTTTACATTATTATTTACTTTATATTATTTTAAATTATTATAATAAATTAATTTTGCATAATAATAGCAAATAAATAAAAGCTATTTTTTAACCTTATTTTAAATTAAAAACCGTTACTATTTAATATAAAATTTAGCAACTTTAATTTATTTAATAATTTATTAAAAATAAGCTTAATAATAAGGTTTAAATTATAATAATTTTTATTAGCACGCAATAAATTTAAAATTATGCAGCTAAAAAACAAAAATAAATAATGTAAATATTTTAAATAAAAAAGCAATATAGCAACTATAAATTATATTTATAACAAAGCTAATAAAAGCTAAAAAAATGTTATAAATTTAAGCAACAAAGTTAATAATCTTATAAAACAAACTAAAAAATTAACTTAAAACATTTTTAATATTATTTATTTTATAAAATAACAATTAAAAAAGATTTTAGTTTATAATTAAACTTTGCAAAATATAACAAACATTTTAAAAAAATTAAACATTAATATAAAAAAACGAAATATAAATTAAGCATTAGCTTTAACTAAAGATTAATTTTTTATGTTTTTACATTTTTTTTATTTAACTTTTTATTAAATTTTTAAAATAACTAAACTAAGCAATTAAACTTTACACTTAAAATGCCTAATAATTTAAACCTAAGCTTAAATTTATAAAAAGATATAAAATGGTTAAAAAAAAAAAAATATTGCAAAAAATAATTTACTTTTTATAAAAAGTTGCGTTTAATATTTAACACCTGTAAATAAAAAAAAAAGCTAAAAAAACAATTAAAATTAATAATTAATTAAACTTTAACAATTGAAACTTAAGCTTAAATAATAATAGCAATAGTAACAAAAGTAAGCTTAAATAAAAAATAATATTATTTATATAAATAAGCATGTTATAAAACGAAATAAAACTAAAGCATAAAAAACTTAAAACCTTTAATTTAACATATAATAATTTAAAAAACTTAAAAGTTATAATTAAAAAAAAAACATTATTTTCATAAATATATATTTATTTATTAACTGTTTTAAATTATTTAAAGCTAATTTAAATATAAGTTTTATTTATAAAAAATAAATAATATAAATATTTTTTATATTGTTAATAAACTTAGCACTATTATAATAATACAATAAAATCACACCTAGAAAAAAATAAACCTTATATATTAAAAGTTTTTAAGCAATTATAAAAAAACTTATTAAATAATTTGCCATAAACTTAAATATAATAATTAAACAATTTAAAAATAGTAAATTAACTTTACATAATGTATATAATAATAAGCACGCAATATTTTAATATATACAAAAAAAACTAAAATATACTTATACTATAAATATTTTTAAAAAAGAAAATATTAATTAAAAAAAAGTTATATATTAAGTTTATAATAGCATATAATTTAAAATAAAGCAATTTTTAAAGCTTTTATATAAACATTAAACCTTTAAAACTTATATGCTAAAAGTTAAAAAAGTTAAAAGTAATATATAAAACTTGTTTAAAAAGGTATTTAAAAAACAAAGCAAAATTTTTTACTTAAAAATATATTATATCCGCTTTAACATAAGCAAAAATAAATATAAATTTTTATCGCAAAATTTACGTCGATTATATAATAAAAACAGCTGTTATAAATAATTTTGCAACTAATTATATAACTAATTATTTAATTAATATAATAAACAATATAATAATTGCTATAACAATAAAAGAAATAACTATAACGGTAATCGCAACTATAATTAAAATTAAAATTAAAACTGCAATTAAAATTATAACTATAACTAAAATAAATATTAAAGTAATAAAAACAAAAAAAACCAATTATTTAATTAATTTAAATATTATAATAGCAAAAAATATTATAAAAAAAATAGCTAAAATAAAAATTACTTATGTAATAAATAATTTAACAAATAAAACTTAAGTTAAAATCATAGCAAAAAAAGCTATAATAATATTTACAATTAATAAAAAAAAAGAAATAAATTAAAAATATACTTTAAAGATAAAAAAAATTAATTATGAAATTAATACTTAATAAAAAACAAATAAATTTATATTGTTTGCAAAAATGCTAAATAATTATACATTAATTAAACTTATTATTATTGCTATATTATATTTTAAATTAAAAATTTAAAAAACAAATATTTGCAAAAATATAAACTTATAATTAAGCTAAAAAAGCTTATAAATTTAATATAAAAACCAATTTAATTATTTTTAAATTTAAAAAAACACATTTATAAATATTATAAAACATTAATAGCATTATATAATAAATTATTTAAACATTTAAAACAATATTTATTAATAAAAAGTAATATTAAAACTTAAAAAACTTTTGCTTAAAATTAAAAAGCATTAGTTTAAATTAATAAACAAAAAACTTAAAGCTAAAAAAGCCTTAAGTTTTAACATTAAAAAAAATGCAAAATATTTACAATATTTTTACCTGCAATTTAAAATTAAACTATTTAAAACAAAAAAAAATATAGCATATATAATAACTAAAAAGCAGCTAACATATATTTTAAGCGCAATTTTTTTAAAAACTGTAATTATATTTTAAAAAAATATAAATATAAAGTTAAAAAACTAGGTTTTAAGCTAATGCAATGTAATAAAAAAGCCAAGGTTAAGTTTTTTTGTAAAAAAATAAACAATTAAAACAAACTAGCAATTTAAAAATTTAAAAAGAAAAAATAAGTAATTAATAATTTTTTAGCAAAAGCATTATTATTTAATGATTTTTTTTATTTTAAATAAAGTAAATATTAATTTTAACATAAATATATTAACATTTTTTACTTTATAAAACTTTTTAATAAAATTTATAGTAGTGGCTTGCGCATATAAATATATAAAAAACATCACAATAATAAAAAAAATTAGTTTAAAAAAAAAAAGTTTACATATAGAGCCGTAGATTATAAAGCACTATTAATTAACCGTAATTTTTGTTTTTTCGCAAAGAAATTAAAATTTATAGCTATAAATACCTTAGTAAATGCAAAACACCAAAGGTTATACCATTACGTAATATATTTAACAAGTATATTATAATTAAAAAAAGTATTAAGTTAAATTATATTTGTAAAAACAAATATATAAATTATATAAATATTATTTTTAAAAAAGCATTACAAACATTAAAATTTGCAATATTTATAGCAGTAAATGTTATTAGCAAATAATTGCTTACTAATATAATTTTTATAATAAACCTATATAAATTATAGCAAAAAACGCTTATCACGCTTAAAAATAAAACTATTACATTAGCAACGTTTAATTTTAACTTAAAAATTAACAGCAACTATAAATCATTTAATGAAACTAAAATAATAATAAATATAAATTATAAATTTAACATTACATTTTTAACTATAATAATTATAAAAAAATATATGCTTTATAAAAATATAATAACTTTTAATAAAATAATAAACCTTATAATTGCAAACTTTGCTATATTTATTTTAAATATATTTTTTACTAATAAAATAAACGCAATAATTAATAAAGCAAATAAAATAAATTATATTAGCTTTTTATTGGAAAATAAAGCTTTATTTTTTAAAATCCCGAATATATAATTATTATTAAGCATTAAAAAAATAAATAATTTTTTTAAAATTATAATTAATATTAATATACACATATATGCAAAACAAGCTATATTAATTAAAAAATTTAACAAAATCATTAAGTTATTTAACATTTAAAAAAACAAAAACGTAGTAAAAATACCTAAAGCTAACTAAATAAAAATCCTTTTAATAAATAGTTAGCAAAATTAAAATATTAAAATATATAATCATAGTTATCCTTTTAGCTATAAAAACATAATGGTTTTAAATAAATAAAACAATAAACTATATATTACAAAAAAATAAAGTAAATAAATAACCTTATACCGTTTGCTTACTTAATATTTATTATATAATTATTAATACCTAATAAACTTATATTTAATAGTAAAGCAATAAAATAAAAAAGCTAAATAATCGTTAATATAAAAAACCTTAATAAAATAACAATACCTAATAATTACCCTTTGCTTTTATAAATTAAAGTTATTAAATCGTTAAAAAAAAAGCATTATATAATTATTATTAACGCAACTTTATTTTTTTATTAATTTTTTATGTATTTTAATTATAAAAATAAATTTATATTAATTAGTTTTTATAAAATTAAATAATACCGTATTATAATAATAAGCTTTTAAAATAATTTAGCATATATGCAAAAATATATAAACAAATTGTTTAAACCGCACTATAATTTTTATTAAGCATTTATTAATAATATTGTAATTTTTTTAAAAATAGCAAAATAATATAAAAAACATTTAAAAAAAATATTTAACCTTTTTTAAAAATAAAACATTATTATGTTGCTTATTAAATCTTTTATTAAATATTTATTGGAAAATTTATTAAGATTTTATATAAATATATTTAAATTAGCAAATATAAAAAATTATATTAAAGCCATTTGCAATCTTAAGTTTTTAAATTAGCTAAAAGCTTTTAAGCAATATATAAGCGCTATAAGTTTTTTTTATAATCTCGTTTTATACTACGCTAAGCTAACCAAGCTTTTATAAAAAAAAAAGCATTATTGCTAGCAAAAAATCGGAAATTTAGCTAATTAAAAAAAACAAGCTTAATAAACGCAAAGCATACATTTAATTAATGTTTTATTATTTTACCTTTGCAAAAAAAGCTTTTTTTAAAGCAGTATAAAATATAATTTATAAAAAAACTATAATTTATTATTATAATCTCATTAAAAACTTATTTTTTTAAATTAATAATTTTTTATAAAAAAAATTTAATATTATGGTTTTTTATTTAAAATTAAAAAAAATATAAAAATTAAAAAAAGTTATTTTTTTTACTAAAGTTTTTTTAGTTATATATTTAAATAAATTACTTTTTAACGCAAAAATGCGCTATAGCTTATTTAAATTAAAGGTGGCTTATTTAATATATTGCGCTAAAAAATTGCATATAATAATATATTTTAATAAACAATTAATAATAGTATTAATTAATTATTTAGCAATAAAAAGCATTGTTAATTAAACCACGTTAAAAATTATAAGCATTAATAAAACAAACAAACGTTTAATTAATTGTTTTGTTTATTTATTATAATATAAATTACAAATATATTATTTATTAAGCAAGCTAAATTATATATTAAATGCTTTAAATTGTTTTTAAATTGTGATTAATATTATAAATAATAATAATAAGCTAAAAAAATCTAATAAAAAACTATATTAAACATAATTTAAAATAAAGCAAATATAATATTACACGTTATAATATTTAAAGCAATAATAAAAAAGGCAATATTTAAAAACTTTAAGCAAATATATAAATTAAACAATAAATATATTAAAATTTTTAATAAATTAAAAAATGCCTGTAAATTTAATAATAAAAACGTTAAAGTTTTTTTTAAAGCTAGCAATTTATTTAATTTTACCGCTAATAAACTAGTATATAATATATATAAAAAAATTCAACGTTTATATATATCACACAACATAATTAAAATAGTTTTTAAGCAAGTTTACAATAAAAAATATCACTTTAAAATAAAAAAAATACTTTAAGCATTAAAACCTTATGCAATAGTTAACAAAACATAAATAGTTAAAAAGTATATTAAATATTATCCCGCTTATAATTTAAATTAAACAAATAAACAACCTTTAATTAATAATATATAATTAATACGGCTTAAAACCCATTTATTAATATAAATTATAGCAATTACCTTTATTATAATTTTATTATTAATTAAATTAAAAAAAACACTTTAGCAATTAAATGAAAAATTATATATAAACCATTATAATTATATAATAATAATATTATATTACGCGATTAAATACACATTATTTATTTTTAATAATAATTATTATACCGCTAAAAAATAAAAAATAATGTTAATAAAATAATTATTAATAAATAATTAAAGTATTTTTAAAAGTATTATTTTTAATTACAACCGTAAATTTATATTAAAAATTTAAAAAATATATAAAAAACGTTTAAAATAAAGTTAATAATAATAACAGCTTATTATTTTTAAGCTAATAGTTTTTTTAAACATAAAAACCAAACAATAAAAATAACATTAAAATATTATTATTTTATTAAACCAAAAGCTATATAAGTTAACATTATATTATTTTTATAATAAAATTTAAACATAACATATATTAAAAGCATATAATTTACAACATATAAACAATTGTTTAAATTTTGTTTATTTAACGCAATAAAAACATTTATTAACGCTAAACTTAAAAAATTTAAAAACATTAAATTCCTACGTAAACACTTTTGTTAAAACGTATACTTAGCTATAAATTTTAATTACGCTGCTATAAAGCAAAAATATAATAATAAACACCGGTTTATTAAATTTGCTAACAATAATAAAATATACGTTTAAATTCACAAAAAATATTATTTCCTTAAACGCTTTTTGCGTAAATATTTTTAATAATAATTAAAACTATAAAAAATTAAACAAAAAATTAATAACTTAACGTATAAGCTAAATTTCCTTAATAATTACAATATTTACTTTGTTATTTTTATTAAACATTTGCAATTAACCTTTAAAAATAACAATTTTTTAAACGTTTTATTTTACTTTTAAAACTTATTAAAGCTAATTAAAATAATTTCAACGCAGAAAATAAAAAATTATACAAAATTAAAGTTATTTTTAAACATTAATTTAATTACTTAATTAAATAAAAAAAATAAAAATAGTAGTATAATAAATGAAAGTTAAAGTAAAAGCTACGTTATAGCAAAAAATTAATAATAAAATATTAAAAAAAGCATAAGCCTTAACCGGAGATAATCCCCTAAAAAAAAAAAGTAAAAAAAATAAAAGTAAAATTAAAACTAAAAAGCCTAAAAAATATATATAATTACTTTATATATATAATAGTTGTTGCTATTAAAAGTAGTAAAGCATTTTTATGCCGGCGGTATTTAATATAACTTTATAAAAATAATATCGTTAGCGCAACTATAGCGTTTGCAGCTTAGCTATAGCTTAATTGCTTTAATGTTTACAATATTTAGCGGCATTTAACTAAGGCATTATAAGTCCGCTATAACTAAATATTTAAATATCTTCAAAAATAGCTTTCGGCTAACCTTTTTTCATTAATTTTATATATTTATTACTTTACATTACCCTTTACGCGCATTTATTATAAATAGTTATAATATATTAAATTTAAAAAAAACCAATAATAATAATTTAAAATAATTAAAAGCGCAAAGGTTAATAGTTTAATAATTGCTTTATAAAAAAAACATTATAATAAATTTACCGCTAAAAATAATGCATTTATTTTTCCGCATAAATATATAAACGCTTTATATAATTTTCCAATTTTTAAAAAATAAAAATTTATTTTTAAATTTAATAATAATAGCTAGCTTTTTAAATTTAACCTTGTTTATTTAGCATTTATAGCTTATTATTATTAAATTTAACATTAATTTATGTTAAAAAATTTAAATATAATAATAACATGGTTTTTCTTAGGAAGCATTTAATAAAAAACAACTTTTTTACTTTTTATTTTTATTATAAAATATATACTTTATTTTTAAAATTACGTTAAAAAAATAAACATTTATAATAATAAAATAAATTATAAAAAATTAAAGTAAAAATAAATTAATTAATTGTTTTATAGCAATAATAATTATAATTAAAAATTAAAAACTTTTTTAATAGTTTATATTTAAAATTAATTTATTAAATAGTTTTAAATGCTAATAAATATAATAAAAATACCTTTAATATTTTTAGCATTTATAAGCTAAGCAAAGGAAATAAACCTAAAAAAAAACAAAAGCTTAATGTTTTAATTTATTAATTAAAAATAAAAATAAATTAATTAAAATAGCGTTTTTAGCTAAGGTTAAATTTTTTAAAGTTTAAGCGTTAATTTTATTAAAAGTAAATAAAATATAATTATTATTTAAATAAAAGTGTTTAAATTTAAGCTTTAAAGTTTAAAAATTAAACCGCTTTAAAATATTATTAAGCAATAAAAGCAATAAAGCAATTAATATATAATTAATAATAAGTTTAGCATTAATATTAATAATGCTACGTTTATATTAATAATAATTATTAAGTAATATAATTAAGCCGGTTATTAAACTTATATATTTACGTTTATTAAATTTAAGCTTGTTTTTTAATAAGATTTTTTATATAAAGTTATTTAATTTAAATTTAATTTTTATTATTATAATGCTAAGTTTTATAATAAAATTATTATAATTAATAATAAACTTTATAAATATAAGCTTAATATTAAATATATAAAAATTAAAACATGTTTTATAGTATATATAATATTATAATAATTAATTTAAAGCAAATTAGCTTAAAATATTAATATAATTAATATAATTTTTTACTATTGTTTTGCTATATAATTTAATGTTATTTATAATAAAACTTATATAATGATTATTTAAAAATCCTAGGTTTTTTTAAATATAACTTTTAAAGATAATATAATTAAATATATAGCTTATAATTTATTAAATAAAATTATTATAATATATAATATAAATAAACGGTATATAAAAAATAATAATTATAAAAAGCTTATAAACGTTATATAGCGTTAAATTAATATAATAAATAAAAAAATAGTTAAAAAAATATTTAAAGTTTGCTTTAACGGCAAAAAAACGAAAAACATTTAAAATTATAGGTTTAATAGCTGTTATATTATTATTAAAAAATTAGTTTAGCTTAAAGCTAAAATGTTTTAAAGTTAAAAACATGCTACGCTTATGTTATTTTTATACTTTAATCGACTTAACAAATAAAATATATATTTAATTATTATTAAATGTTTATAATTAATCTTTAAAATAAATAATAAGTTTATTAAATAGCGCAAAATAAAGCTAATAATAAATAAAAAAAATAGCTATAAATTATATTATAACATTAAATAAATAACGTTATATAAATAACGTTATATAAATATAATTTATAAAGCATAAAAATAAATTTAATAAATAAATTATATATTTTACTTATAAATAAAAGCTTTTTATTTTTTATATATTATTTTTTAACTTAGCTATAATGTTTAACTTTTTTTTTTTATAATAAATTTATTAATTAACGCAAGTTTAAATTTTATTTAATAAGTTATTTATATATAAATAATTATTATATTTAAAATATTTAACATTTAAACATTAAAGGTTTTTTATTAATTATAATAGCATTTTTTTTTATATTTATTTATTTTTTTGCTTTTATATATAAATTAAATAAACATTTAATATATATATAATTTACACAATTTTAAAGCGTTATTAATTAATAAACCACTTAAAAAAATTTAAACTTTAAATTTATAAATTTTACTTAAAAACTTTTGCTATAAGCGTAATAATAATAATAATAACAATAATAATAATAAAAAATAACATTAAGCCGTTTTAATTTATAGCAAAAAATGCGGTAAAACTATTGCTATATATATAATAAAACAAAAAAAAAACGTGATATTTATATGTTTTTTTTAATTGTTTTAAAATGTTTATTATAAATTAACTTTATAGCTAATTTTTAATTTTATATTTAAAAAGCTTATATTTATTAATTATTATTGTTAATTTTTTTTTATTTTTAATTTTATAATATTTTTTATTTTATTAATTAAAATAATTTTTAATATAGCATTGAATTTAACTATGTTATTTTATTAAAAATTAACTGCTATGTTTTTTTTAAAAAATTTTTAAAAAATCTTTGCTATTAAAATATTATTATTATTTAATTATTTTATTTAAATATATTTAAAAAAAGTTTAATCGGTGTTTTATATTTTTTATATTTTTATAATATTTTATTTTTTATTTTAATTAAAGAAATTAAATTTTTATAACATTAAAATAATAATTAAAAGAATATAAAATTTATAAAGTTTTTTTTCCTTTATAATATAAAAATTAACTAAGCTTTTAATAAATTATTATTAATTTAAAAAGTTAATTAATTATTAAACGTTAAATTAATTTTTTTTATTTTTAAAATAAAAAAGTTTTAATTATTATTTTATTTTATTTATATTTTATTAACCTTGTTTTAAATTTATAATTATTTGTTTAGTTTATTATTTTAGCAAAATTTATTTTATTTAATTATATAAGCTAATAAACTTTTATTATATATTTAAAAAATATTTAATTTTTTATTATAATAAATATTATTTAAACATTGCTTTAATTATAATAAAGCTTGTTTATTAAATTATTTATAATTTTATTATATATAATATAATTAAAAAAGTCGTAAGGTTTTAAAGTTATTTTTTAGCGAATTTATATTATTGCTTAAATTTAATATAAAATTTAATATTATTTTTAGCGTTTTTTTAAGTTTATATATTTATACGTTTAATTTTAATAAATGTTATAATTATATTAAATTAAATTATTAATTAATTTTTTGCTTTAATTATATAATTTATTTATTATAAAGCTAAAGTTATATTAATTTTTAAAAACTTTAATAAAAAATAATAATAGTTAATAATTATAAATTTATATAATGTTTTTTTTTAACTAAAAATTAAACTTAAAATTAAAAAAAGTTATATTTTTCATTTAAATTATTATTAAAATTAATAAATATATTATAATTTTTTATATATATATTTAAAAAATATAAATAAATAAATTTAAAAAAGTATAATATATGTTATTTTTTAATATTAAATATATTAATATTTTTTTAAAGTAAGTTTTTTTAGTTTTTTATATAATTTACTGCTTTTTTTAATTTAACTTTGCAAAAAAATAAAGTTTTTTAAATTGTTAGCTTTTGTTATAAATTTAATTTATAATTTAAAATGTTATTATAAAAATATAAGCTTTACTTGTAGTTTTTTTTATATTTTTTTTATTAATATCTTTTTTTATAAAACAACGTTTAAAAAATAATATATAATAATATAAATGTTTTTATTTATAATTTATATATTATAAACAATATATTTTAATGCGCAAAAAAATAATTTTAAATTAATTTAACTTTATAATATATGTGATTTTAAATGTTTAATTTAAAGCAAGCCAGCTTTTTTTTAAATTTTTAATTATTAATAAAAATAAAACATTTTAAATTTTTTTTAAATTATAATAATGTTATTAATTTTTAATTAATATAATTTATAAAGTTAAATTAATTTAAAGTTTATTTAAATAATTTAATTATTTTAATAAATCTTTTTTAAATAATTAAGGATATAATAATTAAAATAATAAGCTTTTTTAAATTAAAATATTTAAATATAAGCATTATTATTTTAAAAGTTAAAGCTATATTAAGTTATTTTATAAGCAAATATTAAAAAGCGTTTTGCAAAGTCGATAAAATTATATTAGCTTTAAATAACGTAAGCTAATAAAAAAGCTTTTAAAAAATAAAGATTATAAAATTGCCGTTAAAAAATTAATTAAATAATTTACAAGTTTTTAATATTAAATAAATGCTTTAATCATTAAACATTTTAAAAATAGCAAGCAAAATTTCACGCAATAACGTAATAAAACTTAGCGCCGGTATTTTTAAAAAATGCTTATAATATAAATATATAAGTTATAAGCTTAATAACGTTATATTAAAGCTAATTAATTTAAGTTCGGCGTAAAAAGTGCTTTTAGTTATAATTTTAAGCTTAAATATAATTAAGCTTTTAATTTTTAGCATATAAAACATTATCACTAATATGTTAAACTTTATTTATTGCTTAATAATGCACTTAATTAAAAGCTCGTTAATATATTTACATTGCTTTATAAGTTTATATTTAAAAAATATTTAAAAATATATGTACAATTATTTAATTGTTTAAAAAAACTATTTTATTTACAATTATTATTATTATATAATATTGCGAAAATTTAATTGTATTAAAGTAATAAATTAATAAATTATTTTAAGCGGCTTTTAAAATAATAATAATAATTTATTAGCAAATTAAGCTAAAATAGCTTAAAATAACATATATTATATTATATTTTTTATAAAAATAAATTAAAAAAATAAATTAATATATATTTTTTATTTAAATAATTTTTTAAATTAAATTTTAATTTAAAATGCTTTTAAATAATTTATATTTATAATATTTAATATATTTAATATTAATATTATAAAACTTATTTAAAGCTTTAAAATTAATTAATTATATAATGCTTTTATTTTTATTTATTATTTTTATTAATTGTTTAATAATTTTTAAGTTTAACGCATCCTTTACTTTAACCGGACACCTAATTAAACCGGCCACCCGATTTCCCATATAAAAATATACCGAAAAAGCCCGTGCATCTCGACGCAAAGTGGGCCTACGGACTAATAAATAATATTTTTAAAATCCTTACTTAAAGACAAATCTAATGGTATTTTTTATAAATTTGCTACTATTTTATTTAGTGCTATATTAAAAACCACGCTAAAATTTTAGCGTGGTTTTAAGTACGCCTATAAATA